>MXAW01000003.1:6000000-6600000 GCA_002554605.1 Helotiales sp. F229 | reverse complement strand
TGCCATTTAATGCTTTCGCAATTGCTTATCATAAATATTGCGTTTAATGCATTTGCGTTTGGGCGCATGGTTTAAAGCATTTTTATGTTTTTAATAATATTAAATCAAAAAAGTGCAATTATTGCATTAAGCAAAAGGAGGAATGCCGCCTTATAAGTAAATCCCTAAGGATTACCCATAATTTTAGCTTATAAATCAATTATAAATTTTAAAAGGGATTTAAATGCATTTTATATTTAATGTGAATATAGCTTCCCTGGTTTATTAATATTAAGTTTAATATTTTAATTTATGCGGCTAATGCCAAATCATTTATTTTAGCAAACCTTTTTGCTATTATAGAATCGATTGCTGCTATATTATTAATTGCTTTAGCAAAGGCACCAAAAACAAAAGATCAGCTGGCGTTTGCCTTATTAAAGGAGACTTGGGCCTTTCGGGTCAAATTAGGTTAATTTGCTAATACCCAGCTAATATATAATCTAATATAATATTTATTTCCAATCAATAATTGATTCAAATATAGGATTTAGGCGTTTAAATTAAAAAAATGGCGATGGCTTTGGGCTATGTTAATAAAATAATATTTAGCATTTATACTTAAGCTATAAAAGCTTAAAGCAAGCGCAAGGCTTTTGCTAAAGCGGGATTTAATAGCAAGCGCTTTTATTATAATATGCCGGCAATAAAGAAAAAAAAAGAAAAAGATTTAAAGCTATTTACAAATGGCCTATATAATATAGGTAATAAATAGGCCTTATTTTGGATTAGCTTTATAATAAGTTTTTTATAACAATGCTTTTTTTAAACCCTTATATAAGAATAGCCTTTTGTGGTGAAATTGGCAATTAGGTCCTTATTAAAATATTATTGTAAAGCCGCCTATTAATGCTTTGAATCAAAGGGTAAATAAATGCGAATTTAAGCTGTCTTCCGTTTTTACAAATTAAATAATTATAATATGCAAATAAGTAAAATAAAATAAGTAAATGAAATAAGAAATGCATTTTAAGAAAGGTATATGTAAAAAAAATAATGATTATATGAATTTCTCCATTATTAATCTAAATTAGTTTTGGTAAATTTTTAAACTTATTCTTTTATTTTGATAATAAGCGTATTAATATTAATGAAATTTTAAAAAGCCTTATTTAGAATGGCTTTTATTATAACATTAGCAAAATTATAAGTACTATTAATTTATTGCATTTCCATGAATTCTTTGCGCTTATATGATTGACAAATTGCTATTATATTAATTATTAAATGCTTTTCTTTTGTGATATCAAGTTTAATAATATATTTATATAGCAAAAAAAAGTTTATATAAACAATAATAAGAAGTTTTGGAAAATCGAGCTTATTAATTATTATATTAATAATAATTGCTATGGCAATTAATATATTAATGCCGGCAACCATAGCATATAATTCCAAAGCAAGCATTGCGCAAATAATTCTCTTGCATTTAATGAAATTGATATGAATAATATTGCTATTAAAAGTAAATTTTGCATCCCCTTTTAATTTAATTTTAATTGCTATTATAAAATTAATTTGGGAATTTAGATTTTTATTATTAGCAAAAGAATTATTAATAAAAACATAAATCTTGATTAATTATAAATTTATAAGAATATACCATAAACCTCTTTTTAAATTATTTATTTGCTATTAAAGATGTAGATTCAAGGCTTTAATGTTATTTATTATGGGATTTTAATATTAAGCTGCCATTAAAAGATTAAATATGGCTTTTAGCTAATAAATCATAGCAATATAGGCTTTATAAGGATATTGCTTTATATAGGCCTTTTTATAATTACTTTTTCTAATATTAATCAGCTTAATTTTGGCCTTTTATTCCTTTTGAAATATATAAAAATCATTTCCTTTTATGATAATAATGCAATTATTAAACATAAGGGGTTTGAAGGCGTTTAGGACCTAAATCGGCTTTATTAAAAAGTTCGCATTTGCAATTTTTGTTTGTTTTTTAGCTAAGAAGTCGTTGTCTTTTAAAATTAGGATATTATCCATTTGCATTTTAATTATTTTAAATTCTTGATTATTTTTGATATTGATTAATAAGCAAGAATTATACATAAAAATCTCCATTTATAATTTCTTAATATGATGTTTATAATATATATTAAATTAATAATTTTTTAATTTTGGAATGCCATATAATAAGAGCATTATTATAAATATTATGCCAAAAGGGAATTTATTTATAATCTTTTAAGGAAGCCATGCAAAAATGTCTTGAAAAAGCTTTGTTTATGCTTATATATAAGCTTGGGTAATATCCCAAAATGCCAAATATGATTTGGATTTATTTTGGACCTTTTTCAGCTGTTTAATTGCAAATATTAGGAAAATAAGCAATTATTAGCTTATATATTAAATTATTGGAAATTAAATTAATATTTTTCTTTTGCTTTTGTTATTAAAGCATTAAATAATAAGTCTTGATTTTTTTATATGATATTAAGGTTTTCTTTCCTTTAACTTTGTTTATCATTTTGAATTTAAAAATGCATTGGCCTTTTACTTTGGGGTCATTTTTTTTTAAATAAATATAAAAACCCCTTTTTTAATAAGTGCCTTATATTTTATTTAATGAGATTGCTGGAATAATGCTTTAGGAATGGTAATTTTGCCTTTATTCTAAAATTTAATAAAAAGCTCTTAATCTTTTATTTCTTTTTTAATTAAAAACACCTTAGTATTATAATTATTATTAATTATTAATAATCCATAAATGGGTTATATAAATAAAAGCTTAATGATAATTTGGGATAATTTTGAAATTGATCTGGGCATGCTATTGATTAATGATTTAAAATTAATAGTAATTTTAATTAATTTGAGTATGCCATTAATTAATAATTTGGGATTAGGAATTATTTCTATAAAATCCTTTAGCAAATTTTCTTTTTAATACTTAATGCCTAGCGTATTTGTTTTAAATAAGCATATAAATATTAATTGGAATATGCAAATTTGATTATTATTTATAGCGATTTTATAAAACTTGCTATTTATTCTTAAAAATTTATATGGCCCTTTTTATTTTTTATTTTTTTTTTACATTAGGATTTGATTTTTTAGATATAAATCATATACCAAAATAATACTAAGGCTGTTTTAAGTTATTAGCGCATTATTAATTTTATAAATTGCATAAATCCGTTTTACTTCTTTTATCGCCTTTTTGATGATAATAACGCGCTGTTTAATGGATGAATTTGGAGGATTTAATTTTATTATTTTAAAATAGGCTCCAAAAACAAATAATATAAGAATTAGCCCATTAAATTTAGCTATATTATTTACTGTTTTAATTGTTATTTGTAATTAATTTTTATTACTTAGCTTAAGGTGTTTTTTCATAATAATTTTATAGGTATGTTGAAATAAATAATAATATCTTTTTACTTTGCTAATTAAGTAATGCATTTCTATAGGAATAAGCTTTGGAATATTCCTAATAAAGCGTAAAAAGCTGCGGAATTTCTTAAAATTGAAATTGGTCCTATAATTATATATAACAAAATTAAAGTGTTTAATATATATGTTTATTTATGCTAATTTAAAAGCATTAAATATAGCTTAAGCCATGGCCAAACCAGGTTTTTTTTAAAATAATTTTGCTGTTTTAAAGCTAATGGCTTTATTAATTATATAAAGGGCATATCTTTTTTTAAATTATATTATATTAATATAAATTATATAATTAAAATCTACGTTATTTTGCAGCTTAAATCAAAATTTATATAAAGCATTTGCGTATTTTTGGTAATGTTTATATATTTTCTTAATTTTTAGTATAATTTCAAAATTAGGAATATGGCTAGCCTGATTTAATAGGTATTATAGGTATTGTATGAAAGGATACCCAAATTGCTTATGCAATCTTCAAATCTTCATTTTAATTAAATAATATGTATTAATTATATCAATTAATAAATTTAATAATTGTTGATGCTGATTTAGAAAAAGCTATAAATGGCTTTATTTTTATATAATTAAATGTTTTTTTTTGCCTTAAATTAATATATTTTATAGGTTATTATATTAGGCATTAAGCTTATTTAGCTATTATAAGCATATTAAAAATGGGATATTCGCATTTACAATTATAAATTTTATTGGTTTAGCAGGAGTATTAATTATTGTTATTTTTATAAATAAACAGGAATTGGCTTTGAATATAATTTGATTTTGCTTTGCTTAGCTTGTATTAAGCTTAATATTTTAAATTCATTATAAAGCTTATAATTGATTAATGCCTTTAGTGTTTTTGTTTAAGGCTTTAATATTAATGAATAAATTTTAAAAGAATTGATTTGTTTATTGTATTATGTAGGCCCCATTTTATAAAGATTTCCTAATTTTATTTTTTAAAATGTAAGCTGCTTTTTGTTTTTTAAGTTATAATAATACTTTTTATGTATTATATTTGGTTTTATTTGCTATAAATATAATTATAAAGTTTATTATATCATTGCCATTATTGTTATTTGATTTCTTTTAAAAATTATTATTATTTAATGAAATGTTTGATTCATTATTATGGGGTTTATTTTTATGTTCTTTAAATTGGGTTTAATTTAAATTCAAATCAGATTTATATTTTTTAGCATATGCTAAATAGGGTTTAAATAAATTCTTTATAGCTTTTATTTTTTTTTGCTTTTTAATTAGTAAAATATTTAGTTTTTGCAGTATCTTATTTTTTTTAAAAATATTAGCTATTATAGCAATCTTTCTTTTTGCAAATAATGCACTTAATATAGCTTGATTTAGGCCAAAATTTATCCCCATACTTATTATTTTATAAAAACTTCATTTTTTTATTTAAATAATATGTATTTCCATTGGCTATATAAGATTAATGACAATTTAAATCTAATTTAGAAGTCCTCTTAATTTATGATCCCGGCTTATATATTGTTTTAATGCCAATAGCAAAGCGAAGGCCGTTTATTAAAATAAGAAATATTAGTAATGCTTTAAATAAGGCCATTTTAAAAAGTGGATTGCCTAATATTCCTTATAATAGCTTATCTTAAAACATTTTATCATTCCTTATATTATTATTCTTAAAACCTAATTAAAGATTTTGCAATTTTTTAGCAAAGCTTTTTAATTAACTTAGCATTAGTTTATCTTTTTAATATAATTTAATTTAAAATAACAAAAAGGTTAAGCCAAACCATTGGCTAAAAAATCTATTTGCATGCTTCTTTATTTCAAAGTTGCTTTAAATAATTATAATAAGATTTTTAAAAAAATAATCCTTATTTTGAAAATATTAATAATAATATGTATTAGCTTTGTTTCATAATATAAACAAAAAAGCTTAATTTTAAATGAAATTGTTAATAAAAACTTGCTAATATAAATTAGCAAAAATATATAACCTTTTATTAAAGTGATTTTTGGCGCTATTATATTAAAGCTCCTTTAAGTACATTTTGCTAAAATTTATTAAAAATTTGGCTTGATCTAAGGATAATAGGTTTATTATAAATTATAAAAGCTGTATTGGTTTGAAATAAGGTTTGATAGGTCTTAGTGCTATTATAAAAGGGGGTAATGTCCCATCTTTTAGGTAAACATTTGGCGATAGTATTAGATTAGGCAATACATTATTATTTGATTTCTATTTTGATTTATTTTCAAAGGGCCCCTTATTAAAAGTAAATAAGAATTCCCTTTTTAAATTAATAAATAGCATTGCATTATACAAATCCTTTTTCATGATATTAATTTTAATAAAAGCAGGGGTGCTAAGCAAATTATTTTAATGTTTTGATGTAATGCTTAATGTTTTTTTTATTAATGCTAAAAGTATCTGATCCTTTTTGGTTTTTGGCGTAAAAAAAAAGAGGGGTTTGCGCAAGTATAAGAATCTTTAATTAATTATAAATAGGTTATGTAAAAGGTATAAATATATCCCAAATGTAATTTGGGATAAATTTTAAGTACATTCGATTTTACATTTTTAATTGTTTTTTAGGCTATTTATTTTTTTTAGCTTTTATTATGTCCTTTAATACATTTATAATCTTTATTTTTTAGCTTTTTCCATATAACAATTATAAAATCTGAAATTATTTTTTAATTAAGTTCTTTTTTACTTATGTATTTTTTTTAAAGTCGGCAGCTATTTATTTATTAAAGAACTTTCAAAAGTCTTAAAATAAGTATTCTTTTTTTGTTTTCCTATTATAATAGTATTTGCGGAATTTTTGCAAATATTTTATGTAATTAACTGGCATCCTTTTAATTTTTAATAATATATTATTTATTGATTTTTAAATTAATGGAATAATACTTTCCTACTTTTTTATTAGCTTTGTAATATGCTTTTTTAATAAAAACATTATATTGGGGTAAGTTTGAAATTGGTTTGGATATGATTTCCTAAAGAATTTATTAATCTGGTTTTAAGATGCTAATTTAATAATTGTTATTAAGTAATTGTTGTATTGTATTTACTATAAATTATATAGCTTTTGGATTTTTAATTAATTAAAATGCCTTTATTAATATCCTTAAAAAGGGGAAATTATTTGTTCCTTAATCTAGTTAATGGCTAGGCCCTAATTAAAGGTACAAATAATTAAGTGCTTTGAGTCGACTTTGCAATTTAAGACCTTACTATTTATAGTATAAATTAATTATTAATTAGTATTAATATAATACTAATGGATTATGCAAAAATATATTAAACAAAAAGGTTAATATATTTTTTAATAAAATGGGTAATAAAATCTGTATATTTTTAAAAGAGTGGGAAAGATCTTTTATTATATATTCTTTCAAATAACCCTTATAACAGATTTGTTATAGCTTTAATTACCCCCTGAAATTGTTAAATCCATTACTCCTAGTAGCTAAGGCATAACCCCTGAAGATTACCATGGTATTATTTCAGTGGCGCTCCCTGTATAGCATGGAGAGATTACATAACCCCTATGGACCAACAGAATCAGTACTTTTAACAAAAAGGTGTTTAAAGTATAACGGTCTAATATTTACTTAGTGTAAATATAAAAGGCTACGGTTAATTTTTAATAATCAAGAAATAAGTGTATCATATATAATGGAAAACAGTTATTAATATAAGTAAAAATACTTTTTAAAGTTAAATATAAAGCTCTTATTTAATGGCAGACGTGTTAGTCTTATATAAAACCTTTGTTCTCTTTAAACCACTGTGATTTAAGGTAACCGCATAAAGGTTTCCCTAAATTACCGTGATTTGAGGTGATTGTATAAAGGTCTCTTTGAATCACTGTAATCTTTAATAATCGCATCACGTGACTTATTATCTAATGTATTTAGTGAATCTCCTTGTTTTAGCTTCTCTGTAAAGTGAGGCTGCCCCGCCTTAGGGCTAAGACGCACGTGATACTCTTTACTAAGTATATTCGTAATATTTACTTTATTTAAAATAAAGTATCCTTTTTATAAAAAAGTAATGGTTATTATTATTATTACGTTAAAATACTTGTGTTTGGGAAAACGTGCCATTTCTCTTATTATGGAAGAAGTACTAAATGAAGAATTTAATAACGAGGCTGATTATAATGAGGTAGTTGAAACCATATATAAAGTCTATAATTTAACTAATATTTTTAATAATGAAAAATCCGATGGATATAAAACGGAAGCTTCTTCAATAACCTCCAAATACTTAATTAAATCGAAAGCACGTTGTAGTAAGTTATTGAATAAATTAACTATTAATTATATAACTATTTGTACGCTTAATGATAAGGAGACCTGTAAACGATTATAAAATCAAGCTTTTAATAGGAGAACCTTTGTGAAGTGATCTCTTTTATCAAATACTAATGAAAGCCGAATATTTATAGAATTAAATAAGATAAAAAAAGCCTTTAATAACCTAACTTTATATGACTTAATTATAATAAGTTAGAGAACGCTTTTAAGATAGTTTAAGTTATTGTGGAAATTATAGAAAAAGATTTGATAAGTTTTTGACATATATAAAATTAGCCTTGTCGTTTTTTACTTTAATGTTAAAAAAGAAGAAAACGAAGTATTTTTGGTTATTTTGGCTAAGATTAATAAAGTTATTGATTAGAAATATTAAGAATGAATAGTTTAAGAGAAAGTCGTTGAACTAGAGGAAATTTATGAAAAAGTTTTGGAAAGACTTTTATTGGAAGTATTTAAGAACTATAAGAGAGCCTTTTTTAAAGATATTATAGAAATAATGTAAAAGCCTACGCTAGGATTAGATTATAAGATTGAATTGGATAAACTTATTGATTTTTTGTTGGTCCACAGGGGTTATGTAATTTCTATATGCTATATAGGGAGCGCCACTGGAATAATATTATAGTAGTCTTTAGGGGTTATGCCTTGGCTACTAGGAGTAATGAATTTGATAGTTCCAGGGGGTAGTTGAAGCTGTAATGGACCTATTATAGGGGTTATTTGGAAAAATATATAATAAGGGATCTTTCCCACTTTTTTAAAAATATATAGATTTTATTACCTACTTTATTAAAGAATATATTAATCCTTTTGCTTAATATATTTTTGCGTGATTTATTAATATTGCATTAATATTAATTAATAATTAATTTGTATTATAAATAGCAAAATCTTAAATTGCAAAATTGATTTAAAGCATTTAATCATTTGTACCTTTAATTAAGGCCTAGCCATTAATTAGATTAAGGGACAAATAATTTCCCCCTTTTAAGAATATTAATAAAGGCACTTTAATCAATTAGGAATTCAAAAGCTATATAATTTATAGCAAATATAATACAACAATTATTTAATAATAATTATTAAATTAATACCTTAAAATTGAATTAATGAATTATTTAGGAAATTATATTTAAATCAATTTTAAACCTATTTTAATATAATGTTTTTGTTAAAGAAGCATATTATAAAGCTGATAAAAAAGCAAAAAAGTGTTATTTCATTAACTCAAAAATTAATGAATAATATACTATTAGGAATTAAAGGGATACTAGCTAATTATATAAAGTATTTGCGAGAGTTTTGCAAGTATTATTGCAATGGGAAAATAAAGGGAAAATACTTATTTTAGGATTTTTGGGAATTCTTTGACAAATGAATAATTGCCGACTTTAAGAAAATATATAAGCAAAAAAAGATTCAATTAAGAAATGATCTTAGATTTTATGATTGCTATATGCAAAAAGCTAAAGGAATAAAAATTATAAATGCATTAGAGGACATAATAAAAGCTAAAAAAAATAAATGGCTTAGGAAATAATTGGAAATACAAGATTAAATACACCCAAAATCTGTTCCAAATTATATTCAAAATATACTTATACCTTTTACACAACCTATTTATAATCAACCAAAAGTCCTTATACTTGCGCAAACCCTTTTTTCCCTTATGCTAAAAACCAAAAAGGGTCAAATATTTTTAACATTAATAAAAAAAATACTAAGCATTATATTAAAATATTAAAATAATTCGCTTAGCACCTTTGCCCTTATTAAAATTAATATTATAGAAAAGGATTTGTACAATACAATGCCATTTGTTAATCTAAAAAGGGAATTCTCATTTACCCCTAATAAGGGGCCCCTTAAAAATAAACCAAAATAAAAACCAAATAATAATGCATTGCCTAATTTAGCATTATTGCCAAGTGTTTACCTAAGGAATGGGACATTATCTTTTTTTATAATAGCACCAAAACCTATTAAATCTTATTTTAAATTAATATGGCCTTTATGATTTGTGATAAACCCATTATTTTTAAACCAAGCCAAATCCTTAATAAATTTTAGCAAAATATATTTAAAAAAGCTTTAATATAATAGCACTAAGGATTATTTTAATAAGAAGTTATATATTTTTGCTGATTTGTATTAGCAAGCTTTTATTAATAATTTCATTTGAAATCAAGCTTTTTTATTCATGCTATAAGATAAAGCCAATATATATTATTACCAATACTTTTAAAATAAGGGTTATTTTTTTAAAAATCTTATTATAATTATTTAAAGCAATTTTAAAATAAAGGAACATGTAAATAAGTTTTTTAATCAATAATTTGGCTTAACCTTTTTGTTATTTTAAGCTAAATTATATTAAAAAGATAAACCAATGTTAAATTAATTAAAAAGCTTTGTTAAGGAATTGCAAAGCATTTAATTAAGTTTCAAAAATAATAATATAAAAAATGATAAAACGCTTTGAAATAAGCTATTACAAGAAGTATTAGGCAATCTATTTTTTTAAAATGGCCTTATTTAAGGCATTACCAATATTCCCTATTTTAATGAATGGCCTTTGTTTTACTATTAGCATTAAGATAATACATAAGCTGGGATTATAAATTAAAAAAACCTTTGGATTAGATTCAAATTGCCATTAATTTTATATAGCTAATGGAAATGTATATTACTTAAATAAAAAAATAAAGTTTTTATAAAATAATAAGTATAAGAACAGATTCCGGCCTAAATCAGACTATATTAAATGCATTATTTGCAAAAAAAAGGATTGTTATAATAGCTAATATTTAAAAAAAAAATAAGATACTATAAAAATAAAATATTTTGCTAATTAAAAAGCAAAAGAAATAAAAGCTATAAAAAACTTATTTAAAACCTATTTAGTATATGCTAAAGAATATGAACCCAATTTGGACTTGGATTGGACCTAATTTAAAGAATATAAGAATAAGCCTTATAATAATAAATCAAATATTTTATTAAATAATAATAATTTTTAAAGGGAATCAAATAGCGATAATGGCAATGGTATAATAAATTTTATAATTGTATTTATAGTAAATAAAATCAAATATAATGTATAAAAGGTGTTATTATAGCTTAAAAAGCGGAAAGCAGCCTATATTTTAAAAAGTAGGATTAAAAAACTTTTATAAAATAAGGCTTATATAATGCAATGAATAAATCGATTTTTTTAAGGTTTATTTATTAATATTAAAGCCTTAAATAAGAATATTGAAGGCATTAATCAATTGTAAGTTTTATAATAAATTTAAGACATTAAGCTTAATATAAGCTAAGCAAGGCAAAATTGAATTATATTTGAAGCCGGTTCCTGCCTATTTATGGGAATAGCAATAGTTAATACTTTTGCTAAATTAATAAAATTTATAATTATAAATGCGAATATCCCATTTTTAATATGCTTATAGCAGCTAAATGAGCTTAATGCCCAATATAATAATTTATAGAATATATTAATTTAAGGCAAAAAGAAACATTTGATTATATGAAAATAAGGCCATTTATGGCTTTTTTTAAATTAACATTAGTAATTATTGGATTTATTAATTAATATAATCAATGTATATTATTTAATTAAAATAAAAATTTGAAAATTGCATAAGCAATTTAAGTATCCTTTGATGTAATGCCTATAATACTTATTAAATTAGGCTAGCCATATCCCTAACTCTAAAATTATACTAAAGGTTAAGGAAATATATAAGTATTATCAGAAATACGCAAATGCTTTATATAAATTTCGATTTAAGCTGCAAAATAATATAAATTTCAATTATATAATTTATATTAATATAGCATAATTTAAAAAGAAATATGCCTTTTATATGATTAATAAAGCTATTAGCTTTGGAGCAGCAAAGTTATTTCAAAAGAAACCTGATTTGGCTATAGCATAAGTTATATTTAATGCTTTTAAATTAACATAAATAAATATATATATTAGATCCCCTAATTTTGTTATATACAATTATGGGACTAATTTTAATTTTGAGGAATTTCGCAGCTTTTTATGTTTTATTGGGAATATTCCAAAGCTTATCCCTATGAAAGCGCATTATTCGATTAGTAAGGTAGAAAGATATTATTATTTATTTTAATATGCCTACAAAATTATTATAAAAAAGCACCTTAAACTAAGTAACAAAAATTAATTGCAAATGGCAATTAAAACAATAAATAATATAGCTAAACTTAATAAGCTAATTTTTATATTGCTTATTTTTAAAGCTTATCTTAAAATAACAAAATTAAATCTTTTAAATCCGTTTATTAAGCAGTATGCTATTATTATTAAAAAGGCAATAAAAGAAATAAAACGGATTTATATAATTTGCAAAGTTAATAATGCGTTAGCGATTTAAAATGGCCCTAATATTATTTTAGTATATGACTTATATTTAAAAGATCAAGTCTTGGTGTAAAGGAAAAAAAAAGAATGAAAAGGGCTATATAAATTCCTAAGGATAAATGGCAAATTCTGTAAGATTGTTATGGATAATAATCGGATTTGCATATTTTGATTAATATTTGCACGTTTATTTAAGACAAATACGCTGGGTATTAAGTATTAAAAAGAAAATTTATTAAAGGATTTTATAAAAATAATTCTTAATCCTAAATTATTAGTTAATAGCATATCCAAATTGATTAAAATTATTGCTGATCCTAAATCATTAACTAATAGGATGCCTAAATCAATTTCAAAATTATCCCAAATTATCATTAAGCTCTTATTTATATAATTCATTTATAAATTATTAATAATTAATAATAGCTATAATGCTAAGGTGTTTTTAATTAAGAAGGAGATAAAAGATTAAGAGCTTTTTATTAAATTTTGGAATAAAAGCAAGATTATTACTTTTGAAGCATTATTCCAGTAATCTTATTAAATCAAATATAAGGCACTTATTAAAAAAGGGGTTTTTATACCTATTTAAAAGGACAACCCTAAAGTGAGAGGCTAATGCATTTTCAAATTCAAAATAGTAAATAAAGTTAAACAAAAGAAGATTTTGATATTATATAAAAAATCAAAACTTATTATTTAATATTTTAATAACAAAAGCAAAAGGGAAATATTAATTTAATTTTCAATAATTTAGCGCATAAGCCAATAATTGCTCATTTTCCTAGCATTCGTAATTAGGCAATTAAAAAAGGTTTAAAATGGATTTAAATTATGTTTGGTATTTTAAGATATTACCCAAGCTTATGTATAAGTATAAATAAGGCTTTTTCAAGATATCTTTGTATAGCCTCCTTAAAAAATTATAAATAAATTCCTTCTTAGCATAATATTTATGATAATGCTCCCATTATATAGCATTCCGGAATTAGAAAATTATTAATTTAATATATATTACAAACATCATACCAAAAAATTATAAATAAAAACCTTTATATACAATTCTTGCTTATTAATCAATATCAAGAATAATTAAGAATTTGGAATGATTGGAATACAAATGGATAATACCCTAATTTTGGGAAATAATAACTTTTTGGCTAGGAAGCAAATGGAAATTGCAAATGCAGACTTTTTAATAAAGCTGATTTAGGTTTTAAATGCCTTCAAACCCCTTATATTCAATAATTGCATTATTATTATAAAAGGAAATAATCTTTATATATTTCAAAAGAAATAAGGGGCCAGAATTAAGCTAATTAATATTGGAAAAAGTAATTATAAAAAGGCCTACATAAAACAATATGCTTATGAAGCTTATATTGCTATAATTTATTAGCTAAAAGCCATATTTAATCTTTTAATATCAGCTTAATATTAAGATTTTATAATAAATAATGCTAAAGCTTTGAATTTGCATTTTTAATAGCAAATGAATAATTTAAAAAAAGGTTTATAATATATTCCCATAAACTTATAATTAGCCAAGATTTATGTTTTTATTAATAATTCCTTTGCTAATAATAAGAATTTGAATTTTTAAATTGATTTTATAATAGCAATTGGAATTAAATCAAAAGGGAATGCAAAATTTATTTTTAATAGCAATATTATTCATATTAATTCCATTAAATGCAAAAAAATTACTTGCGCAATGCTTGCTTTAGAATTATATGCTATAATTGCCGGCGTTAATATATTAATTGCCATGGCAACTATTATTAATATAATAATTAATAAGCTCGATTTTCCAAGGCTTTTTATTGTTGTTTATATAAACTTTTTTTTATTATATAAATATATTATCAAATTTGGTATTATAAAAAAAAGCATTTAATGATTAATATAATAGCAATTTATTAATTATATAAGCGCAAGGAATTCATAAAAATGCAATAAATTAATGATGCTTATAACCCTGCTAATGCTATAACAAAAGCTATTTCAAATAAGGCTTTTTAGGATTTTATTAACATTAATACGCTTATTATCAAAATGAAAAAATAGGTTTAAAAACCTATTAAAACTAATTTAGATTAATAATAAAGAAGTTTATATAATTATTACTTTTTTTATATGTACCTTTTTTAAGATACATTTTTTATTTCATTTACTTATTTTATTTCACTTATTTGCATATTATAATTATTTAATTTGCAAAAATGGAAAATAGCTTAAATTTGCATTTATTTACCTTTTGATTTAAAGCATTAATAGGCGGTCTTACAATAATATTCCAATAGGAATTTAATTGCCGATTTTACTATAAAAAGCTATTTTTATATAAAGGTTTAAAAAAAGCATTGCTATAAAAAACTTATTATAAAGCCAATTTAAAATAAGGCTTATTTATTATTTATGCTATATGGGCTATTTGTAAATAGCTTTAAACTTTTTTTTTATTTTTTTTATTGCCAACATATTATAATAAAAGCGCTTATTATTAAATCCCGCTTTAACAAAAATTTTGCGCTTGCTTTAAGCTTTTATAGCTTAAGCGTAAATGCTAAAAATTATTTTATTAATATAACCTAAAGCCATTGCTATTTTTTTAATTTAAATGCCTAGGTTTTATATTTAAATCAATTATTAATTAAAAACAAATATCATATTAGGTTATATATTAGCTGGGTATTAGCAAGCTAACTTAATTCAACCCAAAAAGCCTAAAAAAAATTTAATAAAGCAAACGCCAGCTGATTTTTTGTTTTTAATGCTTTTGCTAAAGTAATCAATAATATAGCAGCAATCAATTTTATGGCAGCAAAAAAGTCTACTAAAACAAATGGTTTGGCATTAGCCGCATAAATTAAAGTATTAAACTTAATATTAATAAATCAAGGAAGCTATATTTATATTAAATACAAAATGCATTTGGATCCCTTTTGAAATTCATAATTAATTTATAAGCCAAGATTATAAGTAATCCTTAAAAATTTACTTATAAGGCAGTATTCCTTTTTTTGCTTAATGCAATAATTGCACTTTTTTGATTTGATATTATTAAAGATATAGGAGTGCTTTAAACCATGCGCTTAAGCATAAACGCATTAAACGCAATATTTGCGATAAGCAATCGCAAAGGCATTAGATAACACCGGAATTGGCATTATAATATTATTAACATTAAGATATAGCATTAAAATGGCCTTGAAATAAGTTCAAATATTAATTTAAGGAATGATTAACTTATTATTAATAAATTAAAATTATTAATTAAAAGGTTTTTAAAATTATATTAGCTTTAATATAAAATTAATGGATTTTGATATATTAATAATAATTTGTTATTGCTAAAAAAAAGAGTAAATTTTTGGGAAATCTTTAGAATATATATAAAATAAGGGAATAATAGGAAAATCCATAAATTTTGCTTAGATTATTAATGAACCTTGCTTAATTTATATATTATTAATTTTTGGCCTTGGATTAATAATTCCTTTAACGCAATTAATACAAAATCGTTATAAATGGATTTTGGACCTTTTTTGAGCCCATATTATAAATTATTGCATTATTTTGTTTTTTAGCATTTTTCGATTTTTTTTTTAATGATTTTGATATTATATTTTTTATATTATTGCTATTTTAGCTTTTTTTATTTTATATATTACATATTATTATGCTTTTTAGCGCACTGTTTTTATAAAACGTTTTTTTTGGCTTATTAAAGTTTACATTACCTCTGCTTTTTTTTATTATATTGAAATTCCGATCTGTTTTTCCAAAAAAAATATTGCTGATATTAATCCATAAGGATTATATAATCTCTTCATGCTATATAGGAAGCGCCATTGAAATAATATTATAATAGTCTTTAGGGGTTATGCCTTAGCTATTAAAAATAATAAATTTAACAATTCCAGGGGGTAGTTGGAGCTATAATGGACCTGTTATAAGGGTTATTTGAAAAAGTATATAATAAGAGATTTTTCCCATTTTTTAAAAATACATAGATTTTATTACCCACTTTATTAAAAAATATATTAACCCCTTTGCTCAATATATCTTTGCATGATCCACCGGTACTGCACCGACATTTTTAGATATAGCCTTTTTTATAAGTAAAGCAAAGAAGAGTTGAAGATTATAAAGAAGTATTTAGAAGAATATTTAAATAAAGGGTTTATTGTTCTTTTATATGTTTTATTTAATTACCTTACCTTTTTTATTAAGAAACCTAATAGAGGACTTTGTTTTTATATTGACTTTTAAAGATTGAATTAGATTATAAGAAAAGATAGGTATCCGTTACTTTTAATTGGCGAAATCTTAGCTAGACTTAGAAGCGTTAAGATTTTTTTTAAAGATTAATGTTTAATAAGTTTTTTATTAGATTAAAATAAGTTTAGAATTAAAGGAATATACCACTTTTTGAATTAGGTATAGAACTTATAAGTGTAAAGTAATACTGTTTGGACTTATAAATGGACTGGTTACTTTTTAATAACATATGAATAATATCTTCTTTAATTATCTTGATATATTTTATACAGTTTATCTTAATGATATTATTGTTTATTTAAAAGACTTGTTAGAACACGAGGAATACGTTAGAAAGATTCTTAAAAGACTAGAAGCCTATGGTTTATCTATAGATATTAAGAAATGTGAATTTTTTATTAAAGAAGTTAAATTCTTAAAATACATTATTATTATTGATAGGATGAAATTAGACTTAAAGGACATTGTATTAGTTTAGTATTAGAAACCTCCTAAAACGGTATGAGATATATAATTATTTTTGGGTTTTTATAACTTTTATTAACGGTTCATTAAAAACTTTAATTAAAGAGTTAAACCCTTATAAAAACTTATTAAGAACTTGTAACGGTCCGTTATTTATTTGGTGTAAATATAAAAGGCTGCTGTTGATTTCTGATGATTCAGAAGTAGGTGTATCACATACGGGGTAAGATAGTTATTAGTATAGGTAAGAATATTATTTGAAGTTGAGTATAAAGCTTTTATTTAATAGCAGATATGCTAATTTTATATAAAACCTTTATTTCCTTTAGATCTTTTAAATTCCTTAAGATGCTGAATCCCCAAATCCCTGGATCCCTTTTATTAATATGGGATTTTAGGATTTATGAATTTATTATGTGATCTAATATTTATTATGATCTAAATTATTATTATAATTAAAATTGTAATTATGATATATGCAATAATACCAATTATTGTCCTGTACCATTTCTTGATTAATATTAGCCCATAAATTGTATTAATTCTTTATTAATATTAATATTCTTATAATATTATCCACTTGGTAGTATTATTAATATTCTGGTGCTAATTATTTATTGGTGCAAAGGGGTTCGTAACATTATCCCCCTTTTTGCTTAGCGTGGCCTTTACGCTTAAATATAACCTAAGAATTTATTAACAATTGCAAATGATCATCTTTTTTATTTATTATGCCTAATATTATAAAAAAATCGAGTATTGCTTAAACAAAAAAAAAATAAAGTATTTAATTTGCGCTTTGTATTAAAGGCATTGCGTATTATACAAAGCTTTGTTTTTTTATTATAATTTTTCTTGCATTTGCTTTTTGGACTTGTTTATCTTAAAAAGATGCTTAGAATGCGTTTGTTTTAAATATAGCAATTGCAATTTTTTGGGGTATGCTATAAAATTTTTTTGGTTTAATTGATTGGTATGCTAATTTAAGCTAGGCAAAACGGTGACCTCCGTTTGTCTTCCAATGCCTTTTTTAAGCTTATTGCAAATGTTCCTAGTTTTTGGTTCCCCGCTTTTAAGCCTAATGCTTATTTTGCGTTTTTTTTTTAAAGCGGGGGCCGCTGTGCTTAATCTTGATTCTTCTTTTTTTTGAGCAAACTTGGATTTTAAAAATGAAATTCCCAAAGCAGCCTAAGGCAGTGGAAATTAGATTTGGGTTCTTAAGTATTTTCTAATTATGGGTACCTTTTTCATTTAATCAAATATTTAATAATATTTTGAAAATATTAATAATTTAAAATAATTTTAATTTTATACTTTGCGTTTGGGTTAATTAATTATATTTTGATAATAAAAGCAGGTGATGCTTTTAATAATGCTAATTTAAGGAGGGATATGTGAAATACTAAATAGATGTTTATTATTTTAGGAAGCGCTAGCTGATAATTGATTAATTCTTTGATTTTTGCAATTTTAAATGGTCCTAGCTTTTTATAATCCAATTTATAATTTAATTATTTTATTGCAATATTTTTTTGAAATAAGTAAATTTTATTTCCTTTTTTAAGCGTTAGTCCTATGCTATGCTTTTTATTATAATAAATCGCTAATTTTTATGCTATAAATAAAATATTGATTAATAATTCCTTATGCAATTGCTTTAGTTTGTTTTTTTGTAACATGGCTTTTTACGCGGTTTTTTAATCTATAATTGATGTATTATATGCTATTAGGTTGTACTCATAATTTGCATAAAATAATAATATTTTAATAGTTTTTTGATCCGCGCTATTATATGCAAATTAGGCAAGTAGAAGTAATTAAACCTAATTGTTTTATTTATAATTTATATAATATCAAAAATAAGTTTTTATTATTTAATTGATTTGTTTTGTTTATGCATTTGTTTGGGGGTAAAAAGCTATTAATATTTTTTGTTTTATTTTTAAAAATGCAATTAAAGTTTTTTAAAACTTTAAGATAAAAAGCTTATTTTTGTTTAAAATTATTTTATTTAATATTTTGTGATTCGCAAAAATCATTTGAAGGAATACTTGCGCCATTTGTGGTATGCTTTAGGTTCCTAGTATTGGTATTATATATGCGTATTTAATAAACTTATTTATGATCACGCAAATTAAATTATATTTAATTTTTATAATTGGGGTTTTTAAAAATAATAATTTGATTATAAAATTCAAAGCAATTAATTTTCATAGGCGTGATAATGTGGCTGGCGATTTTATAAGTCCATATAAAATATAATATAATGCCTTGTTCCAAATACATGTGTTGCATAATAATATCATATTTTTAATTACCTTTTTTATGCTTAAGAAATAGTATTTTTTGAAAAGCTTTAATAATATTTTGGCAATTCCTTAATGTTTATAGGCTGGCAGCCCATGCTGTTTTTTAATACAGTCCGTTTTATTCCATATTAGGATATAAATTTGTTTTTAATATAAAAAAGCCCCAATAATAGTAAAAAAGAAATCCTTACCTAATTATCTTTTTTACTTAATTACTATTAGGTTATGATTATAATTTTTTTAGATTTTTTTAAAAAGGCGGCTTATTGCTGCTAATTGTTTGTAATTGATTATTAATAAGTTGCCATTTTGCTTAAGTATAGTGTATAATTTATACGTTTTATTTATGAGATATTTTGGTTTTTTGTTAAGGGCATTGGCTTTAGCGTTTTTTGTTTTTTTAATATAAGAAATTTGAAGTTTTATAATAAAAAGTGTTTTATATTATTAAACCTAGCGTTAGTTTAGTTTTTTGATAATAGTAAAATAAATGAGATTTTTGTAGTTTATTAAGATTTGTATTTTATAAGCAGCGTTTTTAAGATAAATCTTTTATTTGCGTATTGCGTTTATAATTGCTAATAATTTCTTGTTATATATATTATAATTAAATTTTACTAATAATAATTTTCGCAAATAATAGGCAATTGGTTACTATTTGCTGTTTTTGCTTGGTTGGCTGAATATGGTATTAATGGCGTAGTTTAAAGAATCCGTTTTTATGCGTATTTCTTTATTAAGTGTGAAAGATGTGAGAATAGGTTTTTAAATAAACATTTCTTTAAAAGCTTTGAAAGCCGCGTTGGCTTTTTTCATTTATATATATTTTTTATTTTTATAAATTAATTTGTGAATACTTTGCCAATTCCTAAATAATTTTGAATGAATTGTTTATAAAAATTAGCAAATTTAAGAAAAAATTATAATTTTTTGATATTATTGAGTTTTGTTTAATTAATAATTGCTTAAATTTTTTTGGGATTTATAGCCAATTTTGTGATAATGATTACATAGCTTAAAAAGTTGATTTTTTTTATATAAAAATTGCACTTCTTTAATTTAAAAAGCATGAAGGCGGCTTCTAATTTTTTAAGGATTGCTATTATATTTTTTATATACTATTCCTTATTTTTGAAATAAATCAAAATATTGTTTAAATAATAAATGTATATTATGTTTAAGTATAGCTGCAAAATATTGTTAATTAAATGCTAAAATGTGGCTGGTGCATTGATTAAATTAAATAATATAATCATGTATTTGTAATGGCCAAAGCAAATGCAAAATGCCGTTTTTTTTTTTCCTTTTTAGCTATCTTGATAAGATTATACGCGCTTTTTAAATTAAGCTAAATAAAGATCTTGGCCCCCGGAAGCCTATTTCGCAATTCTTTAGCTAATAATAATGCATAATAATCCTTTTTTATAGCATTATTTAATTAATAATAATTGATGCATATTTATTGTTTACTATTCTTTTTCTTTACAAAAAGAATATTATTCCCCCACGGGGATTTGGATTTTTTAATAAACCCTTTTGCTAAATATTTATTAATATAATTTTTAATTATTATTAAATTTGTTGCCAAGTATTTTTTAAATGATTGAAATATTGGCTTGGTATTTTTTTTAATTTGATTTGATGATCATAGTTTTAGTGTTTAGGCAAGGCCTTAATGCCCCGTTTTTTTTTAAATAATGCCGCAAATTTGTGATATGCTGATAATATATCCTTTATTAGTGGACCCTTATTTTGATGTCTAATCTATTTCTCAAAAGTGGCGCAAACTTTTTAAATAATCAATGTTCCTGCTTTATTCTAATAATAGTTCTTATAATAACTAAACATTAATTATCTTTTAACCCAATTGATTTTTGGATTATGTTTTTTTATTTAAGGAAATCTAAAAATAATATTATACATCCTGATTTAAGTGATATTAAATTGAATTTTTTTAAAGTAACCGGCGATGCTTATATGCAAAATTTGAGTTTGCATATTTATTGTTTTATTAGCGGCGGCGTTCCTATTGGCGAATATTAACTAGTACCTCTTTTTTTTTATTTTAATTAATAGCAAATGCTTAAACATAATAGCAAAAAATATAAAATTCTTTTATACTTCAAAGTTTATTATGGCCTCAAGAGTTATTTTTTTGATTTTTGCTTTTATGATTAAGTGGCGATTTTTTATTGCTATTAGTTAGCGCATAGAAATATCCTTTTAATAAAAGTCTTTTATTAAGATATTTCTTTAAATCCGATGATTTGGTTCCATAGCTATAATCATAAATAGCTGATTTATTCTTAGGATTTGAGCTAATGAAGTGAAGCATTTTTAATATATTTAAGTATTATTAGCCATATTGAATTAAAAGCGCTATCAGCTACTTTCCAATACAACTTCCCAAAATTCTCCTTTTTTCAGCTTATCCTGATTTTTAAGAATAGGCAATGGTTTTTAAGGAATAATTTGCATATGGGTTTAAAAATAGCCATTGCCATACTTAACCTGCTTTTATTTAATATATTTATAATTTTAATAAATTATTTAATATTTTTTGCCTTATTATAATCCCCCCATAAAAATCAGTCCTAATTCCTTATAAGTAATCCTTATGACCTTATTAATTTAGTATTAAGAATTCAAGGCCCAGAGGTGCAAGTTTTTTTCTTGCTAAGTGATTTCCCAAATTTCGCCTTACAATAGCCCAAAAAATGGTGGCTGATGTGGCCTTAGGTCCAAGATTCAATAGAGCTTCTTATCTTTTTTTTTTTTTATTATCTTATGCTGTATTGCTATTGTCCTCCACCTGGGCGTAAATTCCGTTGTTTTTAAGTTTATTAGTAATTATGTGTTAAAAGCTTGAGGCATTAAGCTGCCTAATGGGGTATAATGGCATGGGGATATTAGTAATATTATAGGCACCTTGTCCCATTGCATTAATTTGCTTTTTTTTAATTATGACTTTTTTTGACAATGGGAACTAGCCATATAACCTAAAAGATTATAATCAAAGCATAGCTTATTTTATTAATATTTGTTTATGATTTTTTTTTAAAAAGCCTGCTATTATATGGCTTTTTCTTAAATTGCTTTTAAAATATGGCATTTAGTTTTATTTTTTGGGGATAAAAGGGTTTCCTATCCCCTTTATTTTAATGCATATGTGTTCTAAAGCAATATTAGCCTTTCCATTTAAGCGCACATTTAAAATTACAATTATTAATCTTAATAGCCATTTTAATAAGCTTTTGCAAATTAAAAGGTGCGTTTGACCTGGCGATCTTATTCTTGATTCCATTTTTTAATCCCTTGTAATATTATGCCTTAAATGCCTTATCATTTTAGCTGATTTAATTAGCAAATTGCTAAAAAGCAGCTATGTATATAATTGCCAATCTGATTTGCTTTAGGTTTTGGATATTGCGTTTGGCCATTTGGTTTTGATTAATGTTGCCAAAAACGCGATTAATGTGTCCCTTAAACCCTTTAAAGCTTAAATTTTTTTTTTAAAACTCCTTAAACATAGCGGTAAAAACCTTTCCTTTTTTAATTTTATTTTTGATATAATTGAATAAAAAAGTTTTAATTTAATTAAAGGCAGTTTTATGAAAGAAAAACGCAGCTTAGAGGACTTTGTTTGTGTTTATGAGGAATTGATGGCTATTAAACCTGGTGTAAAGTTTCACTTAAATAAGATAGGCCTTAAGCTTGGATTGGTGTCGAGCACCGTAGGGGAGGAGCTTCAGGAAGTGTGAAAGTTTTGAATTGTAAAGGAGTGTAATAAAGCTTCCCTTAAGAGGGAGCTCCAAAGATTTAGTTACATAAGCAGCCTTAATTGGTTGCAGCGCCATTAAGGCTTTGTTGGTGCTATTAGCTAATAAACCTTTATTTTGTATAATATACCCCTTTGGCTAAAAGCAATTATAAAAGCAATAAGAATGCTTAAATATAATTTGTATAATATGATGGCATAAATGCAGATTGCCATATAATTGGAAGTAGTGCTGGTATAATTGATTGTGATAAAAGCGTTGTTGCTGGGGCAATGGAATTAAGCAAGTGAAATTATATTAAAGCTTTTGTATTAGGAATTTGCGTTTCTTAGCGATTATATTATTAAAAATGGCTTATATTAAAAAACGCGCTCCCACTGCTGCTTTTGAGGTATTAAAAAAAAAAAGAATAGATTTCAAATGTTTAAAAGTTCAAAATTAATATGTTAATATGTATAATATAATTGGCCGGCGTCTTTTAGGCTATTACCCTTTTCTTTTGCTTGCTTTTCCCGCTCCTATTAACCTTTTGGCGTTGCGCTATAATTAAGGAAGCTTATATTATGTTATGCTTTTATTGCATTTGCAATAGCATGCGTGGCGCGCTGGGCGATTTTTATTGCAATAAGGCATTATTGGTGCAATATTTTTATTATTATAAAAATAATAAAGCTAACTGCGCTATTGCGCTTTAAGCTGCTGCTGCCTTTTTTGCCGCTTATTTAATAGCAAAATTGATGCTAAAGAGCTTTTGCATATATATATCATTTTATATAATATTAAATATTATATAAAAGCAATATATAAAGCTTCTGCTAACCGGCTATAAGCTCTTATTGCTTATTAAGCTGTTATTAAGGCTGCTTTAAAAAAGAGGGAGGTTAAGAAGGCTAAAAATGAGAATAAGAAAAAGGATAATTTTGCTTTTGGTTTATCGCTTTATAAATACTATTCTTATTAATTTAAAACAACATTTAATATGTTATAGCCTTTTTTCGCCAAGAAACCGCCGTGCCCTTTTTTTGCCTTATTTTTGGCGCTGGGGTAAGTGGTGATAATGATGTAATTGCTGCTATTAGTGTTAATAAATCTTTGATTGCTGCTATCGCAGCGCGTGCTGCTGCTTACGCCTTTGCTTTAGCAAAGATTAATATTTTAGCTAGCGCCGCTTGGCAATTAATAAACCTTTTGCTTTTACTTTTATAAATAAAAATGGCTTTATAATTTATAAATCGCAATTTGGGAATATTATTTTGATAATAAAGCGGTTTTGCAATCTCAAAATTGTAGCTTAGGAATGTTTCCCTTATATTATTATAAAATTGCGGGTGTATTAAAGCAGCTTTATAACCCCAAAGTAACAGCTTAGGATCAGGTCCTTGGAATTCACATAACTTTCTTTTATGCTTATTATTTTTTTGCAGTATTGATTTAAAATAATATATAAAATATATTAAATGTAAATGTAAATATGCTTTGGTACTTTTAGCTTAAATAAGCTTTTCAACAACGGCTTAAGCGTTTTAAAGATTTAAGAGAGCTACAAATACCTCAAATTTTTGTTAAGGCAAGTTTTTTGTTAAATCATTTACTAGCATATTATTAATAAGGAAATATGTTATTTAAAAGCTTCCTCTTTTATGCTTTTATTATAACCACATATTTTATATATTAACGTGTTTTAGCTTTATTAAAATACGTTAGTTTTTTTTAATTATTAGCCAAATTGTTTGTTTATTATTATAAAATATGTTTTACAAAGCTCCCACATTAAATATTAGTTTTTTAAAAAAGCGCTAAAGCGCTATTACTTCCTTTGCTATTTTTGCTACCTTTAATAACTTTGCTTTTATTATTAAAATGATTATAGTGTTTTGCTTTAAGGCTTTTTAAATAATTGCACCTTTAAATAATATTATAATAAAATCTTGGAAAAAGCGTTTTGACTTTTTGTTATTTGTAAATAAGGCGTTTAAAGTTATTAATAAATATATTTCCCAATTTTTACATTAATAAACTATTGTTAAAAAGCGTAATTTAAACAAATATTTAATAGTTTATTTAATTGCTTTTGCATACTAAGCGCTTGAGTTCATTAAAAAGTGCGATAGCTAAGAAACTGAAAATGCGACATTTGGCTTTAGTATAATAATTGTATATAAAATTGACTTAACCTTTTTTTGGTACTTTTTAACTTGCTTTAATATGGCAATTCCGGGGTTTTTGATTAAATTATAATTTGGCAAAGGCGTGCTTAAGCATTTCCCATTTATTATATTAAATTTTCAAGCCACTTTTTTTATATAAGTGTTATATATTAAAAATATTATTTTTGCGGACTGATTTTTAATTATATGCATTCCCAAAAATCATTTCATATCTCTTAATATAATAAGTTTATAAGCTAAATGCAACCTTTTAATGATTTTTTGTTTTTTATTATTATTTAAAGCATAGTATAAAATTTGAATATCATTAATGTAAAACGTTATAAAGATTATTCTATTGGAGTTTGTGAAGATATATAGCTTTTTTACTAAGGAATTAAGATTTAATTTACTTAATATTATAGCAAAATTGCCGTATTATAACGCAGGGGAGTTTTTTAGGCCATATAATACTTAATTGATTTTTATTATTATTTTAAGTCTTTTTTAGTCATTTAGGAAGTAATATAATATTAAGGCGTTTCTTTTATTATATTTGGCATTAACAAATATATTAATTATATTAAATTGCTTTATTTTTAAATTAAATTATATTATAAGCACTATTATTATTTTGAAAAAGTATGCTGCAAATATTGTAATATATATTAAAAAAATCGTTAAATTATTTTACATATCCTTTTATATTATAATGCGAAAGCGGCAGCGAATTAATTTGCTTATTAAATTGATTTTGTATATGAAAACCTATTTTAGTAAAATGGACTATGTGGTGGCGTTTTCCTTAAAAATCACTTTTTAATAATATCAAACTTTCAAATTAGCGATCTCCTTTTTGGCGTTTTTCTTAAAGTATTCGCCCTAGGCGTGGCTATTTAGCTTATTCCAATTCTTTAGAGCCTTTGAAAGCTTCCCTTAATATAAGTTATATAAATTAAAAGCAATTATAAGATCTGCTTTTATTTTAATATTTAAAATAGCTATTGCTATTATTGTATGTAATATAATTATGTTTTTGTCATTTGCTTGCATTAGAATAGCTTCACAAAATATATTAGCAAATTTTATTATGTATAAGTGGCTGTTTTATTATAAACCTATTATTATGGAATAGTAGCCCTAAATTGCGAATTTGTTATACTCCTTTCATATTTCTTATACTACATAAATTTAGTCATATTTTTGTTTTTATTGCTATTATTGGCTTGCTTTAGCTAATATTTGAAAATTGTTATTTATCTCAATTACTATAGGCGGAGCTTTTAATAATTTGGGGACCTGTTGTTTAAGGTTTTGTGGCCTTCGATTTAGTATTACGACTTAAGGGTATATTTGGCGCGTTTTCTTAATACTTAAGTTTATATTTTTATTATATAAGGCGTTTTTTTTAGGCTAATCTTTAATTATTTAATTTTTAGCAAATTTTAAAACGCTTAAACTTAATTTTTTATAAAAAGTTAGAATTCCATTATTGTTTTTGATATTGTTTTTATAAAAAACCACTTTATTTACCCTTAAGTTTTGATTTTTATAAAGGACTATGTTATTGCTTTCCCCCTTTTAGCTTTTATAAGAAATCATTTTATTGCTTTATACTTCCCGGCTTTTATAAAAAACTATTCTCATTTCATTTTTTATTACCTTTAAGTTTATTAATAATTTAAGAAAATCAAGGTTTATTAATATTATTATAAGTAATTTGGTTATTGAGGGAAGCATTTTTATAAACGGGGGAAGCATCTTTGGTATAATAATTTTTGTTTTCATTAGCTTTCCAACATATACTTTAATAATAGCATTTAGCTTGGCCATTTGTTTTTTTACAATATTTTTTATAATATTACTTATATTAAGCCTTACGTTTAGGAAAATGTTGTCCTCTTTTATTATAATAATAAGCTTTTTTAAAGCAAAAGCGATTTAGCCAATTAATTTCTCCTTTTTCAAAAAATAGAACTTTGTTTTATTAAAGCAAATATTGCGCGTTATAATAACATGGCATAATTAGGGCACCCAGATTTTGTATATGTTAAAAGCAACATAATTAATTAAATAATTTAAATATTTTTTAAGATTAATTTTAAAGCCTTTTTTATCTTTTCCGGCTTTTTTATTGTTTTTTATTAAATAGGCACGCGTTTTATACGCGTATTCCCCGCTTTAATCTGGTTTTAGGTTAATTGATAGCCTTTTTATAATTAATGGATTATATTATTAAAAATAGCCCCAAAATTATTTCTAAAGTACTTGATTTGGGCTCCTCATTTTTTATTATATAAGTAATATCTTATTATATAGGTAAATTGCCATATTATATACTTTTAAGTACAATTTCTTTGGCAGTTTTGCTTAAACGCGCATTTTAATGAATTTAATAATAATTTTTTGTTTTGCGCGTTTTAAACCGTTAATTGGTTTTTTAATATATGCTAAGGGGTTCTTTATTTTGATCCCTTCCCTTGTTGTCTAGTCTTAATAGCATATTGGTTTAAAAATTGCAATAATGAAAATATTATTATTATGCTTAATTACACATATAAACAATTTATATTAACATTTAATTTAATGCTTAAAATTTTATAATACCAATATAACATAATTTAGCAACTTACTTATTAAGGTTTAATTAAACAGCTTTCCATTATATTTGTTTTTAATTATTAATAATTATTGCGTTTTATCATAGCTTAAAAGGAAATCAAATAGGTCTTAAAAGATTTTAAAAAATGGTTTAGCTGCTTTATTCTTAAACTCCCTTTTTAAAATAACATTTCCGGTATATGTTATAATATAGTTTTTGTATTCGATTTTGAAAACACCATTAAATTCTACTTTTTTCCTTATATAAAGCAGCGCCTAAAATGCTTTTTTTTAAAATGGCCCATTTTTAGGTGCCATACTTTTGGCATTGCATAATAAGCTTGCAATGGCTTTTTATTTAATTAAAAACCTTATTTTAAGTTACAACAAAGAGTTGGGTATATTATGGCTGGGAAACGCTTTACTATTATTGGGCTGTAAAAGCAATAAAAGTAATTAAGAGGCTTGTATTTAAAAAAGGTAAGATTATATTTTTGCTTTAGTTTTCAAAGCATTATGCTGTTTTAAATTTCCCTGTATTTTAATATAATATTTTTCCTTAAGTACTAAATTCCAATGTTTAACAAAAGCGCTTTAAAAATAATATTAATATTAAAACCAACCACAATTGCAATATTGCTTAAAATTAGGTTTTGTATATTTAAACCGTTTTCACTTTTTAGCATATTTTTAAAAAATTGCTAGCCTTAACCAATAATTGGAAGGCATTATATATTTACTTTTATATAATTATTATTTTTAGATTTTATAAAAATACTTGGAATAAGCTTTTTCTTATTATTAATAAAATGCTAAACATTGCAATTATTTACAAATATGCTATTTAAAAATGCATATAAATTACTAATAAAATCTACGGCATATACTCCCATTGCTTTATTAACATTAAATAGCTTTAAATCAATAATAATAGCATTAACATTTTTAAGGTATTTGCTTTTGTCTATTAATAATAATAGCTTTTTTTTCTTCTTCTTATTTAAAGCAATGCTTTTAATAATTTAATTAATGGGGAGGATCTTTCAACCCTTTTTAATGATTTTTTTTTTATAGCTTAGCGTATTTCGCTTTTTTGAGTTTTTTGCGAATTTTTTTGACCTTATTATTATTAAGGCAATTCCTTAGTTTATTTACATAGCCGCTGTTATAGGCGTATTATAATTTCTAGCATTTGATGGGTGCCTAAAAGTGGCTATTTTTGGAATTGCAAAAGCAACCGCTTTTTTTTGATTATTTAAAATAAGATTGATTGAATAAGCCTTATTTGCTATAAATACTTGAGCTTTTAATATTAGAAATAGCTTTAAAACTATTAAAAAATTTTGAACGCTTTTTAAAAAAAGCATATAACCTATTTATTATTTTTTCACCCTTTAAACCATTTTTAAAATGCTTTTTTAAATTAATTTTAAAAGCTAAATCATATTTTTTAAGCGTTATATAATATTCCTTTCCTAAAACATTATTTTTGGTAATATTAATTAAAGCTTGAGCAACTTATGTTTTAATATAAATTAAAATTGCAAAAAGGAAATCTTGAATGCCTAAAATGCCTTAAACTTTTGAAATATTATGTGCTTTAATTAAACAATACCTTTTTTGTTATTTTTTATATTAAATGCAAGCTTTCATTTTCCCTTTTTTTTAGAAGTACTTATTAAAGCTTTTTAATAATTTAAAATAATAAATAATAATACAAAGGCGTTTAAGAAAGCAAGCTTTTGCTTAATTAATCTAATTAATGCTTGAAGTCCAATAAGGTTTTTTGACTTATTATTATTAATGGCGTTTATTAGGATTAATATATTAATAATACTATTGATTTAATTAAACAAATGTTGATATTTTATATTAAAAAGCGTTTATTAAGCGAGGTTATTTTGGAATTCTTTTATACAAACTTTCCAGATTTTTTTTAATATTGCTAAAAATCGCCTTTTGTGATTTAATAGTTTATAAAGGCTTTATGAAAGTCCTTTTTTTGTTTTTGCTGGCAGTCTTCCACTTATGGTATATCTTCCGCTTGCTATTGCTTATTAATACCATTTATTTTACAAATCGATTGTTTATTTCAATTTATATATACTTGTTAATATTAAGAATTACTAATCAAAATTTAAGAAGGTTTGGAATATTATGTTCATTTAGGTCAATAAAGTTAATAATACCCTTAAATTAAGCATAGTATTAGAATCTTATTCACCATTGCGGCCATTGGCGATAATTGCTTAATAAAGCATTATTCTTATTAATTGATACGTTTTAAAAAAACATTCTATTATTATTAAGTATTTAAAAATTTTAAAAAAGTATTATTATATTAAAAAAGGGGAATATATGCTTTTAAAAAGTTTTTCAAATAATGGTAAATATTCTTTAATACTTATTCTCGCTTTTCTCAACTTATAATAATTATATCTTAATAACTCATAAATTAAGGCTATGGCTCTTAATTATCAAGCACCATAAGGGAGGAGCTTTAGGAAGTATAAAAGTCTTGAATTATAAAGGAGTATAATAAAGCTTCCCTTAAGAGGGAGCTCCAAAGATCTAATTATATAAGCAGCCTTGATTGGCTGCAGCGCCATTGAGGCTCTGTTGGTGCTACCAGCCGACAAACCCCTATTCTGTACAATAATTGGTTTTTATGATAAAAATTTGGGGATGCGATTTTGGGAATGTTCTTTGGGTTAAAGGCATTGGTCAAAGCCTTGATGAAAAAATTGGGAGCTATATTATGTACGTGAATTGATACTTTTAATAAGAGGGTGCTTAAAATGTAATGATCCATTATTTACTTGGTGTAAATATAGAAGGCTGCTATTGATTTCTAATAATTAAGAAATAGGTATATTATGTACGGGGTAAAACAATTATTAGTATAGGTAAAAATATTATTTAAAGTTGAGCACAAAGCTCTTATTTAATAGCAGATATGCTAGTCTTATATAAAACCTTTATTTCCTTTAAATCCCTTAAATCCCTTGAAATGCTAAATCCCCAAATCCCTAGATCCCTCTCATTAATATAAGATCCCAGGATCCACGGATCCATTATATGACCTAATGTTCACCATAATTTAAATTACCATTATAATTAAAATCGTAATTATGATATATGCAATGGTACCAATTATTATCTTATACCATTTTTTGATTAATATCAGCCTGTAAATTATACCAATCCCTTATTAATATCAATATTCTTATAATACCATTTACTCAATGGTACCATCAGTATCCTGGTGCCAACTACTCATTGGTGCAAAGGGGTCCGTAACAGAACTCAGTCGTATTTGAAATGACGCTTATTTGCTTTAAAGCTTTTAAAGATATTAAAGCCATAGTACTTTTATTGGACGTTTTATGACATTATGATTTAGAGTTGGAAATAAGAATTGAAACAAATGTTTCTGATAAAATAATAATTAGAGTATTTTCTTAAAAACACGTAATAGGATGGTATTTAGTGGCCTTTTTTTTAAAAACCATGGGCCTTGTGGAGTTGAATTATGATATTTATGATAAAAAATGTTAACCATTATAACATCATTAACACATTAGAGAGCGGCTTTTATTAGTTATTAAGATACGTAATGATTTTAGATTTTTATAAATCATCAGGCCCTTGAATATTTTATGATAATAAAGTAACTCATTAATAAACAAGCCCGATAGGGAGAAATCTTATTAGATTTCTACTTTATAATTATGTATTGACCGGGTAAGCAAAACGTAATAGCCGACACATTATTAAAAAAAGGAAGACGTTGGATTGTAAACCTGATTAAAACTAAAACAACAAAACAGAATTCTATTATACTTAAATTAACTTGATTTATGATTCTTAAAAATGATTAACAAAACAAAAGATATAATTTTAATATCCCCCGTTTAAATAAAAAATTTAAACACTGAAATTTACGTTATTATAGATCTTATTTAATTAAATAAAATAGTAAAAGTCTTAGAATTATTATAATAAAAAGTCAGAGGTAATGAAAACAGTAAATATATTTTTAAGGAGGAATTCCTTTTATATAATAATTACCTTTTAGTCCCAGACCTTTAAGACATTTGTGCAAAACTAATTTATAAGGCACATAATTAGGTCTTAACGGCATATCCAGGGAAGACTAAAACATATTAATTATTGAGAATTAAATACTTTTGGTTAGTGATGTTAAAAGACATTACGTGATTTGTTAATAATTGCTATAAATGTATTTGTGTAAATTATAGACGAGATAAAAACCCTTGGTTATTTTTACCTTTTTTGATTTTAGACCGGCTTTAGCAACATTTAATAATAAACTTCAAAAGCTAATTAAAAGATAAATATAGTTATGACTTAATATTAATAGTTATAAACTAAATAACTAAGGAATGTATATTAATTCTTTGTTATTTAATTTATACGGTAAGAGATTTCACTATATTATTTATAGTAAATTGTTATAGGTTTAATAGCCCTTTTGAAATAATTATTTTAAACCAAGGACTATAATTTATTTCTTTTTTTTGGAAGGAATTTTGTAGAATCTTTAGTATTTAAATTAAACTCTTTATAATTTATTATATATAAATGGACGGTTAAATAGAGATTATGAATTAATATTTAGATTAACGATTACGTCTTTTTATTAATTATTATTAAAACAATTAATTAAAACTTTTCTTTATGATGGATTATGCTTAATTTATTTTTGGTATAAATCTATCGGTATAAGCCTATACAAACTTAAGTATAGTTATATATTATACACATCTTTTAATTAATAATGACCTTCTTTAAATACGCGACTTATAATTACGTAAAAGCTTAATATTAAAGATACTAGAACTATGGCGCAAAGAGCATATGATATGTGGTTTAAAGCTAAGGAACTTTTATAAAAAGCTCAAAATAAGAAATAACGAGATGTTAATAAATATTGAAGGGAAGTGGATTAGGATGTTTATGATAAAGTATAGGTTATAATAAGAAATTAGTTAATATTCAGATTAAAAAAGAAGTTCTTAGATTAATGGGATAGCCCTTTTAAAGTTATTGAGAAAGTTGGATATACGTAGAAATTAGACTTATTATTAAAAATAAAGGTTTATCTAGTCTTTTCTATAAACAGACTATAAAAGGCTCACAAAGACCCTTTATTAGGTCAAATCTAATAACCACATAAAACACTCACGGTGGAAAACGACATTGAGTATGAAGTACAAGATATTTTGGATTGTAAATAAGAAAAGGATAGGAACTTATAATATAAAGTTTCTTGGTTTAATTGTAATCTAGACCTAAAATTTTACCTTATTAAAGACTTTAAACATTGTTTATATAAGGTTTATAACTTCCATTTATGACACAAAAAAACACTAAGTCCACTATAATAATTATAATAATGGATAAAGGCATAGGAAGGTAAAATAGACGACTATGACGAGCTTGACGATAATTGAGTTATGATGTTAAAAAACCGAAAGGCTTTTTTAGATTATTATAAGACTTAGGGACAGGTCTTTTTTGAAGGGGGGGGTAATGTGATGATTTATATGTCATTGATTAAATGACTTATTAACTGATGAGTCATATTAAGATAAGTCATATATTAAGGACAAGTGCTAATTTAAGGCTTAGCACATATATATAGTTTTCTTTTTTCTTTGACTTTTTTTTATCCCCGTCTGTTGTCTTTTATATGTAACATAATAATATAATAATATTCGCGCCGTTACATTATTTAAGGCTCTTAAAATTCAAGAAAACATAGAGACAGCTAAAGATGTTAATAAAAAATGTAATTAATAAAACTTATTAAAATAAAAACAATATATTTAAAGATAAAAATAGTATTATTATAACTTAAATATTAAGCCTAATGTACAATTAAAAGTAAGTATTAAGGATTTACTTTAATGATTTGTTTTTATAAAAAGTCGATTTAAGAATTAATTAATATATATATAATATTACTTATTAAACTATTAAATATATTATTAAATAAAGTAGTTATTAAATTCTTTATGAAGTTTAATAGTTTAATAGTTTAATAGTTTAATAGTTTAATAGTTTAATAGTTTAATAGTTTAATAGTTTAATAGTTTAATAGTTTAATAGTTTAATAGTTTTAAAAAAACCTTTTTATTAAGTTAATATAATTATCATTAATATAAAGGCTTCACAAAGCCCCCGGAGGGCCCCCGGAAGGCCTACGGAGCATTAAAAACCAAAAGATACTTATTATTATACTTATAATATTACTACTTTTAATATTACCACTTTTAATAATATTATATTAGAGTTAAGTAATATTAAAGCTGTCACCTATTAATCTCTGATTGGTCCCCTAGTATAAAGGCCACGCAGAGCCCCGGGACGACCCCCGGAGGGCCTGCGGAGCATTAAAAAATAAAAAATACTTATTATTATACTTATTATTATAATTATAATATTAATTATAATATTAATTTTTAATAAGATTATATTAAAGTTAAGAAATACTGAAGCTGTCACTTACTAATTTCTGATTAATGTTACGGTCCACTCCATAGGCCATTTTCACAGGCCATTTTACAGGCCATTTTAGAAGATAGGTTTTTAAGTGATAAAAGGAAAGCGGTATAATTTATAATTTTAAGTAAAAGGGCAGCCGCCAAATGAATTAATTATTTTTAAGGAAAGGATATATAAGGCCTTAGCTTATTATATTAAATGTACTTTTTTACTTTTTACTTTTTTTTTAATATTAAACATAGCTTTAGGTCTAAATATAAAAAAAGCTTTTTATTTTAGTGCTTTTTTTTAAAAAATAATGTGATTACTTATATTACCCTAAGGTTAATTATAATATAAGAAAAAATCAATTTTTATTTTGCTATAAAGCATTATATTTTACCTTAAATAAGAGCATTATTATTTCATATAACCATAGTATTACTTCCACCTGCCTATGCAAATAGGTGCCTCCTACTTTATTCTTAAAAATGATTGCCTTAAGGAAAGCTGGAAACTCCCATTAACCTTATCTTCTTAAATCAATACTTCCTTTATTTACTGGCACATTTGTTACATTAAAAAATAAAAATAAAAACACTTATACATGCTTCTTTAATAAAGCATGCGTAAGATCTTAATTTTTATATAATTTAGTTTTATCATTATTATAAACATATCTTTTCTTAAAAACATACTACTTTTAATAAATAATTTATTTTAATTTTTAATTAAGCTTAAAAAAACCGCTTTTAATATTTAAAATTAATATTCTTTATAATACTTTTTTTAAAATCTGCCATAATAATAAACACCGATTTTATTAATGCTTAAAAGGCATATATGCAAAACATAATTCAAATAGCTATTGTTTTTGCACTTGCTTTTAATAAAGCTTTTTAAGATAAATATGCAAAATTGGCCAATATTAATATAAATCAATATTTTACTACTTGAGCCCTTACCGCAAACCTTTAATTATTTTTTAATTGTTACCTTTCTTAATTAAATTTTAATATTTTTATTATTAAAGCTAATAAAGTTTAAATACCTTCGCATTTTGTTTTTTAATTATAATAGCAATATTAAGTATAATGTATGAAAAATGGATATGAAACTTTTTATTAAAGAGTATTTAGGAAATTTTAAAATTAGTAGCTTTTAAGTTAAGGCTTATTTTAAATATATAAGCGGAGAAGTTAAAATAATTATTTTTTAATATATAAACTTTAAATTTGTAGGCATATTTAATAATGCAGCTAATATTTTTAAAGCTTTGAATTAATAATCTTTTGATTATAATTAAGTATAAGCTATAAAAGCAAAATATAATTATTTTATTATAGGTTTCATAATATATAATAAATTTTGTATCCAGTTTATTAATTACGTTATCATTGGGAAAATTGCATATTCCCATTAATTTAAGAATATATGCAAAAAGGTTTCCCTTTTCTTTAAACGTAACCTTTGTATTAAAAAATATAAAATAAATTCTTGGCTATTATAAATAAGGAATCCAAAAATATTTTTAGAAAAAAGCGTTTCCTTCGCTAAACTACCACTTTTCTCCAATCCTTCAAAAACACTAATATTTATAAAGGTTATATGAAAAATATTTTTAAAAAGGATAGCTAATGCTAAGATATTTAATTAAAAAAAGCTTTTGCTTTTTTTTTCTTAATTGCCTTAATCCCCGCATAACCCGCAAATGCTATTTCCGCTAATACCTTTTGCTTTAATTACCGTAAGACTAATTATTAGGCTAATAATTATTTTAAGTTAAAAAAAATAAAAGAAATAAACCATAAGATTACAAAAATTAAGGGTAAAAATATGAATTTTAATAATTTATTGAAAAACTCTTAAGCCATAGGACAATTTTTTATTATAGTAAAAGCTTTGATTTATGAAAAGCTTTAAATACCAATTTTTATGCTTTTATTAAAAGACAATAATTCCTAATTAATATTAAATTAAAAAAAATTATATATTAAATCAATTACATATATTAATAATAAAACAAATATTTTTAATGCTATTGAAACTTTAATAGCTTATCAACTCTAAAAATTCTTTAAAATCTCCTTTCTTACTTTATTTAAGCCTATCATCCCCATAAGCTATAATAAAAAAAAGAACAACACCATTAAATATACTATACTTCTTATGTTAATCATTAATTGACATCAAATTAATTTCCCCTTTTTGGTTATTAACTAAAGGAATTCCAAAATATTAATTAAATGGAAATTCTTAAAATATTATAATTTTAAACAAAATTATTTTTTAAAAGAAATAAGCTTTTATGGCTAAAAAATATGACTAAAAAACTTTGTTTTAAAAAACGCCTTTTGCTTTTTTTAACATATATTAAGCCTATTGTTAATTTATCACATTAAAAAATGTTAGTTAATACAATTAATTAATGGCTCAAAATAAGTACTATTGCGTAAAAGCTAAAGTCGCTAATTTTAACACGATTACAAAATCGCCTTTAAAATTGCCTTGTTAAACTGCCGCTTCTCGATTTTTTACATTTGTTTGTAAATTGAAAAGGGAATTATTTAATATAAAAACATTACTTTTAAGTTATTAAATATTAAATACGCTATTTTCAAAAGGCATAAACAAACTTATAAAAATTATTACTTTATATAAAGCTAAGCTATTATTAAAATTAGGCAAAGTGAATATTTATTGTATTGTAATATTAATTATATACTAATTCCATTTTTAACCTAAAAAAAATTAAAATTAAAACTAAAACAAAAACTTTTGTGTTTTTTTTTTCATAAAATTAAATTAAAGATTTTATGTTAAAAAAATAAGCCAATATAAAATTATTTATTATAAATAACAAATTAATTCTTAAGTAAGCACAAAAAGCCAAATATTAATTAAATTAGAATTTGATCCATTAAAAGCTCCTACCCTAATATAAAAAAATTCGAAGAATTGTTTTTTAACAAAGCCTTAAACAAGCTCTTTGCTTGGCGTTTTAATGTGGATCATAAAATCAAGCTTATAATTGAAAATAATTTCTTTTTTAAGCCCCTTTATTACCTTATGAATAAACAATTGTTTAAAATAAAGCAATATATTATAAAGAACCTTTATAAAGAATTTATTATTTCCTTTAATGCTTTTTTTACAGCTTTGATTCTTTTTGTTAAAAAAGCAAATAATAGACTATGATTTTGCGTGAATTATTAGAAACTTAACAAATTAATTAATAAAATAATGGTTTGCATTTTTAAAGCTAAGATCTTTATAAAGATTAATATTTAATAAGCTTTTCACAAAATTCGTATAATCACTGATTTTAAGGACTTTATAATCTTTTATATAAGATATAATTTATATAAATATAAAATGCTTTCTTTTAGCCTTATAAATGGCCTGGTCATTTTTTAATGCTTTATTAATAATATTTTTATAAAGCATTTAAATAACTTTTACTTAACATATTTAAACAATATTTTAATTTATTTTAATTTTATAAAAAAAAATATAAAATACATATTAAAAAAGTTTTATAAATCTTGGAAAATTATGGGTTATAAGCTAATATTAAAAAATCCGAATTTGGAATATTAAAGACTAAATTCTTAGGCTTTATTATTAAAATAAATAAAATTAAGGTCAACCTAAAAAAATCGCAATAATTAATAATTAAAAGTATGCTTTTAATATATAAGGTATACAAAGCTATTTAGGTTTTTACACTTTTTACTAATAATTTATTAAAAATTATAATCATATTTATTATCCCCTCACGCGCTTTACTAAAAAAACATTTCTTTTAAGTTTAATAATAATTGCAAAGCAATTTAGGAAGCATTATAATTAGCGCTTAAATTGGCTTTTATTTTTTATTACTATAATGCATTCAAGTAAATATGTTTGAAAACAAACTTTTTTTAATGAAATTATGGCTAAAGTACTTTTTTAATTATAAAACAATGAACTTTTTTATTTTATAGGTTTCTTTTTCAAAATTATAATTAATGCTAAATTAAATTACCTAATTTATAACAAAAAGCTTTTGGCTATATTCCAATTTTTTAAATAATATAAACCAAAGCTATTAAAAATATAAAAGAATATACATATGTATATTAATTATAAAGCATTAAAGCATTTTATATTTATTAAAAATCTTATTATTAAATAAGCTTAATAAGCTGAATTCTTTGTTGACTTTCATTTTATAATTATATATTATATAAGCATTATAAATATTTTAGCTAATATATTATTATAAAAAAGCCAAAACCTTTCCTTAATAAAAGCCAAAAAGCAAGCATTAAAAAATCAATAAATAATCCCAAACAATAAAATTAGTCAACAGGTCCTTAATAATATGTAACATATAAAATTATTACTTATTAAAAAATCAAAGCTTAAGTTCTTAATAAGAAAGCCTCCTAACCCTATTTTAGCAATAGTATATAATATTAAAAATTATAATATTATTAATTAAATTATTATTGTAAATAAAACCTTTTCAAACCTTAAGCCCTTTAAAAAAAAGCTAAGGAGCATAGCTTAAATTATAAGCTTTAATAAAATAAGCTCTTCTTTTAAAAACGCCTTAAAGTACTAATAAAACTTCCCAAGTTATGCACTTTTTTAATTTGCCATATATATGCATAACCTTAAATGGCATATGCCGGGATTATTAAAATCAAATTATTATTTAGCCACAAATATTATATAATATATTACTAATTATAATTGCTTTCAAATAAAAGCTCATAAAAACAAAACCCTAAGCTTATTATATCCTTTGCCAATTTTAACAAAATCATATTAACATTTAATAATAAATTTTAAGAAATTATTTTAAAATAAAAATTGCTTTAATTTTGCTTTTGTAATTATAAATTAATTTATAAAAAAGCCCCTTTTTATCCCTTATTATAAAACCATTATTACTAAAAATATGGCTGACTTCTTCTTAATTTATTAAAGCCGATATTTTGGAATGCCTAATTCAATTATTTTAAATAAGGGCCTTTAATTTATTTTAATTTTTTAAAATAAATATTACTATATTTTAAATATAAAAATAAAGCTTATTATAGCTTATAACCTAAATGTGAATAAATAAACAAAGGTTATAAATTAGTATATTAAATAATAATTTTGGCCATTTTGCATAACGTCTAACCCCCCCCTTTTGGCCACCCCCGCCTTTCGGCCACCTCGCTTAATCTTACCGCTACTTGTACCACCAACTTTAATAATTATTAATTATTTCATTCTTTTATAGATTTTCTTAAAATTTGGAATGCAAATTGTTTTTATCATAAAGCCTAAATATATTAAGTATAATATCAGGTGCGCTTTGGAAAAGGTGGCAAATGGCAAATCTTTATAAAAGGCATTACTTAAGTAGGATATTCTAAGAACTATCCTTTAAAGCCATAATATAATAACTTAATTATGCCAAAATGGTGCCAGCCACTTACAAAGGCTATCTATAATAATAAAGAATCAATTAATTAATTGAATTCTGAATTAAGAGGCTTTGATTATAAAATTATGCATGCGCAAATTAGGACTTTTAAAAAAAGGCTATTAGCTTTTCAAGAAGACCACAAACCACTTGGAAAACACTGGATAGCACGATTTTTGGCTTGAAATCTAGTTCTTAAAATTAAAAAGCAAATTTATGTTAATTTTATACATATCAATTGCGCTTAATCTAAAGTTATTAGGCCTTGATTCCAAAAACTTAATATTTTAGCAATTAAAGCAATTTCAGCTAATTAATAATGGAATATAAATACAATAGGTATTATAAAAGGCTATGGCCTTAATGGATTTGTTATAGAAAATACTAAAAGGCGCAAGGTTTAAGGGAAACAGCCAGGTTCATATGCCTAAACATTAATTATTAAATATATCTTTGCAATTGGAGCCTTTATACTACCACTTATAATTTACAAGAAAAAGTTAGTATAATAATAATGATTTCCATCTCAGCTAAAAATATTTAATAATTAGCATTTCACAGCCATTAAAAATGGGTAAACTATTAATGCTATGGCTTTGAAGTAGCTGAAAAAGGTGTTTATCTCTTAAATGAAACCACGTGATTATTCAACAAGATTTCTCATTTTAAACGGCCATAAAAGCCACAAAACTACGGAATTCCTTTGGAAGTGCCTTAAGCATAATATCTACCTCTTATTCTTACCTGCCCATACGTCACACATCTTACAACCTTTAAATTTAATGGTTTTTTTTATACTAAAGCATGCCTACCAAAAAGAGCTATAGAAATTGAGTTCTTTAATTGATTTTATACTAATTAGCAAGCGCAATTTTTTTATTTGTTATCAAAAAGCATACCAAAAAAGTATTATATCTTTTAATATTAAATTAAATTAAAGAACTATAGGTTTATGGCCAATATCTATAGCCAAGCTATTAATAAGCCCATTACTATTAAAAAACAATAATAAATCAATAAATCCAGCTCTTTTAAAGCCTCAAGAAATGCCAATATAATCCCCGAAGGTTTTTAGTATTTCAATTAAGTTACAGACTTCAAAGGCTAAAAAAGATCTGTACTTATAAATTCATACTTTAGCAAGTAAATCACATAACCAATTTCCGACTTAACAATTGCTTTTTAAAAAGATTATAAAGGGAATTGATAAGAAGGAGTATGAATTAAGAAGGGCAAATTTGAAGATTAAAGAGCTAAAAGAGAAATTGAAGCATTTGAGGCCAAAGAAAAAGAGAAAGGTATAAACTAGTCCAAATTCTAAGTTTGTGACAATACGTATTATTAAAAAGGCTCAAATTGCGGCTAAAAAGCATCAGATTATATTTATCAAATCAGAATTAGGAAGAAAATCAGATTTTATAATATTTTATATTAAAATTAATGCTAAATAAAATTATTAAGTTTTGAATAGAAAGTGTGAAATTAAGCAAGGTGGCCGAAAGGCGGGGGTGGCCGAAAGGGGGGGGTTAGACGTTATATTATTAAAATAACTAAAATTCCTTTTTGCCAATCATAAATATTGTTTAATTTATATTATTATATAAATTCTTAAAAAATATAATATCATTTTAAGTCTTAAACGATTATAAACCAAAAACCTTATATAATATGTATAATTCAAAACCTTTAAAATTAGCAATAGAAAGTTTAAATAGAAATAATGCTATAAAGATTGTTTTAAGAATAAAATAAATTTTAAAGTTTGTATAATTTTTAATTTAAGCATAATAAAATAAAATGAAGCAATTAGCAAACTAAACCTATTATAAAATTGATTAAAATATAAAAAATATGGTATTAATTTTCATAATTAATTAAAAAATGAATAAGCTTTTATAAAAGCTTTTAAATAAGTAGTATAAATTAATTAAAATATTAGCAAAAATGAAAAAAAAAATGAAAAATGAAAAATTAAACTTCTTAAGAATTAAAAAGTTTACCCCATTTTTCACTTTTATTTTCTATAAAAATACATTAATAATCCTTTTTAAAATAAATACAACATATATTAACACCAATATAACTCCTTTTAAAGCAAAACAAATAAAAAATTAAAACAATATTAAGCTTTAAATTAATAAGTAATACCTTCAAATATTAAATCAAATAAATTAGTATAAATGAAGATTTAAAATAGTACTCATGCTTAAATGTAATAATAACATCATATTTGTTAAAAGCGTTTTATCTTAAATATTAAAATGCAAAAGAATCTTTAAAAGCTTTATTTTAATGATTAAAGGCCTATAATGCTAAAATCAATAATTACAATAATTTAAAAAATAATAAACTTATAACATTAATTGCAAAAACGTAATTCTTTAAAAAAGGGGGGGAATATTATGGTCCATTTCATAGGCCATTTTTATAAGCCATTTTGCAAGCCATTTTAGAGAATAGGTTTTTAAGTAACAAAGGGAAAGCGGTATAACCCATAGCCTTAAGCAAAAGGGCAATTGCCAAATAAATCAATTACTCTTAAAAAAAGAATATATAAGGCCTTAGCTTATTATATTAAATATACTTTTTTACTTCTTATCCTTTTTTTTAAATATTAAGCGTAGCCTTAAATCCAAATATAAAAAAAGCTTCCTACTTTAGTGTCTTTTCCTAAAGTAGTATGATTACTTATATCACCCTAAGGTCAGCCGTAACAATTAATCCCCTAGTAAATAGCCGTTTATTAGCTTATATATCAAGATAAGATGAAAATTACGGCACTTATAATAACTGTCATAATTACACGATATTTCTTTAATAATTAATATCTTTATAATCATATTAGTTATTATAAATCTAAAAAGCCATTTTAATTAGCTAATTAAGCTGATTTTAAAACAAGTCTTATTTTATAATTTACTTCAAAACTAGTAGTGATAAATGACTTTTAAATAATATAATTAAAGTTATAAAGGCCCTAATAGCGCCACAAGTAAAACAACCAGAAGTTAGTTCATACTTCAAGAAACGCATAGTAGCGACGAAGGCGGTCATAGTGAGACGAGCAAGGTAATGGCTAAAGGTAAATGGTAAAAACTAGGTAGATACGTGTTAGATAATGATGTACGGAAGTTCCACGATGGTATCCTATTTCCGAGGGCTTTAAGGCGATTCTTAACCTCTGTGCAAATGAGGCTCTCTACTAAGTCTATTGTCACAATGCAAAGTATCATAATGGAGGTGATGGTTTAATTGTCTAAGTATCGTAACTAGACTAAACTTAAGACTTCAAACGTTTTTACCCTTTTTTATCCCGCTTTGTTCTCCTCACTATCGCAAAGAAATCAAAAACCAAAAAATCAACAATCAAGATATGAAACAACACAACTCGACATAAACAATCTCCATCTGGCACCAAAACACACTCTTGATTCCATACCAAGCGGCAAGGGCTGTAACTCCCGATGTTGGTTTACTGGTTTGCAAACCGCATCTGTAGCCATCTAACTAGCGGGATGGGCAGCCAATTCCGATTCCTCGGGAGATAGAGCAGCAGTCGGCACCCTGAAGGTATCAATATTAGCTTTTCTTCCAATTTAAGACTAGAAAGAGGGCATACGCATTGTTGGACAGTGACACCCAGGTTTTTGCAGAAGTGACTGCCTTGCGAACCGCAGTTGCGCAACGCAACATCAGATCTGCTGCATGCACCGAGACCGCTTCCATCCTTTCCTTGCCAACAACAGTCTCTCTCCGAGCGACAGTAGAGGTTCTCATCGTTGTCGCCAGAGCCCGGTGCTCCTGGATCCGCAGAAGGACCACCTGGACCTGGGACAAGCGTCCCAGGAATTTTGGCACCGACGGTAAATTGGGCAAATGCCATTGCGACAATGCAGGAGATGAGAGTGAACTTCATGTTGATCAAGTGTCAAGAGTTGGTTACTTGAAGAAATTGAGAGAATTGTGATGTGGTAAAGAATTGAAGAATGATGATGTTGTCTGAGCGATCAACGGCTGATGTTGTGATGATCTAGAAAGAAGGAGGAAAGGGCCTGGATATATATATGTTCTGGTGAACACATCCAGAGTCTAACCTGAATCAGCCAATCTTACAGTTTGTTTACTATAGGACAGTAGTCCCGACGCCAATCAAAATCTCATTATCTATTGTCTTTTACTTCGTACAAGGTGAAATGATAACGGATTCTACGTCTGTGCACGATTTGAGTACGTAGTAGAAGGTTCTATTTTACAGGGGTACACCTAATGATATTTGAAGTACTAAGAAAATTATATGAAGTAACATTGCCAAGTGTTTTAATTATATGGGTGTACGTATAGCCTAGAATTTCGTTATTATCACCCTTAGTACGAAGTAGAGTCAATCCCTTGTTCCCATGACTCTGTTCAAAAGCTAATTAAAGGGAAAACTTTAAATGTAAACAAATTTAGAATCTGTTATAGTACTTCGTACAAGGTGAAATGATGACGGATTTTACGTTTGTGCATGATTTGAGTACGTAGTAAAAGGCTTTATTTTGTAGGGGTACTTAATTAGGGGTACACCTAATGATATTCAAAGTACTAAGAAAACCATATAAAGTAATATTACCAAGTATTTTAATTACATGGGTGTACGTATGGCCTAGAATTCCGTTATTATTACCCTTAGTACAAAGTATAAAACAGAATCTAAGGAGAAAACTTTAATCGTAGCCAAATTCAGAATCTGTCATAGTGTGAAACATAATTCAAGAAGAAAACTCTAATTTTAGGCAAATTGGAGATGTAAAGCCTAAGCTGTGATACTTTCGCTTTCTTAGAATAATCACTTTCCCCAACTATAAGCGAGCCTTAAGTGAAACAGGAGGTGAACCGGCTGGTAGCTTTAAAGCCTTAAAATGAAACTCGAACATTAATTCGGAACCCAAATCCGTGGAAATGACTCGCTACCAAGTTGGGATTCTTTCCTTTGTAGAGAGGCTTGTCAAGCAATATATATAGTATCACAATTCCCTATCCATCATGATCTCACCACCCACATTAAAGTCAAGTTCATTCCAACATTCAATATTTCGAGGTCCTCACTTATCCTTACTTCAAATTTTTTCTTCGGTCAACACAACTACCATCAATCTTCAAGATGCAATTCTCACAAGTCTTCGTCCTCTCCTTCGCTGCCGCAATGACTCTCCCAAGTGTCTTCGCCCAAGGCGTGGGAATTCCGTCTACCGTATGCGCAAAAGTCTTCTCTTGATAGAACCAAAACTAACTTATTCCTAGTGCACCATAGAAGATCGAACCACTGCCAAGTGCTGCTGGGGAGGGAAAAACGGAGATGGCGCTGCTGCTTGCAGACGTCAGCGTTTTAACATGGCCGGAGACTGTAACGGGGTCGAGGTCAAGAATCATTGCAGCAACCATGGAATCGATGCTGCCCAATGCGTAAGTCATACATAATTCAACATTCTCGCATCAGGAATGGCTAACACAGCTTGCAGGGTGCTGACTGCTGCTCTACCGAGATTGCGCCAAATGGTAGGCCTGGTTTTGGAATCGGTTGCCCCCGTTAGGGTGGAAGTGCGAGTGTGCTAGAGATGGAGTCGTGAATGAGGGAGGTGGAAGATTATTGTTACTACTCATGAGAAGTTCCTGTTTCTGTGTTTGTTGATTACTATATTTGCATCGGTAGCCAAGCCAGAAATGAAAGTCCTAGCTTCCTCTAAGTATGCGTATTTGATCTAAGCGTTTCTAGTTCGACCAATGCCATAAAGTGCACCCTGACGTCGATTCGAGTTTTTGATATAGTGAGAAGCCAGCTTTTGATACCACTTGTTTTTCTTGACTTAAAGATACGTTACATGTAACTGCAAACCTCGATTACCACGGTACTTTATTACACATAGAATAATCTTTGTACCATGATTGTTGGCGCTGAAAAACCGCCCGATTCTGAAACTGCATTAATCTACTTCTTTTTCCAGCGCTGCAGGCGGCATCTATCGAGTACGTTCTTATTAATCACACTTTATTCAAAGTATGCGAAAGGGAGGGCAGTTGAAAGCGTTCACAGGGCTTTTCCGCTTTCGATCTTCCATGAGGAAATTGACTTAGGGTATTCAAATCACCCGAATGAATAAACAAGAGCAAATGTAGGTAGAAATTTTCTTAAGCTTAATATTTCCTCTTAATTGAAGAGTGTTACGATCAGCTCTGAGGCCACCTTGGAGGACAAGTTATTGGGTAATAAGGCCAGGTTAAAGGCTAGGTTAAAGACCACTTTAAAGGACAGGTTATTAGGTCACAACTAAAAAGCGGTATGACTTAGTATAACCTTAAGCGAGGGTTAGTTATTAAATGAGCTAACGATTCTTCAAAATATAAACTCTTAATTTAATATATAAAATAAACTATTTTTTTAATATTAAATATAACCTTGAGTTTAAATATAAAAAAAGCATTTACTTTTATGATCTTTCTAGGGATAACTATGTTTCTATATTACCTTAAGGTTAATTACAACATAAGAAAAGATTCTTTTATTTTATCATGAAACATTACTGTTGCGCAACCAGCGCCATCATTATGTCAACATATTTAATAAGGTTTAATGTATGCTTGCATAAGCATTTCATATATATATTTCTAGTTTGTAGTTTTATTTTAAAAAGGGTAATATTTAATTTAATTTATTAAATATATTTATATATTTTTTATTGTTAATGATTATAAAGATTTTTTATATATTAAAATACCTGCTTTATTTTCTGTATTATAATTAAAAGCTATAGGCTATTATCATTATTTAATATATATATGTTGGTGCAGTACCGGTGGATTACACAAAGATATATTAAAGCAAAGTGGCTAATATAGTTTTTAGTGAAGTGGGTGGTAAAATTTGTGTATTTTTAAGAGAATGGGAGAGATTCCTTATTATATATTTTTTTAAATGATTTTTATAATAGGTTTATTATAGCTTTAATTATCCCTTGGAATTATTACATCCATTATTTTTAATAGCCAAGGCATAATTTTTGAAGATTATTATGGTATTATTCAAATGGCGTTTTTTGTATAGCATGGTGAAATTATATAATTCTTATAAATTAATACTGGCAATACTTTTTTTGGAAAAATAAATAGGAATTTTAATATAATAAAAAGAAAGCAGGGGTAATATAAACTTTAATAAGCCAAAGAGAAACATTTTGTAAAAATAGTGCGCTGAAGAGTATAATAGTATGTAGTATATAAAAAAAAAGCCAAAATAGTAATAATATAAAAAATATAAAATCAAAAATTATTGAAAAAAAAATTAAGAAATGCTAAGAAATAAAATACATATAATAATTTGTTGTACAAAATAGGGGTCAGTCGGCTGGTAGCACCAATAGAGCCTTATGGCGCTGCAGCCAATTAAGACTGCTTATGTAATTAGATCTTTGGACCTTCCTCTTAAGGGGAGCTTTATTATACTTTTTTATAATTCAAGACTTTCATATTTTTTGAAGCTCTTCTCTTATGGTGCTTGATAGTTAAGAGCCACAGCCTTATTCCATAAGTTATTAAGGTATGATTACTATAGGTCAAGAAAAGCGAGGATAAGTGTTGAAGAATACTTATCGCTATTTGGAAGACTTTTTAAAAGCACACATTTCCCTTTTTTAATATAATAACACTTTTTCAAACTTTTTAAACGCTTGATAATAATAAAATATTTTTTTAGGACATATTAATCAACAAAAACAACGCTTTATTAAGCAATTATTGCCAATGGCTGCAGTGGTGAACAAGATTCTAATACCATGCTTAATTTAGGGGCATTATTAACTTCATTGACCTAAATGAACATAATGTTTTAAATCTTTTTGAATCTTGACCAGCAGCTCTTAATATTAATAAATATATATAAGTTAAAACAAACAATTGATTTGCAAAATGGATGGCGTTGATAAGCAATAGCAAGCGAAAAATATATTATAAGTGGGAAATTGCTAGCAAAAACAAAAAAAGGATTTTCATGAAATTTTTATAGGCTATTAAATTATAAAAAGCGACTTTTAGCAATATTAAAGAAATTTGGGAAGCTTGCATAAAAGAATTCCAAAATAAACTTGCCTAATGAACGCTTTTTAGCATAAGATATTAACACTTGTTTAATTAGGTTAATAGCACTATTAGTGTGTTAATCTTAACAAATGCTATTAATAATAATAAGTCAAAAAACCTTATTGAACTTTAAGCATTAATTAAATTAATTAAGCAAAAGCTTGCTTTCTTAAATGCCTTTATATTATTATTTATTATTTTAAATTATTAAAAAGCTTTAATAAGTGCTTTCAAAAAAAAAGGGAAAATGGAAGCTTGCACTTGGCATAAGGAATAGCAAAAGAGGTACTGTTTTGCCAAAGCACATAATATTTCAAAAATGCAAAGCGTTTTAGGCATTTAAGATTTCCTTTTTGCAGCTTTAGTTTATGCTAAAACATAGGCCGCTTAAGCTTTAGCTAATATTATTAAAAATAACGTTTTAGGAAAGGAACATCATATAATGCTTAAAAAGTATGATTTAGCCTTTAAAGCTAATTTAAAAAAGCATTTTAAAAATGATTTAGGGAATGAAAAAATAGTAAATAAGTTATATGCTTTTTTTGAGAAGCGTTCAAAAACTTTTGATAATTTTAAAGCTATTTTTAATACTAAAAGCTTAAGCATTTATAACAAATAAGGCTTATTTAATCAATTTTACTTTAAATAATTGAGGGATAGCGATTGCTTTTGCAATTCCAAAAATGGCCATTTCCAGGCACTTATTAAATGCTGAAAATTATGATACGTTTATAACGGCGGTTATGCAAATAAATTAAGGAATTGCCTTAGCGATAATAAAATTAAAGAAATTTGCAAAAGGTTTGAAGAAGCGAAGTACGCCGAGCTATGAAAGGAAATTGTTAAAAAGGGTTGAAAGATTTTCCCCATTAATCGAATTATTGGAAGCGTCGCCTTAAATAAAAAAAAGAAGGAAAAGCCGTTATTATTAATAAACAAAAGCAAATACCCTAAAAATGTTAATACTACTATTATTGATTTAAAGCTATTTAATATTAATAAAGCAATAGGAATATATGCCACAGATTTTATTAGCAATTTATATGCATTCTTAAATAGCATATTTGTAAACAATTGCAATGCTTAGCATTTTATTAATAATAATAAAAAGCTTATTTTAGGCATTTTTATGAAGTTTAGGAATAACGATTATATGGAGGCAAGTATATAATGCTTTTCAATTATTGGTTAGGGCTAGCGATTTTTTAAAAATATGCTAAAAAGCGAAAATGATTTAAATATATAAGATTTGATTTTAAGCAATATTATAATTATGATTGGTTTTAATATTAATATTATTTTTAAGGCGCTTTTATTAAATATTAGGATTTGGTATTTGGAAAAAGATATTATATTAAGGTATGGGGAAGTTTGAGATAGTGTGATGCTTTAAAAGCTAAAGCAAAAGTATAATCTTATTTTTTTTTAATATAAGCCTTTTAATTACTTTTGTTGCCCATATAGCTTAGTAATAATAAAGCATTTTTTAGCTATGATGTATTTAATTCTTTGTTGTAGCTTGAAATAAGGTTTTTAATTAAATAAAAAGCTAATGCGAGCTTATTATGCAATGCTAAAGATATGGCATTTAAGAATGGGCCATTTTAAAAAAAAAGCACTTTAGGCGCTGTTTTATGCAAGGAAGGGAGTAGAATTTAATGATATTTCCAGAATTAAGTGCAAAAATTATGCTGTAATATATGCCGAAAACGTTACTTTAAGGAAGGAGTTTGAAAATAAGGCGGCTAAATCATTTTTTAGAATTTTTTGAGACCTGTTTAATTTTTCCTTAAGCTATAATAAAACGCAATAATTATTGGTAATCAAAAACAAATATAATAGGAAGCTGTTTAGCTAAATCTTGGTGAGCAAGTCGCTAAATCATATTATGCCGATATTACAAAACTTTAAGCATTAAACAAAATATTAATATAAATTGTTTATTTATGTTATTAAGTATAATAATAACATTTCCATTATTGCAATCTTTAAAACAACATGCTATTAAGATTAAATAATAAGGAAAGGGATTAAAATGAAAAATCCCCCAACATATATTAAAGAATTAATTGGTGGTTTAAAGCGCGTAAAACAAGAAATTATTACTAAATTCATCAAAATGCGCATTTAAGCGAAACTCCCAAAGAAATTATATTCAAAGGTATATAATGCAGCAATTTATTTATATAATAAGGCATCATTTGCATAACAAGAAATAAGGAGCCTAAATTAAGTGCTTTAGGAATGGTTTTGGGGCTATTTTTGATAATATGATTTATTAATTATGAAAAGGCTATTAATTAACCTAAAATCAAATTAAAGCGGGAAATACGCATATGAGGCGCGTGCTTATTTAATAAAAAATAATAAAAAAGATGGAAAAAATAAAAAAGGCTTTAAAATCAATTTTAAGGAATATTTAGATTATTTGATTAATTATATTGCTTTTAATATATATAAAATCTAAATGCCCTAACTACGCTATATTATTATAATGCGCAATGTTTGCTTTAATAAAATAAAGTTTTATTTTTTGAAGAAGAAGAAATTGATTGGCCAAATTGCTTTTGCCTTAAAAAAGCTTATTATTATAATAAAGGAGAACAACGTTTTTTTAGATATAAGGCTTAATATAAGCAATATTATAAAAAATGTTGCAAAAAAACGAACGGCCAAGCTAAATGCTATTATTAAAATGCATGCTAAGACCTAATAAAAATAGAAATTATTATATTAAGAATGCTTTTCTTGCTTATAAGAATGCTTCTTTTAGCAATCAAACCATTTGCAATAATATTAATGAATCTTAATTCTTTTAAATTATTAATAAGCTTGGGGGTAACGGAAAGTGAAATGGGAATAATTCCTTATAAAAGCCGGGAAGTAATGAGCAATAAAATGGTTTCTTATAAAAGCCAAAAGGGGGAAAGCAACAATATGGTCCCCTACAAAAGTCAAAACTTAAAAGTGAATAAAGTGGTTTTTTATAAAAAAAGCATTAAAAACAATAATAGAATTTTAACTCCTTATAAAAAATTAAATTTAGGCGCTTTAAAACTTGCTAAAAATCAAATAATCAAAAATTAGCTTAAAAAAAACGCTTTACATAATAAAAATATAAATTTAAGTATTAAAAAAGCGCGCCAAACATATCCTTAAATTGTAATATTAAATTAAAGGCCACAAGACCTTAAGCAGCAGGTCCCCAAATTATTAAAAGCTCCGCTTATAGCAATTAAAATGAACAACAATTTTTAAATATTGGCTAAAGCAAGCTAATAATAGCAATAACAATAAGAATATAACCAAATTTATGCAGCATAAGAAATATAAAAAAAGCATAATAAATTCGCAATTTAGGGCTATTATTTTGTAATAGTGGCTTTATGATAAAATAGCCATTTGCGCATAATAAAATTTGCTAGCATATTTTATGAAGCTACTTTAATGCAAGCAAATAGCAAAAATATAATTATATTATATGTGATAATAGCAATAGCTATTTTAAATATTAAAATAAAAGCAAATATTATAATCGCTTTTAATTTACATAACCTATATTAAGGGAAGCTTTTAAAGGCTCCAAAGAATTGGAATAAGCTAAATAGCTACGCTTGGGGCAAATATTTTAGGAAAAATGCTAAGAGAAAAATTATTAATTTAAAAGCTTAATATTGCTGAAAAGTAATTCTTAAGGAAAACGCTACCACATAGCCTATTCCACTAAAATGGGTTTTTATATACAAAATCGATTTAGCAAGCAAATTAATTTGTAATCGCTTTTGCATTATAATGCAAAAGAATATGCAAAATAATTTAATAATCTTTTTAATATATGCCGCAATATTTGCAGCATGCTTTTTTAAAATAATAATAGCGCTTGCAGCATAATTTGATTTAAAAATAAAGCAATTTAATATAATTAACGCATTTGTTAATGCTAAATGTGATAAAAGGAGCGCTTTAGTATTATGCTATTTTTTAAATAATTAGAAAAAACCTGGAATAGTAATAGAAATTGATTAAGCATTATATGGCCTAAGAAATTTTTTGCGTTATGATATGGTGATTTTGCGATAATATTAAGCAAACTAAATTTTAATCCCTTGGCGAAAGAGTTGTGTATTTTCATAAACTTTAATAAGACAGTTTTTGTGGTATTTTATATTGATAATATTTAAGTTTTGTATTATGCCTTAAATAATAATAAAGGATAAGAAATTATTAAAAGGTTGCATTTAGCTTATAAACTTATTATATTAGGAGATGTGAAATGGTTTTTGGGAGTGCGTGCAGTTAGGGATTGGTTCGCAAAAATGATGTTTTTAATGTATAATACTTATATAAAAAAAGTGGTTTGAAAATTTAATATGGTAAATGGGAAATGCCTAAATATGCCTTTGCTAAATTACGACCTAATTAAAAACCTCGGAATTGCTATATTAAAATAAATTAAAAAATATTAAAAAAAGGTTAGGTTAGTTTTGTATATAACCATTATGCTAAGGCCAAATGTTGCTTTTGCAGCGTTTTAGCTATCGCATTTTTTAATAAATTCAAGCGCCTAGCACGCAAAAGCAATTAAATAGATTATTAGATATTTGTTTAAATTACGCTTTTTGGCAATAATTTATTAATATGAAAATTGGGAGATATATTTATTAATTGCCTTAAACGCCTTATTTGCAAATAATAAAAAGTCAAAATGCTTTTCCTAAGGTTTTATTATAATATTATTTAAAGGTGCGATTATTTGAAAAGCCTTAAGGCAAAACATAATAATCATTTTCATAATGGAAGCGAAGTTATTAAAAATAGCAAAAATGGCAAAAAAGGTAATAGCGCTTTAGCGCTTTTTTAAAAAATTAACACTTAATGTGGGAGCTTTATGAAACATATTTTATGATAATAAATAAATAATTTGGCTAATAATTAAAAAAAATCAACGCATTTTAATAAAGCTGAAATATGTTAATATATAAAATATGTGATTATAATAAAAGCACAAATAGGGGAGCTTTTAGGTGATATATTTTTTCATTAATAATATGCTAGCAGATGGCTTAATAAAAAATTTGCCTTGATAAAAGTTTAAGGTATTTATAGCTTTTTTGAATTTTCAGGACGCTTAAGCCGCTATTGAAAAGCTTACTTAAGCTAATGCCAAAGCACATTTATATTTATATTTAATACATTTTATATATTATTTCAAACCAATATTATAAAAAACCAATAAGCACAAAAAAGAGTTGTGTGAATTTCAAGGACCCAATCTTAAGCTGCTATTTTAGGATTGCAAAGCTGCTTTAACACACCCGCAATCCTATAATAATATAAGGGAAACATTCCCAAACTGCGACTTTGGGGTTGCAAAGCCGTTTTACCATTAAGATAACGTTCTCAAGCTGCAATTTATGAATTGCAAAGCTATTTTTATTCATAAAAGTGAAAACAAAAGGTTTATTAATCGCCAAGCGGCGTTAGCCAAAACGTTAATTTCCATTAAAGCAAAGGCGCAAGCGGCAGCACGCGCTGCAATAGCAGCAATTAAAGGTTTATCAACATCAATAGCAACAGCTACACCATTATTATCACCTACCTTAGCATCAAAAACAAAGCAAGAAAAAGGCACAGCGGTTTCTTAGCAAAAAAAGGCTGTAATTTATTAAATATTATCTTAAAATAATAGGAATAGCATTTATAAAGCAACAAACCGGAGGCAAAATCATTCTTTTCCTTATTTTTAGCTTTTTTAATCTTCTTTTTTTTTAAGGCAGCTTTAATAGCAGCTCAATGGGCGATAAGGGCCTACGGCTGATTAACAAGAGCTTTATATATTGCTTTTATATAATATTTAATATTATATAAAATGATGTACGTACGCGAGAGCTTTTTAGCACCAATTTTGCCATCAAATAAGCGGCAAAAAGGGTGGCAGCGGCTTAAGGCGCAGCAGCGCAGCTAGCTTTATTGTTTTTATAATAATAAAAACATTGCATCAATAATGCCTTATTGCAATAAAAATTGCCTGACGCGCTACGCATGCCATTGCAAATGCAATAAAAGCATGGCATAGCATAAGCTTCCTTGGCCACAGCGCAATGCCAAAAGATTGATAAAAGCAAGAGGGGCAAGCAAGAAAAAGGGATAGCAGCCCAAAGGGCGCCGGCTAGCTATATTATGCATATTAGCATATTGATTTTAGATTTTTAAACATTTGAAACTTATTTTTTTTTTTAATGCCTTAAAAGCAATGGCAAAGGCGCGCTTTTTAGTATAAGCCATTTTTAATAATATGGTCGCTAAAAAACGCAAATTCTTAGCATAAAAGCTTTAATATAACTTCATTTGCTTAATTCCATTGCCTTAGCAATAATACTTTTATTATTATTAGCTATATTAGCACTATTATTAATTATATGGCGGTTCACATTTATGCTATTATATTATATAGGCTATATTTTAAGCATTTTTATTGCTTTTATAATTACTTTTAGCTAAGGGGATATATTATACAAAATAGGGGTCAATCAGCTAATAGCATTAATAAAGCCTTATAGCGCTGCAGCCAATCAAAATTGCTTATATAATTAGATCTTTAAAGCTTCCTCTTAAAAGGAGCTTTATTATACTCCTTTATAATTCAAGACTTTCACACTTCCTGAAGCTCCTCCCCTACGGTGCTCGACATAACTTGTAATAGGGGCCCGAAAGAGGTTTGAAATTTATTTATAATGGCTTCGTACTAATTGTGTTAAGGGAGTTATTAATCCGAGGCCGGAAATTAATAATATGTAAGTTAAGCAAAGTTTATTAATAATTTAAGCAAAGCTTATAAAAAAATTTATTGTCCTTTTATTTCATATATATTTTAAGGATTTCTTAAAAATTTACTTTTCTTTTTTTAATAACAACGAATTATTATTAATATATCAAAATCTATTGATTTTATATTAAAACTAATATAATCTTAAAAACCTTTTAAATAATAATTTTAATTTATTAATAATAAATCAATTATTCCTTAAATTAATATTTAAATTTGTTTTAAGGCTGTTTTAGTGCTGTATTTTAATGCTAATAATAATATAATACTAATTTTAGTGCCATTTGGCGTTTTTACAATTGCTTATTATAAATATTACGTTTAATACATTTGCGCTTAAACGCGTGGTTTAAAGCATTTTTGTGTTTTTAATAATCTTAAGTTAAAAAAATACAATTATTACATAAAGCAAAAAAAGAAATGCTCCCTTATAAATAAAATTTTAGGGATTACTTATAAGCCCGGCTTATAAATTAACCGTGGATTTAAAGGGGATTTAAATGTATTTTATAATTAATGTAAATATAACTTCCTTAATTTATTAATATTAAATTTAATATTTTAGTTTATGTGGCTAATGCTAAATCATTTGTTTTAATGGACCTTTTTGCTACCATAAAATTAATTGCCATTATATTATTAGTTGCTTTAATAAAAGCACCAAAAATAAAAGATTAGCTAGCGTTTGCTTTATTAAAGGAGACTTAAGCTTTTTAGATTAAATTGGATTAGCTTGCTAATATCTAATTAATATATAACCTGATGTGATATTCGATTTTAATTAATAATTAATTTAAATATAAAATTTGGGCGTTTAAATTAAAAAAATGGCGATGGCTTTGGGTTATATTAATAAGATAATATTTAGTATTTATGCCTAAGCTATAAAGGCTTAAAATAAGCGCAAAGCTTTTGCTAAAGCGGGATTTAACAGTAAGTGCTTTTGTTGCGATATACTGGCGATGAAAAAAAAAGAGAATTTAGAGCTGTTTATGAATGGCTTATATGGTATAGGTAATAAATAGGCCTTATTTTAAATTGGCTTTATAATAAGTTTTTTATAGCAATGCTTTTTTAAAATTTTTATATGGGAATAGCCCTTTATGGTGAAACTAATAATTAGGTTTTTATTAAAGTATTATTGTAAAGCTGCCTATTAGTGCTTTAAATTAAAGGGTAAATAAATGCAAATTTAAGTTATTTTTTATTTCTGCATATTAAATAATTATAATATATAAATACATGAAATGAAATAAGTAAATAAAATAAAAAACGCATTTTAAGGAAAGTATATAAAAAAAAGGTAATGATTATATAAACCCTTTTATTATTAATCCAAATTAGCTTTGGTAGCTTTTTAAACCTATTTTTTTATTTTGATAATAAGCATGTTAATATTAATAAAATCCTAAAAAGCCTTATTTGAAATGGCTTTTATTATAGCATTAGTAGGATTATAAGCATTATTAATTTATTGCATTTTTATAAATTCCTAGCGCTTATATAATTAGTAAATTGTTATTATATTAATTATTAAATACTTTTTTTTATAATATCGAGTTTAATAATATATTTATATAATGAAAAAGAGTTTATACAAACGATAATAAGAAGCCTTAAAAAATTAAGCTAATTAGTTATTATATTAATGGTAATTACTATGGCAATTAATATATTAACGCCGGTTATTATAGCATATAATTTTGAAGCAAGCATTACATAAGTAACTTTTTTGCATTTGGTAAAGTTGGTATAGATGATGTTACTATTAAGGGTAAATTTTATATTCCCTTTTAATTTGATTTTAATTATTATTATAAAATTAATTTAAGAATTTAGATTTTTGTTATTAGTAAAGGAATTATTAATGAAAACATAGATTTTTATTAAATATAAGTTTATGGGTATATATCGCAAACCTTTTTTTAAGTTGTTTATTTGTTATTTAAAATGTAAATTTAAGGCTTTAATGTTATTTATTATAGGATTTTAATATTAAGCTATTATTAAAAGATTAAATATGGCTTTTAATTAATACATTATAGTAATATAAGCTTTATAAGCGTATTGCTTTATGTAGGCCTTTTTGTAATTACTTTTTTAATATTAATTAATTTAATTTTAGCCTTTTATTCTTTTTAAAATATGTAAAAATTGTTTTTCTTTATAATAATAATATAATTATTAAACATAAAAAGTTTAAAGGCGTTTGAAACTTAAATTAGTTTTATTAAAAAGTTTGCATTTGTAATTTTCATTTGCTCTTTGGCTAGGAAATTATTATTTTTTAAAATTAAGGTGTTATTTATTTACATTTTAATTATTTCGAATTTTTGATTATTTTTGATATTAATTAATAAGTAAAAATTATATATGAAAATCTTTATTCATAATTTTTTAATATAATGCTTATGATAAGTATTAAATTAAAGATTTTTTAATTTTAAAATATTATATAATAAAAGCATTATCATAAACATTATGTTAAAAAGGAATTTATTTACAATCCTTTGGGGAGGCCATGTAAAAATATTTTGGAAAAGCTTTATTTATACTTAAACATAAGCTTAAATAATATTTTAAAATATTAAACGCAATTTAAATTTATTTTAAACCTTTTTTAATTACTTAATTACAAATGCTAAAAAAATGAGCAATTATTGGCTTAATTGCTGGATTATTAAAAATTAAATTAATATTTCCTTTTTTCTTTTATTATTAAAGCATTAAACCATAAATTTTAATTTTTTATATAGCGTTAAGATTTTTTTTCTTTTGTTTCATTTATTATTTTAAATTTAAAAATGCATTAGCCTTTTACTTTAAGATTATTCTTTTAAATAAGTGTAAAAACCCCTTTTTTTAATAAGTGCCTCATATTTTATTTAATAAAATTACTAGAATAATGCTTTAGAAATAATAATTTTGCTTTTCTTCTAAAATTTAATGAAAAGCTTTTAATCTTTTATCTCCTTCTCAATCAAAAATATTTTAATATTATAATTATTATTAATTATTAATAATCCTTAAACAAGTTATATAAATAAGAGCTTAATAATAATTTATAATAATTTTGGAATTAATTTGGATATGCTATTAATTAATGATTCGGGATCAGGAATGATTTTAGTTAATTTAGGTATGTTATTAATTAATAATCCGGGATTAGGAGTTATTTTTATAAAATTCTTTAGTAAAATTTTTTTTGATATTTAACGCTTAGTATATTTGTTTTAAATAAGCATATAAATATTGATTAAAATATATAAATTCAATTATTATCTATGGCAATTTTGTAAAATTCGCCATTTATCACTAAAAACTTATATAGCCCTTTTTATTTTATTTTTCTTTATATTGAGACTTGATCTTTTAAATGTAGGTTATATATTAAAATAATACTAAGGCTATTTTAAATTGCCAGCGCATTATTAACTTTGTAAATTGCATAAATCCGTCTTATTTCTTTTATTGCGTTCTTAATAATAATGGCGCGTTGTTTAATAAATAAATTAAAAGGATTTAATTCAATTATTTTAAAATAAGCTTAAAAAATAAGTAATATAAAAATTAGATTATTAAGTTCAGTTATATCGTTCATTGCTTTAATTGTCATTTATAATCGATTTTTATTATTTAATTTAAGATGCTTTTTTATAATAATTTCATAGGCATATTAAAACAAATTTTTTTATTTTTTATTTGTTAATTAAATGATATGCTTCTATAAGAACAAGCTTTAAAGTATTTTTAATAAATTGTAAGAAGTTGTAAAATTCCTCAGAATTGAAATTGGTCCTATAATCGTATATTATATAACCCTAACCCTAAGTTAGGGGGTTTAATGTATATATTTATTCATATTAATTTAAAAGCATTAAATATAGCCCGAGCTATAATTAAACCAGGTTTTTTTTAAAATAGCTTCGCTGTTTTAAAGCCAATAGCTTTATTAATCATAATAAAAAGCATATTTTTTTTAAAATTATATTATATTAATATAAATTATATAATTAAAATTTATGTTATTTTATAGCTTAAATTAAAATTTATATAAAGCATTTGCATATTTTTCGCAATGTTTATATATTTCCTTAATTTTAAGCATAATATTAAAATCAAAAATATAGCCAGCCTAATTTAATAAGTATTATAGGCATTGTATTAAAAACTGCCCAAATTGCTTATGTAATCTTCGAATTTTTATTTTAATTAAATAATACGCATTAATTATATTAATTAATAAATCCAATAATTACTGGTGTTGGTTTAGAAAAAGCTATGAATGGCCTTATTTTTATATAATTAAATGTTTTTTTTGCCTTAAATTAATATATTTTATAAATTATTATATTAAGCATTAAGCTTATTTAATTATTATAAGCATATTAAGAATAGAATATTCGCATTTATAATTATAAACTTTATTTATTTAGTAAAAATATTAATTATTGTTACTTTTATAAATGGGCGGGAATCAGCTTTAAATATAATTCGACTTTGCCTTGCTTAGTTTATGTTAAGCTTGATATTTTAAATCCGTTGTAAAGCTTGCAATTAATTAATGCCTTTAATATTTTTGTTTAAAGCTCCAATATTAATAAAAAGATTTTAAAAAGATTGATTTATTTATTGTATTATATAGGCTTTATTATATAAAAATTTCTTAATTTTACTTTTCAAAATATAGGTTGCTTTTTGCTTTTTAAGTTATAATAATACTTTTTATGCATTATATTTGATTTTACTTGTTATAAACACAATTGTGAAGTTCGCTATACCATTGTTATTATTGTTATTTATTTTCTTTTAAAAATTATTATTATTTAATAAAATATTTGATTTATTATTATAAAGTTTATTCTTATATCCTCTAAACTAAGTCTGATTTAGGTCTAAATCAATTTAGACTTTTTAACATATGTTAAATAAGCTTTAAATAAGCTATTTATAGCTCTTATTCCTTTTGCTTTTTATTTAGCAAAGTATTTTGTTTTTATAGCATTTTTTTTAAATATCAGCTATTATAATAATCCTTTTTTTTTTACAAATAATGCACTTAATATAGCTTGATTTAAGCCGGAATTTGTTTTTATATTTATTATTTTATAAAAATATTATTTTCTTATTTAAATAATGCTCACTTTTATTAGTAATATAAATTCAATGACAATTTGAATCCAATCTGAAAGCCCTTTTAACCCATAATCCCGGCTTATATATTATCTTAATGCCAACAGTAGAACAAAAGCCATCCATTAAAATAAGAAACATTGGTAATGCCTTAAATAAAGCTATTTTAAAAAGTGGATTGTTTAATATTCCTTATAATAGCTTATCTTAAAGCGTTTTATTATTTCTTATATTATTATTCTTAAGACTTAATTAAAGGCTTTGCAATTCCTTGGCAAAGCTTTTTAATTAACTTAGCATTCGTTTATTCTTTTAATATAATTTAGCTTAGAATAATAAAAAGATTAAGCTAAACCATTAGTTAAGAAATCTATTTGTATATTCCTTTATTTTAAAATTGCCTTAAGTAATTATAATAAAATTCTTAAAAAAATAACCTTTGTTTTAAAAATATTAATAATAATATGTGTTAGCTTTATTTTATAATATTGATAAAACGCTTAATGTTAAATAAAATTATTAATAGAAGCTTGTTAATATAAATTAGCAAAAATATGTAATTTTTTATTAAGGTAATCCTTGGTGTTATTATATTAAAGCTTTTTTAAATATATTTTACTAAGATTTCTTAATGATTTAGCTTGGTTTAAAAATAATGGGTTTATTATAAATTATAAAAACCGTATTAGCTTTAATAAGGTTTAATAAATTTTGATACTATTATAAAAAAAGGTAATATTTTATTTTTTAACTAAACATTTGGCGATAATATTAAATTAAACAATGTATTATTATTTGATTTTCATTTTAATTTATTTCTAAAAGGCTTTTTATCAAAAATAAATAAGAATTCCTTTTTTAAATTAATAAGTAATATTATATTATATAAATCCTTTTTTATAATATTGATTTTAATAAAAGCAGGGGTTTTAAGTAAATTATTTTAATATTTTAATATAATACCTAGCGTTTTTGCTTTTAATACTAAAGATGTTTAATCCTTTTTTATTTTTAAAATAAGAAAAAAAGGGTTTACGTAAGTATATAAATTTTTGGCTGATTTTAGATGGGCTATATAAAAGGTGTAAATATATTTTAAATATGATTTGGGACGGATTTAAGGTATATTTGATTTTGCATTTTTAATTATTCTTTAAACAATTTGTTTTTTTTAGCCCTTATCATATTTTCTAATGTATTTATAATCTTTATTTCTTTAGCTTTTTACATATAATACTTGTGAAATTTGAGATTGTTTTTTAATTAAGTCCTTTTTTACTTATATATTTTTTTAAAATCAGTAATTGTTCATTTATTAAAGAATTCCCAAAAGTTTTAAAATAGGTATTTTCTTTTTATTTTCCTATTATAATAATACTTGTAAAACTTTTGTAAATATTTTATGTAATTAATTAGCATTTTTTTTAATTTTTAATAATATATTATTTATTAGTTTTTAAGTTAATGGGATAATACTTTTTTGCTCTTTTACCAGTTCCACAATATGCTCCCTTAACTAAAACATTATATTAAAGTAGGTTCAAAGTCGGTTTAAATATGATTTCTTAAATAGTCCATTGATTTAGTTTCAAGGTGTTAATTTAATAATTATTGTTAAATAATTATTATATTGCTTTTACTATAAATTATATAGCTATTACATTTTTCATTAATTGAAGTGCCTTTACTAATGTTCTTATAAAGGGGAAGTTATTTGTTTTTTAATCTAGTTAAATAATTAGGCCTTAATTAAAGATACAAATAATTAAGTGCTTTAAATTAATTTTGCACTTTAAAATCTTACTATTTATGGTAGAAATTGATCATTAATTAATATTGGTATAATATTAATAAATCACGCAAAAATATATTAAGGCAAAGTGATTAATATAATCTTTAATAAAGTGGGTGATAAAATTTATGTATTCTTAAAAGAGTGGGAAAAATCCTTTATTATATATTCCTTCAAATGACCCCTGTAATAAGTCCATTATAGCTTTGACTACCCCCTGGAATTGTTAAATCCATTACTCCTAATAGCCAAGGCATAATCCCTGAAGATTATTATGGTATTATTTAAGTGGCGCTTCTTGTACAGCATGGTGAGATTACATAACCCCTGTGGACCAACAATATATGGAATTGGACTTTATTTAAGTTTTTTCATTTATTAATTTTATAATCCTTTTTTATTTTTAATCTTTTAATTCCTTTGCTTAATAATCGCTTAATTATTTTAATATATTTATAAACAAAAGCAGTATTAAAATGTTAAATGTAAATATTATTTGCAAAAAACCCAAGTAATAAGCTAATTAATACATTTATTTCATTTTTAGCGCAAATATCTTTGGATTATGGCTTTTGCTTAATTTTAATATAGCAAATGCTTAAATTCTTGCAAAAGTTCTTAATTTTACTTTTAAAAATGCTAAACAAATTATAATAGTGAAGATTGCTTAATTATAAGTTAATTTTTAAGTTGCACAAGCTTAATATAACGTAGATTTTGTTATTTGGGCTATAGTAATAAAGGCTTATTTGAAACTTTTGGCCTTATTAGCAAATAATACTTAAAACAGGATTATTATTATTATATTAGGTAAAAGTAAAATTAATTAATTAATTTTAAATCCTTTTGCTTTTGTGATTTTAAAAGCCTTAGCCATAGTGGCTTTATATAAGCTGGAATTATATATTTTTAATGCTAAAAATGAGAAAAAGAAATGGAAATTAGATTATGTAATTTAGTAATCTTGAATAATTGCGTACCTTAAATTTTATAAGTGGATTTAAAAGATCATAGCGTATAAGTATTTTAGTATTGCCATATTATAGTTTATTTTAAAAAAGCGCATAAATATTTGAGCGTTCATTTTTTTGGCTTTATGCTTTAATAAACAAATCAAACCTTGTAAGCCAATATTAAATAAGAATATATAGCTTTACTTGCTTAAGTAAAAAAAGAAAAGATTAATTTACTAGTAATTAAATGGATTATGGCATATTAAGCTTTTTTTAAAAGGCCAAATTATATAAGGTTATTAATATTAAGGGATTTTAAGGGCTTATAGATTTTTTGATTACTATTGGATAATTTGATAATAAATAATTTATTGATTAATATTAAAAGATTAAAAAAGCTAATGAGTTTAGAATTCTTTTTATACATTTTAAAATAGTTGTGCTGTTTATTTTATATTAATGAAATAAATTTAATATATTATGAGTTTATAAATAGTAAATCATATGCTAATTATTTTGTTATTTTTTAGGGAAAATTAAATAATGTGGGATTTAAGAAGAAAAGCTTATTTAAGGCTTAAAGCAAGAAATCAAACAAAAGTACATTAAATTAATAAGCTCTAGAATGGTTATCCTTATGTTTTAAGGATCCCTATAAATGATCCCTTAGTTATTATATGAAATTCTAATTTGTTATTTATAGGAAAGTTTTTGAGACTTTTCCCAATGGATTACTTAAACTAAGTTTAAAGCAAAACAAAAGTTAAATTAATCTTTTTTATTAATAATTTGTAAAAAAATAAGTAAAAAAGCTTATAAAGTTAATTTAGTTAAAACAAGTTATTGCTTTAATTAATTAAAGGTTTAATTAAAAAATTAAAAAATTTAGAAAGTTTAAGGAAACTTAAATCCAAGTTTTTAAGTAATATTTTTGATAAATTAGCGGGATTAAGAAATAATGCGTTTTTAGTGCTTTTATTAAATTTTAAAAAAGGGGCCTAATTAAAAGTTTTTTTTAAGGAAATGCCTTATATATTGAAAGTATGGTCTTACTTAATGTATACGCGTAAGTACCGGCGGTGATATTCATGGAGGAATAGGACATTAGTAATTAAAATTATATAACTTAATTATCATTTATGTAATTTGTAGCAAAAGCTGCAAATATATTAAGGGAACGCATAAACTATGTAGCTTATCCTTAATTGGGTTGCTATGTGACATTGTACTAAACCCTTAATATTTTAATATTCTCCTTTAAAGTAGATTATATTCCATTTGACTACCTTTTTATTTATAAGCCGGGATTATAAGTCCTTTAAGTGCCTTTATTTCCCTATAAATCTTTAATAAATCCCATTTGTTCTTTGAACTTCTTAAAAGTAATACATTTAAATGGCTTCATTATCTTATTAATAATCATATCACCTATAGAAATATAATCAATTTTCAAACTTCCTTATTTTGCTAAGTCATGAATAAAATAATAAATAATATTAATATACTTTAATTGTTATTTAAATGTGCGTTTTTAATTAAAGTAATAGTACTTTGATTATTTTTAAATATCTAAATTAATTTAAAATCTTTTTCAATAAATTGGGGATATTTTAGGTTTTAAAGAATTTAAGTAAACCATTAGTTTTGCTTTACACAATTTACAAATGTCATATATTTAAACTCGCAGTTTAATATAACAACAAATTATTGTTTTTTGTTTGATCATAAAAATAAGTCATTATAAAATATTAATACGCTTTTAAAAATGTTCTTTCGATTTACTTTATTGTTTACCCAATCCGCGTTCAAAAAAAATATAGTAATATTATATTTTCCCCCTGGTCTATTGTCGCGCAACCAGCGCTATTATTATGTTAATATATTTGATAAGGTTTAATATATACTTGCGTAAACATTTCATATATATATTTCTAATTCACAGTCTTATTGTAATGGGCTTTATTTTGACCTTTTTACAACGCTAAAGCCTTAGGCAGAAAACCTCAAATTATAGTCCATGTAACTAATATAAAAGCTCTTAGCACCTTTATAATTTAAAAGAATGAAAACTTTTTTACCTTTAAATTTAACCTTTATGCTTTGCCTTAGGCTTAACATTTAAAGCTTAGTTTTATTTAATTTCTTTGTTTTGTGTTGTTTTTATATTAATGATTTATATAAAGAAATAAATCATATGGTTTTGTTTTTATACAATTTATAAAAGTGGCCTTTTAATTCGCAAATAGGAAGCTATTTTCACAAATATTAAATAGCCTCAAAATTTCGAATTATTCCCCTTTTTTTTAATAATTATGAACGCAAAATGAAGCTTGTTAATTCGGCACCGCTAATGAAACCTAGGTTTTATTTAAGCTAATAATTCTTAATCATGCTGAAGATTAAATTTATTTGATTTAAAATCAAGGTTTAATAAATTTAAGAAAAAGTCCTAAAACCAAATTTCACCTAAAAATCCAAAATACAAAAAATGAATTTTTTTTTAAATTAAAGTAATTATGCAATTATAATTATTGATTTTAAGAGGCTTATTTATATTGCTTCTTATTTGCATTATTTTATTAGAGCTTATTAGGAATATTTTGATTCACATTAATTTTATATTAGGGCTAATAATTAAAAAAGGACTAATAAACTTAGATCATAAGTTTTAAGCTAATGAAATATAATATTCTTATTCCTTAATTAATAAAAGCAATAAAGCAGGATATATGTTTTTACCCTTTCCTGCCCTTTTCAACCTCTTTTAAAAAAGTGAGCTAAAATTAATTGAAACATAAAACTCATAGTAATGCACGATTTTTAAATAATAAAAACCCTAAAATATTCTTTTAATAATTAATATCTTTATAACTTTATTAATAATCATAAATCTAAAAAAGCCATTTTAATAAACTAATTAAGTTGATTTTAAAACAGGACTTATTTTATATTTTACTTAAAAACTCATAGTAATATACCACTTTTAAATAATTAATATCTTTACAACTATATTAATAATTATAAATCCGAAAAGGCCATTTTAATAAGCTAATTAAGCTAATTTTAAAACAGGTCTTATTTTGTATTTTACTTAAAAACTCATAATAATGCACAATTTTTTAATAATTCCCCTTTAAAAGTGGGGCTTTTTAAACTTTTTAGTACTAAACGCGGGTATTCCCGCACTCCCGTACTCCCGCACTCCCGCACTCCCAAGGTTTTATTGCATATTGTACAATCAATACCACCCTTTATTTAAGTTATTCTTTAAATGTTATAAGACTATAAGTTACGTTTTAATCATCCTATAAACAAAGCTTGGTTCACGTATTAATGACCAATTATAGGAAGATAAAATCAAAAGCTTTTTTTCATCATTGGGAAAATCAAGCTGGTGTAAAGATTTTCGCGTAATTTAAGTAAATGCCTAAGGCTCCTAAAATTCAAGAAAACGTAGAGACAGCTCAAGCTGTTAATTAAGCTTTTAAATTAAAGATCTCTCTTTTGGCGTTTTTCCTAAAATGTTTACCTTAAGCGTAGTTATTTAATTTATTCCAGTTTTTTAAAGCTTTTAATAGTTTCTCTTAATGTGGGTTATGTAAATTAAAAGCGATTATGAAATTTATTTCCATTTTAACACTTAAAATAATAATTATTATTATTATATATAATATAATTATGTTTTTGCCATTTACTTGCATCTGCAAAAAAGTTTAGTGGCTAATGGCCGCCGGCGGCGGCTTTTTACGCTTTTAGCGCTTTTAGTTAAAAAGTTATATATTAAAAAAATTTACGTTAGAAGCGCCAAAAGCGCCAAATTTAATTTATAACCTTTATTTTAATAATAAATAAAAAAAGTTTTTTAAGGCTTTAAGTACTTAGGGTATTTAAGGGATATATTGTGGGTATACATATATAATTGATGCTAACTAAGGTAAATTTTATTTGAAAAATTTAATGCATTAGTTATAATTTTATTAAAATGGAAATTTATAGTATGGTAGGCTGAGTAAAACTAGTTTATTAGTTATATATACCAAAGTATAGCTAAGCTTTAGCTTTAGAATAGATAAATTAATAATCCTTTTCAATTAACATAAAGGTTATTAAGCTTTGACTTAATTCGCTAAAAGGCCGCTAAAAAAAGACCCACTTACCTAAAGGCGGCCTTTTACGCTAAAAGCGCCAAACTGCTAAAATAGCCGATTTGGCCGATTGATTAATTTTTTAGCGCCGATATTTTTTGCTGATGTGCGTTAAAGTAATTTTACAAAATATATGTTGTACAGAATAGGGGTTTGTCGGCTGGTAGCACTAACAAAGCCTTAATGGCGCTGCAGCCAATTAAGGCTGCTTATGTAATTAGATCTTTGGAGCTCCCTCTTAAGGAAAGCTTTATTATACTTTTTTATAATTTAAGACTTTTACACTTCCTAAAGCTTTTCCCTTATAATATTTAATAATTAAAAGCCATAGCCTTAATTTATAAGTTATTAAGATATAATTATTATAAATTAAGAAAAGCAAGGGTAAATATTGAAAAACACTTACTATTATTTGAAAAACTTTTTAAAAGTATATATTCCCCCTTTTTAATATAATAACATTTTTTCAAATTTTTTAAACGTTTAATAATAATAAAATATTCTTTTAGAATATATTAATAAATAAAAACAACGCTTTATTAAGCAATTGTTGCCAATAATCATAATAATAAATAAGATTTTAATACCACGCCTAACTTAAAGGCATTATCAACTTTATTAACCCAAATGAACATAACATTTTAAATTTCCTTAAATTTCAATTAGCAGCTCCTAATATTAATAAATATATATAAATTAAAATAAATAATTAATTTGCAAAATAAATAGCATTAATAAGCAATAGAAAATAAAAGATATACCATAAATGGGAAATTCCCAACAAAAACAAAAAAAGGACTTTTATAAAGCTTTTATAAGCTATTAAATTATAAAAAGCAATTTTTAGCAATATTAAAAAAAATTGGGAAGCTTATATAAAAGAATTCTAAAATAACCTTGCTTAATAAATGCTTTTTAATATAAAATATTAATATTTATTTAATTGGGTTAATAGCATTATTAATATATTGATCCTAATAAACGCCATTAATAATAATAAGTTAAAAACTCTTATTAAACTTTAAGCATTAATTAAATTAATTAAGCAAAAGCTTGCTTTCTTAAATGCTTTTATATTATTATTTATTATTTTAAATTATTAAAAAGCTTTAATAAATGCTTTTAAAAAAAAGGAAAAATGAAAGCTTGTATTTGGTATAAAAAATAATAAAAAGAATACCATTTTATTAAAATATATAATATTTTGAAAATATAAAGCATTTTAAGCATTTAAGATTTCCTTTTTGCAGTTTTAATTTATATTAAAATATAAACTGCTTAAGCTTTAGCTAATATTACTAAAAACAACATTTTAAAAAAACATTATATAATGTTTAAAAAATATGATTTAGCTTTTGAAATTAATTTGAAAAGCATTTCAAAAATGATTTAAAAAATGGAAAAATAGTAAATAAGTTATATGCCTTTTTTAAAAAGCATTTAAAAACTTTTAATAGTTTTAAAATTATTTTTAATGTTAAAAGCTTAAGCATTCATAATAAACAAGGCTTATTCAACCAATCTTACTTTAAATAATCAAAAAAGCGGCTGCTTTTGCAATTCCAAAAATAGCTATTTTCAGGCACCTATTAAATACTAAAAATTATAATATGCCTATAACAGCGGTTATACAAATAAATTAAGGAATTGCTTTAGTAATAATAAGATTAAAGAAATTTGCAAAAAACTTAAAAAAGCGAAATACACTAAGCTATAAAAGGAAATTGTTAAGGGAAATTGAAAAATCCTTTTTATTAATTAAATTATTAAAAGCATTGCTTTAAATAAAAAAAAATAAAAAGCTATTATTATTAATAAATAAAAGCAAATACCTTAAAAATATTAATGTTGCTATTATTAATTCAAAGCTTTTTAATATTAATAAAACAATGGGAATATATGTTGCAAATTTTATTAGTAATTTATATGCACTTTTCAATAGTATATTTATTAATAATTGTAATGCTTAGCATTTTATTAATAATAAAAAAAGGCTTATCCCAAGCATTTTCATAAAATTTAAAAACAACAATTATATAAAAGCAAGTACATAATGCCTTTTAATTATTAATTAAGGCCAGCAATTCTTTAAAAATGTGCTAAAAAGCGAAAATAATCCAAATACACAAAACTTAACCTTAAGTAATATTACAATTATGATTAATTTCAATATTAACATCATCTTTAAAACGCTCTTATTAAACATTGGGATTTGGTACTTAAAGAAAAACATCATATTAAGATATAGGAAAATTTGAGATAGCATAATGCTTTAAAAGTTAAAACGAAAATATAATTTTACCTTTTTTAAATATAAGCCTTTTAATTACTTTTATTGCCTTTATAGCCCAATAATAATAAAGCGCCTCTTAGCTATAATATACCCAACTCTTCATTATAGCTTAAAATAAGATTTTTAATTAAATAAAAAGCTATTGCAAGCTTATTATGCAATATTAAAAATATAGCACTTAAAAACAGGCCATTTAAAAAAAAAGCACTTTAAGCATTGCTTTATATAATAAAAGGAATAAAATTTAATAAAATTTTTAAAATCAAATGCAAGAATTATATTATAATATACGCCGGAAATATTATTTTAAAAAAGGAATTTAGAAATAAAGCAATAAAACTATTTTTCAAATTTTTTTAAAAAAAATTTAATTTCCCTTTAAGCTATAATAAAACGTAATAATTATTAATAATCAAAAACAAGTATAATGGGAAGCTATTTAGCTAAACTTTAATAAATAAATCGCTAAATCATATTATGCCGGTATTATAAAATTTTGAGTATTAAATAAAATATTAATATAAACTATTTATTTATGTTATTAAGCATAATAATAATACTTCTGTTATTGCAATTTCTAAAATAATATGCTATTAAAATTAAATAATAAAAGAAGAAATCAAAGTGGAGAATCCCTTAGTACATATTAAAAAACTAATTGGTAATTTAAAGTATGCAAAATAAAAAATCATTATTAAATTCATTAAGATGCGTATTTAAGCAAGACTTTTAAAAAAATTATATTTAAAAATATATAATATAGCGGTTTACTTATATAATAAAGCATTACTTGCATAATAAGAAATAAGGAGCCCAAATTAAATGCTTTAGGAATGGTTTTGGGGCTATTTTTAATAATATAATCCATTAATTATAAAAAGGCTATTAATTAATTTAAAATTAGATTAAAGCGGGGAATATGCATATAAGGCATGTGCTTATTTAATAAAAAATAATAAAAAAGCCAAAAGAAATAAAAGAGGCTTTAAAATCAATTTTAAAAAACATTTAAGTTATTTGATTAATTATATTGCTTTTAATATATACAAAATCTGGGTGCCTTAGCTATGCTATATTATTATAATATGCAATATTTGCTTTAATAAAATAAAATTTTATTTTTTTAAATAAAAAGAAATTAATTGGCCAAACCGCTTTTACTTTAAAAAAGCTTATTATTATAATAAAGGAAAATAACGTTTTTTTAAACATAAGGCTTAATATAAATAATATTATAAAAAATATTGCGAAAAAACAAATAGCTGCGCTAAATGCTATTATTAAAATGCATGCTGGAAAACTAATGAAAATAGAAATTATTATATTAAAGGTGCTCCCCCTATTTATGAAAATGCTTCCCCCGGCAATCAAATCACCTGCAATAATATTAATAAATCTTAATTTTCCTAAATTATTAATAAGTTTGAGGGTAATAAAAAATAAAATGGGAATAGTCTTTTATAAAAGCCAGGAAGTAAAAAATAATAAAATAATTCCTTATAAAAGCCAAGAAAGGGAAAGCAATAATATGATCCCTTATAAAAGTCAAAACTTGGGGGTAAATAAAGTGGTTCTTTACAAAAATAGCATTAAAAATAATAATAGAATTTTAACTTCTTATAAAAAATTAAATTCAAGTGCTTTAAAATTTGCTAAAAATTAAATAATTAAAAATTAGCCTAAAAAAACGCCTTATATAATAAAAATATAAATTTAAGTATTAAAAAAGCGCGTTAAATATACCCTTAAATCGTAATACTAAATTAAAGGCCACAAAACCTTAAGCAGCAGGTCCTTAAATTATTAAAAGCTTCGCTTATAGCAATTAAAATAAATAATAATTTTTAAATATTAGCTAAAGCAAGCTAATAATAGTAATAATAAAAAAACATAACCAAATTTAGGCAGTATAAAAAATATAAAAAAAGCATAATAAATTCATAACTTAAGGTTATTATTTTATAATAATAATTTTATAATAAAATAGCCATTTGCGCATAATAAAATTTGCTAGCATATTTTATAAAACTATTTTAATATAAGCAAATAGCAAAAATATAATTATATTATATGCAATAATAGCAATAGCTATTTTAAGTATTAAAATAAAAGCAAATTTTATAATTGCTTTTAATTTATATAACCCATATTAAGAAAAGCTTTTAAAAGCTTTAAAAAATTGGAATAAATTAAATAGCCATGCTTGAGGCAAGCATTTTAGAAAAAATATTTAAAAAAAATTCATTAACTTAAAAGCTTAATATTATTAAAAAATGATTTTTAAGAAAAATGCCATTACATAGCCTATTTCATTGAAATAGGTTTTTATATATAAAATTAATTTAGCAAGTAAATTAATTTGTTATTGCTTTTGCATTATAATATAAAAAATATGCAAAATAATTTAATAATTCTTTTAACATATGCCGCAATATTTGTAATATGCTTTTTTAAAATGGTAATAGCGCTTATAGCACAATTTAATTTAAAAATAAAACAATTCAATATAATCAATGCATTTATTAATATCAAACGTAATAAGAAAAGCGCCTTAATATTATACTACCTCCCAAATGGCTAAAAAAGACCTGGAATAATAATGAAAATCAATTAAACATTATATAGCTTAACAAATTCCCTTATATTATGATATAGCAACTTTGCAGCAATATTAAGTAAACTAAACCTTAATCCTTTGGCAAAAAAGCTGTGTATTTTCATAAATTTTAATAAGATACTTTTTATAGCATTTTATATTAATAATATTCAAGTTTTATATTATGTTTTAAATTATAATAAAAAACAAGAAATCATTAAAAGGTTATATTTAGCTTATAAACTTATAATATTAGGAAATGTGAAATAGTTTTTGAAATATGTGTAATTAAAGATTAATTCGTAAAAACGGTGTTTTTAATATATAACACTTATATAAAAAAAGTGGCTTGGAAATTTAATATAATAAATAGGAAATACTTAAGTACGCTTTTGCTAAATTATGATTTAATCAAAAACCTTAAAATTGCCATATTAAAAAAAATTAAAAAATATCAAAAAAAAATTAGGTTAATTTTATATATAATTGTTATGCTAAAACCAAATATTACTTATGCAACATCTTAGCTATTATACTTTTTAATAAACTCAAGCGCCTAATACACAAAAGCAATTAAATAAATTATTAAATACTTATTTAAATCATGCTTTTTGGCAATTATTTATTAATATAAAAATTAGGAAATATATTTATTAATAACCTTAAACGCCTTATTTATAAATAACAAAAAGTTAAAACGCTTTTCCCAAAGTTTTATTATAATATTATTTAAAAATGCAATTATTTAAAAAGCCTTAAAGCAAAACATTATAACCATTTTAATAATAAAAGCGGAATTATTAAAAGTAGCAAAAATGGCAAAGGAAATAATAATGTTCCAGCGCTTTTTTAAAAAATTAATATTTAATATAAAAGCTTTATAAAACATATTTTATAATAATAAACAAACAATTTAGCTAATAATTAAAAAGAATCAACGCATTTTAATAAAGCTAAAATATATTAATATATAAAATATATAATTATAATAAAAGCATAAAAAGAAAAGCTTTTAAATAATATACTTCCCCATTAAAGATATACTAGCAAATGGCTTAATAAAAAACCTATCCCAACAAAAGTTTAAAATATTTATAGCTTTCCTAAATTTTTAAAATGCTTAAGCTACTATTAAAAAGCTTATTTAAGCTAAAAATGCTAAAGCATATTTATATTTACATTTAATATATTTTATATATTATTTTAAACCAATATTGTAAAAAAATAATAAGCATAAAAAAAATTATATGAATTTCAAAAACCTAATCTTAAGCTGCTATTTTAGGATTATAAAGCTGTTTTAATACACCCGTAATCCTATAATAATATAAGGAAAATATTCCCAAACTACGATTTTGGGATTATAAAGCTATTTTATTATTAAAATAATATTCCCAAGCTATAATTTATAAGTTGCAAAGCCACTTTTACTTATAAAAGTAAAAGCAAAAGGTTTATTAATCGCCAAGCAGCGCTAGCCAAAACGTTAATCTCCGCCAAAGCAAAAGCGTAAGCGGCAGCACGCGCTGTAATAGCAGCAATCAAAGGTTTATTAATATTAATAATAACAATTACATTATTATTATTATTTATCTTAACACCAAAAACAAGGCAAAAAAGGGGCACAGCAATTTTTTAACAAAAAAAGGCTATAATATATTAAATATTGTTTTAAAATAATAAAAATAATATTTATAAAGCAATAAATTAAAAGCAAAATCATTTTTTTTCCTTATTTTTTTTAGCCTTTTTAATCTCCTTTTTTTTAAGGCAGCTTTAATAATAGCTTAATAAGCAATAAAGGCCTATGGCCAATTAGCAAAAGTTTTACATATTGCTTTTATATAATATCTAATATTACATAAAATAATATACATATGCGAAAGCTTTTTAATACCAATTTTGCTATTAAATAAGCGGCAAAAAGGGCGGCAGCAGCTTAAGGCGCGGCAGCGCAGCTAGCTTTATTATTTTTATAATAATAAAAACACCGTATTAATAACGCTTTATTATAATAAAAGTTGCCCAGCGCGCCACGCATGTCACTACAAATGCAATAAAAGCATGGCATAATATAAGCTTCCCTAATTATAGCGCAATGCCAAAAGGTTGATAAGGGCGGGAGGGGCAAATAAAGGAGAAGGGTAACAGCCTAAGGGATAGTAGCTTAAAGGCGCCGGCTAGTTATATTATGCATATTAGCATATTAATTTTAGATTTTTAAACGTTTAAAACTTATTTACTTTTTTTTTAATATTTTAAAAACAATAATAAAAGCGCGCTTTTTAATATAAGCCATTTTTAATAATATAATCGCTAAAAAACGCAAATTCTTAATATAAAAGCTTTAATATAATTTCATTTGCTTAATTCCATTGCCCTAATAATAACGCTTTTATTATAATCAATTATATTAGTACTATTCCTAATTATATAGCGATTTGCATTTACGCCATCATATTATATAAATTACATTTAAGCATTCTTATTGCTTTTATAATTGCTTTCAGCTAAAAAAATATATATATATAAAACAAGGGTTTATTGGCTAATAGCACCAATAAAGCCTTAATGGCGCTACAGCCAATTAAGGCTGCTTATGTAACTAAATCTTTAGAGCTCCTTTTTAAGGGGAGCTCTATTATATTCCTTTACAATTCAAGACTTTCACATTTCCTGAAGCTCCTCCCCTACGGTGCTCGACAATATATTAATAAACTTTATCATGCCCAAGTGGCTCTTTTATTATAAAGCTGCTACTACGGAGTAATGGCCTTTAGCTGCGAGTTTATTATGCTTTTTCCACATTTCTTATGCTACATAAATTTAGTCACATTTTTGTTTTTATTACTATTATTAGCTTACTTTGGTTAATATTTAAAAATTATTATTTATCTTCATTATTATAAAAAAAACCTTCTAATAATTTAAGGACTTATTATTTAAGGTCTTATGGCCTTTGATTTAATATTATAATTAAAGGGTATATTTAGCATGCCTTTTTAACACTTAAATCTGTACTTTTATTACGTAGGGCAATTTTTTTTAATTAATCTTTAATTATTTGATTTTTAATAAATCTTAAAGCGCTTAAACTCAACTTTTCATAAAGAATTAAAACTTTATTATCATTTTTAATACTATTTTTGTAAAAAAACCATTTTATTTATCCCTAAGTTTTAATTCTTATAAAGGACTATGTTATTGCTTTCCCCTTCTTAGCTTTTATAAGGAACCATTTTATTATTTTTCACTTTTTGGCTCTTATAAAAAACCATTTTTATTTTACTTTTTATTACTTTTGATTTTATTAATAATTTTACAAAAATTAAGGTTTATTAATATTATTATAAGTAGTTTAATAATCGGGGGGAACATTTTTATAAGCAGGTAAAACACTTTTAATATAATAATTTCTGTTTTCATTAGCTTTTTAATATATTCTTTAATAATGGCATTTAACATAACCATTTATTCTTTTGTAATATTTTTTATAATATTATTCATATCAAACCTTATGTTTAAAAAAAATGTTGTCCTCTTTTATTATAATAATAAGCTTTTTTAAAGTAAAAGCGGTTTAGCCAATTAATTTCTCTTTATTTAAAAAATAAAACTTCGTTTTATTAAAGTGAACATTATATATTATAATAACACGACGTAATTAAAGCACCTAAATCTTATATATATTAAAAGTAATATAATTAATTAAATAATCTAAGTATCCCTTAAAGTCGACTTTAAAGCCCTTTTTATTTTTTCTGGCTTTTTTATTGTTTTTTATTAAATAAGCACATGCCTTATATGTGTATTTCTTGCTTTAATCTAATTTTAAGTCGATTAATAGCCTTTTTATAATCAGTGGATTATATCATTAAAAATAGCCTTAAAACCATTCTTAAAATACTTAATTTAAGCTCTTTATTTTTTGTCGTGTAAATAATGCCTTATTATATAAGTAAACCGCCGTATTATACACCTCTAAATATAATTTCCGTAGAAGTTTCACTTAAACGCGCATTTTAATAAATTTAACAATAATTTCTTATTTTACGCGCTTTAAGCCATCAATTAGTTTTTTAATATATAGTAGAGGGTTCTCCACTTTAATTCCTTCCTTTATTATTTAGTTTTAATAACATATTATTCCGGAGATTATAATAACGGAAGTGTCATTGTCGTATTGTCAAGCACCATAGGGGAGGAGCTTTAGGAAGTGTGAAAGTCTTGAATTATAAAGGAGTATAATAAAGCTCCCCTCAAGAGGGAGCTCTAAAGATCTAATTACATAAGCAGCCTTAATTAGCTGCAGCGTCATTAAGGCTTTATTAGTGTTACTAGCCAATAAAACCCTATTTTATATAATATATCCCCTCGGCTAAAAACAATTATAAAAGCAATAAAATGCCTAATATATAGCTTATACAATATAATAGCATAAATATAAACCGCTATATAATTAAGAATAGTGGTAATACAATTGGTTATAATAAAAATGTCGTTACTAAGATAATAAAAATAAGTAAATGAAATTATATTAAAGCTTTTATGCTAGGAATTTACGTTCTTTAATAACTATACTATTAAAAATAGCCCGTACTAAAAAGCGCGCCCTTGCCATTACCCTCAAGGCATTAAAAAAAGGTTTAAATGTCTAAAAGTCTAAAATCAACATATTAATATATATAATATAATTAGCCAGCGCCCTTTAAATTATTACCCTTCCTTTTTATTTGCCCTTCCCGTTCTTATTAATCTTTTGACATTACGCCGTGATTAGGAAAACTCATATTATGCCATGCTCCCATTATATTCACAATAGCATATATAGCGCGTCAAATGACCTTTATCATAATAAGGCGTTATTAATACAATGTTTTTATTATTATAAAAATAACAAAGCTAATTATACTACCGCGCCCCAGGCCGTTGCCGCCCTCTTTGCCGCTTACTCAATAGTAAAATCGATGCCAAAAAGCTCCCGCATATGTATATTGTCTTATATAATATTAAATATTATTTAAAAGCAATATTTAAAGCTTTTGTTAACCGGTTATAGGCCTTCACTGTCCATCAAATTTATTATTAAGGCTACTTTAAAAAAAAGATTAAAAAGGTTAAAAATAAGGATAAAAAAAAGGATAATTTTACCTTTGGTTTATTATTCTATAAATATTATCTTTATTTTTTTAAAACAACATCTAATATAATACAACCTCTCTTTGCTAAAAAACCGCCATACCCCCCCCCCGCCTTATTTTTAGCGCTAGGGTAAGTGATAATAATAATATAACTACTATTATTAATGCTAATAAACCTTCAATCGCCATTATCACAGCGCGTACTACTACTCGCGCCTCTACTTTAATAAAGGTTAACATTCTAACTAACGCCGCTTAATGGTTAATAAATCTTTTATTCTTACTTTTATAAATAAAAGTGGCTTTATAACCTATAAATTACAGTTTAAAAACGTTACCCTAATAATTAAGTAGCTTTATAACCCTAAAGTTGTAACTTAAAAACATTTCCCTTATATTATTATATAACTACAAATATATCAAAGCGGCTTTATAATCCTAAAATAGTAGCTTAGGATTAGGTCTTTAAAATTCACACACTTCCCCTTTATACTAATTATTTCTTTATAACATTAATTTAAAATAACATATAAAATATATTAAATATAAATATAAATATGCCTTGTTACTTTTAATTCAAATGAGCTCTTTAATAGCAGCTTAAATATCTTAAAAGTTTAAAAAAAATTACAAACACCTTAAACTTTTATTAAGGCAGGTTTTTTATTAAGCCATTTATTAGTATATCATTAATAAGAAAATATATTACCTAAAAGCTTCCCCTTTTATGCTTTTATTATAGCCACATGTTTTATATATTAACATATTTCAGCTTTATTAAAATACATTAATTCTTTTCAATTATTAGTTAAATCATTTATTTATTATTACAAAATATGTTTTACAAAGCTTCCATATTAAATATTAATTCTTTAAAAAAGCGTTAAAACGCTATCACTTCCTTTGCTATTTTTATTACCCTTAATAATTCCGCTTTTATTATTAAAATAATCACTATATCTTACCTTAAAGCTTTTCAAACAATTGCACCTTTAAATAACATTATAATAAAACCCTAAAAAAAGCGTCTTAACTTTTCGTCATTTATAAATAAGGCGTCTAAAGCTATTAATAAATATATCTTTTAATCTTTACATTAATAAACTATTATCAAAAAACGCGATCCAAATAAGTATCTAATAATTCATTTAATTACTTTTACATATTAAGCGCTCGGGTTTATTAAAAAGTACAATAATTAAAAAACTACAAAAGCAACATTTAGCCTTAATATAATAATTATATATAAAACTAACCTAACCTTCTCTTAATACTCTTTAATTTGCTTTAATATGGCAATTCCGGGGTTTTTAATTAAGTCGTAATTTAGCAAAAGTATGCTTAAGCACTTCTTATTTATTATGTTGAATTTCTAAGCCGCTTTTTGTATATAAATGTTATATATTAAAAACACCATTTTTATAAACTAATCTTTAATTATACGTACCCTTAAAAACTATTCCATATTTCCCAATATTATAAACTTATAAAACTAAATGTAACCCCTTAATAATTTCTTATCCTTTATCATTATTTAAAGCATAATATAAAACTTAAATATTATTAATATAAAATACCACAAAAACTATCTTATTAAAATTTATAAAAAATACACGGTTTTTCCGTTAAAGGATTAAGATTTAATTTACTTAATATTATAATAAAATCGCCATATTATAGCGTAAAGGAGTTTTTTAAGCCATATAATGCTTAATTAATTTCCGCTATTATTTTAGGTCTTTTTCAACCATTTAAAAAGTAACATAACACTAAAGCGCTCCTCTCATCACATTTAACATTAATAAATACATTGACTACATTAAATTACTTCACTTTTAAATTAAACTGTACTATAAACGCCATTACCACTTTAAAAAAGCGTATTACAAATATTACGGCATATATCAAAAAGATTATTAAATCATTTTACATATCCCCTCACACTATAATATAAAAGCAATAATAAATTAATTTACTTATTAAATCAATTTTATATGTAAAAACCCATTTCAATAAAATAAGCTATATAATAACATCTTCCTTAAGAATCACTTTTCAGTAATATTAAGCTTTTAAATTAAAAATATCTCTTTTGGCGTCTTTTTTAAAGTATTCACCTTAAGCATAGTTATTTAACTCATTCCAATTCTTTAAAGCTTTTAAAACTTCCCTTAATATAAGTTATATAAATTAAAAGAAATTATAAAATCTACTTCCACTTTAACACTTAAAACAACTATTACTATTACCACATATAATATAATTATATTTTCGCCATTTACTCATATCAAAGTAACTTCACAAAATATACTAATAAACTTCATCATACGTAAATGGCTATCTTATTATAAAGCCACTATCATAAAATAATAGCCTTTAATTGTAAATCTATTATACTCCTTCCACACTTCTCATATTACGTAAATTCGATCACATTTTTATTTTTATTACTATTATCGGCTTACTTTAACCAATATTTAAAAATCGTCATCCATTCTAATCATTATAAAAAAGCTTCTAATAATTTAAGGACTTATTACTTAAAATCTTATGGCTTTTAATTTAATATTACAATTTAAGAATATATTTAGCGCGCCTTTTCAACACTTAAATCTATACTTTTACTATATAAAGCGTTCTTCCTAAGCTAATCTTTAATTATTCAATTTTTAATAAATTTTAAAGCGCTTAAATTCAACCTTTTATAAAAAATCAAAACTTCACTATTATTCTTAATATTATTTTCATAAAAAACCACTTCATTTACCCCTAAGTTTTAACTCTCATAAAAGACCATATTATTATTTTTCCTCTTTTAGCTTTTATAAAAAACCATTTCATTACTTTCCACTTCTCGGCGAGAGCCAAAAGGGAGGAGCTAAGCATGGAATGCATTGTGAAAAGAATGTGTTGGTTGATTGGAATGAGTTTGAAAGCGGATAAAGAGTGTAATGGTTCCAGACCAATCAATTGAAAAAGAGAGTAATTTTCTGTGGAGAAAGGATTCAGGCTGGCTGCGATGGTGAGAACATTTGAGAAGGATACAAATCAGTATATATATATACCCTTTCCCTATCGCTCGCACCTCTCAATGTTGGACAGGATGAGGCTGGAATGATCCACCAGCATCCACTGTTGGCGCAGGTACATCATGAGGTTTCAAACAGAAAGTACACAACATGAAGGTCAAATGAGCGCCCAGCAGCTTTTGGGATATCCCGCCGGTTAGGACCCGGCTTTTTGGGCGGGCTTGGTTTCAATTGGAATTTCGATGTGAGAAACAGATTGAAAAGACCAGGTTCTTTGGCGCAAGGAGATGCAACGTTTTCTGCGTTTAGGTCTTGGCGGCTCTTGCGTCGATCTCGAATAAATTGTATTCGGGGGCGGCAGGACGGCTTGCTGGGATGGGTAAGGGGGGCCGAGGCGAGTGGGATGAAATATTGTTTCAATACAACCGACGATGAGACGAACGCTATCACTTGAAGCTCGGATGAACATGATTGCAAAATTATGATTGAAGGAAAGTCAGCCTCGATGTGCAGACAGCCAAAAATTCGGCCCAATGCTTCCAAGCAACGACGGTAAGTGGCAACTTCAAGCCGCTATCCCCCGAGCTAGAGCTTCTCGTCGTCCAGGACTCTGCGGGTCCAAATATGGTCTAGATAATCTGGAGTTGGTAAACGCTCTTGGAATTCCAGATCGCCAGATCATTTGGGTTTTGCCATCGATGTCGCACTTACAAATCATGGGTGTCAACAATCAGTTGAATGAACCTGGTGAACCATGTAAAGAAAGCCTTGCTCTCTTCAGGAGCGAGCCAGCGGCTCAAAGTACGCCTTGGTCGGAAATGGGCATGAGCGGCTCTGGAATACCTACTAGCCTCTTCTGGAAAGGTGCCGCGAAGAACCCGCGGATTGGACGAATGAGCCGAGTCAAGGACTACTTCAACAATAAGCACCATCTTGTCTAGCTATATGCGATTCCTGCAACCTTTTCCATCATTTACGATATTTTTCACACAGCTATCACAGCTCGTCTTATTTACATTAACACACTATGAACTCGAGGTTCTTTTCTTGCTCAGTGCCGGGATGTGATCGGCCAAGCGTCAGAGCCACTGGTGGATGCGATGTGTGCAACAGTTATCTGTGTCTCATTCATATATCCCCAGTTTATCACAAGTGCAGCAAGGTAAGTGGTATAGTCTTTTACCTTACCTCGCTTTAATATCCTATCTAAGCCCGAGACTAAGTGTTCCTGGGAAAAAACAGGTCTTGGACGATGCAACTTACGTATTGCGGACTGCCGCCGAAATTGAACGTCTTCGCTCTCGGATCAATGATGCGGCAGTCTGCAAGCATGCTTCAAGTCTAAATGGTGGCCGTAGTTGCACTATCGATTATTCTTCCGCCATTGGCCCCGGCGCTCTTATGGGGAGCGCAAACTACCACGCCCGCATTCGTTTCCACGATGGATCGCCTTCATGGTTACTTAGGGTTCCACGTGTTGCCAGCTTCGCTGTTGGTCTTCCGTCTTCGCTAGTTGAGTATCTTGTACTCAGCGAATATGCAACCCTAAAGTTTCTTGAAACTACCGCAGTACCGGCACCTCGAGCATTCGGTTACGGTATATATGGCACTGGAACAGACCATGGTATTGGCGTCAGCTTCATCCTCATGGAAGAACTACGAGGGACACCATGGACAGGCCAAGGTGTGAACGGCAGCAAAGCCACTGAGAGTGACAAGGCAAAGGTCTGGAGCGGTCTTGCGAACATTCTGATCGAGTTAGAAAAATACCCTTTTCCTAAGGCTGGTTCGCTGTGCTTTCAATCATCTGAAATCGAGGTATCGGCCGTTGCGAGCGACAGATTTCTCGTCCTCACTCCCACAGGTCCGTTTATGACATCTACCGCCTATTATGCAGCTTTTGCTGAACAGTACTTGGAGCTCATCGCGGATGGTCAGCTCTACACCGAATATCCTGTCGATGCTTATCTGGTGTACCGTTTTCTGAAGGATAATGCGACCCAATTGACCTTGCAAGAGGAAAAGCAAATGACAGAGAGGTTCTACTTGAAGCATGTCGACGACAAAGGCGACCACATACTCGTTGACGAGCAACTGAACATCACCGGCATTATTGACTGGCAAATGGCACGTATTGTACCACGACAGGAAGCTTTTGGACCGTCGCTTGTTACAGCAGATATGAGCGCCTTGTGTAATGGGAAATTTTCACTGGGCCCCAACGACCTTGTGCTGGCTGATATGCTGGGCGGTAGAGGCTTATCTGATCTGGCCAGCAATATGACTGATGAAAAAGTCAGAAGATATTTTTGGGGCCTGGCCTTAGAGCCAGAGTGGAAGTACGCCCTGCCGTTGGCAAATGCAATATTGAAAGCGTTTGGGGTAGTGAAAGGTTGGTCGCAGTGGAAAGAGAGCGCGCTGAAGGAATACGAGACTGACGAAGGCCTAAAGAGCCTAATTGGTTGTTCTTCACAGATGGGATGACAAATGCATCCAGCACAGCGATACAGACCGTCTAGGGAAAGAAGAATAGATAATTGTATAACTGAACATATATAATACACTCAATTCTTTCCGGTAAAGATGTTGCGCTTCGTGTCTACTTCCGATATCAACATGCAGTAGGATACAACCTGTGATTTAAAGCCTATCCCAATCAATACCGAGCGAACTGTGTCTGCTGCCTTGCACAACATGTTCGTGCAAGCCTCGGTAATCATCGTGTCCAAAATCTAGAGAAAGGATGACGAGCGTCGCTACAAGAGGGGTAATCGTGTCTTACTGTCCGTCTGTATCGTCAATATGGGGCTGCATACTTTCACGAAGTTCTACTATGTGAAGCATAGTGCATCCCGCGAGGAGAAGTGGAGAGCAATGCCCGAAGATGAGAAGGTCCATTATCTGGCTACGACTACCGATGAAGGCAACAACCAACATGATTTTCGACTCGCGCACTAAGTCGTTGGCCTTTTGGTTGTCAAGTGTCGTGTATGGGTTCTTATCTAAGTGGGTGGCTTATACGCGACACCCTTGCCATAGGGTCAGATCATAGGTAATTTGAATGCTGATGGCTCGAACAAGACGATGCTGCCGCACAGCATGTGTGAGGATTCGATGCGATTCTACTTACGAATGATGTGCTAGAATGGGTTGAGATTTGAAGATTACGAACCTTGTGAGACATACAAGTATAATGCTAGTTTCACTATCAAAAAAGTGCCATGTCATTGTTTATTTTCGCGTTAGGCTTCCTTCGCTTAAATTTAGTGCAGGAGCTGGAAGTACGGGCACAAACCTCACTGTGGCTACAGGGCACCGCCCTCTAAATTTATGATCATCTCGCCAACAACAACAGAGAGAGTAAATAGGAATCAATCACAATAGGCGATGTTTGCTGAAATCATTTCGCTAACAATTTTGTATAATTACAGGACTGTGGCTGATCGCATCCTGCTCCTAATGAGTCGCTGCCCCTGTTGTCCTGCTCAGTTGGCTCTACAAGTAAAGCACGGGTGAATCGAAAGCATCACATTAAAGTGCATGAAACGAGTTTGAGAATACCCACAATTTCTTTCTTGGTCTTTGGGCTTCCTTTTCAGAGGACTCAAGTGAGAGTTCTGTGTCAACTTTGAGAGCTTGTGGCAAAGAATCTTCGATGATGTCCTCCACATTGGCGGCTGACCTCTTCTCGCCTTCACTGCTAGTATCGACTTCCACCTGTTGTTGTGATTACAGTTGCTCTTTGGGTGTTTCGTAAGCGTGGCCCTTTCCGTAGCGAGTCCAAAATTTCCGTCCTCTACTCGTACTCCCAGCAGCATCAATTGACCCCTCGGCTCAGCGAGTGATCTCCATCTCTTGGTCCAAGAACATCTCGTGGTTAGTTCTTCTGTTGCATTGCTTTGCTGGATACCACCCATTCCATCCAGTCGGCTCCCTGGTACGTGCAAGTACTTCCAGGAAAGAGTTCAACATTTCCTTCCCGATGACCTGACAACTGTCCGCATTGATATCGTCTCCGAGCTCCTCTGTTGGCTCGAGCAGTAATCGGCGATTTCAAGGGACTTGCTATGGAAACGGCGGCGTTCTGCCTTTTGTTGGGCTTTTTGGGACAGCTTTTCCTGGATCACTTCGCTGGGTTTGAAGGCGGGTTTTTGTCTGACAACGCGTGCGAAAATGATTGGGTTGCTGGATACTGGGAACGTAGCATATGACGCATTTGATTGAATGCTTTTAGTCACCCATCCAAAACAGGAAATGTGCTTCATTCTAACCAAAGAACTTCCCTTTCTTTGCATGTCGTCGCCTTCCGTCGCTAGAGCTGTCGTGTACTCCCTCGGATCTCCAAACTTGAGAATGTCAAGTAGTTCGATCGCCAATGAATGGTATTGGCTTAGCACAGGCCTTAGATCGAGGTATGTGATCCCAACAATTGGGAAATGTATTTGCATTCAGTATTGCCGTTCTAACAAGTTGGTATATCATGCCTTGTCAATATACATCTCCAGTTCTTGTGTGAAATGTGACGGGATATTCAGATCTTCCTTGTTGCATCCCCTTGATAAGCCCTTCTGCAAGAGAGCCCTCTTCCAAATAGAATAACCCTTGACCAAGATTGGGCTGTTCTAGGTACAAGTCGGCAGCCCTTGGAGAGAGGCGAGGTGGGACGACTGACTTTGCACTGCCTGAGAGATGGGATGCATCTGCAACCAACAGGTTGTGATCGCACTCGATGTCCTCTGGAGGAGAAGGAGGAGATGGAACCGTGTGTATGACAATTTTGGGCGCCTTGATCTGTAATTCTCTTTCTGGCTTGTCCAACCCATTGGAAACACAACGGATCGTGGGACTAGGATAGTGAGAGGCGATTACAGCCGAGTAAAGGCACCTGAATTTCGCTGTTGGTGGAGGAGAAGAATGAGATGAACCCCTGGATACGACAACTTCGGGCTCTTTACTTTGCAATTCTCTGTTGGGTTTGTCCGGCCCGTTGTGAACACAACTCATCCTGGGAGCGGGATGGTGAGAGGCGACAACAGCTGAATATAGGCGCCGAACTTTTGCTGCTGGTGATGGCTGGAGGACTAGGGGCTCCATTTCCCCAGGAGATTGCGTTCCCTTGAGTCCGTCTGCCATTTTATATAGGTTTGCGATGCTGTCTTGCTTCCACCGCTGCTCGACTCGCTTGGTGGAAATGTTGTAAATGAATGGATTATGCGGTAATGATATTTGAAACGATGTATCGTTGACAAAGTTCTGTATTCGATGATCTGATGATGTTTTGCGAATGATTCGAGTCTCTGGAGGTGGCGAGCTTTGAGGAAGGTAGCCATCGAGGAAATCGCGATAGGTGTTATGATCGAGTCTCGAAGATGAAATGGAAAGCACGAGACTACAAGCGGCAGCCAAGTACATCAAAATTCTTCAATTTATATTCGGCCGTCCCTCCTTCTTAGCATGGACGGAAGCTTTTTATACGAATTTGCCAACACCATTTCCACAGCGGGTCTCCAAACAAGCGAGCTTCCACGAAAACGGAAAACACAAACAACTCCACGGGATGGTCTCAACATAAGAATATGCGCTGCACCTCAAATCAACTTGGCCAAATCTGAAAGTCTTATGCTGGGAGGCTGTGGTGATGAGACGAAAGCGTCAACGGAACAGACAACTCATATTGATGGCTAGGAAGCACAACTCCTCCAATATCCGGGTTGACAATGTGATGGAGGTCATATCGTGCTTCAAGCCTTCGTTCTCTTCTGTAAATATCAACCTCATTGAGATTACCAGTGGTGACGAGCAAAACGAGACAATGTGAAAGCAGGTATTCGTTCGTTGGTGAAAGCTGCCCACGAAACTTTCAGATCTGATGTCCTCCGATGTCACTGCATACCATACAGCGAAAATGACTTCCACATGCCAATATGAAAGAAAAGAAACACCTCCTGCTCAGACATGTACTGTTCTGCCCAGTCTTCATTCCTAGGCGCGTAGCCCTGGTGCGGAGGACCGAACTGCATCATCCGATCTTCCCAGCCTATTTTTAGTATCTACCACTGAAGAGTCTGTGGATCCTCACAGCCTTCATCCCAGAAAGTTTTGCTATCGGTCCAACCGCTTCCCGTCCGTAGCCGTGACGCAACGACAGTGAGATTTCGTTCGACTTTCTTCGAGGGGTGCGACTTGACTCCATTGAGGATGTTCATGACTTTCACATAACTTGCTGCCTTTCCCGGGCCATCATCCTCCTGTTGCAGGCCGTACTCAAGATCACCATTGCCGTTCACTGCCTCCACAAGATCTTTGGTCGTCTTTCTGAACAAAGCACCCGTCTCCTCGTGGTGTTTGTTCGTCCATAAACCTTGGTTTTTGAGGTCTGTTCGATTGACGTTCGACGGGTAGATGGACAGAGGGTTTTTGGCAATTGTCATGGTGCTAAATGAAGCGAGATGGGAGTCTCCCTCGCCAGTTATTTTCTTTCTGCGTCCTCTTTCTTCAAAGACAATCAAAACACTCGATCGGAATTGAATTCGATCTATCTAAGTTTCTGATTCTCAATACTATCGTGGAATCTCTCATCTCTGCTTTGCTAGGCTGTTGTTCTCTTATCACAGACACAGAATAACCTTCGAACTCACCTCGCTCTTTCCAGTGTGCCTGTGGCGGTCAGAGTTCTGGCATTGCTTGAAGCCATCACGATTTAGATCATGAGCCACAGAAAGTCTGCTTCAAGTCTTGCAAGTCTGGCTCGGTTACCCCTCATTTTTGAAAACCTTCAGATGAACCCAATGCGCGTCTTGCAGTCGCCATCACAGCATATTTGGTTCCCCCTTTTTTGTGCGTTGTTGAATCACTTTAAAACAGTTTGGTGGCATTAGTGGGCATTCTTCATTCAGCATTCCAATTTTATTCCAATCACATTCCTCGCCAATGAAAACACCACACATCACAATGTTTCGTCGCCTCTTCTTGGTATCGCAGATTCCTCGTCCTTGTTTTCTTTACTTTTCTCGCTTCAGAACATCGTGTTTTGCATCGATTCGCCCACGTCCGCCCTGCCAAGATTTTGTTCCTGCATTGGACCTGAATTCCAGGTGAGCTTTCATTGCGGGATCGATTTCCGATCCGCTGGATCTCCCGTAGTCGTTTATGGTCCAGCTTGTGGCCTAGACTGACCTGGCAGCGTGGTGGAAGTTTTGGGCTCCTTTCTCTCAGCCAATCACCGCAGTCAGCCAGCAAGCAATTTCCACATTCATACTTGGACGCTCACAGTATCTTCACAACATCCAATAAGCAATTGAAATACAGCTTGTTCTCTTGACACGTCCTCTTGCATGCAGCCTTATGAAACATAAAACTTACAGCCTCAATATCGGTCGGGATTAAATACTCAGTACTTCCCACCATGTCAAGTCAGGCAAAGTACAGCTTTCACAATGATTCCACTGAAGGCTCTCCTCTTGCTCCTCGCACCCAGTTTGCTTGCATTGCAAGTCGCTGCAGCGGCAGCCCATCAACACCAGCACCAATACCTTCATGAGCAACATCATGAAGAACCTCTTGAAGAGCGCAACTCTACAGAGTCTACTCTGGAGTCTCGCTATGTTCTCCCATACCCCTACAATCCACTCAGCCCACTGAAGCGAGGTCTTCCATTCAACAACCCTTCGAAGTACGTCCAGACCTTCAAAGGTGCGGGCAGCAAGATCGCCTGGGCATATAATTGGGACTCGTACATGGACCCTGGCTTTCCAAAGAACATTGAGTTCGTTCCGATGCTCTGGGGAGATGGTGCTGACCACACCACAAACGTAAGCATTCCTTCAATCACTCCGCACGTGTTTAGATTTCGCTAATTTGCTATGTCAGTGGGCTAGAAATGCGAACGACGCGATCAATCGAGGTGCCCGACACATTCTTGCTTTCAATGAGCCCGACGGGTGCAGCGGTGGAGGATCTTGTATGTCACCGCAACAGGCCGTGACCGCGTACAAGAGACACATCCAACCTTTCAAGGGCAGAGCATATCTTGGTGCGCCTGCTGTTACGAACGGACCCGCTGGCCTCCCGTGGCTCAAAGAGTTCCTGCGCTTGTGCACCGGCTGTCAAGTCGATTTTCTTCCAGTGCATTGGTATGACGGCGCTACTAACGATGGTTGGTTCAAACTTTACATGTCGCAAGCCTATGCAGCGACTGGAAGTCTCAAACTAAAGCTGTGGGTTACTGAAGTAAGCCGCATTCCTCACCATGAAACGACCCCAATGCTGACAGCCACAGTTCAATGGTGCCGGTACCACGGCCCAAAAGACCGACTTCCTCCGCCGCATGATGCCATGGATGGACTCACAAGGCTACATTGCTCGTTACTCATGGTTTTGGTGCGATCCAAAATCCACCATGGGGCCACTTGTCGACGGCAATGGCAACCCCAGTGCTCTTGGCAAGGTCTATACCTACTCCTGAGAGCAACGATTAACGACTTGATTCGGATGTAGATGGCAGTTTCTGGCGCTCAAAAGATTTGTATATTGGCGCGGTCAAGTTTATACACTGGGGGTTTCTACGCGAAGGGTTTTGGTGTTCTTTCAGGTGCGGACGAAGGTTTTCGATATCCATTTTCTTCCATGTGCGCCTATTTTACTTCTTACTGTGTCAGCATGCACTCAAATACATCCATTCTTCACAATCTTCTCACGCAGAGTCACCGTGGTCAAATGTTTGCATAAACTTGACATTACGCTCCCTAGGCTGGAAGCTGGTCATTATAATTAAGAATACATTTACAGAAAGTATCGCAACTAGCCAATGGCTCGACTTCACACCCCCGGGTTCCTTCTCTACCTCGGCTACTCATGCGCGTCCCCGTTTAGACGACCAGTGCCTTGGCAACCTTGTTCTCTCTGACCTTTCTAGCCTTTACCATTCTCAACATGGCCGACGGAGTGGCGGTGGGAGCAGGGGTAGTCTTCTTGCAGAGTGGGATGTTGATAACCTGGTCCACAAAGATCAGGTCAGGGTCGGTGATCTGGGGGTTCGCAGCGATGAGAGATGCCAAAGTGATGCCAATTTTCTGGTTCGCGATAAACCAAAGTCCATCTCCCGAGACCACAGTGTAGGTAGCATCAGTGCCATTCGAGCAAGTAGCCGTGACATTGGGAGTCTGTGCAGGGCATGCTGGGATGTTGATCAGATCCCCAATGTCGATGAAGTCCGGATTCGTGATCTGAGGATTTGCATCCAGCAATTCTGCCAACGTAATGCCCAATTTCTTAGTCGCGATGACGAACAAAGTGTCTCCGGTCACCACCTTGTAGGTACTCACTATGCCGTTGGCAGAGCAGGGAATCGTGGTTCCTGGCTCGGTCGTCGCGGTTGTTGCTGGAATGCATGCTGAGTCTGGGATGGCGATCACCTCGTCTATCTGGATGAGGTCTGCGTTGGTGATTTGCGGATTGACGAAGAGGATTTGCTCCAGTGTGACGCCCTTGGACATGGCGATCTTGCCAAGGGTGTCGCCAGATACGACCTTGACGTTTGCGACAATGTCGCAATTGTCGCAACTTGCGTCGGCTTGGGTAAGGACTGGGAGGATGCAGCTAGCGAGGGCTGCAAGAGTAGTGAAGGAGCGCATTGCGAATATGGATTACTGAAAAGTCGCGTTTAAAGAGTGTGGTAATTTAAATGAGTGTGGGGGCGATGATCGCGAAGTGTAGTAGTTCTGGTGTTGTTGAGAAGAGAGTACAGACTAATTATGAGGCAGCCGATTGCTGTTTATATACTTGCCAATTACCATGTTCGGCATTCGGTTTTGACAGTCGATCGACCATCTTTGACTTCGATAAACTCTTTTCTTATGATCATTCCTTTGCCCTTCGTCATCACCTGCTCGCATCCCGCACGAAATATGAGGGCATTTAAACTCCGTAATCTTATTCAAGAGAAGTTATCATCGAAATGCCTCGAAAACACCCATTCATTTCCTTAAAGTTATGCACAAAAAGCTTATTTCCACAGTTTCCTCAAATGTTTAGGTTTGAGTAAAATGAGGCGAAGAAACTTAACCTTTAGGCAGACCTGGGACTCGGGAGTCCGGCGATATTTTGACTTTACCGACGAGATGTCATCCAATGCAGCAGGATTATTCTGAACGACCAGATCATTTTCTGGTGACCTCGTAATACGAGGCAGAATGAAGGCAACCCGAGATCAATCATATGCATCTGGACACGGGCGGATTATTCTGCGAAATGTGACAGGGGCGTTTGTGTTCTTGTAAATCAGCCTTCTTCAAAAGGCTACAGTAATAGACTTGCTAACTCTACGGCTGTGATCAGTGATTTTTTTCGTTGACAACGCACGTTTTTTTCAAAGGTATATTGTAATTGGATCATGCAGAATTGTGTGCCAAAGTATGACAGTCCATTAGTTTTGACTCTGTTGGGAAGTTAATTGAAATTATGAGACGTCACACGACCCACTTCGACCTCACCACATCACGACTGACACTTTCAAAAATATATTTTTCAAAAAGTAAGGGAAGCACAAGGTGAAGATAGCTTACACTATTGATGGCCAGGAGTTGTAGTCTTCGCTAGCAAGCCGGATGGTCTTTCAATGCCGCAAATGACTGGAGTCCCAAGTATCTATCGAATTCACAAGATGCTGTGCAGCCATAGGAGGAGAGTATATTCAATCTAGAGGAAGATAATACCAGTAGCCCATTACTCCAACCTCTATTGTACGAAAGCACCGCCGAGATCCAGAAACAGCTTTGGGTACGCCCAGGACTCGATGTTGTGATGAACTAGATTTAAGCGAGGTCTCAATTTTCGCCAGAGTAGGCTACTGCATAGGGCCCCATGGGTGGGGGACTCAAAGAATCCCCTACCCACGGGGGCCCATGGGTTTTTTTTATATCTTTCATAAGGGATTTTCTTTTATAAAAATAGATAAATATTTATAATTATTTATTAATACCCACTTAATATTCACAAATTCTTGATTTTAATTAAGAATTTTATAAATAATATAAATTTTAGGGAAAAAAAATCCCCATGGGGTTTTCTCCCTTATTTACCCCACCCATGGGGCCCCATGGGCGGGATGAGGGGGAAAAAATCCACGAAAAGTCCGCCCTATGCAGCAGCCTACGCCAGAGTTAAGTATTGGGCTCAAGATTGGAGCATGTTCGGGGGTTACAGGTCTGAAATGGTGGAGCATTTATGGCAGACTCAGAGAAAAAAACACATTTATTTGTCACCTAATTGATGGACCATGATTGCTTTCCCAATCAGGAAAGAACACAAAATTGGGCTTTGAAATGGCGCTCATTTTATGGTGACAGAGGACACCTTGGGCTCGCTAACCGTCTGCATTTATACTACATGCCAAGTTGTCCCAGCTAGTGTCTGTTTGAAGTATGCCTCTTGTAGAGCTTCGCGGTCAAGATCTTCCTTCAGAACGGTGACTGGTGACAAGGAGCCATTAAGAGTCCATCCCACACGCCGCTCTGGAGGTTCGAGGGGATGTCCCATTTCCAGCCTACGCCACCCGGAGAAGGTCATCGAATGATGGAAAGGCGGGTTGTGCAGAAGCTTCGAATGTTGACATCGTATTTGGATAAGTTTCTAAATCGTAGCTGGAATCAAAGCAGAATGAGCATTCGATCCTGGGAGATGAACGACGACAAATGATAGAAAGTGGGGCTTGCGCTTGAAATAAAAGGTGTCAGCTTGTTTTCAGCCGAAGGCCCGCAAGGAAATTGTTTTTGCCCTCTCAGTCTTTATGGTGGTACGAAGTCTCTACGTCAATATTGTTGATTTGTTCGTTTTAGGGTACCCAACATTGAGGGGCAACTCTTTCGATGCCCAGGGTCAGTCACCCGTTTTGTTCTTGATATTTAGGCAGCCTATGGATGATTCTGTAGTCGCTATTGAATCATACGGCTGCGGAGTTTCAAGTACTTATTTAAATTATTTATCCGCTCCAGGCTCGCTAAGCTCGAAATCGACTCTGTTCGCGGCTTCGCCGCTCATACAATCTCCTCACTAGCTAATGATTCGCCCCTCGCTCGCTAGATGATCCTCAAGGTATGAGAATGATGTTGACGTAAGGAACTTCGATTTTTGTGAAAAGATCCATCATTGGATACACTCACATTGCACACTCTATGCTACCAGCCTCGACTGAAAGGTTTTATTACCCTCAAAACAACCATATAAGCATTGGGAATTGTGTCTGATGTCTGAAAAGGTGAGGTCTGTCAAGCTTTCTTCGAGATTGAAGGTCGGCGTCCTTCATCAAATCCGACCATCGCCCCAAGCCCATGTACCCTCCCTTGCTAGAGCATCTTACTAGGTCCTCTGACCCGCCGTGACGGCTTCTTCCCCGGGCCGAATAAAACTCACACCCGAGTCACAGCTTTGCCATCCTCCTCCTCCTCCTCCGCCTTCCTATCCCTCACCTCCAACTCCTCCTCAAAAGCCCCCACCACATCCCCAATATATGCTAACAAAATCATCAAACTCTCCCTATCCACTCTCCCCGCCTGCTCATACATCATCTCCACAAATGGAATCTTCGAACACATCGACTCCTTCACATTCTCCTCCACCAAATTCTTCTCATCACTCCGCACAAACTCGCGAGACTCCTCCTCGACCTGTATCTCGTTTTCTACCTTCTCGAGAGCGCCCGAAAGGGCTAAGAATGTTTGTTCCTTCTCGGTGCCGCTGTGTTGGAGCGCGGCGAGGTTGATGGCGGCGAGTGCTGGGGCCATGGGGCCGGAGGTGATAGATCGGGCTCGGATGTAGGATGTTGGTGGATCGCCTGCTGGAACTTGTTGCCGGGATTCTTCGATCAGGGCATCTCGTGCTGCTTGTTGTTTTCGAGTCGGGTATTTGTGTGCTGGATCCACATCCACTTTCGCTTCGACTTTCGTCATTTTGATTTGAGGTAGGTAGTACTCTCGGAGATGGGTGTCAAGTGTTCGATGTGGAGAGGTTAAGTACTAGCACTGAGATTCAGAGAATCATGTCTCTGAATCAAAACTGAATAAAGAGCTGCATGTAGAAGACTGGAGGTCAGTCTGGAAGGGTCAAGTTCGTGGACGCAGTCATACACAAACCAACAAGCGAGACGCTGCGAGACTTTTCTCTGCCCTCCCTTGATAAGACTCAAATTTTCAAGACTCTACAAGAAACCTCAAGCTTGAATTAAGCGATTGTGTCAGCGTAACCAGTGTAGCTCCTTTGATACCTTCTCGAAGAGTCAGATCCAGTTCCGGATTCGCATTTCCCATTGTTGCTCATCAATAGCGGAACTCTACTCCTGTAACAGCCGCCAAGTCCTTGGAATTCGTGAGAGCTGAGGAAATAAAAGGGAACTTGCAAACCAAATTGTTCCGGATCTATGGCCCAACCAACTACCTCATTTCCGCTGGTCTTCCAATGCCATTACTGGACTTCTGCAAATACGACATTCCGAAGAACCAAAGCCAATCGAAAAACCTGCCGGGCATTCCTTCCAACCTCCAATTCCCATCTCCATTCACGCACAACGGACAATCACTTCATCGACTACATTACCTACTCCCCTACTCCCCTCCTCCCCACAACCTCACTTCCCTTTCCACGCTTTCCTCTTCTCTCATCTTACCTACCGAACTCTGCCCGAACCCATCAACCAACACCTTCAAGAACAGTAGTTTTGTTCGGATACTTTCACTTTCACGATTTTAAAACGCGATGTGTTGTTTTTTCCTTGGAGGTTGACATTCTGATTGAAACATTCTTGCGATGCTTGAAAGCGCTTGATTCAAGAAACGTCTCCCAGATTCTGATTTCGAGACACATCGGAGTGCGTTCTGGATTACCTGCCATACAGCGCAAAAGGTGAACAAGGGAAGCTTGAAACAATCTCGGCTCATGACTAAGGAGCAGGGAGAAAACAGTTTGACAGACAACTCTCAAAAGAGTCGAATGGTAAGTAAACCTTTGACATCGCTCTAGGGAGTTGCATGGAGCGAGTCATAGAACAGAACGGAAGCGATTCACTCACCAATGGATCACAATAGATGTAGACAGACGAAAAAGCGAGAGAAACTGAGGAGCTGGCAGCAAAACTGCATTTTTGTATCTGTTTCAGATTGTCGAACAGGGAATATTCATCAATGGCCCGGGATTCATGGGAGGCAAGGGGTCCGGGGCCAGAATTCCATTTCGTTTCGATGACTCGATGACTTGACAATCTAATATCACGGCCTCTGTAACAATGGTTCCAGCAGGCGCCAGAGAATCGAGACCTGTTCCGGGACTTTGATGGAGTGTCGAGCTGTGGGATCGAGGTCATAGTGGGGATTTTGTGCTACAAGTAGTGAGTGATTCATGAAGTATCACAAATGTAATCTACTTATCCTGGAGATAATTAGTAGGTATGTCGAAAGACAAAGTGAGGACATGTGAGAATGCAATATATATATATATAAGGAGCGCTCAAACAGAGACATGTACCTTACCAGACGATGTGACTATGTTAGCTAGTGAGAGGGCTCGGTGGCAAAAGGTTGTGAATTGACTAGAAGCGTACTATCTAACACATGTAGCTAACAGGGACCGATATACTCGTGAGAGAACTCATCACCCGAATTGCAAGTAGCACTATATGCTTCAACCTCTTCACCATTTTTCATAACATCTCCGCACACGCAGGAACATACATCTTTTCAGTTCAGTTCAGTCCACCAGTAAAGCAATCCACCACAAACAATCTCCGCACGTTCCAATTTGGCCTCTTCCGACAGTGGCAGGATCGTACCTAGAGTAGGCCAAAATGCCAGCCATGCGAAGCATGACAGGTGGCAGGTAGCAGCAACCCATGGATGTTGGTCAGGGGCCAGTCGTATGTATCGATCGACGAGATCCAGTTTGCTGGGCGATAGATAGGGCAGGCGATCCTGTCTTCTATGTATCTCGGGCAATCCGATTCAGTCATCAAAAGTCTATGTCTTGTAAAATACAGACATCTCGCAATTCGATCAATCATAGCCTCCTCCAACCTGACTAGCAAATGCAGTAGAGACACTCTTCTCATCATCGTCCAATCGGCGGCCACTCAACAAAGAGCTGCCTCCAAAGATACTGCCGGCGTCACCCGTCTTGTAATCGGCGATACGTCCACCAGACTCAACATAGCGCTTGAGGCGATCGGATTGACTCAAGCTGGTCTGCTTTTGAGTGCTATCCAAGTCAATGCCGCCGAGTCGTACGCCACCTTGGCCGATGCCCTTACCATCGAGAACGCTGTTGGTTGTATCAGTGAGCTCGCTAGCAGCGATTGATTCGCCAGCAACACTGTCTGCAGCTCGGCCTCTGCCCTTCTGACCATTGGGGCGAGCACGAGGATCAAGACCGGGCCAAGTTTCAGGGGTGAACTGGGAGAACATCTGAGGATAAGCGGATCCAAGACCTACTCCACCAAGAGCAGAGGAGTGAACAGACGAGACATCATCAGGAATGTAACCCATCATGGAACCAGCATCGCTGAAGTCCCGAGGAGCCTTTCCATTGGTAGCGGAGCGTCCGTTGAACGAGGCATGCGACATCTGGTAACGTTGTGGACCACGGTAGGTAGTCTTTGGTCGGCTGAACTGGAGGAGAGAGGTTTGCAAGTTTGAAAGTGGACCTTCGACCAAGCAGTTGCGTTCCTTGAAATGCTGCAAGAGGTAATGCCACAATGGGTGCTTGGAAAGAACCTTGGGGTTGCCGAGAATGACAAGACCGTACTTGGCACGAGTCAGAGCAACATTAAGACGACGGGGGTCACTCAAGAAACCGATGCCCTGGTGGTCGTTGGATCTGACACAAGAGAGGACGATGAAATCCTTCTCACGACCTTGGAAAGCATCAACAGAAGCGACTTCGATTTCCTTGTAATTCTCCTTCTTGAATGTACCAGTGTTCTGCATGGAACTGACAACATAGCTGCGTTGACCTTCGTAGGGGGTAATGACACCAATATCTGCGGGTTGAACTCCAGCCTTGAAGAAGCGAGTGACAATCTTCTCCACGTTCGAGGCCTCAGTGCGGTTGAGATACGAGGTTCCGGAAGCAGAGATTTCTTCGTTTCCAAGATTGGACCAGAACATCATGGGAGTATCACCAACGGGCCATGGAAAGTCAACATCCCGTCGAAGTCGCTGTTGCATAGTGACACCATTTTGAAGGGAACCTTCGTAGAACATGTTCGATGGGAACTCCGAAAGGCAAGGATGCATACGATATTGGACGTTGAGACGAATAGGAGCCAGGCCCAGGATGACAAGACGTTCGAAAAGCGATTGATTCAGACCGGCCTTGGCAGCCTTCTTGTTCATAATGACAGGTCCCAATTGTTGGTGATCTCCCACAAGAACAACTTGCTTGCATCCAAGAACAAGGGGGATCATACATTCGGGCTCGGCGGATTGGGTAGACTCGTCGATGAGCACGGTTCGGAACTTCATCTTGGCGAGGCGAGGATCACCGGCACCAACACAGGTGCAGCAGATAACATCGGCATTGCTGAGAATCTCTCGCTCGGCAGCTCTAGTCAAGGTCTTGAACTTCTTCTCGTCCTGGCTGGAAAGTTCGCCGAGTTCGCTCTTCAATTGAGAAAGCTTCGTCAATTCAAGGTTGCTGTCGTTCATGCGAACCTGCTCGTGCAAAGACAAGAAGCCAACCGACGACTCAACATCCTCGCGAGACTTAGCAGTGAGACGGACAACCTTCAAGCCGGTGCGGTGAATTCTCTCACAGAGCTGATCAACAGCGACGTTGGAAGGGGCACAAACAAGAACTTGACCTCCGTTAACCTTGGCCAAGTGGTAGATGACAGTTGCCGAAGTGACGGTTTTGCCAGTTCCTGGGGGTCCTTGGATCAAACTCAAAGGCTTTTGCAAGACGCTCTTGACGGCATTGATTTGACTGCTGTTCAACTCTGGCAATCCGGGTACGCTGAACTTCTTGGGCATCTGGATCTTCATAGGAGCCGCTGCAACCTCGTGACCAAGCAGCTTGTGGAAAATGTAACCGGATACACTCATTTCGTCGATAGCAAAGGTCTTCATGGCGAATTGCATGCGATCATATGAGGTTGCCTTCCAGACATAATCGGCGGAGAAATTGTGCGTACATTCCGTGGGGATCGACTTGTCGCTTCCAACCTTGCGCAACTCGATGGTAACCTCATCTGATTGGTTGTTGGGAATCTTGACAACATATCCAACACCCTCCCAGACAGGTCGTAGTTCGCCCTTGTATTTGAGACGCATCTCATCTCCAACTGCAAGCTTGACATCACCTAGCTCGATTTTTGGTAAAACGAAGCTGGCCAAGTGCTTGTTATTCAAACCATAGTCCCAGCGAATAATCAATCCATCCTCAGACTGTGCCTCCTTGAGCTTGCGATCGTAGTCGGCTTCGATTTTGACCAGGGGTCCGAATACATTCTGGTATTGGTATGCATCGTCGTACTTGAGGAGGACAGGGGCGGGGTCATCGTCGATTCCAGCAGCCTTCTCGAGGTCCTGAATGGTGGCACTGGCGTTGTCCTTCCACATCTCCTCCAACTTTGCAATCATAGGAGGTGTAAGGTGTCTTGCGCGCAGCTGCTCGGCATCGGTTGGGACAGATACAAGCCATGGCAGGAACGATCGATCTTCGATAAGAGGTTGCCATCTTGAAATATCCCAACTCATATCCTTCGAGGATGGCGTCGAAGCGCAGGGCTGACGGCAGAGGAGAACTACAACGGTATCGGATTTGGCGGGAATGAAGCCGAGGAGGAAAACATTCTTTGTACCGCAGTTGTAGCATTCAAGTACAGTATCTCCAAGGGTTGAAAGAGGGTGGAGCTGAACTTCCTTGTGTCTGGCACGGACTAGATGGTTGACAATGTGAGAAGACGTAGCATTGCCACGAGCACTGCAGAACCACTTTGTACATCCCAAGCACTTGACAACACAACTAGGAGAATGAATCCCACAGTAACTTCTTCATGTTAGCCTCCTCTATGCTCTTTGTATCCGCCACAAGCACTTACGCGCAAGCATGAGCAGGAAGCTCCTTCTCGTCCTCAATGCCTCTCAAGCCCAGGTTCTTCATTCCATCCACCGGTACACTGGCCAAACTCTCAGCGTCATCATCGTCGAAGACTTCAGTCTCATTGTCATCGTCGTCATTTCTTCGTCTCGCAGGTCCACCCAATCCACCGCGCCCACCATACGGTCCATAGAGTAGGGTCTCGTCTGGATCAATGTTTGATAGATCGTCTGCGCCCGCATTGATCGCAGCAGCAGAGTCGGAAATAAGGTGGTTACCCAGGTGGGTGAAAGCGCCTTCCATAATGAAGGATTTGCTGGGTAGCTGGGAGAGGGTTGAAGTTAGCTTTTGCTGCCTAGCTCGAACAGTAAAATTGGATGGGAAGAATGGGAACACCTGTCTCTGCGGTCTGGTACTCGAATGTACCTGCTGGGTAGAGGACGTACACTTGGATTTGTAGTGCAGCCTTGTGGCGCGAAGGGAGCAGAAGAGGGTTTGTCACAAACTCCCGGGAGACTCTCAAGTCATTTCTGTGCAGCTTGAGTGGGGGTAGCTTCTCATACAAACTCGTATCAAGGCGAAGGTGATGTGCAGACTCAAGACTATCGCGTCGTGTTGTATTGAAGAAAGATTGTGGATGTGGATGTGGGATGGGCAAAGGCAAAGAAAGCATTGACATCGCAGGCCCAGAACCACAGCCAGCCAGTGACCGACAACAGGTGCAGGGTACATTTCTTAGCGCGGGTCCAATGCCAAGCGTTCAAGACGCTAGTACAGAAATTTATATTCTGCAGCCGGTCTGCTTTCTTTGCGCCGACGACTATTCACAACCGCGATCATGAATACTGCAATTGTAAGTCTGAAATTCCTGTTTGTATTTGCGGCTTTGTTTGTTCGAAATCATCTACTTCTCGGAAAGGCTGCTTCTTCTAGAGATATCTCTTCATCTGCCGGTTGGCGATTTCCCGAAAGCCCTGCTAACCAAACCCCCAGAGAAAACGACAACGTCAAAGGAAGGATTACATCTACCGGAGGGCAGTCACTCTTCGAGATGCCGAGATATCAGAGAAGAGATCAAAGCTGCGAGCTTCATTAGCGTCAGGGAAACCTCTGGACCCTTCAATCGCCAACGACAAGAAGTTGCGAGAGGACTACAAGTACGATGAATCAAAGGCGGATCTGAGCACCAACGAGGCATTGGACTTGGATGATGAATATGCTCAATTATCTGGAATCGTGGACCCTCGAGTACTTGTCACAACCTCTCGAGACCCCTCAACAAGACTGTCTTCATTTGCGAAGGAAATTCGATTGCTTCTGCCAACCTCAATACGACTAAACAGAGGAAACTTGATTCTACCCAACCTGGTATCTTCCGCACAAGCATCAGGTCTCTCGGATGTTGTCCTTCTCCACGAGCATAGAGGTGTTCCAACAGCCTTGACATTATCCCATTTTCCACACGGTCCCACACTGTCCTTCTCCCTCCACAATGTTGTCCTACGCCACGACATACCAAACAGCTCCCGGGGCACAGTCAGCGAATCATACCCGCACCTGATCTTCGAGGGCTTCACCTCCAAGCTCGGTCTGCGCATGGTCCGAATTCTCAAGCACATCTTCCCACCCCGCGAAGCCATCACCAACAAAACGAAAGTTGGAAGCAGAGTCGTGACATTCAAGAACATCGAAGACAGCATCGAAGTGCGCCATCACGTCTTCGTGCGGACTGGATACCAGAGTGTGGAGTTGGCAGAAGTTGGACCGCGGATGACGATGCGCTGTTTCGAGATCAGAGGCGGAACGCTGGAGAATAAGGATGGCGATGTGGAGTGGCGCTTGAACCAATACACGCGCACGAGCCGGAAGAAGGATTACTTGTGAAGCTTGAATGTAAGGGTCAGTTGCTGTTTAGCGTGGCGTTTGGGATTTGGCATCGGCACTTACAGCCTCAAAATTGAAACGGAAAGATTCGCCAACGGAACCAGATGGCTATGAAGTATGCAAGACCAAGAACGTGAGCTTGCAGGTGAAAGAGGTCTACAATCTCCATCCATACCTGGGCACTTTCTTGGAGTGCGGGCCACATGGATATTGTGAACGCTGTCCGGTAGGCTTCATTCATGACGCCGTATATAATCCTGGCGCTGACGAGTGATGGGGGCATGGTGGATTTTTTGGAGTGTAGTTCACGCCCCTCCCAGTGCTCATTTCAGTTGACCCTCATGTCATGTAGATTATATGTTTCGCTATCAAAGCCTGGCCAAAGAGTATGCAGAGTCCGTTTCATCTCTCACACTCACGGCGGTATCAAATACGGTTCTCTTTCTTCCTTGACTCACACCTGTTTTGGCATCAAGAAGCTTCATATGTGCCAACGAGATCCAGCCAAAGATCAATTCTACAAGTGCAAACACTCCATCTCGAGGTCCAGTGGTAGTGCTGCCTCGGCACATCGTTCAACGCAAATCGAGTGAGACAGAAAGTGCCAATACCTTCCTAGTAGAAGTTACTTCTTGTACCTGCTCTTCCCTTCGACATCCTTGATATCGCGAGAGTAATGAGACTATCCAACTCTTCACACGACACAACTATGCCGGACGTGTGTCTCTGATAGCACGTGAAATGTCAAATCCCCTAATTCGTACCTATTTCTAGTGGTGTCTACGCTTCTTGCTAGCTCCACCTCCCACGGCACACTGTACTGGCACATTGTGCAGTCCATAGCAAAGTACAAACACCTGGTCCTTGTTTCTGCGAAACTGATCGCTTGAAACGTCCATGACCATCTGCTACTGGGTCGGATCTGAGGTGATTCATTAAACATCGTATCTCGCTTCGAGCAATAAAATGAAGAAATTCAACCTACTTACCCACAACAACATCTTCTCTAACTCATGGAAATGGACTGCTGTCTGCCAGATGGGCGTGTCTAGGTTGTGACGCGCAGCTAGCTTTTCAAATGGTACGTGGAAGAGTATTCCGGGGGACCCGAAGATATAGGTGGTCTTGAGCCCTTCGAGAACTCATTTTGACGCTTGGTTCCGAATTCTTTCCAGGATTTTTCTTTGAGCAGACCCATGTAACGGATGATGGATAAATTGAACGAACAAAGCATGGTTAGCCAATTTATTGTGCAATAAGACATAATATCCGCCCTTCCCACGACGAATCCATTCCTACCACCATTTAAGACGGGCATACCTCGCTGCGTGAAGTTCTTCATCATACCATCTCTCAAGCGCTGCACCGTCGTCAACTAACACACACTCTCTCGCTTTGTCCAGGTCTGTGATTGAAAGATCCTCGCCTTCGAAACACCAGACCGCCTTAGGTAAGAAAGGAACTTTCTCATCCAACCGAGCATCTTCCCCAACAGTCTGCCTCCAAGCTTTCGAGACTTTCAACCACCACCTGGCAAACCAAGCTAGGTGCTCCTCCCAGAACTCAGGCGTATCCTCCCTCGTCCGCTTCAAGATAATATACACCGTCTCCATTCCCCACGTGTACCCGCAGAGCCTGGGGTCCCAATGACGTTGATTGAAGAAGCGCACCGGGAGAATGACATGCTGCACACCATAAGATTGCAGCCCACCAAATGGCGCATCGGATGCAAACAACACACAGGCTGCTTTTCCAATATGCTGAGAACTTTGCTCAACCATCATGACATCCATCGCTGGCCGCCAATACACATCTCGGTGAGGTATGTCTCCCTTCTTCCTTGTCCGGACATGCTTGGTGGCCATGACAAGGTGACTGCAAGGCACAACCTTCTTTCTATCATCTGACTGAAAGCCGAGGGTGTGCCCTGCTAAGCATATTTCTCGGCTTTCTGAACATACGTGGAAGAGACTGGGTACAGGCTTCATTGGTACGACCACATGTCGTCGGCGTCTACATGCCGTTCCTCCTGTCACAATGGCAGAATTGAGATGGATGATCTCCCGCTCGGGTTGGGCGGCATGCCAGATTTTGAGCCGGAGCTCGGTAGGGAGTCTGGAAAACGGGCGGAATGTCACTTGGCTCATGGCGAAAATGCTTGTGGTGGATTGGGTTGTTCAACTTGTTCTGAGGCTGCCGTCAGCATTCGAGCACTTTGAAGAAAATTCATTGTTTGATTTGACACATACCGCGCATGCGATGTTAATGTTTGTTTCTTGTCCAGCGAGTCAAGCTGGCGGGACTCGGAGCTGTGATTGTATGGTCGCCTTGGAGATGGACAAATCAGGGCGCTTCAGCCAAAGTCAGTACAAGAGACTGAACAATAAATTCTTCTCTCGAACAGTCGTACCTTATGTTGATATAGAAGGGGTTTGTAGTTGAAAGGAAGAGTTTTGATACTGGAAGCCGGGGTCGAGGTCGAGGTTGAAGTTGATGTTGATGTTGGAGCAAGGAATAATTCCTTGGCGCTTGCGCCAATTGCTCCTTCAGCCCCACTTGAACCCAACCTCACTCAACAACATCAACTTCTCTGGACCATCTCGCCTTCATCCTACAGAGAACAAAGGGACAGGACCAATGTCGATTCAAAATTTTACATTGTTTCCCAGGCTGGCAACCGAAATTCGCCTCAAAATATGGCGGCTAGCGCACCCCCTCAATCATCCCACTCAATTTCTGCATCTTCACTGCGCCCACTGACTCGACCATTCATGCCTGTAGCCACGGCGAAGATCATATTTTCATTCGTCCTCAACCCATTCCCAACCGACTTCAGGCATGTCTTGAGTCTAGGGATGTGGCTTTGCCGCATTACGCACGTGGAGTCCACGTCACGATCCTGATAGATATGGCGGATGGAATGGAAACTCTGCCACAAGGACATTTCAACGGTACCAAGATAAACGACATGAATTTCTGTATACACGAGAAGAGGGTCATGCCGCCGAGGAAAGAGATCTACTGGAATCCATCACGCGATATCGTCCTCCTCCAACGGTCTCCTGAAATGGACGGTGCAGCAGCACAATGGGACCCTCGCAAAATGGCTTATTTCTGGACCAACTATCCAGACCATTTCATTTTGAAAATACAGGGTGTCAAGAAAGTTGCAATACCGATGAAGATGTTTCGCGATTGGCTTTTCTTTCCCATCTGGAGGCAAACACGAGACCCTGAAGTCGTATACGTTATCCTAGACAGAACTTCAAAGGATGAAGAAGGAGCCTGGGAAAGGCAAGTGAGTTGGTTTGGGAGGTGGATGGGGCAGTTACTTCAGAAGGCTGAGAAACGATGGTAAGACCGCATGCTCGCATTTGGTCTCAATGGTACATTGGGAGTGGAGAAATTTCAGCTCAAGCTCGTGGGATGTTACAACGGAGAAGAATTGAGCTTTCAAGCGATATCAGGGGCTGTTGATTGGGTGTCGGATACCTCTGGGGTTTACAGCACCGAGGATGCTGAATTTGGGCAGAACGCATATCCGTGGAATTGGCCGGCTACAGGTATCACTTCTATCTACTATGTACCCTCGAATGATAATTGACCGGATCTACACCTGGCATTTCTCTTCCTTCCAGGCCAAGGTCAGCACCCATTTAAAACACCCTGGCGAGCACCTCTTGGCAGACATCAGGCGAACCAATCACCACATGGATAGCTTCAAGCTTATTCCAACTTCAAGCCGCGAAGGCTTCTCGCTCTCTCTCATATCAGTCAACATTTACCGGCAGCATTTATGCCTGGATCTTGACCTAATTCCTGAAACCTACAGACCACAACATCCCATATCCACTGCCCTACGACCCTGCATCCAGCACACCAATTGATGAGACCGAAATCCAGCACCCTATCCAAACGATGACCTCTCAAACATTCAGCCCATTCTCAAAACTCCCAGCCGAGCTTCGAATCAAGATTTTCTTATTCACCATCTCGGAGCCCTCCATCATCACATTCAACAATAGCCGATTCACTCACCGCAAAACCGACGATGGATCCTGGGATCAATGCAAGGGTGACACCACGTTTTCGTCACGCAACGCCCAGTACCCAGTATTTTCCACGTTTGCGCTGAATCACGAGCCATATGCCCGTCCCAGTACACCCTAGGCTTTGATGCCTCAATCACAAGAGCGAAAAGCACCGCAATGTGGCCACACCGATCTAATGGGCATTTTGATGAAGCATTGCAGGCACAACACAAGAGCCCTCGTTGTAAGCACGAAGACCAGATATCCTCCGAACCCGTCAAACATCTATACTGGAATCCCCACCACGATGTTGTGCACATGAAACAGTTGCCTACTGCAGATGGAAGCGTCAGCGAAAATGATTGGGGCGCCAGCAACATGGCATACATGTGGGCAGATTATCACCGGAGTCGATTCAACATCGCCCTGTCAGGTATCCGCAAGGTAGCTCTCAGTCTGCAAAGGTTTAAGAGATGGTATACGACACCCAGACGACGGATTGTGAGGGGTGTGGAGGTCGTATATGTGCTTCTTAGGCGGAAAGTTGGAGACGGGCGTCAGGAGTGGGATGAACATGTCCGCTGGTTTGGGAGGTGGTTCGCTCCTAGGATGAAGTCTCTCTTGGAGGATGAGAGAGTACAGGCTGATCCTCTTCCATTTGATACATTTCGTTTAAAACTGGTAGGTTGTCTGGAGGGAAAGGAACTTGATGTCAGAGATCTCACCAGAGTGGTAGATTGGGTGGAGGATACGAGTGGTATCTGGAGTGACGAGGACATCAAATTTCAGAAAGAGCGGTACCCAGAAATATTCAGGTAGACAGCAAGACAATAGGTTCCGCTATTTGGACATCAATTGACTTGATATTTTCAGCTGTGGACTCAATTCTGTTTTCTTTGGTATTACACTCCTCTAAGAACATCCTCCTCTCTCATCCTCTTAACAAGTCCCCTCATCCTGTCCTGACACCTCCTCATCTTTCTCGCTCGAAGTACCCATCAAAGAAAGAGGAATAATTGAGAGTAGAGGGCTGGTTCATGAGACATATGATGGCAACTGAAGAATGGTCTAATAATATTGATGTTCCATATCGTTTTCTATTTGTACGTGAGTTGAAAAGACTGACTGACTGACACAAGCGTTGCACTGTTCAAAAAGCTCCTGCCGCCAACCAACGTGACCCCCACCCCCAAATTCTATGTTGGAGAACAGAAAGAAATTCTATAACAAAGCGCGGAAAAACATGATCGACCCAGCTCCGTACATCTGGACTGGACATAGTCGCCGGATTCTCCAATCTCCCACTGTTGAAGTATACCAGCGACCTTCAAGGCCTGGATAGCCTCCGTATTCCAATCCTGGCAAGTGCGTATCGGCTCGGTGGGGTATAATCGCCTAGCTCCATAAAATTGCTTCTTTAGTAGAAAGATCTCATTGACGACAGAATCGATCCCGGCGTAGTTCTCGTGCGAAACCGTGCCAATGAACGATTTGCTGACATAGGTGACTGACTGTTCGGGCACTTTGGCCGCCTTGTGGCCGTGGATCATGCCATTTTGATACTTCCAGTGACTTGGAAGATGTAACCGGAGCCATCAGTGTTGGTTTCAACAAAGATTGCGTGGTGACCACGAGGTATGCCAGCATATGCGACGACTAGTACATTGTAGGACATGTTGGTGGCATTTGGCAGATGGGTCAGCAACGCATTTCCGTAGAATGGAGCACCATGGGGACCATACAATATGAGTTGATTTGTTCGGCGGTACAGACACAGCGAAGTATTGAGCCGGGGGGTAAGATTAGAAAATCGATGTTTCGAGGACAGGGATATTCCAGACTAACAGCTTTTGTTAGCTGTCGTATCTAGGCCATGTGTTGGAAGATACTGACTGGTCTTGGGACTCTGTATAAGGAGGATATGCTTGAACTGTAGGCGGATGTGGTTTGGGAACGGACGTACTGATTTGTAGATTTTTAATTCTGCGGAAACATGAGCTATTATATCTTGAAATGTTTGAAAGGCATAAGCAGGCAGTCCTCCTTACGGAGGCCACACTTTGGGACTCATTTCTCAAGACTTTGTTGGTGCTTCTATTGACCTTGGATGTCACTGGCCTTTGGCAGAAGTAGACACCCAGAAATAGAGCAGAAGGCCAAGACGAAGACCCAACGAGTTCTAATCCGGCCGTTCACACGGCGGAAAACTGGCAAACATCGTCGACAGCGCCTCCGATTCGCCGAGAGCCAGCCATAAACGGCTATGCCTGTTGATTAGGCCTTGCATTTCGAGACAGACGAGGCCCGCAATGAGCGACATTCGTTCACATGATGATATTCTTTGATACCTGCAGCGAATAGCAATAGCTGCACTCTAGATAGTTGATGCGGTGCTGGTCAATTATCAAAGAACCCTCCACGGTGCAAGTGTAAATGAATCATAATCTGAATCCGGGAAGAGTCTGGTGGACGGCCATTTCCGTGGCATGCTCGCCTCAGACCGCTGTATGCAACCAAACGCATTTGATGGATACCTACCAAGTGCCGTTCACAGTTAAGATTGCAATAACTACAGACGTTCGCAGCTAAGATTGCAACGTTCTTTATGAGAATTCTGAGTTATAAACTCAACTTTAAACAAGGTGTCTCCTAATAACACCACTGTGACAGCTCTCTTTTCCATATAAAACCAAGATCTTGGCACGGGCTTGCAATGGACGAGATCTGTACACTGCTTTCGAAAAGTGGGTTTTGTAGCCTGGGAAGTTGGCCGCTCTTGGACCGCATTTTCTGGAGCGGCAATGACACAACGGCCTCGCCACGGCTGAACGGACCATTTGAGACGGAGGATGAACTTAACGGAGCTTTGGTGCAACAATACCTCTTCAACAATTAACCAGGCCAAAAATCCGATTCTATAAGCGAACTCTGAAGAAAGTCTTGCATGATAACGCGCCGGTTTCACTCATGGGGACTTCCAGAGGAAGAACATCTTGGTGAGGCCAACGCTGTCTGGACCGGAGTTTGAGTTCACAATTCTGGACTGGGAATTTGCGGGGTGGTATCCCAGCTATTGTGAGTACTCGAGAGCGATGCTTGGATGCGGAAGATGGAGTGATGATTGGCATGTTTACTTGGCCCAGATACTAGAAGAGTTTCTGACAGAGTGGGCGTGGGTAGATATGATGCTCAACGAGCTGTCGTCATGAACTTGCATGATATGAACCAAGGACGGCGGACGGAGATGAACACAGCAAGCTGATTTGACCACAAGTCAAGTTCAGTTCCCAGAAGAAACGGGTACAGTTCTAGATATGGAGATGTACTTGGGTAGTTACTTCGTTGGCATGCCCATGCCCATGTCCATGTCCATGTCCGTCCCAATGCCTACTTACCTACCTATTTACTTATATACATCGTTCACCAAATAACCATGAGCATCCACTGAAGGCGAGTTGACGGTCCTCACCGCCCCCAGCCCGATGGGTGATGTTGAACCCATGAAGTGAAATGGCAGCCACGTGACCGTTGAGCTTCCGAGCTGGCCCAGCGCGTCCCCTCTTTTCGGTCGCGTTTCCTGAACGTCAATTTATCACGACCACCACGACCACCGTTTTCCACGCCCAAACCTCGCCCTGGCTCTGCAGGCTTCGCAATCGCGTAAGCTATTAAATTCACGACGCGTTTGACGCGTTCTTTTGACTCCCAGGCGTGCTTCGAAATTCAATCAACTCGCGTGTAATTGGCGCCTCGCTCCCCCAGAGCGACCTCACTCGACCCCTCTCGAATCTCTCTACCCTTTGTCAAAACCACACCAGGAGTCAAGATGGTCAAACCAGCTGGTCCAGGAGTCTACTCAGCGACATACAGTAACGTATGCGCTCTACGGGAAGAGGAGTGGTGGTGCAGTGCTGACCTCATCAGATTCCCGTGTACGAATTCCAGTTTGGAGAAGGCCTCAAGGAACATGGTGGGTTGCGAACCTGCCCTAGTTTATCTGCGCATGTGCTGATTCCTGCGACTAGTTATGCGCCGTCGAGGTGACGATTGGATCAATGCGACACACATCTTGAAAGCTGCCGGTTTCGACAAGCCTGCCAGAACCCGAATCCTCGAGCGCGAAGTCCAGAAGGAGACACACGAGAAGGTTCAAGGTGGATATGGCAAATACCAAGGTGCGCTTGATATGCAAGTTCATGGAACTTCTGTCTGACAGAAAATAGGAACTTGGGTTCCCCTTGAGCAAGGTGAAGCTCTGGCGCAACGAAATAATGTCTACGATAAACTGCGCACCATATTCGAGTTCACCCCCGGCAATATCAGCCCTCCTCCCGCCCCAAAACATACGACAGCCAAACCAAAACCACAAAAGAAAAACCCAGCTGTCCCAAAATTTGCGACAAGTAAGGCTCAGAAGCGTCAAGTCGAAAAAAGCAGCACTAACGGCATAGAACCAGTGGCCGCACCAGCTCGTATGATCCATGATGACTATGATGATGCTTCCCAGATGGACAACGAAAGTATTGCCGATGATATGACAGTTGGCTCTGCGTCGTTCGTGGCTGATGATGACCGATATGACATGTCTCAACAGAATACTGGCCACCGCAAGCGCAAGCGTGAAGAGCAATTGCAAAGTGCTACCGAGCGGGATCATGTTCTGTATGCTGACGAACTTCTTGACTATTTCATGCTACCCCATGGTGGACCCAAACCCGAACCCCCGATCAACTTTCAGCCCGACTGGATTATCGACTCTGATGGACACACAGCTCTTCATTGGGCTGCTGCTATGGGCGACGTTGAGATCATGAAAGAGTTGCGTAGATTCCATGCCAATCCAACTGCGCAGAATATCCGAGGAGAGACCCCATTGATGCGCTGTGTCTTGTTCACCAATTGTCAGGATAAGCAGACCATGCCAGCAGTTGTGAAGGACTTGATTGACACAATCGACTGCGTTGATTTCTGCCAGGCAACTGCTCTTCATCACGCAGCAGCAATGACAATCAGTCGCCAAAAGCACCAATGCGCCCGATACTACTTGGATATTCTTCTCAACAAAATGTCAGAAGTCCTCGACCCGGACCATTTCCAACGCATTCTCGATGCACGGGACATTAATGGCAACACAGCTCTCCACATTGCTGCTAAGAACAAGGCCCGGAAATCCGTCAGAGCTTTACTTGGCCGAGGAGCCACACCCAGCCTACCTAACGCAGAGAAGGTCACCGCTGAGGAATTGATTCAAGATCTGAACGAAAATCGACGATCGGAACGAAATCACCAAGGCTCATCTTCACCATACGGACCAGACTCTCGATCCATGTGGGAGATGCCAGAAGAACCAAATCGTGCTGTGCCTCATCATGAATCCGAAGCAGCAATGTCTATCGAGTCTCGAATCGCTCCGATGATGCTTGAGAAATTGCAAGGCCTTGCGACCTCCTTCGATGATGAGCTTATTGAGAAGGAAACTTCGGAGAAAGAAGCAAGACGTATCTTGACGAGTACCAAGCAGGAACTCGAATCAACCAAAGTCATGAGTGCTGACATGGCGCTCCAGAAGGAGAATCAAGATGTCATCGCCCAATCCATGGAAAATCTCGCGTACATGGAGGAGAAGGTTACCGGCGTCATTGAGCAACAACAAAAACTCCAACTCCGAGCTTACACTCAGCATGAGGAACAGAAGAGCAACGGACATATGTCGACCAGTGAAGATGACATCGGTGAGAGAGTTATGCTTGCAAAGATGCTTCAGGAAGAAGAAAATAAGCGTAAGAATAACGTTATGAAATACTCAGACGCTCTGAGCAAAGCCGGAGCCGGCGAGAAAGGCGATCAATATCGGAAACTCCTCTCTCTCAGCCTTGGTGCAGAGGTCGAGCACATGGACGAGAATATCGATACATTACTCCAACAACTTGCCGAGGATGAAGACGGCCAAGAAGGCGAGACTGTCCTTCCCGACGTCTCCTAATCTCACTCATCCATGTATTTGTTTGCTTGCTTGAGCGACTTGCCACATATCTGTGAGCCATCTATCTGGATGTTCCTTCGTCTCTTCGGCATATCTGGGTAGGAAGCATAAAAGGAAAGGCGTTCGACGTTTGTCGATTATTGTTGGCTCCTGGCATTGGGTTTATTTGTCAGGTCTACTTGTCAGAATACCGTACGCACAGCACTGGGTCTGGTCGGTCTTCTTTTTTGGGCGTTTTCGCTGGCGAGGCGGGGTATTTACGACGTTACGGCCGTCTGAAATTAGGGTGGTTCTTTTCACATCTGCGTTTACGGCGAGAGGTCAGATTAGATGGACATTGATAGGGTGAACGGCATGGTTTCTATTGTGTACGAGTATCCATCTGTATGGAGTATCGTCGGACTCGCTGTTTTATTTGTTTGTTGGACCAACATGTCGTTGTCTTTATTGCGGGAAAGGCGCGCTGGTCTTTGAGGGAATGATCACGGTTTGTCTTTCGGTATTGTATGCTTTGTTTCCATGGCAAAGAAACGAGAAAGCTGCTTGTTTGTCGCCCAACACCTCCTTTAATCGCATTGTGAGTAGTCAAGATGTCTGTGCAAGCAAACACATTACTTAATTCAATTGACCACTTCCCAATCTACTCCTTCTGCGTCATTCCACTCTGGGAGTTGGACAGTGAGTACTGACAGCCGAAGTGTTCAATTCTCTCCATTCTCCTTCAATTCTACCCTTATGCTTACCGCGAACTTCATCTTCTACACATCCAGACAACCGGACACTATGAAGTCCGACTCCATCTCCCGTGCCCTTCACACTCGCTGTAAAAAGCAAAAGCGAATACCCACCAGCTCGCCAGCCTACTCAGCTAGATCCTCTTCGCTTTCCTACTCACACTTCCACAAGACAGCTTTCGGGGGCCTATCAACCCCGAGTACTCCATCAACCGAGGAAGTGAACCCGAACCCGAAACCGAAAACCAAATACATCTCCTGCACCAACTTCCATTTTCATCCTAACTCCAACGCCAGAATTAAGGCACACTTCAAGCGGCTCCTCTGCTCCGCGAACACGAAAACATCAAGTTCTAAACACGGGACAGAACCACAGCTCGTCTACGAACACGATCTCGTTGATGGTGTGGTGAGTGATGCCGAGAGAGGCGAGGTGTGCGTTATTCTCGAAGTTGGCGTTGCGAGGACGATGTATTTGGAGAGAGTTGGTTGGAGGGATATTAGGTTCGTGGATGTAGCGAGAAGAGAGGCGAGTGGTTGGGTAGGAAAGGGAGAAACCGGGAGGGCCTTTTGAAGGTTTGGGGACTGGGGTTTGTTAGTGTCGTCCTTACTGTGACATGTTACTCTCCGAGTTGGTCACTATTTTGACCACTACGGAGATGGTCCCTGGCTGGGTACGGTTGGTTTGATTTGTTGTATTATTGTATTATTGTAATCACTCGCTTAAAATCAAAGATGTACGGCTAGCCTAAGGATTAGATATTCAGGTCTTCCCAAAAATGAAAGATGAGAATGATTCCTACTTCCATAAGACGTAGTAATGGAAATTGCACCTGCTTGAATGTGAAAATGCCTCTTTGTGATTTTCAAGGTGCCCCGTCAAGCGATGGGGAATGTTCCTGATACAAAGGACATCGCAACGCAGATATTGCAGTTCTTCAAGGTGAAATATGCCCTGCATACTTAAATCAAGAGTGAGGGGCTTCAACAACTCTTCAACAAAGCGATTAGCTTTGAGAAAGAAGGAATTCTTGAGTGTCACGTGTGGCTATTCTTGCCTGCCCAATCAGCAGGCCGATCTTGATCACCAATCGCGACCCCCACTCATCTTCTTCCTCCATTATCAACACCACGCTTGACATCAACTCTTCTGGCGCTCTACTCATCAAATCTGTCTGAGTAGGGGACTCCACGAAGGCCATACAGTTCTTTCGGCTGCGTTCTTCATCGGCGGTATTCTTTCGCTGAAGCTCAATTCAACGCCACGATCCCAGCCACCTCGTTTATTCGCGACTTTGTCAAGCCCTCAATAGATAAACTGCACAATGGGTGCTTACGACCCCGAGAAGGAGGTTCGCCAACCGTTGTTGAAGGATAGGCGGCCCACAAGCCTGGAAAATTCCATATCACCCACGAAAAGGTCATCATCTTCTGAACACCGACGGACGCCCACTGTCTCGACTGTTGCGTTTTCTCTAGTACTTCTGGGAGCTATCCTAGCATTCTTCTCATCTCTGGCTCTGCTCTTGGCCCTCGCCAACACTCTGTCAGAACCACCTGTGGACAAGTTGGAATCATGTGCCTGGGAGACCCTCAAGAGTCACGTTGCACTACTTGATGTCCCGCGAATTGGACATGATGAGTTCCTCAAGCGCCAATCCACTCTGGCCGCTGAATTGGATGAAGCTGGTATAGATGCCTTTATCGCTGAGCCATCTGCGTCTTCCAGCTATTACGCCAATATCTCGTCCGCGTACGATCTCTCGGAACGCCCATTCTTGATGATCCTTGACCGAACTGGCAAGTTCTCATACCTGGCACCGAAGTTTGAGCTTGGACGCATTGCTGGCCTTGACATGGTCTTCACAGAAAAGACAGTCATCGAATGGGCCGAGGAAGAATCACCCTACGAAGTACTGAAGCGAGAAACAGGATACAAGAAAATCATGCTTGACGAGCATGTCCGCTTCATGATCGCCTCTGGGGTCCAAGCAACTGGCATCGACGTCGTTCCCATGTCTCGGGCCATCCAATCTCTTCGCTCTGTGAAGACTGAAGCCGAACTTGCGATCCTTCGTGGTATCAACGAGTTCACACTGTAACTTATCCGCTCCGTTCAGAAGTGCGTCGACATCGGCATGGCGCAGGAAACCATCGACACAGCTGCTTTCAATCTCTTCTCCCGAGCTGGCGTCGGCAAGGGATACTGGGCTATCATCCTCTTTGGCGAGCAAGCAGCCAGTCCCCACGGTGGATCCAAAGGGATGAAGTTGCAAGTTGGAGAATTCATGCTCATTGATATCGGCTCCAACCTCCATTCATACGGTAGCGACGTCACCCGCACGATCTTGCCCTCAAAATCCACGATAAGTGAGGAGCTCATGGGTATCTGGAAAACAGCGCATGCCTCTCAAAGCGCGGCTATTGCACTCATGCGTGTCAATGAGACGTGCTCGGTTGTCGATGCTGCCTCGAGAAAGGTCATCACTGATGCTGGATTCGGAGAGTTTTTCACGCATAGGCTTGGTCATGGTCTCGGTCTGGAGATGCACGAGCATCCTTATTTGAATGGTGCCAATTCGGAGAAGTTGAAGATTGGTGAGGTGGTTACAAATGAGCCGGTACGTCTTCATTTCCTTATTCTGTTTCACAGTTGTCTGTGCCACTGTTGGAGATGCATGCTGACCTTGATTCAAAGGGTATCTATGTCACTGGAGAACAGGCGAAGGCATTGGGTAAGAGCGTTGGATTTGGCGTTAGACTTGAGGATCCGGTCCTGGTGACCGCTGATGGTGGTGTTCCGATGACAGGCTCCCAGGCCAAGTCTCCGTATGAGCCATAGGACAAGCCCACCATTAGATTAGGGGCGATTCGGTAGTCTGCAGAAGCGGGGTTGTTGAATATAGGTTCCGATTTTAGGTTTGATTTGTTGCGTGTTCGAACTTCTCTTGTACCAACAAACATTACCCGGAATTCCTGTGTGCTCGCTTGATGGTTGGGTGTCCATGCTTCTCTACCCCCAGGGCTCTCGCCTATTGTTGGTATGGTATCCTCGTTTGAGTCACCTTCCAGCATCGTACTTTCTCCTTTATTCCCACTTCTATCCATTCTGTTCTCGGTTCTCGCCTGGAACAGTAATCCCAGCACTCCAAGGCTCGAGGCTTTCGTGTCATCCCCTGTCTTCGTCATGCATGGCTCTGATTTCCATCCGTTCCCTCTTCTTCCGAAGGAGCTACCGCTGGCCATTTGGAAAAAGGGACTGCCATCTTCTAGGCTCATCGAACTTGAGTTTACAGAAACTAAACGTCCCGATCGAATTCTCTTGACTGGTCGAGATTGCGATGGGGGATGGGCTTGGACAGCCAGAGCTGACACGATTACTTTGCCGCTTCTACAAGTCAGCACCGAAGCTCGAGACGCAGCACTGGAATCTTATCAAACGGTTCCAATTCGCCATAAGAGCCGAAGTAATGTCCACTCTATGTACATTGACTTCCATCGAGACACCATATATCTCGCGCGTTACTCAAATGATTTCATTTATGTAGAATAAGTTTGCAGTAATGACTGACAAATTGAAGGACTCGTGGGATCATTCTCCACTCATCCATCTTCATAGAAATCGGCAATGGAGCTCGAGAGGAGTAGCGAGCTTACTCCATGAGAACGAATTTGTCCAAAGCATATCTCTTTCTACAGTAAACATCCTAGAAGGTAATCGGTCTCCAAAAGAACAATTCGGAGCGAAACAAACTCACCAACCACCTCAAACAACCCGGAACATAGGAATCCACATCACACCCCAGCCCAACATCCCACTATACCTCCTCTCACTCCTCCCTCTCAAAACACCACTTACAACTTCCTCCTCAAACGCTTGCGTAGTTTTAATATTCTTCCCCGAAGACAAATCCCCTGTAGCCGCTTTTGCGATCTCAGTCTCAAGACTCTTGTATTATACACGTCTGCAAGCTTCAATCTTGGGGTGATGATTCGATTTCAGAGGCACCAGCAGGTGGCTGGGTGTTTGTTGGGCAATGGAGAAGTTGGTGAAGAATTTGCTCCTTATTATGCCGGCTACTACTGTGATTGTTTTGATGCCCAGTGGTTACAGTTCGAGCTGCATGGCTTCGGAAAGCATGTTCTGGCTGCTTTGGAGGCGACGTGGATACCATTCAACGGAACATTAACAACACCAGCACTGCTCCCGATGTTTACCAGCGTCCCTTCACCAGACTTGATCATAACCGGCACAAACCCCCGGATCAGAGCCAATTGTCCCCAAACATTCGTCTCAAAACTTGCCTTTTCATCCTCGAATACACCATCTGCGTCGAGCAACGGCCCCACCAGACCCGGTCCAGCGTTATTGACCAAGTACTTCAACCTTCCACTGCCTTTCTCTGATGTCTTTACCGCTTTCACAGTAGTGGCAATTGACTTAGGCGGCGTGACGTCGAGTTGTAGGCGAGTAATCCTTGGTTCATTCTGCAAATGCGAAAGTGATGATAGGTTCCGATGGCCTGGCTGGCGACACTTTCCAGAGTTCGAGATACTCAAACTCACAAGTACTTCGAGGGTCGGTCAACTTTTCGCAGGCTCGCAAATCGTTTAAATCACATACCAGTTGCCCGACCCGCACGGAATACCAGCCCAGCAATATACGGTTGTATGGAGTACGGATGAAATTGCTCAAAACATCCTCACTGTGAACATTTCTTTGATGTCATAAGCTATTCATTGCGAATGATTCGCATAGTGGCAAGCTTCTCTTGAGTTGCTTCCAGTGTGATTGTTGTCCTGAAATGCGGATCGGGTGGGCAGTTCTCGCTTCAAGGGCCATTTGAATGACTCGGGTCGGAAGAGGATCTGGCCACCCTTGAGCACGTTTGAATGTCTTACAACAGTGTATTGAAAGACGTGATAGAGTCTAGAGATGCGAATTGATATTCAAGTTTAAAGTATTTTTCCGTGGGAGTTCGTTTGAAAATAGAGAAGAACAATACTCACAGCATTTCAAAGAGGCGATTTACTGTGTTCTGCCAAGAAAGTCGGATGTAACATTTGTGATGCCAATGATTGGATAATGGCTAGGCTGAAACTTGGACCTGACTCAGCAGGCGACTTTCCGAGCATAATATGTGCATCCTCATCCTCATTCCCACCCGTCCCGAGGAACCATCTCCTCGCTTGCCATCCATACCAACGAACAGCCAAGGCCGCTTCAATGTCAGACACACCAACAAAACGCCCACGGTTATCTACATCATGTAATTGGTGTCGGTCACATAAATTAAAATGTGATACTGAGCAGCCGTCGTGTTCAAATTGTCGCCGCCGAAATGTGGAATGCATTACCACCGACCTTCGTAGGCCAGGAACCGTGGGACGTCGAACCGAAGGTCAAGGGCGTCAAAAGAAACGCAATGACTCCGTAAACAAGAACTTTGGACCAACTTCCGAGAACCAGCGTGCCAGTCCGGCTATTTCACGAAACGGAGATGAGCAAACTCGGGTCGATTCCAGCCAATCCCCAGCACCTGGTGCTTCGCCCACCACTGGCTCAACATCACTTCAAGACATCTCTAGTCCAACGAACATCAGGGTTCAAAACACAACAAGTAACTTGCCGATCTTCAGCCTACCTTTTGATCTCAATGATAGAGAAGTGGGAGTAAAGGCTCCAGTTCCATCCGAAGGGGGTGCGAGTATGCAACTACCCTCTGTTGGGTCCGATATAACCATATTGACGGACAACACGACGGGTAAATTTCAGATGATGGGAATCAGTAGCAGCTTGTACATCCTGATACAATGGCTTGACCTGTTCTTCACCCAGCATCCAGACTGGTCGCCCATTTTCCCCAGCTTCCGTCGCGGAATGGCATACACTGTGGAGATGCCACTTCCGTTTCCGATGACACTTCCCCCCTTACCAAATCGTCAAGAGCAAGAGGTTTTGATTTCCATCTTTTCGAAAAAGATTCAACCCATCTTCCCAGTTCTGGACCTTGATGCATTCCGAACGTCAGTCACAGCGTCGACTGCGAAGATGGAAAGAGGCCCTTGCACTTTAGATCCTCAAGACTACCCCGCTCTTGCCTGTGCCTACGCGGTCTTCAGTATCAGTGCAGATGAGAAGCATGGCTGTATCACACTTGATGGAACTCAGTATCTCCAAGCGGCATATTTCCTCCATGCTTATCTTCTTGCTATGCCCTACGTGGAGTCGGTTCAAGCTTTATTGCTGCTCAGCATTGTCCTACGGAGCCGAAACAAAGATGGTGCCAGCTGGGGTACTTTGGGTCAAGCAATCCGAATGGCCCAATCGATCGGTCTTCATCGCCAAATACCCCCTAATGGCAACTCAGATGCAAGACAGCCGCATACAGAAAAACAAGCAGATTTGCATTCACGAATTTGGTGGACAGCCTACTGTCTCGAACGAATGATGGAGCTAGAAATCGGTCGGCCATCTGCAATACAAGATTCCGAATGTGATCAGGTCCTACCGTCTATCTCGCCCTGCGTAGTCCAAGACGTGGCCTCTTTTGACTACTTCAGAGCATTGATAGACTTGGCCAAGATCCAGACAGAGATTAGTGATCGACTTTATCGCAAGAAGCCTGTCAAGAGGCAGACGGAGCAGCTTCTCCATGATTCGGGGATGTTGGACAGGAAGCTTCTTGACTGGGTTGAGGAACTCCCCGAAGGAATCAGGTACATACTCTGTGCAACGTACAGGTGAGATTACTGATGGCTTGCAGACCCGGTCGCGATATCTTCTGGGACCCGGAGCAGGGTCACCTTGCCACATTCTTGACCTTACAATTCAACAATACGTGAGTGTACCTAGGTAATACTCAGTCATGCTACATCTAACATTGCAAGTCTCATTTCATTGCATCGACCGGCTTTGATGTCTGGCGCTTTACAACTCCGGGAGCGAGTAGATGTCTACTGTTCCGGCACGTTATGGAGATTCCGACTGCGGAATAGCATGTGTATCTGTGCCTCAGCGGCTCGTTCGACTGTCAGAGCTATGAACGATCTCGCCTGGCAGCAGACTCATTCTCGTCTCATAACGGTAACGCATGTAACACTAGCCATGGTCGTTCTCGCCATATACATTAGCAGGACCAAGAGTCCTTGGATCAACGAGTCGGATCTTGCTGTAGGTCCACGTCCTACTTGCCGTTATGTGAACATACCTTTTCTAATCCCTAATTCCAGCTTCTAAAAAACTGCTCCGAGTATGCCGAGCAGCAATACATCCAAATGGGACAAGATCCAGAATTCATTCGTGGTAAGTCTGCATCAATCCAAGATCGCCAACTAAACTAACAGATCGAGTGTGTACTTTGGTGCGCTCTCAATTAACCGAGCATGTCTACGGGCCCAAAGGCGTAGGATTTGCAAATCAGTTCCAAGCGGTACCAAGTCTCTCAACCTATATGACACCGTGTTCTATGGAGGACACTGTCCCGCCCGCTGACTTTGGTAATGATTTCTTTGGTGGTACTCAATTCGATGAGCTTTGGCCGTACCTATGGGGTGATGACCTTAGCCAAGTATATCTGAGTGGTGCGGAGTCTGATGTTTTGAATAAGCATTTGTTGGGTTTACCGGGCTCGGGATGATGATGCGAATAAATGATTTATGGGATGAGACAAAATGTTCATAACAAGCAGGTGCATCTTTTGGCACCAAGATGCGGTTAAGTTGAAGCTATATCGACCAACGGTCTATGAATTGGTATCTATAATTCATTTTTACAAGTTATTTACCCGTCCCAATCGTGCGTGACTCGGACATAATCCTCATCTTAAAACTCGAAGCTGAACTGCCCAGGTCAACAACTTACTAATTAAACATGTGACTTTCACAATACTGATCGGTTGGGTTAATAGGAGGCTTAGGTCAGTTTTGAAGTGGTGCTAAGGGACATTTCGAGTCAACATTACCACAGCCTCAGCACCAGATACATTGTCAACATTGACAAGCGAAAATCAGGGGGGAATTCAGGTACTTGAGGGGAAAGCAAGCAAGCTGACAAATCAGCACACGACCAACTTCCTAATCGCCAATTTCACTTCCCTAACACCTTGGCACATGGAGACACTTGTCCCGGATAGTCGGGTGGCTGTCGCCGCTTTCCCGAAGATAAATCGTCAACCGCTGGAAATTGGAATGCATCTCTGTCTTCCCCTTGGTCAATTCATATCTGACGGTGAGCGATCCTCAGAGAGCTTCCCGACTTGGAAATGGCAATTTTCTTCTCCCGCTTCACTATGTGTACAAGTAGATCGGACTCGCCATGTGTGACGTGAGGGCGAGGCAACAGTGGGCGGACTTCATATATGCAGCCGAACTCGCCAATACCTGTATAAAGTGCAGGCATTGTTTATAAATTGGCCTATTTTTATAAAATTCTTACGAAAAGTGTAAACAATGTTTACATTTTAAAGTAATAGATTTTATGATTTTAATTAAATTTTTTCGATTTTCACTTAAAATGTAGACATTATTTAAAAATTTATAATTTTATAAATAATCACTGCGTTTTCTTATGTCGATTTTCTAAATAATATAGCCTTTAGCGTATATAGGTCGCTGGCGTACCTTTAAAATATCTAGCGTTATTATACAACGTCACATCTAATTAATTAAAGGAAAGATATAAACTAGGGGACCAATCAGAGATTAATAGGTGACAGCTTTAATATTACTTAATTCTAATACAATATTATTAAAAGTAGTAATATTAAAAGTAATATTATAAGTAATATTATAAGTATAATAATAAGTATTTTTTTGTTTTTAATACTCCGCAGGCCCTCCGGGGGCCCTCCGGGGGCCCTCCGGGGGCTTTACGAGGCCTTTGTATTAATAATAATTATATTAAAAAATCTTTTGTTTTTTTATTAAACTATTAAACTATTAAACTATTAAACTATTAAACTATTAAACTATTAAACTATTAAACTATTAAACTATTAAACTATTAAACTATTAAACTATTAAACTATTAAATAATATACTAAGTACTTTATTTATAATTTACTTAATAGTTTAAAAAGTAATATTATATATATATTAATTAATTTTTAAATTAATTCTTTATAAAGAAAAATCATTAAGATAAATCTTTCATATTTACTTTTAATTACACATTAAGCTTGATATTTAAGTTATAATAATAATATTTTCATTTTTAAATATGTTTCTTTTCTTTTAATAAGTTTTATTAATTATATTTTTTTATAAATAATTATTTATTAACTTATATATTAAGATAAAATGAAAATTAGTTTAACTTTAACTTTTTAATTACATTAATTATTATAAATCTAAAGACACCATTTTAATAAGCTAATTTGGCTGATTTTAAAACAGGTCTTATTTTATATTTTACTTAAAAACTCATAGTAATATACGACTTTTAAATAAATTTTCTTTAATAATTAATATCTTTACAATTGTATTAATTATTATAAATCCAAAAAAGCCATTTTCAGCAGCCAATTAAGCTAATTTTAAAACAGGTCTTATTTCGTATTTTACTTAAAAGTCATAGTGATACACAACTTTTAAAGAAATTTTCTTTAAAAATAGTTCTTTAATAATTAATATTTTTATAATTATATTAGTAATTATAAATCCGAAAAAGCCATTTTAATAAGCTAATTAAGCTGATTTTAAAACAGGTCTTATTTTGTATTTTACTTAAAAATTCATAGTAATGCACGATTTTTAAATAATTCCCCTTTAAAAGTGGGTCTTTTTAAACTTTTTAGTATTAAACGCGGGTATTCCCGTACTCCCGAAGTTTTTTTTATATGTTATATAATCAACACTACCCTTTATTACTCTTTAAATCTTATAAGACTATAAGTTATGTTCTAATCATTAGGGAGTTAAAGCTTGGTTCACGTATTAATGACTAATTACAAGAGGGCAAAAATTAACAAATTTTTCACTACTGAAGAGTTTTACCCACGTAGAGATTTCCGCGTAATCAAAAAGTTAATGCCTTAGGCTCTTAAAATTCAAGAAAACGTAGAGACAGCTAAACCTGTCAATAAACATAATATATACTTTTTTATTATATTTTATGCTTATTTTTATTATATAATGATAAGTAAATATTAATATATGCTTATAAATTAACAATTTACCAATCCTTGTTTTTCATATATTTACTCTATCACATATGGCCGTGGTAATAAAAACAAATGCTTTATTAATACCCTTTTTTCTAATTCGCGCTACTATAATTGTAGCTTTAAGCATATTTATTATATTACTTTTTTTTAAATCCTTTAATATAACATTTAATTAATTTCTTTTTTAAAAACTAAAAACAGCCTTTTTAATTTTTTTATAAGCATTTCACTAATATTACATAAAATGTTGACAAAATTCGTATAACCCTTAAAACCTTATTAAAAAAATGGATTAAATAATAAAAGTAAAAAAAAAAATCAAAATCTTACTAATTAAGTCTTGTTATCCTAATTCTAAGCATAAAAAAAGGATAAAAATAATAATAAAACTGCTAATAAAGCTGATGCCATTACTAAATTTTTGTTTAAAAAAAATTAATTATTAGCGGATTTGTTAAAGAAAATTACAAAAGCACTGCAATTATAAATAAGCTTTTATTAAGTTTTATATAATCTTGGTTTTTTTTTTTGCAATTTTCTGCGCTAGATTTTTGCTTTTTTTATTTAAAATAATAAAAAATACCCGTTTATTAAAATTAAAAAAATTAATTTAATAAATAAAAATACGTATAAATTATGAACATGCTTTTAATAAATATATTTAAAGCTTCTTAATTTAAAATCTGTAATCCTCAAAATTTAAAAAAGCTTTAAATTGCTCAAATTTTTAGTAAAAACAAATTCCTCATAAGCCTATTAGTAAGCATATCATTCATTCATTAATAAATACATAACCTTAAATAGGCCCTAAATAAACTTTTACTTAAGCCACATATTTTAAATATCCATATAATAAAATTTAATAATAAACCTTTTGCTATTATTTATTACAAATTTAATGTTGTACAGAATAGGGGTCAGTCGGTTGGTAGCACCAACAGAGCCTCATGGCGTTACAGTTAATTAAGGCTGCTTATATAACTAGACCTTTGGAGCTCCCTTTTAAGGGGAGCTTTATTATACTCTTTTATAATTCAAGACTTTTACATTTTTTAAAACTCTTCCCTTATGGTGTTTGATAGTTAAGAGTTATAGCCTTATTTTATGAATTATTAAAGTACGACTATTATAAGTCGAAAGAAGCAAGGGTAAATGTTAAAAAATATTTATTATTATTTAAAAAACTTTTTAAAAGCATATATCCCCCTTTTTTAATTTAATAATACTTTTTTAAACTTTTTAAATGTTTAATAATAATAAGATGTTTTTTAAGACGTATTAATTAATAAAAACAATGCTTTATTAAATAATTATTGCTAATAGCTGTAGTAGTAGATAAGATTTTAATATTACGCTTAATTCAAGGGCATTATTGATTTCATTAACTTAAATAGATATAATGTTTTAAATCTCCTTAAATTTTAATTAATAGTTCTTAATATTAATAAGTATATATAAATTAAAATAAATTGTTGGTTTATAGGATAAATAGCGTTAATAAACGACAATAAGCGAAAAATATACCATAAGTAAAAGATTGCCAATAAAAACAAGAAAAGGACTTTTTTAAAGCCTTAATAGGCTATTAAATTATAAAAGGCGACTTTTAATAACATTAAGGAAATTTAAGAAATTTATATAAAAGAATTTTAAAATAAACTTGCCTAATAGACGTTTTTTAATATAAAACATTAATATTTATTTAATTAAATTAATAGCATTATTAATGTGTTAATCTTAATAAACGCCATTAATAACAATAAATCAAAGAACCTCGTTAGACTTTAAATATTAATTAGGTTAATTAAGCGAGAGCTTGTTTTCTTAAACGCTTTTATGTTATCATTTATTATTTTAAATTATTGAGAAGTTTTAATAAATGCTTTTGAAAAGAAAGGGAAAATAAAAGCTTACACGTGGCATAAAAAATAATAAAAGAAGTATCGTCTTACTAAAGCATATAACATTTTAAAAATCTAAGGCGTTTTAAACATTAAAGACTTCTTTTTTATATCTTTAGTTTATACTAAGACATAGGCCACTTAAGCTTTAACGTTATTAAAAACAACGTTTTAAGAAAGGAATATTATATAATGTTTAAAGAGTACAATTTAGCCTTTAAAGTTAACTTAAAAAAGTATTTTAAAAACGGTTTAAAAAGTAAAAAGATAATAAATAAATTATACGCTTTTTTTAAGAAATATTTAAAAACTTTTCATAACTCTAAAACTACTTTTAATACTAAAAGCTCAAGTTTTTATAATAAACAAGGCTTATTTAATTAATCTAATTCTAAACAGTTAAAAAAAAGCGATTACCCTTATAACTACAAAATTAGCTACTTTTAAACACTCATTAAGTGCTAAAGACTACGGTATGTCTATGACGGCGATTATATAAATAAATTAAGGAATTGCCTTAATAATAACAAGATTAAAGAAACTTATAAAAGATTTGAAAAAGTAAAATATATTAAGTTATAAAAAGAAATCGTTAAAAAAGATTGGAAAATTCTTTTTACTAATTAAATTATTAAAAGCATTGTTTTAAATAAAAGGGAAAAGGAAAAGCTATTATTATTATTAAATAAAAATAAATACCTTAAAAATATTAACGCAATTATTATTAATGTAAAGCTTTTAAACGTTAATAAAATAATAGGAGTATACGTTATAAATTTTATTAATAATTTATACGCATTTTTAAATAATAAATTTATTAATAATTATAGTGCTTAATATTTCATTAATAATAAGAAAAAGCTTATTTTAGGCACTTTTATAAAGTTTAAGAATAATAATTATGTTAAAGCAAATATATAACGCCTTCCAATTATTAAACAAGGTAAGCAATTTTTTAAAAATATATTAAAAAATAAAAATGGCTTAAATACATAAAACTTAATTTTAAATAATATTATAATTATAATTGGTTTTAACGTTAACATTATTTTTAAGGCGCTCTTATTAAACATTAAAATCTAATACTTAAGAAAGGACATTATATTAAAATATAAGGAAATTTGAAACAATGTAATACTTTAAAAACTAAAGTAAAAGTATAACTTTACCTTCTTTAAATATAAGCCTTTTAATTACTTTTGTTGCCTTTATAACCCAATAATAATAAAGCGTCTCTTAGCCATAATATACCCAACTCTTTGTTATAGCTTAAAACAAGGTTTTTAATTAAATAAAAAGCCATTGTGAATTTATTATATAATATTAAAAATATAGTACTTAAAAACGGGCCATTTTAAAGAAAAAACACTTCAAGCATTATTTCATATAAGGAAAAGGGTAGAATTTAATGGTATTTTTAAAATTAAATACGAGGATTATATTATAATATATGCCAAAAATGTCATTTAAAGAAAAAATCTAAAAATAAAATAATAAAACTATTCTTTAAATTTTTTAAAACTTATTTAATTTTCTCTTAAATTATAATAAAACGTAATGGCTATTAATAATTAAAAACGAGTATAGTAGGAAACTATTTAATTAAACCTTAGTGAATAAGTTACTGAATTATATTATATTAGTGTTATAAAATTTTGAATATTAGATTAAACGTTAATATGGATTATCCGTTTATGTTATTAAATACGTGTTGTACAGAATAGGGTTTCGTCGGCTGGTAGCACTAACAGAGCCTCAATGGCGCTGCAGCCAATCAAGGCTGCTTATGTAATTAAATCTTTGGAGCTCCCTCTTAAGGGGAGCTCTATTATATTCCTTTATAATTCAAGATTTTCACACTTCCTAAAGCTTTCCCCTATGGTGCTTAATAATTAAGAGCTATAGCCTCATTTTATAAATTATTAAAATATAATTATTATAAGTTAAAAAAAGCGAGGGTAAATGTTAAAGAACATTTATTATTATTTAGAAAACTTTTTAAAAGTATATATTTCCCCTTTTTAATTTAATAACATTTTTTTAACCTTTTTAAACATTTAATAATAATAATTTTTTTTTAAGATGTATTAATTAATAAAGACGATGCTTTATTAAGCAATTGTTATTAGTGGCCGTAGTGGTGGATGAGATTTTAGTATTATGCTTAACTTAAGGGCATTATTGATTTTGTTAATTTACATAAATATGATGTTTTAAATTTTTTTAAATTTTGATTAATAATTTTTAATATTAATGAGTATATATAAGTTAAAATAAATTATTAATTTGTAAGATGAATGGCGTTAATGAGTGATAATAAGCGAAAGATGTATCATAAGTAGGAGACTGCTAATAAAAATGAGAAAAGGACTTTTATGGAATTTTAATAGGTGACTAAATTATAAGAGGCGATTTTTAGTGATATTAAGGAAATTTGGGAAGTTTGTATAAGAGAATTTTAAAATAAACTTATTCAATAAACGCTTTTTAATATAAGGTATTAATATTTGTTTAATTAAATTAATAATATTATTAGTGTATTAATTTTAATAAATGTTATAAATAATAATAAGTTAAAGAATCTTGTTAGACTTTAAGCATTAATTAAGTTAATTAAACGAGAGCTCGCTTTTTTAAATGCTTTTATGTTATTATTTGTTATTTTAGATTATTGAAAATTTTTAATAAGTGCCTTTAGAAAGAAAGGGAAGATAAAAATTTACATTTAGTATAAAGAGTAGTAAAAGAGGTATTATTTTATTAAAATATATAATATTTTGAAAGTCCAGGGCGTTTTAGGCATTAAAGACTTTCTTTTTATAGCTTTAGTTTATGCTAAGACATAGGCTGCTTAAGCTTTAATTAATATTATTAGAAACGATGTTTTAAGAAGGGAATATTATATAATACTTAAAGAATATGATTTAATTTTTAAAACTAATTTAAAAAAGTATTTTAAGAATAGTTTAAAAAGTAGAAAAATAGCGAATAAATTATATGCTTTTTTTAAGAAATGTTTAAAAACCCTTAATAATTTTAAAATTACCTTTAATATTAAAAGCTTGAGTACTTATAGTAAACAAGGCTTATTTAATCAATCTTACTCTAAATAATCGAAAGAAAACGGTTACCCTTGTAGTTTTAAGAGTGGCCACTTTTAAACACTTATTAAATGCTAAAAATTATGGTACGCTTATAACAGCGGCTATACAAATAAACTAAGGAATTGCCCTAATAACAACAAGATTAAAAAAATTCGCAAAAGACTTGAAAAAGCAAAATACGCTAAGTTATATAAGAAAATTGTTAAAGAAGGTTAAATTTATTTTCTTATTAATTAAATTATTAAAAACATTGCCTTAAATAAGAGGGAAAAGGAAAAGCCGTTATTATTATTAGATAAGAGCAAATACCTTAGAAATGTTCATATAATTATCATTAATTCAAAGCTTTTAAATATTGACGAAATAATGGGAGTATATGCTATAGACTTTATTAATAATCCATATATATTTTTAAATAATATATTTGTTAATAATTGTAGTACTTAATATTTTATTAATAATGAGAAGAAACTTATTTTAAGCATTTTTGTAAAGTTTAAGAACAACGATTATGTGGAAGCAAGTATATAATGCTTTTTAGTTATTAAGTGAGGCTAACGACTTTTTAAGAATGTGCTAAAGAACAAAAATGGTTTAAACATATAAGATTTGATTTTAAATAATGTTATAATTATAATTGGTTTTAATATTAATATTATTTTTAAGGCGCTTTTATTAGATATTAGGATTTAGTACTTAGGAAAAGATATTATATTAAGGTATAAGGAAATTTGAGATAATGTAATACTTTAAAAGTTAAAGCGGAAATATAACTTTACCTTCTTTAAATATAAGCCTCTTAATTACTTTTATCACCCCTATAACCCAGTGATAGTGAAGTGTCTCTTAGTCATGATATATCCAATTCTCTATTATAGCCTAAAATAAGGTTTTTAGTCAAATAAAAAGCCATTACAAGCTTATTATATAACGCCAGAAATATGACACTTAAAAACGGGACATCTTAGAAAAAAGCACTTTAAGCGTTATTTTATATAAGGAAAAAGGTAAAATTTAATAATATTTCTAAAATTAAATGCAAGGATTATATTATAACATACGCTGGAAATGTTATTTTAAGAAAAGAATTTAAAAACAAAGTAATAAAACCATTTTTTAAAATCCTTTAAGACCTATTTAATTTCCCCTTAAATTATAATAAAACACAATGGCTATTAGTAATTAAAAACGAGTATAGTGGAAAGTTGTTTAGCTGGATTTTAGTGAATAAATCATTAAACCAAATCATACCAGTATTACAAAACTTCAAACATTGAACTAAACATCAATATGGACTATCCATCTATGTTATTAAACATAACAATAACATTTTGTCGAGCACCGTAGGGGAGGAGCTTTAGGAAGTGTGAAAGTCTTGAATTATAAAGGAGTATAGTAGAGCTCCCCTTAAGAAGGAGCTTCAAAGATTTAATTATATAAGCAGTTTTGATTGGCTGCAGCGCTATTAAGGCTTTATTAGTGCTACCAGCCAATAAACCCCTATTTTATACAACACACCCCTTGGCTAAAAGCAATTATAAAAGCCATAAAAATGCTTAAATATAATTTATATAATATAATAACGTAAATACAAATCATTATATAATTAAAAATAACATTAGTATAATTAATTATAATAAAAGCATTATTACTAAAGCAATAGAATTAAGCAAATAAAATTATATTAAAGCTTTTATACTAAAAATTTGCATTTTTTAACAATTATATCATTAAAAATGGCTTATATTAAAAAACGCGCTTCTGCCGCTGCCTTTAAGGCATTAAAAAAAAAGAAAATATGTTTTAAATATTTAAAAATTTGAAATTAATATATTAATATATATAATATAATTAGCCGGCGCCTTATAAGCTGCCATCTTTTGGGCTGCCACCCCTCCCCTTTGCTTACCCCTCCCGCTCTTATCAACCCCTTGGCATTGCGCTATAACTGGGGAAGCTTATGTTATACCATGCTCCCATTACATTTGCAATAACATACATAGCATACTAAGCAATTTTTATTGCAATAAGGCATTATTAATACAATATTTTTATTATTATAAAAATAATAAAGCTAATTATGTTATTGTATTTTAAGCCGCTACCGCCCTTTTTGCCGCTTATCTAATAACAAAATTGGTACCAAAGAGCTTTTGTATATATATATTATTTTATATAATATTAAATATTATATAAAAGCAATATATAAAGCTCCTACTAATTGGCTATAGGCCCTTATTGCTTATTGGGCTGCTATTAAGGCTGCCTTAAAGGAAAAGGAGGTTAAAAAGATTAAAAATAAGAATAAGGAAAAAGATGACTTTGCCTCCGGTTTATTGCTTCATAAATATTATTTTTGTTATTTTAAAACAACATTTAACAAATTACAGCCTCTTTTTGCTAAAAAACCGCCGTACTCCCCCCCCGCCCTATTTTTGGCATTGGGGTAAGTAGTGGTAATAATATAATTGCTACTATTAATATTAATAAATTTTTAATTGCCGCTATCGCAATGCATACTGCCGCTTGCGCCTTTACTTTAACAAAGGTTAATATTTTGGCTAACGCCGCTTGACAATTGGTAAACCTTTTACTCCCACCTTTATAAGTAAAAGTGGCTTTACAATTCATAAATTATAGCTTAAAAATATTATTTTAATAGTAAAGCGGTTTTGCAATCTTAAAATTATAGCTTAAAAACGTTTCCCTTATATTATTATAATATTATGAATATATTAAAGCAGCTTTACAACCCTAAAATAGCAGCTTAAAATTGGGTTCTTAAAATTCATATAACTCTTTTTTGTGCTTATTATCTTTTTGCAATATTGGTTTAAATTGATATATGAAATATATTGAATGTAAATATAAATGTGCTTTGGCATTAGCTTAAATGAGCTTTTTGATAATGGCTTAAGCATTTTGAAAATTTAGGAGAGCTACAAATACCTTAAACTTTTATTAAGGCAGGTTTTTTATCAAGCCATTTGCTAATATATTATTAATAGGAAAATATATTATTTAAAAGCTTTTCCTTTTATCCTTTTATTATAACCATATGTTTTGTATATCAATATATTTTAGCTTTATTAAAATGCATTAGTTCTTTTTAATTATTAGCCAAATCATTTGTTTATTATTATAAAATATATTTCATAAAGCTCCCATATTAAATATTAATTTTTTAAAAAAACGCTGGAGCGCCATTATTTTTTTTGCCATCCTTGCTACCCCTAATAATTCCGCTTCCATTATTGAAATAATTACAATATTTTGCCTTAAAGCTTTTCAAACAATTGCACCTTCAAATAATATTATAATAAAACCCTAAAAAAGCGTTTTGACTTTTTGTCATTTGTAAATAAAGCATTTAAAGCTATTAATAAATATATTTCCCAATTTTTATATTAATAAATAATTACTAAGAAGCATGATTTAAATAAGTATTTAATAATTTATTTGATTGCTTTTGTATATTAGGCGCTTGGGTTTATTAAAAAGTGCAATAGCTAAAATACTGCAAATGCAATATTTGGCCTTAGCATAATAGCTATATATAAGATTAACTTAATCTTCTTTTAATATTCCTTAATCTGCTTTAATATGGCGATCCTAAAGTTTTTGATTAAATTATAATTTGGCAAAGGCGTACTTAGGCACTTCTTATTTATTATGTTGAATTTTTAAGCTACTTTTTTTTATATAAGTGTCGTGCATCAAAAACACCGTTTTTGCAAACCAATTTTTAATTATACGCATTCTTAAAAACTATTTCATATCTTTTAATATTATAAGCTTATAAATTAAATGCAATCTTTTAATGATTTTTTGTTTTTTATTATTATTTAAAGCATAATATAAAACTTAAATATTATCAATATAAAACGCCACAAAAACTATCTTATTAAAATTTATAAAAATACACGGCTTTTTTGCCAAAGGGTTAAAATTTAGTTTGCCTAATATTATCGCAAAATCGCCATATCATAACGCAGGGAAGTTTTTTAGGCTATATAATGCTTAATCAATTTCTATTATTATTTTAGGTCTTTTTTAGTCATTTAAAAAATAGTATAATATTAAGGCGCTTTTCTTATTGCCTTTGGTATTAACAAATGTATTAATTATATTAAATTGCTTTATTTTTAAATCAAATTATGCTGCAAATGCTATTATCATTTTAAAAAAGTATATTGCAAATATTGTAATATATATTAAAAAGATTATTAAATTATTTTGCATATTTTTTTGCATTATAATATAAAAGCAATAGCAAATTAATTTGCTTGCTAAATTGATTTTATATATGAAAACCTATTTTAATGAAATAAGCTATATAGTGGCATTTTTTTTAATTTTTTTTTTTTTAGTAATATTAAGCTTTTAAGTTAGCAATCTTTCTCTTAGCGTTTTTTTTAAAGTGTTTGCCTTAGGCATAGCTATTTAGCTTATTTTAATTTTTTGGAACTTTTAAAAGCTTTTCTTAATATAGGTTATATAAATTAAAAGCAATTATAAGGTTTGCTTTCATTTTAACACTTAAAATAGCTATTGCTATTATTACATACAATATAATTATGTTTTTGCCATTTGCTTGCATTAAAATAGCTTTATAAAATGTGCTAGCAAATTCCATTATACGCAAATGGCTATCTTATTATAAAGCCACTATTATAAAATAATAGCCCCAAATTGCAAATTTATTATGCTTCCTTTACATTTCTTATACTGCATAAATTCGATTACGTTTTTGTTATTATTACTATTGTTAGCTTGCTTTAGCTAATATTTAGAAATTATTGTTTATCCCAATCGCTATAAGCGGAGTTTTTAATAATTTAGGGATTTGCTGCTTAAAATTTTGTAGCCTTTAATTTGGTATTATAATTTGAGGATATATTTAGCGCGCTTTTTTAATACCTAAATTTGTATTTTTATTATATAAGGCGTTTTTTCCAAACTGATTTTTAATCATTTAATTTTTAGCAAATCTTAGAGCACTTAAATTTAATTTTTTATAAAAAATTAAAACTTTATTATTATTCCCAATGCTGTTTTTATAAAAACCCATTTTATTTACCCCCAAATTTTGATTCTTATAAAGGACCATATTATTGCTTTCTCCCTTTTGGCTCTTATAAGAAACCATTTTATTATTCTTTATTTTTTGGCTTTTATAAAAAATTATTCTTATTTTACTTTCCATTACCTTTAAGCTTATTAATAATTTAAAAAAATCAAAGTCCATTGATAATATGGCAAGTAATTTAATAATCAAGGGAAGCATTTTTATAAGTAAGGAAAGCACTTTTAGTATAATAATTTCTGTTTTTATTGGCTTTTTAGCATATACTTTAATAGTGGCATTTAGCGCGGCCGTTTATTTTTTTGCAATATTTTTTATAATGTTACTTATATTAAGCCCTACATCTAAGGAAACGTTGTCTTTTTTTATTATAATAATAAGCTTTTTTAAAGCAAAAGCGATTTGATCAATTAATTTCTTCTTATTTAAAAAATAAAATTTTGTTTTATTAAAGCAAACATTGCATGTTATAATAATATGGCATAGCTAGGGCACCTAGATTTTGTATATATTAAAAGCAATATAATTAATCAAATAACCTAAATATTCTTTAAAATCAATTTTGAAGCTTTTTTTGTTTTTTCCAGCTTTTTTATTATTTTTTATTAAATAAACACACGCCTTATACGCGTATTCCCCGCTTTAATCTGATTTTAGGTTAATTAATAGCCTTTTCACAATTAATGAATTATATTATTAAAAATAGCCCTAAAACTATTCCTAAAGCATTTGATTTGGGCTTTTTATTTTTTATTATATAAATAATGCCTTGTTATATAAATAAACCGCTGTATTATATATTTTTAAATATAATTTTTTTAAGAGTTTTGCTTAAACGCACATTTTAATAAATTTAATAATAATTTCTTATTTTACGCGCTTTAAATTGCCAACTGGTTTTTTGATATATGCTAAGAAGTTTTTTATTTTAATCCCTTTCTTTATTATCTAATTCTGATAGCGTATTATTTTAGAGATTGTAATAATGGAAATGTTATTGTTATGCCTAATGACATAAATGAATAGTTTATATTAATGTTTTATTTAATGCTTAAAATTTTATAATATTAGCATAATATAATTCAGCGACTTGCTTACCAAAGTCCAATTAAACAGCTTCCCACTATATTTGTCTTTAATTATTAATAATCATTGCGTTTTATTATAGCTTAAGGGAAAATTAAATAAATTTTAAAGGATTTTAAAAAATGGTTTAATTGCTTTGTTTTTAAACTCCCTTTTTAAAATAACATTTCCGGCATATATTATAGCATAATTTTTGCATTCGATTTTAGAAACACCATTAAATTTTATTCCTTTTTTTATATGAAGCAGTGCTTAAAGTGCTTTTTCTTTAAAATGGCCCATTTTTAAGTATTATATCTTTGGCATTGCATAATAAGCTTGCAATAGCTTTTTATTTAATTAAAAACCTTATTTTAAGCTATAACAAAGAATTGAATATATTATGGCTGGAAGGCGCTTTATTATTATTAGATTATAAGGGCAATAAGAATAATTGAGAGGCTTGTATTTAAAAAAGGTAAAATTGTATTTTTGCTTTAGCTTTTAAAACACCACATTATCTTAAACTTCCCCATATCTTAATATAATGTTTTTTTTTAAATACCAAATCCCAATATTCAATAAAAGCGCCTTAAAAATAATATTAATATTAAAACCAATTATAATTATAATATTACTTAAAATCAAGTTTTATATATTTAAATCATTTTTGCTTTTTAGCATATTTTTAAAAAGTCGCTGGCCTCAACTAATAATTGAAAAGCATTATATACCTGCCTTTATATAATCGTTATTCCTTAATTTTATAAAAGTGCTTAGGATAAGCTTCTTTTTATTATTGACAAAATACTAAGCATTATAATTATTAATAAATATGCTATTGGAAAGTACATGTGAATTACTAATAAAATTTGCGATATATATTTCCATTGCCTTATTAATATTAAACAGCTTTGGATTAATAATAGCAATATTAACATTTTTAAGATATTTGCTTCTGTTTATTAATAATAATAGCTTTTTCTTCTCCTTTTTATTTAAAACAATGCTTTTAATAATTTAATTAATAAAAAGAATTTTTCAATCTTTTTTAGCAATTTCCTTTTATAGCTTAGTATACTTCGCTTTTTTAAGTTTTTTGCAAATTTCTTTAACCTCATTATTGCTAAGGCAATTCCTTAATTTATTTGCACAATCGCCATCATAAGCATATTATAATTTTTAGCATTTAATAAGTGCTTAGAAATGGCCATTTTTGGAATTACAAAAGCAATTGCTTTTTTTTAATTATTTGGAATAAAATTAATTAAATAAGCCTTATTTGCTATGAGTGCTTAAGCTTTTAGCATTAAAAATACTTTTAAAACTATTAGGAATTTTTAAACGCTTTCTTAAAAAAGCATATAACTTATTTATTATCTTTCCACTTCTTAAATCATTTTTAAAATGCTCTTTTAAATTAGCTTCAAAAGCTAAACCATACTTCTTAAGCATTATATAATATTCCTTTCCCAAAACATTATTTTTAATAATATTAGCTAAAGCTTAAACGGCCTATATTTTAATATAAATTAAAGCTGCAAAAAAAAAATCTTAAATGCCTAAAATGCTTTGCACTTTCGAAATATTATATGCTTTAGCAAAATGATACCTTTTTTACTACTTCTTATGCCAAATATAAGCTTTCATTTTCCCTTTTCTTTCAAAGGCACTTATTAAAGCTTTTTAATAATCTAAAATAATAAATAATAATATAAAAGCATTCAAAAAAGCAAGCTTTTGCTTAATTAACCTAACCAATACTTAAAATCCAACAAGGTTTTTTGATTTATTATTATTAATGGCGTTAATTAAAATTAATACATTAATAATGTTATTAACCCAATTAAATAAATATTAATACCTTATGCTAAAAAGCGTTCATTAGGCAAAGTTATTTTAAAATTCTCTTATGCAAGCTTCCCAGATTTTTTGAATATTGCTGAAAATCGCCTTTTATGGTTTAATAGCCTGTAAAGGTTCTATAAAAGTCCTTTTTTTGTTTTTATTAGCAATCTCCCATTTATAATATATTTTTTGCTTACTATTGCTTATTAACGCCATTTATCTTGCAAACTAATTATTTGTTTCAATTTGTATATACTTATTAATATTAGAAGCTATTAATTAAGATTTAAAGAAATTTAAAACATTATATTTATTTGGATTAACAAAATTAATAATGCCCCTGAGTTGGGCATAGTATTGGAATATTATCCACTATTACGGCCATTGGCGACAATCGCTTAATAAAGCGTCATCCTTATTAATTGATACATCTTAAGAAGACATTTTATTATTATTAAGCATTTAAAGAATTTAAAGAAATATTATTATATTAAAAAAAGGGGGAATATGTGCTTTTAAAAAATCTTCCAAATAGCGGTAAGTATCCTTTAACATTTACCTTCGCTTCTCTCAACCTACAATAATTGTACCTTAATAATTCATAGAATAAGGCTATGGCTCTTAATTATTAAATACCATAAGGGAGGAGCTTCAGGAAGTGTGAAAGTCTTAAATTGTAAAGGAGTATAGTAGAGCTCCCCTTAAGAGGGAGCTCCAAAGATCTAATTACATAAGCAGTCTTGATTGGCTACAGCGCCATTGAGGCTTTATTAGTACTATCAGCCGACAAACCCCTATTCTGTACGACACATTTCTATTATTATAATCTTTAAAATGACATACTATTAAGATTAGACGACAAAGGAAAAGATTGAAGTAAAGAACCCCTTAATACATACTAAAAAACTAATTAACAGCTTAAAATACACAAAATAAAAAATTATCACTAAATTTATTAAAATGCGTATTTAAGTGAAACTTTTATAAAAATTATACTTAAAAATATATAATACAGCGGTTTATTTATATAATAAGGCACTACTTACATAATAAAAAATAAAAAGCCTAAATCAAGTGTTTTAAGAATAGTTTTAGGGCTATTTTTAATAATATGATTCATTAATTATAAAAAAGCTATTAATTAATCTAAAACCAGATTAAAGCGGGGAATATGCGTATAAGGCGTGTGTTTATTTAGTAAAGAATAATAAAAAAGCTAGAAAAGATAAAAGAAGCTTTAAAGTTAATTTTAAGGGATATTTAAGTTATTTGGTTAGTTATGTTGCTTTTAATATATATAGAATTTAAGTGCCTTAGTTATGCTGTGTTATTATAATGCGTAATATTTGTTTTAATGAGATGAAGTTTTATTCTCCGGATAAGAAGAAGTTAGTTAGTTAAATCGCTTTTACTTTAAAAGAGCTTATTATTATAATAAAAGAGGACGACGTTTTTTTAAACATAAGGCTTAATATAAATAATATTACAAAAAATGTTACGGAAAAACAAACGGCCGCGCTAAATGCCATTATTAAAAAGCATATTAAAGAACTAATGAAAACAGAAATCATTATATTAAGGGCATTTTATTTACTTATAAGAATGTTTTCCTTAATTATTAAATTACTTATAATAATATTAATGGACCTTTATTTTTTTGAATTATTAATGAGCTTAGGGGTAATGAAAAGTGAAATAAGAATGATTTTTTTATAAAAGCCTCTGCTGCTTTTGTCACTGCTCACGGTCACGTGAAAGGTGTCTCTATCGATGGAAAATAGTGAGTCTCCTGTTCCTACAGAGTTATCGCTTGAAGACTTATACCTTTGTAGTCAAACTGGCTGGATTCTCGATTATGCGTACAACCCAACTCCTCCCCAAACTTTCGGTTGGTCCGAGACTGCTTTGGACAATGGCTTCGTTTCCCCATCTGCTCTTGCCGACCCCGATATCATTTGCCATTTAGGAGCAAAGAACGGTGCTCTTTCAGCTAAAATCGCCGCTGGTTCTACTATGGAAGTTTTCTGGTCTTCATGGCCTGACTCCCACAAAGGTCCGGTCATTGACTACCTTGCATCATGCAAGGGTGACTGCGCCACTGTTGACAAGACCACTCTTGAGTGAGTTTCAAGACATCATTGCTTAACGGCAGCAAGACTTACTTCATTAGGTTCTTCAAGATCGACGAGAAGGGACTCGAAGGCGGCTCCTGGGCAGCAGATGAGCTGATTAAAAACAACGCTTCGTGGGCCGTCACCATTCCCGCGACCATCGCACCAGGGAACTACGTCCTCCGCCACGAGATCATTGCTCTTCACGGAGCTGGATCAGTCAACGGTGCTCAACTCTACCCCTTTTGCCTTAACTTGGAAGTCACTGGCACCGGAACTGAGGTCCCAGCTGGCACTCTCGGAACAGCTCTTTACAAGGAAGACGACCCAGGAATGTTGGTCAACATCTACACGGACGCCCTTGACTATGTCATCCCAGGCCCACCTGTCTTTGGAGCTGGCTCAGGGTCTGGTTCCGCTCCAGCCCCAGCCCCTTCAGGAAATACCACTACTCCAGTTGCTACCTCCGCCGCTGCCCCTGCTGCCACTTCTGCTTCTCTCCCAATAGCCACCTTCATCCCAGGCAACTCTACCGTCCCAGGTAACTCCACCGTTCCAATCGCTACATCTGTTAGGCCGACTACTTTGGCTATTGCCATTGCCACTGCTGCACCAGTCGCAACAGCTGCTCCTGACGCCGACGATGACTGCTAGATTTTCTGGCTACTTTGAAGGCTTTCTTGTGATAAATATTATTGGAACCCAAGTGGTTTAAACCCTTTTTTCGATGTATATAGATTTGGATGGATAGACATTAGAATGGATATCAAGTATACAGCTTTTGAGCAACTCAATGTCGCCTTTCTCTTTGCTGACTTTTACGTTTCAACAAGTATTCTGCTTCTGGCCACCGTTGTTTGGATTGGCTTTTTCCCGTTGCCAGTCCCAGCTCCATTGACGACGAGGCATTGCAATAGATCAAGATTTGATGTCAATGGTTCTTCATTCAGTAATGGGCAGTTAGGTAATTGTTTTCCTTGAACCCGTTACTTGCTTACAATCCAGGAAGCTCATGTCCCTCCTGTGCCCCACTCAGCCTTGATCATATCCGCAGCTCTCTCCGCCACAGCACAAACACTCGTAATGATATTTCCCCTCGGCATAATAGGGAAAACACTAGCATCCACGACCCTCAAACCCTTCACGCCGTAAACCTTCAACTTGGCATCAACGACTCCACCTGCATCTCTCGGTCTCATGCCACAAGTACCCGCAGGATGGTAATTCGAGATACTGCTCTCCCTGGCGACCTGCTTCGCAGTCTCTAAATCCATCTCTTTGCCGTCTGCGAACGCATAGCTTGGGATCCTCCGTCCGTTTGGTTTGAGATATTCGGAGAGGGGAGATGTTGCAATGAGTGTGGGTAAAAATTGGACGTGGCGGGCACAGAGCTCAACATCCATTGGGTGAGAAAGGTACTTTGGATCGATGAGCGGGTTGTCCGTTGGTGAGGCGGATGCGATGTGTATGTTTCCACGAGAGAAAGGGTGGTTGAGAGCGGCCATGAAGGTAATATAGTTGCCATCCACGTCACCTTTGACCATCTCCATGATTTTTGAGCCGGCGGAGACATTGACCTGCGATTTCGAGAGCATGTATTGCATCGTGGCTGCGGATAGTAGGTCTGCGGTTATTCCATCCTGAAGTCGTTTGTTCTTCTCAGTACTTTCTCCGGATACCTCTTTGAGCAGAGAAGGTATGTATTGTTTTCCATCTGATCCAAAGGTCTCAGGTAGACGAAATTGCGCCATGGAAATGAAGTTATGTCCTAAAGGCCCAGAATGGTCTTTCTGGTACATCTCCATCAAGGCAGGCATGATGGATGGATTTCGCATCATGATTTCACCTGTCTGCACTCCATCCGCTGCCTCAAAAGACACAGATACAAGGAGATGATCCTGTAAGTTCTCGCCGACATTTGGATTGTCGACAAAGGTCTCGATTCCGTGCTGCTTGAGTAGTTTCGAGTCGCCGATCCCAGATAGTTCCAAGATCTGAGGAGATTTCATTGTCCCAGCCGATAGTATGATTTCTCTGTTTGCGTCCACGCTGATGTCCTGCCCGGATTTGGAGGTGAACCGCACGCCCGTGGCAACAACCTCATCGCCTTCCCTTTCAAGCACGATTTTCGAGACCAGGGCATCGGTTACTACACGCAGATTCTTCCGACAAGACACATCTACAGAGTAGTACGCCGAAGTTGCAGAGCTCCGGGTTTTCGTCTTGGGGTCGATCGACGCAGGGTGTGCAAGCCCACCAATATCCGTCCCCTCGTACTTCAAGTCTCTCATGATGTTTCCCCAAGTCTCGTACCAAGATTTGTCGAGGTCGCCAGTCTCACTGTAAGAGGTTTGGACAGGCCCTTCATTGGACTCTAGAGCATCATCATGGTGCGAAATGACGACGACTTCTCTCGCGGGATCGGCTGCGCCTGGGTCATGGTGTGTATGGAATTTGCGGAGATATGGGAGCATGGTATCCCAATTCCAGCCTGGATTCCCGAGTTTTTCCCAGGCGTCGAAAGATGGTTTCGAGCTGTATACCATCTGCATCTGGAAGATGGAGCTGCTGCCGCCAAGAACCTTGCCTCGCTGTTGTGGGAGGATTCGGTTGTTGAGACCTGCCTACAAGTTGTCAATTAGCTTGTTACATTGTCGGCAAAAGAGGGAGGTTCTGTACTTGAGGCACTGTATTTAGACACCAATCGTAATTGGGGTTATCGTACATCACAAATGCCAGACCGGGCGTCAGGATCATGGGATCATCTTGTCTGTTTGATCCGGCTTCCAGAACGAGAACTTGGACAGTTGGGTCTTCTGTCAACCTGGCGGCGAGGACCAGACCTGCAGTTACACCTCCAATGATGATGAAGTCATACTTATCTGCAAGATTCTCTGTTGATAAAGTATCTGCCGGATGAGAAGGCACTGCATTAAGCGAGGGAGCAGCGTCCATTTTGCCTATCTCTGAGACGCTACAAGTTCAACTGAAGAAAGATCAAGGGAGGCTCAGAAGAGGGCAGGAATTCATTTATATAGTTATTTGGAACCATCGTGCTACAAGGCTCACATGAAGTTAGAGAGTAAGACTGGACTACACCAACGATAACTGGTCATAAGCCCAGTCCGCATCTGCGGCGTAGTGCAGTGCAACCATGTTCGGAATTAAGATCTGACGAGAATCCGAATCTCACGTGTGTTCATACAGGCCTGGACATCATCGCAGTAATCCTCCAATAGTATCGACCGATTAGGCTGAACTGGGTCGTTTCCACAAAGTAAGAATGCTCAAAGGGAACTGCTGGCCGGCATTTCCGCTCCCGCCAGAACTTGATCTTCTCCTTGGGCGAGCGAACCAATGATTTTGCTGAGAATTTTTATGGGGTTGTGAGAACATGGAGTTTTTTTTGTCTAGTAGTAAGCTTACTCTTCAAATCTTACGAATTACGTCAAATGAAGTTTGTTGTTTCTTCCGTTTGGCCACCTCGGATAGGGTGGATCAGCCTTTGAATTAAGAGCCCGCTGTTGTTCTAGTTTCCGAGCCGTTTCTTTTCTTTCTCGATGTCATGTCTAGTAACTGACGAGCAAATACTTGATAATTGCTTCCACAAGATAATGGTATTTATCAAGTCTACACTTTTGTCCGTATCCCTGCAAGATAGAGGGGGTGGTCGAATGAGGTGAGTGAACCCCGAATTCCAGCGTGCTTCCCCTGGAAATCTCGCTTACGATTCAACTGTTGTTTAGAGATAATTACCCCGCACTTACCCCGCGGTGGTGGACCACAATCCATCACACATTACCATTAATAGCAGTACACTTTTATAATTCCAAACCACGTTCAAGCCACTGCCAGGTAGCTGCTAAGTATGGAGAAAAAGTATCAGAAGGTGCTACAGACAACATCAACTTTACCACAGTAGCGTTTCTTGAAAACTCAGAAACGGAGGCAAGGGCAGAGCAATGGTTGTAATTTACTTCCCTGGTCATTTCTACCGGACTCAAGTGGAGTTCAAAGCTGTTACTCTTCTGTCAATTATGCTGCCACTGTCACTTCAAGAATACGTCCCGGTAGCTGTCAGGCTCTAATCAGGGTGTTTGGCATGGCAAATCTCGAGTGCGGACACAATCGAGGGGAATCATGACATAATGTCTTACTCCTAGGCCTAACTCCGAGAGCCCCCTTTTCCACGTTCCTAGAGCGCTGCAATGTTCTTTCAATGTTGTTGCCTTACATGATCATCAAAATTGCCTTTACGCCACAGCAGTTGACTGTTCAGAGGACTTTAGTGAATGCCAACGTACTCAGCAGCTATTTTTAATGCGCTACAGCGCGTCCCCCCCGGTCAAAACTTTTACAAAAAGCCGATGAGATGGCTTTCGTTTCTATTCTCAGGAAATCAATCAGAGAAGCTGTTTGTGCAGTACATGTGTGTTTCCAAGTAGCTGAGTAATACCACCATCAAAGAGAAGACATTTTACCTCGGAATTTAACCGATGTCCCCTCTCATTCTGCCACAGTCCTGGTTGGCTTGAGACTTTTGACCACGGCACATTGAATGGCAGTTCACACAGTTATAAAGCAAAACTTCCCAACCAGGCCTCTGTCGTCAACGATAGCTTTGCTGTCATCTCCAATTCTGCAAATTGGTGGTAATGTTCATAATTCGGCTTTCTCAACGGTTGAAATCTTTTGTCGAAATCGCCGGATGAGGTGAACAAAACGTGCCAGAGACCTTGAATTCCGGAGACAGCCATTTTGAAATGTGAAACAAAGTGATATGCAAGTTCGAGCAATGGACTTTTCAGCGTAAATGACATTAAGAGTACCGATGCTGCCGGGTCATTTGTCTCATAGTCTGGGGACGTATTGAATATCTCGTGAATACAAGAAATGAGTAACTGGATGATGGCGAAGCAGAAAGGGTCCGAGCGAGACTTCTGAGAGTGAAGATCCGGGACGAGACTTGCGTGAGAATCTGGACATTTCTCAAAACAGAGAAGAGATTGTAAAATGCCTGGCGGATATAATGCAGTGAGAGTCCGGTTTCGACGACAGCACTCGCAACAGAATGCTTCGAGAGCGAGGATGTCAGGAATACACTAGAGGCGCCATTGGAACAGTGTATAGTTTACCTGGATAGTCTAAAAGCAGTTTGTTCAGCCCTGCCTTCGGGCTTGCGTTCATGGATCCATCATTCACTGGCCACTCCTCATTAGACCCGTGTTTAATGCACCGATGGCCCTTCGACCGACTGCCGTTGCCGAATGCAATTTCGCTGCCAAAGTCTGGAGATTAAAAAGGTATTGGGGTATGAGAATGTGCAGCAGAATGCCCAGCTACATTGCGGCCTTAAGCTTCTAGATCTGAATATGGAGTGGCTTCATATTCTCCTATTTCTAGGTAATTGTTATTGCATAATTGCCCTAAAGCATACTTCAGCGAATGGAGTAATGCGTAAGGGCGAAGTGCAAGGCCGGCTCTCCTATAGTATCACAAGACTACTCCTTTATACATCGCTTCCTGGACCTGTGGAGAGAAGTGTGGTGGATCATTGTTAAGGGTCACATGACCACATGGCACATGACCACGGGAGCTAGCCCCTTTATACATATAGCCATTAGGGCTTTCCTCTCTTTTTTTTCTTAAATGTATTAATATATAAAATTCCATTTTTATTAAGGCAATTTGCGCAATTACTTATGATGGTAAAAAGTGTAATATTATATGGTAGCAATTCTTTTTTTTTTAATTAAAAGCTTTTTTTGCAAGCAAAGATTTATTAAAAATCCGATTTTGCGATTATATAGCATTTTTTATTAAATCCCCTTCTTTTTTTTGACTTTTTATATTTTTTTTTTTAACAATATTTTCAAATAATATAAAAACACAAAATTTAGGGCAGCAATTGGCTAGCCTTTTCCCAAATATCTTTTTATAAATTTATGCTATTTAAAAAGAAAATAAAAAGATTAAAAGCACTTAATAAACAATTTACATTATTATAATCCATATCTAAATTACTCATAATTTTTTTAAACCTTTTAATACCCATAAATCTCTTATTACTTATAAACTTTAAGCTATTTTAATAAGCACCTAAGATTCCTATACGCCTTATTATTAAAAGTTAAAACCTTTAATAAGCTTCTTAAATAAGTTGGATTACCAAGCTTGATTTTACCCTTTGCATTATTTCAAATAACCCTGCTTCCTAATTTAGAAGTTATAAGGCCAAATTAATAAAAACATTAAAAAAGGTATAAAAATACAATTTTTATGAATTTATTTTATTAATAAGAATTAAATAATCTTTTGCTAATTTTATTGCTTTAAAATAACCCTTATTTTAAGCAAATACCTCGCCGCTAGCAAATTTGCTATTAGCAAGCTTATTATTGCCTTTAATCTTAAACCCATTATTGCCTTTAATTTCTATTGCATTTAAATTATTATAAAATTTCCTTATGGCAGACTTTTCACTAAGCCCATATTTGGCCCATTATTATTATCAAAATGCCGCAATCTTTAAAAAATGGTACGGCTTAATTATTAATAATAAAAACCCTATGTATTCAAACTGTCGGTGTAGTACCGGTAGATCACGTAAAGATATATTGAAATAAAGGGGTCAATATAGTCTTTAATGAAATGGATGGTAAAATCTGTGTATTCTTAAAAGAATGGGAGAGATCCCTTACTATATGTTCCTCTGAATAACCCTTATAATAAGTCCATTATAGTTCCGACTATCCCCTAAAACTATTAGATCCATTATTCTTAATAAACAAGGTATAACCCTTAAAAACTACCATAATATTATTTAAGTGGCATTCCTTATATAATATGATAAGATTATATAACCCTTGTGGACTAATACTGGTAATACTTCCTTTAAAAAAACAAATAAGAATTCTAACATATTAAAAAAAAGCAGGGGTAATATAAACTCTAATAAGTTAGAAAGAAACGTTCTATAAAAACAATGCACTAAAGAATATAATAATATGTAATGTATAAAATAAAAAGAACTAAAATAATAATGACATAAGAAATGTAACATTAAAATCATTGAAAAGAAAGACTAAAAAATACTAAAAAACAAAATAACATAACAACTCATAATACAAGCCTAAAAGAGGTCCGAAATCTATTCATAACAGCTCTATACTAATTACGTCAGGGGAGTTATTAATCCAGGGTTAAAAATCAACAATATATAAGCTAAACAAGGTCCATCAATAACTTAAGCAAGGCCCATAAGCCTTCTTATTATCCCCTTATTTTATATATACCTTAAGGATTCCTTAGAAATTCACTTTTCTTTCTTTAATAATAATGAATTACTATTAGTGTACTAAAATCTATTGATCTTATACTAAAATTAACATAATCTTAAAAACCTCTTAATTAATAATTTTAATCCATCAATAATAAGTCAATTATCCTTTAAATTAATACTCAGATTCGTTCTAAGGCTATTTCGGTATTATATTTTATTATTAATGATGACGTAATACCAATTCCAGTGCCATTTGGTGCCCTCACAATTACTCACTACAAATGTTATATCTAGTGCATCTGCGCCTAAACACATGGTTTAAAGTACTCTTATGTCTTTAATAACTCTAAGTCAAAGAAGTGTAATTATTATATAAAGTAAAAAAAGGAATACCGCCCTATAAATAAATCCTTAAAAACTACCCATGATCCTGGCTCATAAGTCAACCATGAATTCTGAAATAGATCTAAATATATTCTATATTTAATATGAATATAATTCCCTTAATTCATTAACACCAAGTTCAACACTTTAATTTATACAACTAACACTGAACCATTCGTCCTAGCAGACTTCTTTACCACCATAAAATCAATTACCACTATATTATTAGTTGTTTTAGCGGAGGTATTAAAAATAAAAGACTAGCTAACGTTTGTTTTATTAAAGGAGACTCAGGCCCTTTAAGTCAAATTAGGTCAATTTACTAACACCCAACTAATATGTAACTTAATATAATATCCAATTTCAATTAATAACTGGTTTAAATATAAAACTTAAGCGTTTAAATTAAGAAAATTACAATGACTTTAAACCACATTAATAAAATAATATCTAGCATTTACGCCTAAGCCAAAAAGGCTTAAAATAAGCGCAAGGCTCCTACTAAAGCAGGACCTAATAATAAGCGTCCTTATCACGGCACGCTAATAGTGGAGGAAAAAAAGGGTTTGGAGCTGTCCACGAACAGCCCATACGACATAGGTAAAAAGTAAACCCTATTTCAAATTGGCTTCATAATAAGTTTTTCATAATAATACTTTCCTTAAACCCTTATATAAAAATAACTTTTTATAATAAAACCGGTAATTAGGTCCTTGTTGGAGTATTATTACAAAGTCATCTGTTAGTACTTTGAATCAAAGGGTAAATAAATATGAATTCAAGCTGTTTTCTATCTTCATAAACTAAATAATTATAATATATAAATAAGTGAAATGAAATGAGTAAATAAAATAAGAAACGTATCTTAAAGAAAGTACACATAAAAAAAAAGTAATAATTATACAAACTCCTTCATTACTAATCTAAATTAACTTTAGTAAACCTCTAAACCCATCTTTTTATTTTAACAATAAGCATGTTAGTATTAATAAAATCTTAAAAAGCTTTGTTTAAAGTGGCTTTTATTATGGCATCAGCAAGGTTATGAGTATTATTGATCTATTATATCTCCGTGAATTCCTTATGTTTATATAACTGGTAAATTGCTATTATATTAATTATTAAACGTTTTTCTTTTATAATACCAAGTTTAACAATACATTTATATAACAAAAAAGAATCTATACAAACGACGGTAAGAAGCCTTAAAAAATTGAACTTATTAGTTATTATATTAATAGTAGTTATTATAGCAATTAATATACTAGGGGACTAATCAGAGATTAATAGGTGACAGCTTTAATATTACTTAACTTTAATATAATCTTATTAAAAGTAATATTATAATTAATATATTGGTGCAGTACCGGTGAATCACGCAAAGATATATTAAGCAAAGGGATCAATATATTCTTTAATGAAATGGGTAATAAAATTTGTGTATTTTTAAAAAAGTTGGAGAAATCACCTATTATATACTCCTCCAAATGACCCCTGTAACAGGTCCATTACAGCTTCAATTACCCCCTAAAATTATCAAATCTATTACTTCTAATAGCCAAAGCATAACCCCTAAAAACCATTATGATATTATTTAAATGGCGCTCCTTATATAGCATAAAAAGATTACATAACCCCTGTGGACCAACACCAGCAATACTTCTTTTAAAAAAACAAATCGGAATTCTAATATAATAAAAAAAAAGCAAAAATAATATAAACTTTAATAAGCCAAAAAGAAAAACGTTTTATAAAAATAATGCGTTAAAAAGCATAATAATATGCAATATATAAGGTAAAAAAAGTTAAAAATAATAATAACATAAGAAATGTAACATTAAAATCATTAAAAAAAAAGATTAAAAAAGATTAAAAAATAAAATAACGCAATAATTTATAATACGGGCCTAAAAAAAGTCCAAAATTTATTCATAACCGCTTCGTATTAATTGCGTTAAGGGAATTATTAATCTAGGGCCGGAAATTAATAATATGTAGATTAAGCAAGGTTTATTAACAACCTAAGCAAAATTCATAAATCTTCCTATTATCCCCTTATTTCATATATATTTTAAGGATTCCCTAAAAATTTACTTTTTTTTTTTTTTAGCAATAATGAATTATTATTAATATATCAAAATTCATTAATTTTGTATTAAAGCTAACATAATCTTAAAAATTTCTTAATTAATAATTTTAATTTATTAATAATAAATCAATCATTTCCCAAATTGGTATTTGAATTTATTTTGGGGCTGTTTTGGTGCTATATTCCCATGCTAATAATAACGTAATGCTAATTTTAGTGCCATTTGGCGCTTTTGCAGCTGCCTACCGCAAATATTGCGTTTGGTGCGTTTACGCCTAGGCGCGTGGTTTAAAGCATTTTTGTGTTTTTGATAATTTTAAATTAAAAAAATGCAGCTATTGCATTAAGCAAAAGAAGAAATGCCGCCTTATAAATAAATTCCTAAGGATTATTTGTGATCCTGGCCCATAAGTTAATTATAAATTCCAAAAGGGATCCAAATGTATTCCGTATTTAATGTAAATATAGCTCCCTTAATTTATTAATACCAAATTTAATATTTTGATTTATGCGGCCAACGCCAAATCATTTATTTTAGCAAACCTTTTTGCTGTTATAGAATTAATTATTATTATATTATTAATTATTTTAGCAAAGGCACCAAAAACAAAAAACCAGCTGGCGTTTGCCTTATTAAAAAAAACTCAGGCCTTTTGGGTTAAATTAAGTTAGCTTGCTAATACCCAGTTGATATATAACCTAATATAATATTCGTTTTTAATCAATAATCAATTTAAATATAAAACCTAGGCATTTAAATTAGGAAAATGGCAATGGCTTTGAGCTACGTTAATAAGATAATATTTAGCAATTATGCCCAAGCCATAAAAGCTTAAAGCAAGCGCAAAGCTTTTATTAAAGCAGGACCTAATAATAAGCATCCTTATTGCAGTATGCCGGCAATGAAAAAGAAAAAAAAAGGGTTTAAAGCTGTTTGCAAATGGCTTATATGGCATAGATAATATGTAGGCCTTATTTTGGATTAGCTTTGTGATAAGTTTTTTATAGCAATGCTTTCCTCAAACCCTTATACGGGAATAGCCTTTTATAATAAAACTAGCAATTAGGTCCCTATTAAAATATTATTGCAAAACCGCCTATTAATGCTTTAAATCAAAAAATAAATAAATGCAAATTCAAGCTATTTTCCGTTTCCGCAAACTAAATAATTATAACATGCAAATAAATGAAATGAAAATAAGTAAATAAAATAAAAAACGCATCTTAAAGGAAATACACGCAAAAAAAAAATGATTATATGGACTTTTTTATTACTAATCCAAATCAGCTTTAATAGGTCTTTAAACCTATCCTTTCATTTTAACAATAAGTATATTAAAGTTAATAAAATCCTAAAAAGCCTTATTTGAAATGGCTTTTGTTATAGCATCAGTAAGATTACAAGTACTATTAATCCATTGCATTTTTATAAGTTCCTTGCGCTCATATAATTAGCAAATTGCCATTATGTTAATCATTAAACGCTTTTTTTATGATACTAAGTTTGATAATACATTCATATAGTAAAAAAAAATCTGTACAAACAACAATAAAAAGCGTTGGAAAATTGAGCTTATTAATCACCATATCAATAATAATTGCCATAGCAATTAATATATTAACGCCGGCAATCATAATATATAATTCCAAAGCGAGCATTGCATAAATAACTTTTTTGCATTTGATGAAACTAATATAAATAATATTGCCATTAAAAGTAAACTTTGCATTCTTTTTCGATTTGATTTTGATTGCTATTATAAAATCAATTTAAGAACTTAAATTCTTATTATTAGCAAAAAAATCATTTATAAAAACGTAAACTTTTGCTAAATATAAGTTTATAAGAATATACCGCAAGCCTTTCTTCAAATTATCCATTTGCTATTAAAAACGCAAATTCAAAGCTTTAGCATTATTCATTATAGGATTTTAATATTAAGCTGCTATTAAAAGATTAAATATGGCTTTTAGCTAATAAATTATAGCAATATAAGCTCCATAAGCATATTGCTTCATATAGGCCTTTTTGTAATTTTTTTTTAATATTAATTAGCTTAATTCTGGCCCTTTGTCCTTTTTAAAACATATAAAAATTGTCTTTTTTTATAATAATGCAATCATTAAATATAAAGGGTTTGGAGGCATTTAGGACCTAAATTAGCTTTGTTAAAAAATTCGCATTTGCAATTTTCATTTGCTTTTTAATCAAAAAATTGTCGTTTCTTAAAATTAAGGTATTATTTGTTTGCATTTCAATCATTTTAAATTCTTAATTATCCTTGGTATTAATTAACAAATAAGGATTGTATATGAAGATCTCCATTTGTTATTTTTTGATATAATGTTTATAATATATATTAAACCAATAATTTCTTAATTCCAAAATGCCATATAATAAAAGCATTATTATAAATATTATGCTAAAAGGGAATTTATTTATAATCTTTTAAGGAAGCCATGCAAAAATGTTTTAAAAAAGCTTTATTTATGTTTGTACATAGGCTTAAGTAATATCCCAAAATGCCAAATGTGATTTGGATTTATTTTGGACCTTTTTTAGTTGCTTAATTGCGAATGCTAAAAAAATAAGCAATTGTTGGCTTATGCGCTAGATTATTGAAAATTAAATTAATATTTCCCTTTTGCCTTTGTTATTAAAGCATTAAATAATAAGTTTTAATTTCTTATATAATATTAAGATTTTTTTCCTTTTAATTTTATTTACTATTTTGAATTTGAAGATGCGTTGGCCTCTTACTTTAGGGTTATTTTTTTAAATAGGTGTAAAAACCCCTCTTTTGATAAGTGCTTTGTATTTTATTCAATAAAATTGCTGAAATAATGCTTTAAAAGTGGTAATTTTGCTTTTATTCCAAAGTTTAATAAAAAGCTTTTAATTTTCTTTTTCTTTTTAATTAAAAATACCTTAGCATTATAATTATTATTAATTATTGATAATCCATAAATGGGTTATATAAATAGAAGCTCAATAATAATTTGAAATAATTTTGGAGTTAATTCAGGCATGCTATTAATTAATGATCCGGGATTAGTAATAATTTTAGTCAATTTAGGTATGCTATTAATTAATAATTTGAGATTAAGAATTATTCCTATAAAATCCTGTAGCAAATTTTTTTTTAATATTCAACGCTTAGCGTATTTGTTTTAAATAAGCATATAAATATTAATTGAAATATGCAAATCCGATTATTGTCCATAGCAATTTTACAAAATTTACCATTTATCCTTAGGAACTTATATGGCCCTTTTCATTCTTTTTTTTCTTTTTACATTAGGACTTGATCCTTTAGATGTAAATCATGTACCAAAATGGTATTAGGGCTATTTTAAGTCGCCAACGCATTATTAACTTTGCAAGTTGCATAAATTCGTTTTATTTTTTTTATCGCTTTTTTAATAATAATAGCGCGTTGCTTAATGAACAAACTTAAAGAATTTAATTTTGTTATTCTAAAATAAGCTCCAAAAACAAGCAATATAAAAATTAGCCCATTAAATTCAGCTATATCGTTTATTGCTTTAACTGCCATTTGCAATCAATTTTTATTATTTAGCTTAAAATGCTTTTTCATAACAATTTTATAAGCATATTATCGCGCAGGAAAGCAGTAGGTCTAGTGGTGGCAAAAGCGTCTGATTTTATAAAGGGGAAGCTCTTGCACAACTGAAGATATATACTAAATAAGGGCTCGCTTAAGTAAGCAACCCCATTCCGCATAATATACCCCCCAGTTGTGCAGTATATTCCCGATTATATAAGGAAACTAGTGTATAGGAAAGCTTTGGAAGCTTGAGAACAACAAGGAAATGTACCCCCCAAAAGCTAGCCAAAGCGCCGGGGGCAAAGGAGTGTATATAACCTTGCCAGTATAACCAGGAGGGGAGGGTTTAAAGGAGAAAGTAATTGAGAGCTAATTAAGGACCGTCGTTTAATTACTCCGCGTACTTAAACCACTCAGCCAATAGCTTTTAGGGCAAGCAAAGGAGCGACCGTTTATTACAATCAAATTAGCAAGGTTGCCGAATGTCCTTGCCTTTAATAAATTTGAACGTCTTTAATACCATATTAGGAAATATATCTTATGCTTTCTAGCGTCTCTACTGCTTTAGTATTTCACATTTCCAAGGTAAAGTAAATACCATACAAATTGTTTCCTTAAATTTGCCCTTAAATATAGCCACCCCTTTTTCTCAAGTGTTTCCCAAAGCTTATTAAAGGTCGAGTCAATAAGGCGTAGTTTGAAAAAGGCCTATTGACTGTCGGTGAGAATAATTAAAGGGAAAGAGCTCTTTTCAGTTAAGGCGTACTCTAGCTTTGAGTACTTTAAAGGGGGCCAAAGGTATTGGTTTCCAGTTTTAAGGCACGGGTAGCAATGTTGGCTCATTGTTTTAATATAACCAAGTGTAGTATATACACCAGCGAGTTTTCCGTTTCTACCCTATTATAAATGCCCTTCTAAAATCATTCCATACTGCTCCAAAGTACGTCCCATTAACTCTCTTATTATTTTAGCTTTAATATATTAGTCCAAATGTTGTACCCCTTATTTAGGTGTTAGCTTAATAAATACAGCCCAAAAGAAATCCTTAATTAAAAAAGCGCCTTTAACTTTAAAGAGCCTATAACCTTATGTTCTGAAAAGTGCCACAAATTATTCAATAAGCCATACTAAAGGAATAACATCTTTAGACTTGGCTATTTCTAATAATTGTTGATATTTATTTTTGACGTACTCTTTGATAACGTCATTACTAAGGGCGAATTTAATTTTAAAACCTTGCATAATATTCTAAAGGAAAAGCTTCTTTTTTAAAATCAAGCGCTATACTTAAAGTTTAAGGAACGCCGGCTCTACTATTTGTTTTATCTAACTCCAAATTGCGAGGTATGTTGACTTTTGGGCGGTCCAACGAGCCTGCCTTTAAGTGAACTCCCTCTATCAAAACTGGTACTGCTTTTTTATGTCTTAAAAAACGGCTTGTTAAGCCGTTAGGCGTTGTCCTTTAATTAAGACATTTCACAAATTGTTATCCCACTTTTGTAATAGCGTAAGCCTCATTATATTCTTAATATAAAGCATCTTATTGATTGTGAGAAGCAATGGAGATTTAATAATAAGGAGATATAAAGCGTCTTAGCCATAAAGATTAACATAGTCCCAGTTACCCAAAAAGGTAGCCTAACTCTCAAGCTCTATGAACCATCGTAGAAAAGAGATTCGATCTCTTAGGCGTATATGCGAAGTTTTTAGGAGCTCTATTGTCGTAATTAAAGAAAGAAAGAGGAATTATATTAAAGTGTTAATAAAAAAAGTGTACTAAAAAATGTACTAAAAAGATTTCAAGTAAGGGAAAACGTCTTACACACCGTAATTTAACACTACCACAATCTTTGCAAAATAACACAAATAGCTTAAGTACAAATGTAGCTCTTAACTATCGCGCAGGAAAGCAGTAGGTCTAATAGTGGCAAAAGCGTCTGATTTTGTAAAGGGGAAGCTCCTGCGCAACTGAAGATATATGCTGAATAGGGGCTCGCTTAAGTAAGCAACCCCATTCCGCACGACACATATTAAAATAAATAATAATATTTTTTCATCTTGCTAATCAAGTAATATGCTTTCATAAGGACAAGCTTTGGAATACTCCTAATAAAGCGTAAAAAGCTGCGGAATTCTTTAAAATTAAAATTGGTCCCATAATTGTATATAACAAAATCAAGGGGTCTAATATATATATTTATTCATATTAACTTAAAAGCATTAAATATAGCCTAAGCCATAATCAAACCAGGTCTTTTTCAAAATAGCTTTGCTGCTTCAAAGCCGGTGGCTTTATTAATTATATAAAGGGCATATCTTTCTCCAAATTATGCTATATCAACATAAACTATATAATTAAAATTTATATCATTTTGCAGCTTAAATCAAAATTTATATAAAGCATCTGCATGTTTTTGGCAATACTCACACATCTTCTTAATCTTAAGCATAATATCAAAATCAGGAATATGGCCAGCCTAATCCAATAAGTATTATAAGCGTTGCATTAAAAAATGCCCAAATCGCTTATATAATCTTTAAATCTCCATTTCAATTAAATAACACGCATTAATTATATTAATTAATAAATTCAATAATTGCTAGTACTGATTTAGGAAAAGCCATAAATAGCCTTATTTCCGTACGATCAAATGTTTCTTTTTGCCTTAAATTAATATATTCCATAAATTATCATATTAAGCATTAAGCTCATTTAGCTGCTATAAGCATATTAAAAATGGGATATCCGCATTTATAATTATAAACTCCATTAATTCAGCAAAAGTATTAACTATTGCTATTCTTATAAACGGGCAAAAACCGGCTCTAAATATAATCCAACTTTGCTTTGCTTGGCTTATATTAAGCTTGATATTTTAAATCCGTTGTAAAGCTTGCAATTGATTAATGCCTCCAATGTTCTTATTTGAGGCTCCAATGTCAATAAAAAAACCTTAAAAAAATCGATTTATCTATTGCATTATATAGGCCTTATTACATAAAGGTTTCCTAATCCTATTCCCCAAAATATAAGCCGCTTTTTATTCTTTAAGCTATAATAACACCTCCCATACATCATACTTGGTTTTATTTGCTATAAATACAATTATGAAATTTGCTATACTATTGCCATTATTACTATTAGTTTTTTTTTTAAAAATTATTATTATTTAATAAAATATTTAATTTATCATTATGGGAATTATTTTTATGTTTTTTAAATTAGGTCCAATCCAGGTCCAAATTAGGTCCATATTTTTTAGCATATGCTAAATAGGCCTTAAATAAGCTTTTCGTAGCTCTCATTTTTTCCGCTTTTTAATTTGCAAAATATTTTGTTCTTACAGCATCTCATTCTTTTTTAAAATATTAGCTATTATAATAATCCTTTTTTTTTTACAAATAATGCACCTAAAATAGCTTGGCCTAAGCCAGAATTTGTCCCCGCGCTTATTATTCTATAAGAATTTTATTCTCTTATCTAAATAATATGCATTTTTATTAACAACATAAAATTGGTGGCAATTTGGATTCAATTCAAAGGTTCTTTCAACTTATGATCCCGGCTTATATATCATCTTAATGCCAATAATAAAGCAAAGGCCGTTTATTAAAATAAGGAATATTAATAATACCTTAAATAAAACCATTTTAAAAAGTAGATTATTTAATACTTTTTACAATAGCTTATTTTAAAGCGTTTTATTATTTCTTATATTATTATTCTTAAAATCTAATTAAAAGTTTTGCAATTTCCTGGCAAAGCTTTTTAATTAGCTCAGCATTGATTTACTTTTTTAATATAATTTAGCTTAAAATAATAAAAAGATTAAGCCAAACTATTGGCTAAGGAATTTATTTGCATGCTCCTTTATTTTAAAATTGCCTTAGATAACTGTAATAAGATTTTCAAAAAAATAACCCTTATTTTAAAAATACCAATAATAATACATATTAGCTTTGTTTTATAACATAAACAAAAAAGCTTGGTTTTAAATAAAATTATCAACAAAAGCTTACTAATACAAAGCGGCAAAAATATGTAACTTCTTATCAAAATGGTCCTTGGCGCCACTATACTAAAGCTCCTTCAAATACATCTTATTAAAATTTATCAAGAATTTGGCTTAATCTAAGAATAATAGGTTCATCACAAATCATAAAGGCTATATTAGTTTAAAATGAGGTCCAATAAATCTTAATGCTATTATAAAAAGGGATAATATCCCGTCCTTTAAATAAACACTTGGCAATAATGCTAAATCAAGCAATGCATTATCATTTAATTTCCACTTTAACTTATTTTTAAAAGGCCCCTTATTAAGAATAAATGAAAATTCCCTTTTTAAATTAATAAATAGCGTTACATTATACAAATCCTTTTCCATGATATTGACTTTAATAAAAGCAAAAGTGCTAAGCGAATCATTTTAACGTTTTAGTATAACGCCTAATATTTTTCTTTTTAGCGCTAAAGGTATTTAACCCTTTTTAATTTCCAGCATAAAAGAAAAAGGGGTTTGCGCAAATACAAGAATCTTTAATTAATCTTAAAAGGGCCATATAAAGGGTGTGAATATATTTCAAACATAATTTAAAACAAATCCTAAATACATCCAATTTTGCATTTCCAATTATTTCTTAAGCCATTTTTTTTTAGCCCTTATTATATCCTCCAATGCATTCATAACCTTTATTCCTTTAGCTTTTTGCATATAACAACCATAAAATCTAAAATCATCCCTTAATCAAATCTTTTCCTATTTATATATCCTTTTAAAATCGGCAATTATTCATTTGCCAAAAAACTCCCAAAAGTCCTAAAACAGGTATTCTCCCTTTATCTTCCCATTGCAATAATACTTGCAAAACTCTTGCAAATATTTCATATGATTAATTAACATCCTTTCAATTTCTAATAATATATCATCTACTAATTTTTAAATTAATAAGATAACCCTTTCCTGCTTTTTTATTGGCTCCGCAATATACTCCCCTAACAAAAACATCGTATTAAGATAAGTTCAAAGTTGATTCAAATATGATTTCTTAAATAATCCGTTGATCCAATTTCAAAATATTAATCTAACAATTATCGTCAAATAATTATCATATTATATTTACTATAAGTTATATAGTTATTGGATTTTTAATTGGTCAAAGTGCCTTTACCAATATTCTCAAAAGAGGAAAATTATTTGTCCCTTAATCTAATCAAATAGCTAGGCCCTAATTAAAAATACAAATAATTAAATGCTTTAAATTAATTTTGCAATTTAAAACCTTGCTATTTATAATATCAATTAACCATTAATTAATATTAGTACAATATCAGTAAATCACGCAAAAATATATTAAGCAAAAGGATTAATATATTTTTTAATAAAATGGGTAATAAAATTTGTGTATTTTTAAGAGAATGGAAAAAATCCCCTATTATATACTCCTCCAAATAACCCTTATAACAGGTCCGTTACAGCTCCAACTACCCCCTAAAACTATCAAATCCATTACTTCTAATAGCCAAGGCATAACCCCTAAAAACCACTATAATATTATTCAAGTGGCGCTCCCTATACAGCATGGAGAGATTACATAACCCCTGTGGACCAACATAATATTATAATTATAATACTAAGTATAATAATAAGTATTTTTTAATTTTGAATGCTTCGTAGGCCCTCCGGGGGCCCTCCGGGGGCTCTGCGAGGCCTTTATATTAATTATAATTATATTGATTTAAAGAAAAGCTTATTTTTAAAACTATTAAACTATTAAACTATTAAACTATTAAACTATTAAACTATTAAACTATTAAAAAAAAAAACTATTAAACTATTAAAAAAAAAAACTATTAAACTATTAAACTATTAAACTATTAAACTATTAAAAAAACTATTAAACTATTAAACTATTAAACTATTAAACTATTAAACTATTAAACTATTAAACTATTAAACTATTAAACTATTAAACTATTAAACTATTAAACTATTAAACTATTAAACTATTAAACTATTAAACTATTAAACTATTAAACTATTAAACTATTAAACTATTAAACTATTAAACTATTAAACTATTAAACTATTAAACTATTAAACTATTAAACTATTAAACTATTAAACTATTAAACTATTAAACTATTAAATTTCATAAATAATTTAATAAGTACTTTATTTAATAGTATATTTAATAGTTTAATAGTTAGTTTATTTTATAGTCTACTTAATAATGTAATAAATAATATTATACATATATCAATTAATCTTTAAATTAATTTTATATAAAAGAAATCATTAAGGTAAATTTTTAATATTTACTTTTAATTATATATTAAGCTTAATATTTAAATTATATTAATAATATTTCTTATAAATAGCCGTTTATTAGCTTATGTGTTAAAATAAAATGAAAATTAGTTTAATTTTAACTTTTTGATTAATTAATTGTATGATATTATTTTAATAATTAATATCCTTATAATTATAATAATTATTATAAATCCAAAAGGCCATATTAACACGCTAATGAAGCTGATTTTAAAACAGGTCTTATTTTGTATTTTAATTAAAAATTCATAATGATACACGACTTTTAAATAAAATTTCTTTAAAAATATCTTTTTAATAATTAATATCCTTATAAGTATAATAACTATTATAAATCTAAAAAGCCATATTAATAAGCTAATTAAGCTGGTTTTAAAACAGGTCTTATTTTATATTTTAATTAAAAACTCGTAGTGATGCACGACTTTTAAATAAAATTTCTTTAGAAATATCTTTTTAATAATTAATATCCTTATAAGTATAATAATTATTATAAATCTAAAAAAGCCATTTTAATAAGCTAATTAAGCTGATTTTAAAACAGGTCTTATTTTGTATTTTACTTAAAAACTCGTAATAATACACGATTTTTAAATAAATTCCCTATTAAAAGTGGGGCTTTTTAAACTTCCGGCACTCCCGCACTCCCGCATTCTTAAAATTTTGTTGCATATTATACAATTAACACCACTCTTTATATTCTTAAAGCATTATAAAAATCACGTTCTAATTACAACGGAGTCAAAGCTTGATCCACGTATTTATGACCAATCAAAGAATAATAAAATTAACAGATTTTTTCACCACTACGAAAATCAAGCTGGTATAAAGATTTCCGCGTGACTAAGTGCCTAAGGCTCCTAAATTCAAGAAAACGTAGAAACAGCTAAAGCTGTCAATCAACACCAGCAACTATAACATATAACTTTAAAATGAGTATTATACAAATAACTCTTTTACATTTAATAAAATTAATATAAATAATATTACCACTAAAAGTAAACTTTATATCCCTTTCTAATTCAGTTCTAACCACTATTATAAAACTAATTTAAAAACTCAAATCTTTATTATTAATAAAAGAACTATTTACAAAAACATAAATCTTTGCCAAATATAAGTCTACAGGAATATACCACAAGTCTCTCTTTAAATTATCTATTTATTATTAAAGACATAAATTCAAGGCTTTAACATCATTTATTATGGGATTTTAATATTGAGTCGCCATTGAAAGATCAAATATGGCTTTTGGTTGATAAATTATAATAATATAAGTTCTATAAGCACATTGTTTTATATAAGCTTTTTTATAATCACTTTTTCTAGTATCAATTAACTCAATTTTAGCCTCCTATCCTTTCTAAGACATATAAAAATCGTCTTTCTTTATGGTAATAATGTAACCATTGAACATAAGGGGTTCAGAAGCATTTAAGACCTAAATCAGCTTTATTAAAAAGTTCACATTTATAATTTCCATTTACTCCCTAACCAAGAAGTCATTATCTCCTAAAATCAAAATATCATCCGTCTATATTCCAACCATTCTAAATTCTTAACTATTTTTAATACTAATTAATAAACAAGGATTGTACATGGAAGTTTCCATTTATAACTTCTTAATATAGTGCTTATAATATGTGTTAAACTAGTGATTTCTTAATTCTAAAATGTCATATAATGGGAACATTACTATAAACACTATACCAAAAGGGAATTCATTTATAATCTCCTAAGGAAACCATACAAAAATGTCTCAAAAAAGCCTTATCTATACCTAAACATAGGCTTAAATAATATCTTAAAATACCAAACATAATTCAAATCCATTTCAAACCTTTTTTAATTACTTAATCACAAATATTAAAAAAAAAATCATTAATTCACACATTAAATTATTAAAAATTAAGTTAATATTTCCCTTTTACCTTTATCATTAAAATATTAGATGATGAGTCTCAATTTCTCATACAGCATTAAAGTCTCCTTACCTTTCACTTCATTTACTATTCTAGATTTGAAAATACATTAGCTTCTCACTTTAAGGTCATCCTTCTAAATAAGTATAAAAACCTTTCTTTTGATAAGTACCTCATATTCCATTTAACGAGATTGTTAGAATAGTGTTTTAGGAATAGTAATCTTACCTTTATTTTGAAATTTAATAAAAAGCTCTCAATCTCTTATCTCCTTCTCAATCAAAAACACCTCAACATCATAACTGTCATCAATTATTAGTAATCCATAAATAAATTATACAAATAAAAGTTCCACAATAATCTAAAATAGTTTCAATATCAATCTAAATATACAATCAACTAATAATCCAGGATCAATAATTATTCTTATAAAATCCTCTAATAAATTTTCTTTTTAACACTTAACGCCTAGCATATTTATATTAAATAAGCATATAAATGTCGATTAGAATATGCAAATCCAATTATTATCTATAACGATTTTATAAAATTCGTTATCTATTCTTAAAAACTTATATAATCTTTTTTATCCTTTCTTTTCCTTTTACACCAGAATTTAATCCTTTAAATATAAGTTATATACTAAAATAATACTAAGGCCGTTTCAAATTACCAACGCATTATTAACTTTACAAATCACATAAATCCGTTTTATTTCTTTTATTGCTTTTTTAATTGTAATGGCGCGTTATTTAATGAATGGATTTAAAGGATTTAACTCTGTTATTTTAGGGTAAGTTCTGAAGACGAGTAGTGTAGGAATCAGCTCATTAGGTTTAATTGTATTATTCACTATTTTGACTGTCATTTGTAGTTAATCTTTGTTATTTAGTTCAGGGTGCTCTTCCATAACGATTTTGTAGGTACGCTAGAGTGGATGATGATATTTCTCCACTTTACCAATCAAGTAGTATGTTTCCATAAAGACAAACTTTAAAGTACTCCTAACAAAGCGTAAAGAACTGTGGAATTTTTCAAAGTTGAAATTAGTCCTATAATCATATATTACGAAATCTGTTGGATTTGTAATCATCGCGACTTGGATGTTTCCAGAGCCTTCGCTTAGCTGTCACATGATGTAAACACGTCAGCCATTACGCAAGCTATTACGTGGCTTATTAATAATTAATGACATAAGTAGAATGCTTTAGAAGGCCTATTATAATGTATATAAGGAGCCTTAAGCTTTACTCACTCGCTCCTCAAGCAATTCAAGAATCGTCTTTTAATCACGTGTTTCCTGCACTTCCTCCTCAGTTGATATCACAATTCCACAACCTTTGCGACGACGAGATCTTGCGTAGGTCTCGCTTATCAACCAATTAAAAGCTTCCGTTCCTTTTTATCGACAAAAGAGCTTCAGTTGTTAATAACACTTTAATACTTTAATATTATGGCTATTCCAGCTGTAATAAGCTACTTATATAAGTAAGCTAATACCCTTTTGGCCCTTACTAACCCAATTAGGATAACAAGGACCCGTGGCTCTTGACCCTAAGATTAAGTAATAAGGAAATCATAACTTATTACCTTTAGAAGCCTTTGGAAGTTATAAGCGACCTATATATTTATATAAGTACAAAGGCCTAGTTTCTCATTCCGGAGTGCCCATACCTATATACGACGCTAGTTTGGAAGCTAGCGCCTCGTTATTATATAGGGAGTGGCTGTCTTAGTTATCACTAATTTTGCACAAATTACAATGGTAAATCAAGCTATTTAGTTATATAAGAAGCCATCCTCGGAGAGGGTTATAATTACTTAGTCTTATTTATCCCTATAAGAAGAAATCAAGCCAGTAATAAGATTATTACTATAATAAGGACTCAAGCAAAAGCCGCGGGGAACCCTGTTACAATTAATAATTAAGCGAACCCCTTGATAAAACAATAAACTCGGCGTAATTATTGTTTATTACCTTTTAGGGCAAAAGGTTTAAATCTATACTATTAGTATAGTAATTATATTAAATCCTAAGAGATTTAATAATTATATTAAATCCTTAGGGATTTAATAACTAAAATTACTTTAGTACTTTATCACAAGGAATCTCAATAAGTAGTTAATCAAATGGCTACTTTTAAAGGAGATAAACTAATTGGTAAATCCAATTATATTAAATGGATAAACCCCGCCAAACTTTATTTGGAAATAAATGGCTATATGCCTTATATCAATGGCTCGGCTAAGTCCTTTGATAAAAACCTTTATTATAAGGTAGAAAAATTAGAGAACGGTGCTAAATGGGGTAACGCTTATTCTCCTAGATTAGCTGTCAAATTTCAAAAAAAGAAAAAGCAATTTAAAGCCTATAATCAAAAGGCGCTAGGAGCTTTAAAATCTATTATTTCTCTTGAAAATCAAAAAAGATTTAAAAATAAAAAGATGGCTGAAGAGCTTTATAACGCTATTAAAAGCACTTTTGGCTCTACTAGTTTAGAGCAAATTGGTCGATATATTAATAAAATAGTCGACACAAATTACAGCTCTTATAAAAGCATTGACGAATATAATAGCGTTATTCAATTAAGCGCTATATATCTCAAATAGCTTAATTGTGAGATTCCAAAGCCTATTATTGCTAGCCTTATATTAAAAGGCTTCCCTAGCTCTTTTGATAGTTTCTCCTCTCGTAAATATGAAGAGATATCAAATAATATTAAAGATATAGATATCTAGAGTCTTATTACAGACCTAATTTAAGAAAAAGCTAGAATGGGAGCTAATGCAGATTTAAACGCTAATAAAGCGTTTAATAATAAAGGCAAATTTTGTGAATATTATAAAGGAACAAATCATATTAAAGATCGTTGCTTTAAGTTACACCCAGAGCTAAGGACTAATATTAATTCGAGTAATAAAAGTCAAAATAACTCGAATAATAAGCCTAAGTATCAAGGCAAAAAGTCTTCTTTTAAAGAATCAAAGAATTAATCGTCAAAGGCACTTATGGTAGCTTTCACATCAGAGCTACCCTATAAACCTGATTTTAAATCAGACAATTCTATTAAGAATTCTATTAATAAAGGCCCATTAATAATGAGTGCCTTTATTAGCCAAGACGAGCTATTAGATATTCAGAACTATATCGAAATTGGTAAGCCTGAAAAATTAGCCTATCATATAAAGGATAATAGGCTAGTCCTTGATTCAGGAGCTTCAGAGCATTATACGCCAAATAAGCACTGGTTATTAAATTATAAACCAGTTAATAATAGATCAATTACTATTGCAAATGGTACAATAATGCCTGTAATAGGCAAAGGAGATATTCTTATTAAGGCTAATAATTTAGAAATATTAATTCAAAATGTGAATTATATTCCTGAATTAAAAACCACCTTAATTAGCTCCAAGGAACTTACCGAAAAGAATTGGCTTATTAACTTCAATAAAGAAGGCGCTATTATTAGTCATAAATACTTTGATGGTAAAATAGACGCTAAATGGGATAAAAACGCTTATTTTATTCAAGCCGAAGTTGATAATCAATTATTAGAGCCTGTTTTATATAAAGTAGATCCTTTTATTAATAATAAGCTAAATCTGTATCACAATCGCTTATTATATATTAATAAGAATTATATATATAAAACACTCGATTACTCTCTTGGATTTAAAAAAATAAACCAAGAAATAGAGTTAAATGATTATATCCCTTGTAATAATGGAAAAATGCACACTATTACAGGTAAAAAGCCTATGACTAGCGCTAAGCCACTAACCGCTTTTGATATGAATATTGCGGGGCCTTTTAAAATAAGAGGCTTAAAAAGCGAGCGCTTTTTTATTACAATCACTAATAAAGGCTCTAAAGCTATTTGGATTTACGCTATTAAATTCAAAGCCGACGCTTTTAATATATTAATCGATTTTTGTAATATAATTAATAATTAATTCAATAAAGAATTATCAAATTCTGAATTTAAAATCAAAATGCTAAAGCTTAATAATGCCGGGGAATTTAAATCAAATAAATGAACTTATTATTATAAAAATAAAGGTATTATTTGCAAATATACTAGTCCTTATTCTCCTTCCCAAAACGGCATAGCCGAACGGTTAAATCGATATATAATCGAAAGGCTTATTAGCGTTTGTAAGGCTAAGAAAATACCACTTTTCCTATGGCCTCAATTAATCCAAGCTATTGCTCATATTAAAAATCGTTCTTATAACTCTGTTATTAGGAAGACTCCTTATGAGGTTTTATATAATAAAAAACCCAATATTAGTCATATTAAAATATTAGGCTCTTTGACTTATGTTCTTAAGAATAAAAAAGAGCATAAATTAATAAAGAAATCCGAAACAGGCATTTTAATTAGCTGGGAGTCGGCTAATAACGTCTTAGTTTATATTCCAAGAACTAAGAGCGTGATTAGCTCTAAAAACGTCCTTATAAAAGAAGAGCTTATTTATAAAGACGATATAATAAACGAGAACGATTATCCAAATTTTGAAATAACACTTGATAATATTTCAAGTACTACCGAAGATACTACTATTATAAGGCAAAATAATAATAATATTAGTCCTAAAGTTGTTGAATTATCAAACGAGTCTGATAATAATCAGTCAAAGGACGAAAGTAATAATAATATCAATATTAATAAGGATTTAAATCCTGACGATACTATTATAGTACAAACTAAGAAGTCTCGCTCTAAAAAAGACTATTCTAATTGGAAACCAAATGTTACTACTCGAGGTAGTACTACTAATAATCAAGGTAGTTCTTCAAATCTAGTTATTAAAGATTATAATAATCTTTTAATTATTAAAGAAAAAAAAGCTCTTTCCGTTTATAAGAACGTTACAGGGCTAGCTTCATTAGCGCTTATAAGCTCTAAAATCGATGAGAATTTGGACCAAGGCCTAATTAAGACTTCCGAAGAAAATAATAATAAGATCTTAATTAAAAAGACCTCTGATAAATTACAAATTCAAGAGCCTAAGAGCTATATTAAAACAATTGACTCTCCATATAAAGACTATTGGTTAAAAGCTATGGATAAAGAGACTAGCTCCTTAGAGAGTCATAATACATGGGAAATAGTCTCAAAAGACGCTAGTAAAGCGTGGAAACCATTAAAAACACGCTGGGTTTATAAAATAAAAGAAACCCCTGATTATTACAAATTTAAAGCTCGATTTGTTGCTAAAGGATTTGAGCAATTATATGGCTTAAATTACGTAAATACTTTTGCTAGCGTTGTAAAGCAAATGGCTTGGCGCCTTATATTTGCGCTAGCAGTCTTATATGGTTGGTTTATATATAAAGTGGATATGATATCAGCTTTTACACAAAGTGATATTGATATTAATTCGCTTTATATCGTACCTCCGGAAGGAAATAATCCAAAATACGCTAATAAGCTATTACTGCTTAATAAAGCGTTATACGGCTTGAAACAATCCGCTAGATTATGGTTTATAACTCTTAAAGAAGTGTTAATTAATAAATTTAATTTTCAGCCAATCATATCTGAAAATTGTATTTTAATTAATAAAGAGTTACAAATTATAGTCTGTATATACGTGGACGATCTCGCTATTATTGGCCCAAATATTAATGTTATTAAATCCTTTATTAATGAACTTAAACAGTTCTTTAAATTAAAGGATTTAGGGCTAATTAAGGATTATTTGGGAATTAATATCGAATATGATATTAACAACGGTACTATGAAATTACACCAAGAAAGCTATATTAATAAGGTACTAGAGCGCTTTAATATGGCTAATTGTAAGCCTAAAAAGACGCCTATGGATTCTAAGGTTAAATTAGAACCTAATCCTAATAAAGCGTTAAAAGAAGAAATAAATATATTTCAGCAAATCATTGGCTGTTTATTATTTCTTGCGCTAGCAACTAGACCTGATATTGCTTATTGTGTAATAAAACTAGCTCGATTTGCAAGCAATCCTAGCGAATTACACTTAATTGCAGTTAAAAACGTACTTAGATATCTTAAAGGTTCTAAGAAATTAGGGCTTATATACTCAAAAAGCTCTAATAAATACGCTAGTGGTTATTGTGACGCAGATTACGCCGGAGACATAGGTACGGCTAAATCGACTAGTGGATTCTGTTTTTACATAGGAAATTGCTTAATATCCTGAAAGTCAAAGCTTCAAAGTATTATAGCACAAAGTACGACAGAATCCGAATATATAGCTATTAATTCAGCTATTAAAGAAGCAGTTTATATTAAACAGCTTCTAACTGAATTAGGCTATTATATGCAAGATAAATTCCCTGTATATACTGATAACAATGGCGCTCTTTTATTAGCTAAGAACCCTCAATTTCATGAGAGGACTAAGCATATAGCCGTTAAATATCACTATATTAGAGACTTAATAAGTAAAGGCATTATTGACCTTATTTATATAAGTACTTTAAATCAAAAAGCCGACGGCTTTACTAAGGCTCTTGATAAGCCTAAATACTCGGAATTTATTAAACATTTACAGCTAGCTTAATAAAGCAAAGCCTTTTGACTTATAAGAGTCTAAATTGTCAGAATGCCACGATTTAAATCTGGTTTTTATGTTATTTTATTCTAAAGGGTAACCTAAGTGTGAAGGATTTAATTAAAATATTTCCACTCATTTATTATATTAATAAATTCGGTTTTAAAACTGGTTTATTAATATTAAATAAGCTCGGTTTTAAAACCGGCTTATTAGTCTTTTAAGTTTATTAACTTATTAGGCTCTGATTAAGGGGGCGTGTTGGATTTGTAATCATCGCGACTTGTATGTTTCCAGAGCCTTCGCTTAGCTGTCACATGATGTAAACACGTCAGCCATTACGCAAGCTATTACGTGGCTTATTAATAATCAATGACATAAGTGGAATGCTCTAGAAGGCCTATTATAGTGTATATAAGGAGCCTTAAGCTCTACTTACTCGCTCCTCAAGCAATTCAAGAATCGTCTTTTCAATCATGTGTTTCCTGCACTTCCTCAGTTGATATCGCAATTCCACAAAATCAGGGGGTTTAATGTATGTGTCTATTTATATTGACTTAAAAGTATTAAATATAAGCCAAACTATAACTAAACTAGGTCTCTTTCAAAATAATTTTGCTGCTCTAAAACCGGTGGCTTCATTAATTATATAAAGGGCATATCTCTCTCCAAATTATATTATATCAACGTAAACTATGTAATTGAAATTTATGTCATTTTATAATTTGAATTGAAATCTATGTAAAATATCTATATATTTCTGGTAATGTTTATATATTTCTTTAACTTTAAATATAATTTTAGAATTAAGGATATAGTTAGCCTAATCTAATAAGTATTGTAGGCGTTGTATTGAGGGGTACTTAAATCGCTTATATAATCTTTAAATCTCCATTTCAATCAAATGATACGTATTAATTGTATCAGTTAATAAATCTAGTAATTACTAGTACTAATCTAAGAAAAGCCATGAATAGCCTTGTTTCTGTACAATTAAGTGTTTTTTTTTTACCTTAAATCAACACATTCCATAAATTATCATACTAAGTATTAAACTCATTTAACTACTATAAATACATTAAGAATGGGATGTCCACATCCACAATTATAAATTCCATTAATCTAGCAAAAGTACTAACCATTATTACTTCCATAAACAAGCAAGAACCAGCTCTAAATATAATCTAACTCTACCCTACTTAGCTTATATCAAACTTAATGTTTTAAATCCATTATAAAACTCACAATTGATTAATGCCTTATCGAGCACCGCAGGGAGGAGATATGTGTAGTATAAAAGTTTTGATTTATTAAGGTAGTTAGGGGAAGCTCCTTATATGAGAAAGCTTCCCTAAGTCTAATTATATAAGCAGCGTTTGTTGGCTAAAGCGCCCTTAGGCAAAATCCACCTTAATTTTATATAATACACCCCTTTGGCTAAGCAATAATAAGAATGAAAGCAAAGCAAATAATGCAAAAAAACAAATATAATAAATAATAAAAGCTTAAAAATGATAAAAAATAATGCGAATTAATAATTAATAGCGCCAAATTTATAGGTTATATATAAGAAAATAAGTCCCCCAAATTATTTCTTTTTTTTTTAGTAATTACTTTTATGCAAAATTAGCAAATATGGCTAAAAAGATTTCCTAGGCCGCTTGCGTTGCCTTTTTTAAGAACCTTGCCGCTGCAAAGCAAAAAAAGAAGATTATAAAAAACCTTTTATTATTAATTTAAAAAGATTCTTGGTGTTTTAAAGCTTTAAAAGCTGAAGATTAAGTTATTAAGTATAATTAATTAAAATTTTAAAACCTTTGCGCCGCTTTGCCTTGTTTTGCCATATTATTATTATTACCTTGCATGGCCATTGCAATGCCTTATTATGCTGCCATAGCAAGGAACGCTTAAGTAGTATTTTGCTCTTATTGTATTTGCAATAATATAAAAGATGCCTTTAGCAAATTTTGCTGCAATAAGATATTGTTAATGCGCTGTTTTTATTATTATAAAAATAATAAATTTAATTATGTTCTTGCGCCTGCCGTTGCTGCTGCCCTTTTTGCCGCTTATTTAATAGCAAAAGCTATTCCAAAAAGCTTTTGCATATGTATTTTTTAATTTTTGTTATTTAAAGCAATTGATTTTAAGTTTATAAAGCGCTTTTGCTGATTTTTGTAAGCTTTTACTTCCCGCCGCCGCGCTATTAAGGCCGCTTTGAAAAGGAAAAAAGAAAAAAAAAGAAAATGCTAATGCTGGTACTGGAAAGGAAGTTGTTATTGGTTTATTTGCTAATATATTAAATTTTGCTAATTTTAAATTATTTTTAATTTGAATATAGCCGCCCCTTATTAGAAAAGCGCCAAGCCCCCCCTTTTTCCTATTTTTAAAGTTAGGGTAAATGATACTAATAATGCTACTATTAGGGTTTGCCCCTTAGCCGCAAAAATTGCTGCGCGCTTTGCTGCCCGCTTTTTTGCTTTGGCCAAGGTTAACGTATTAGCTAAAGCTGCCTGGCGTTTGATAAACCTTTTACTTCCTTTTTTGTAAGCAAATAGTAATAGCTTTGCAATTTATAAATAATAGCTTGGAAATATTATTCCTGCATTTTTATTAAATTTTAGGTATCTTTTTTAAGCAGCTTTGCAACCTAAAAATTGCAGCTTAAAATTGGGTCCCTTAATTAATCAAACTTCTTATTTGCGCTTTATTGTTTTTTTGTAATTATGATTTAAAATAATATATGAAAAATAATAAGTGAAATTGTGCCTAAGCATTAGCTTTTATAAGCTCTTTGATAATGGCTTAAGCGTTTTATAAGTTTAAGAGCGCAATAAATATTTTAAACTTTTGTTGGGCCAGGTTTTTTGTTAAGCCGTTGATTAGCATATTATTAATTAAAAGGTATGTTATTTAAAAACTCCCCTTTTTGTGCTCCTATTGTAGCCACATATTTTATATATTGATGTGCCTTAGCTTTATTAAAATTCATTGATTTTTTTTAATAATTAGCCAAATAATTTGTTTATTATTATAGAATATGTTTTACGAAGCTTTCACATTAAGTGCCAGCTCTTTAAAAAAGCGCTAAAGCGCCATAACTTCCTTTGCCGTATGTTTTACCTTAAGCAACTTTGCTTTTATTATTAATATTGTTATTATATCTTATTTTAAAGCTTTTTAAACAATCGCTCTTTTGAATAGCATAATTAGGAATCCTTGCAATAATTTTTGTGTTTTTAAGTTGTTTGTAAAGAAAGCGTTTAATGTAATTAATAAATATGCTTTTTAATTCTTGTATTAATAAATTATAGCTAAGAATCTTAAGCCAAATAAGTATTTGAGCGTTTAATTAATGGCTTAAAAATATTTGGCGCTAAAATTTATCAAAAAATATAATAGCTGCAAAGCTGCAAAGGCTACGTTTGGTTTAATTATAATGGCAATATACAAAACCAACCCAATCTTTTTTTAATACTTCTTGATTTTTTTTAATATGGCAATTCCGGCGTTCTTAATAAGCTTATAATAAAGCAATAGCATGCTGGGGCACATATCTTTTGTTATATTAAACTTCCAAGCTATTTTTTTAATATAAGTGTTGTGCATTAAAAACACAAATTTTATTTATTGGTTTTTAATTACGCGCATCCCCAAAAATCATTTCATATTTTTAAGTACTATAAGATTATAAGCTAAATGTAATCCATTAATAATTGTTTGTCCTTTATCGGCGTTTAACGCATAATATAGCACTTGAATATTATTAACATAAAATGCTATAAAAACTATTCGCTTTTTATTCGTGAAAATACATAGCTCTTTTGCTAAAAGGGTGAATTTAAGCTTCTTGAATATTATTGCAAAATTTCCATACCACAAAGCTAGGGAATCTCTTAAGCTATATAATGCTTTATTAATTTCAATAATATTGCTAAGCAATTTCCATCCTTTTAATAAATAACAAAAGATTAGGGCGTTTTTCTTATTTTTTCTTATATTAATAAAAGCATTGATTATATTGAACTGCTTAATTTCCAAATTAAATTATGCTGCAAGCATTATAATAATTTTAAATAAGCGCGTTGCAAGCATTGCTGCATATATTAAAAAAATAATAAAATTGTTTTGCATATTTTTTTAAATAATAATGCGTGTTTTGCATTATTTGAGAATTTCTTTTAAGTTTATTTTGTATGTGAAAACCCATTTTAAGGGTATTGGTGGTGTTTTGGCGTTTTTTTTGGGAATTATTCTTCAGCAGTTTTAAGCTTTTAAATTAGTAATTTTTTAATTTGCGTTTTTTTTAAATTGCTTATCTTATAAATGGTTGTCAAGCTTTTTTTAATTTTTTAATGCTTTGAAAAGCTTCTTTTAATATAAGTCTTATAAAAATAAGGCAATAATAAAATTTGCAATTGCTTTTATTCCCTTAACACCTATTATAGCAAATGCTATTATTGCATGTATTATAATTATGTTTAAGCCGTCGCCTTGCGTGGGATTGTTGTTTTAAAAGGTGTTTATAAATTCCCTTATGCGCAAATAGCTATTTTATTTTAATTTTGCTATAAAAGAATAATAGCCTTATGCAATAAGATGTTCTTATTTTTTTAAGCGTTTTTTTTTGCATTTAGACAATTGCGTTTTTGCTTTTGTTATTGCTAATAAAACTATTGTGCTATTGACGCTGCATCTGCTTTAATTATTGTGAAAGGGCTTTTTAACAATTAAGGGGCCTATTGCTTAAGGTCTTGTGATTATTGGCTTGGTAATACAACTTAAGGGTAAATAATTTGGCGCGCCTTTTTATTTATACCAAATCTGGTTTAATTATTACATAAGGCGCTTTTTTTAAATTAAATAAAATTTTTGTATTAACCTATTGCTTTTAGCATATGATTTTTAGCTAATTTTAAAACACCTTAACTTAATTTTTAATAGGGAATTAGAATTTTATTGCTATTTTTATTGTTTTTGATATACAAAACCATTATTTTATTGCTTTTTATTCCCAAGTTTTGACTTTTGGCATAATTATTATTATTGTAATAAAATATTTCATTTCCTAATATCTTTTAATCTTTATGCTTTATTATCCTTAAGCTTTAGTATAAGATAAGTCTTATTTTTGGCTATATTTGCGGAGCTTTTATCAGCAAAGGTATTAGCTTTTGTAATAGCATTAATGAGGGTGGTGAATTTATGGGCTTATTTGGTAATGGCGGAAATAGCGCTTTTAATGCATTTATTAATAGCTGCGGCAATTGAGGAAGCATTGGAGCTTTGTTCTTAAATGGTTTTATTATTTCTTTTTTAATAATAATGGGATTTTATACATTTGGGCATTTTTTTGCAATATGCTTAATGCTATTATCTTTAATGATTTTTATATTTAAAGCAATTTCTTTTTGTTTTATTTATATAATGATTTTCTTAAGCTTTAAAGCCAATTGGCCATCTGACTTCTTGTTTTTTAAAGAATAGAATTTTGTTTTATTAAAACTAATATTGCGTATTATAATAATATGGCGCAGCTAAGGTACCTAAATTTTATATATATTAAAGGCAATATAATTAATTAAGTATTTAATATGTTTTTTAAGGTAAATTTTAAAGCCTTTTTTGTTTTTTTCGGCTTTTTTATTATTTTTTATTAAATATGCATGCGCTTTGTATGCGTATGTCCCATTTTAATTTGGTTTTAAATTAATTAAAAGCTTTTTTACAATTAATGGGTTATATTATTAAAAATAGCTTTAAAACCACTTTTGAAGTACTTGGTTTGGACTTTTTATGCCTTATTATGCAAAAGAACTTATGTTATAAAAATAAATTGCAGCATGGCATATTTTTAAGTATAATTTGTATGGCAAGTTTGCCTAATTGCGCATTTTAATTAATTTAATAATGATTTTTTATTTTGCGCGCTTTAAGTTATTAATAGGCTTTTTAATATGTGCCGGGGGATTTTCAATTTTAATTCCTTTAAGCTTTGTTCATTTTTAATATTAAGTTGTATCTTTGATTGCAATAACAAAAGTATTATTATTATATTAAATAACATTAATTAATAGTTCATATTAATGCATTACCCAGCGCTTAAAGTTCTAAAACACCGGCATAATGTGTTTGTGCGATTTATTGGGAATTGTTTAGCCAAAAATCTTGCTATTAAATTTGTTTTTAATAATTAATAGCCATTAAATGCAATCATAGCTTAAGGGGAAATTAAATAAGTCCCATAGGATTTTGTAAAATGGCCTTGCGGTTTTGTTTTTAAATTTCCATTTTAATATAACATTTTTGGCATGCGTAATAGCATAATTTTTATATATTATTCTAAAAATATTATAAAATTGAATTCCTTTTTTATTTTGCAAAAGCGCTTATAGCGCCTTTTTTTTAAAATGGCCTATTTTTAGATGCCACATTTTCGGCATTGCTAAACGCAAATAAAAAGGCTTTTTTATTAATTAAAAATTTTAATTTAAGCTATAACAAAAAATTAGGTATATTATAATTGAAGCGCGCTAAAGGATCATAAAGCTATATACATATGCAATTTGGGATAATAAGCAATAAATAGGCTTATATTTAAAGAAAATCAAATTATACTTTCATTTTAGCTTTTGCATTATTATACTCTTTTTAATTTTTTTATATTATAAGATAATGTTTTTCCCAAAATACCAAATTCCATTTTATATCAAAAGCGCTTTTAAAATAATATTAATATTAAACCCTTTAATTATAGCAACGTTATTAAATATTAAATTAGACTTTGTATTACCGCTGTGCCCAAAAGCTCTTTTAAAAACTTGTTTGCCTTGGCCAATTATTGAAAATCATTAAATTCCCATTTTCATATAATCGTCTAAAACTAACTTAATAAAAGTTTTAGGGATTAGCTTGTTAGTTAAGTTAATTAGGTGTTAAGCGCCGCAATTATTAATAAGTATGCTATTAAAAAGCTTATATGCGCTTTTAACAAAATTTGCGGCATATTATCTTATGCCTATGGCTTTATTTATATTAAATAGCTTTAGGTTAATTATGGCAGCATTAAAATTAAAAAAAAGCTTAAGTTTGCTTTTGTTTTTTAATAGCAAAAGCAATAATAATGAATCCTTATCACTGCCTTCCTTTTGCTTTTTTTTCTTTTTGTGTTTTTGATTGCTAAAAAAGCTAAATTAAGTGATTTTTGCAATTGGCTTTTTTTTTCAACCTTTTTTAATAATTTTTTTTTATAACTTAGCAAAATTAAATAAGTTTGCTTTTTAGCGAAATTCTTTAATCTTAATTTTATTTGGCCTATTTTGTATTTTATTAGCGCAATCGCCATTATAAGCATACCTAAGCCTTTAGCATTTGATTGATTTAGCTATATATGATTTTTTGCAGGGATAATTGCTATTGGATTTTTTCCTTTTATTATTATTATAAAAGCCAAACTTATTATTTGATTTAGGCAAACAATTTTTTTTTTTAGCATATTAAAGCAACTTTCAAAAGTGGCAAAAAATTGGTTAAGCGCTATTTTATTATTAATCTTAAGCTTTATAATGTTTTCAAGCTTAGCACCAAATGTGGTAACATAATTTTTAAGTGTTATATTATGCTTTTGGCCAAAGGTATTATTTCTAATAATTACCAAAATAGCATTTGCAGCCCATATGTTTGCGTAAACAAACGCCAAGGCAAGAAACTTCTTAATTTCGAGTACTCTTTTAATATTAATAATATTATATGCTTTCGCAAAACAATATTGCTTTTGCCATATGCAATACCAAGTTTTCACATTAATTTTGCCTTTCTTTTTATTAATATTGTTTAGGTTAGCAAATGCCAATATAGCTTGGTAGTTTGAAATTACCGCATTTGTAATTAAAAAGTTTAATGGTGCCAGGTTTTTTTTAAAAGTCTTAAGCAATGCTTAAAGCCCTAAGACGCCCTTTGCTTTATTTTTGTTTATAATGTTAATAAGGATTGATTTGCTAATTGTGGCGTTTACTTAATTAAAGAGGTATTAATATCAAGCGCTGAAAATTGTTTAATTAAATAATTTTGCTTAATATTCTTTATTTTATGCTTCTCAAATTTTCTTAATATCAAAAAACATTGCCTCCTGCGGCTTTTTCTTTTTAAACAATTTCATAAATGTGTTTTCCATATTATTTAAATCAACCCACTTATTATATATTTCCCTTTGATCTTTTATTAAAAAGTTCATCCAAATTTTAAAGCAACAATTCGTCTTAATTTATATGTATACATCAATCTTTGGAGCATTTGATCAAAATTTTAGAAAATTTAAAGCATCTTTAGCATTGGGATTAATGTAATCAAAAATGCCTTAAAAATTGGCATAATATTAAAATAATACTTATTACTATAGCCAATGGTTTTGCTTGATTAAACAAGCTTTGTCGTTGTTTATAATAGCTTTGTTAGTATATAAAAAGGATATATTGTTTTAAAGGGACAATTTAGCTGCGTGAAAAAACTATTTGTTTTGGTAAAAGAAAGAAGTTATATTTATTAAATTTTTAAAAAGTTTTCCAAATAGCAATAAATGCTTTCTCATATTACCTTTCTTCACTTAACCTGCAAATGCTTTTAAAATACTAATAGCTTATCAAAACAAACGAATATGGCTCTTAATTATCAAGCACCGCAAGGAGGAGATATGTGTAGTGTAAAAGTCTTAATTTATTAAAGTAGTCAGGGAAAGCTTCCTATATAAGGAAGCTCCCCTAAGTCTAATTACATAAGCAGCGTTCGTTGGCTGGAGCGCCCTTAGGCGAAATCCACCCTGATTCTATACGACATGCCTCCAATGTTCTTATTTAAGGCTTTAATATTAATAAATAAACTTTAAAAAAAATCGATTTGTTTATTACGTTATATAAGCCTTACTTCATAAAAATTTCCTAATCTTACTTTCTAAAATATAAACCACTTTCTACTCTTCAAACTATAATAACACCTCCTATATATCATATTTAGTTTTATTTATTATAAATATAGTTGTGAAATTCACTATATCATTACCATCATCACTGTCTAATTCCCCTTAAAAATCATTGTTATTTAATAAAATATTTAATCTATTATCATAAAGTTTATCCTTATGTCCTCTAGACTAAGTCCAATCCAAGTCCAAATTAAGTCCATATCTTTCAACATATACTAAATAAGCTTTAAATAAGTTCTCCATAATTCTTATTCTTTTTACTTTTCAATTAACAAAATACTTTGTTTTTATAATATCTTATTCCTCCTTAAAGTATTAGCTACTATAATAATCCTTCTTTTTATAAATAATACACCTAATATAACCTAATTTAAGCCAGAATTTATTCCCACGCTTATTATCTTATAAAAACTTTATCCTTTTATTTAAGTAATATATACTTCCATTAGTTACATAAAATTAGTAATAATTTAAATCTAATCCAAAAGTCCTTTTAACTCGTGATCCTAACTCATATATTATCTTAATGCCAATAATAGAGTGGAGGCCATTCATTAAAGTAAAAAATGTTAATAATGCCTTAAATAAAGCCATTTTAAAGAATGAGTTATTTAATATTCCTTATAATAGCTTATTCTAAAACAATTTGTCATTCTTTATGTTATCATCTTTAAGATCTAATTAAAGACTTTGCAATTCCTTAGTAAAATTCTTTAATTAATTCAATACTAGTTTATCCTTCTAATATAATTTAGCTTGGAATAACGAGAAGGTTAAACCGAACCATCAGCTAAAAAACCTATTTACACACTCTTTTGTTTTAAAGTTACTTTGGGTAATTGTGATAAAATCTTTAAAAGAATACCCCTTATTTTAAAAGTACTAATAGTAATACATACTAACTCTGTCTTATAATATAAACAGAAAAGCTTGGTTTTAGATAGAATTGTTAATAAAAACTCGTTAACACAGATCAGTGAAGATGTGTAACTTTTTGTTGAGGTGGTCTTTGGCGTTATTGTATTGAAGTTCTTTTGAGTATATTTTGCTAAGATTTATTAAAGACTTAACTTAATCTAATGATAATAGGTCCATTACGAATTATAAAAGCCATATTGGTTTAGAATAAGGTTTAATAAGTCTTGGTGTTATTGTAAAAAAGGGTAATGTCCTGTCCCTTAAGTAAACACTTAACGGTGGTATTAAATTGGGTAATATATTATTATTTGGTCTCCACTTTAACTCATTTTTGAAAGGCCCCTTACTAAGGGTAAATGAGAATTCCCTCTTTAAATTAATAAATGGCGTTATATCATATAAATCTTTTTTTATAATATTAATTTTAATAAAGGTAGGGGTGTTAAGTGAGTCGTTTTAATGTTTTAATATAATACCCAGTGTTTCTCCTTTTAATGTTAAAAGTGTTTGACCCTTTCCGGTCTTTGGCGTGAAAGAAAAAGGGGTTTATGCAAATATAAGGACCCTTAGTTGATTTTAAATAGGCTATATAAAGGGTGTGAGTGTGTTTTGGATGTGATTTGGGACGGATCTTGGGTATATTTGGTTTTATATCTTTAGTTATTCCCTAAGCCATTCATTCCTATTAGCCCTTATTATTTCCTCCAACGCGTTTACAACCTTTATCCACTTTATTCTTTATACATAACAATTGTAGAATCTAAGATCATTTCTTAATTGTGCCTTCTTTTGTTTATGGATTTTTTTGAAGTTGGTAATTATTCATTTACTAAAAAACTTCCAAAAATCCTAAAATAAGTATTTTCCTTTTGTCTTCCTGTTATAATAGTACTTGCAAAACTTTTGTGAATATTTTGTGTAGTTGACTAGCATATCATCAGCCCTTAATAGTGTATCATTTATTAATTCTTGAGTTAATGGAATAATATTACTTTCCATATATTCCTTTACCAGCTCCGCAATACGCTCCCCTAACTGAGATATTGTATCAGGATAAATTCAGAGTTGGTTTGGATATAATTCCCTAAATAATCCATTAATCTGGTTTTAAGGTGTTGATTTAATAGTTGTCGTTGAGTAATTGTTGTGTTATATTTATTGTAGGTTATACAACTATTAAATTTCTAATCAATTGAAGTGCTTTTACTAATGTCCTTAAAAGGGGGAAATTATCTATCCTTTAATTTAATTAATAGCTAAGCCATAATTAAAAGTATAAATAATTAAATGCTTTGAGTTGATTTTATAGTTTGAGACTTTATTATTTATAGTATAAATTAACTATTAATTAATATTAATACAGTACCAGTAGATTACGCAAAGATATATTAAAATAAAAGGGTTAATATAGTCTTTAGTAAAATAAGTAATAAAATTTGTGTATTCTTAAAAAATGGAGAAAATCCCTTATTATATACTCTTCTGAATGACCCCTGTAATAGGTCTGTTATAACTCCGACTACCCCCTAGAACTGTCAGATCCATTATTCTTAGTAGATAAGGTATAACCCTTGAAGACTACTATGGTATTATTCAAGTGGCACTCCCTATATAACATGGTGAGATTACATAACCCCTGTGGACTAATACAAACATTAAAAATCTTATTCATATTCCTAATTTAGCTAAAGAAAATGCTGTTTTTTGCATTTTATTTCTTTAAAATCATATAAACCTAAAAATAAATGCCGTTTAAAATGTATTAAATAATAATTTGCTAGCCAAATTCGCAGCATTTTTCCAAGCTTTTTTGAATTGTTTTTATGCAAAATTAAATAAAAAAACAAAATAATAATAAAGGAAATTATAAAGGATATAAAAAAAATAAGGAATAGAAAAATGGTATAAGAAATCATAAAAATATAAAAAAAATAAGAAGTAAAATAATGATGGAAAAAACCATGGAAAATATAAAAAAAATAAGGAAAATAAGGAAAATTATTTAAGAAATTGTGAAGAATTTAAAAAAAGTAATAAAAACTAAATGAATTAAAATAATCGCTTTTATGGCAAAAGCAAAAGAAATAAGGAAAAAAACAAAAAAGGAAATAAAAGTGGATTTAAGAAGAACAATTGCCAAAATAATTATTAAAAAAACTTGCCTTTTGCGCCCTTAAATTTTAAAGGCCTTAAAGCAAAGGTTATGCAATATAATAGAACTTGGCTAATAATTATTTATTTACAATGTTTTAAGAACTTTAAAGCCGCTTATGGAAAGGTTGCTATATAAATTTTATTTCCTATTGCTATAAAAAATATTGCCTAAATTTAATATAATGGCTTATTTGCTCAAATTTAAAATAATCTTATTTATAATTTGCGATTATAGCATGCCTTATTATTTTTTTGCTTTTAAAAAAAACCAGTCCACTTATATTACAAAGGCCAATGCTTTATTACATCGCTTTAGCGGCAAGGACAGCGTTATGATAAACATAAGGGAATATTTTATAAAAAAGCTTGAGTTATATAATAAGGCTAGCAAAAATAATAAAAATCTTAAGACTTAGCAAATTCATAGCGGTTTTGATCTTGTTTTATGCAATTCCATTAACCTTAATTACAAATATAATATTATTAAATATTTTTAAGCTTAAATTAATAGCCGCAAATTAATAGCCGCAAATTAATAGCTAAGGAATAATGAAAGTCTTTTTGCTTTATAATAAATTTGGTAGCTTAAAACATAAAAAAGGCCATAAAAAAAATAAGAAACGCCAATTAATTTCCCAATATTTATTTCCCTTATTTTATGACTACTTTGGACAATTCCAATCTTAATTTAATTAACCTTTATTACCTTTTAATTAATAGCAACAAATAATGCTATTATTTTAGCTAGCCTAATTTATTTTTAAAAATGCGGCGGAGCGTATTATTGAATAATTTAAAATCATAGTTTAAGAACCTATTAATTAATAATATTGCCTTCCAGCCCCCGTTATTATCATTATTACAACAATTATTAGCATTATCAAACCTATTTTTGGCGGCTTTAAATAAGCTTAATACCTTTATATATTTTATAATTTTATGAATTATATTAATCCCTAATATTTATTGCACCTTTAAAAATTAGCTGCTGCCAAACCTTAGGCAATAGCAGCTTATATTATAAAAGCTAAAAATATAATACAAATCCCCAAAAAGCTTTATTAGGCTTATGCTTATAAACAAAAATATTATGTAGCAAATGCCTTGCACCAAAAGTCCCTTATTAACTTTTCTATTACAAAAAACAATTTAAGCAATTATTTAAATTTGATGTATTATTAAGTTTAAATCAAAAAAATCTTATTATTATTATAAATCTTATTAATTAATTATTTTTGTCCTTGCTTAATATAAATAATATTATTTTAAAACCTGCATCTTTTATTAATGTTAATAATATCTTTTATATATCTAATATTTCTTGCTCTTTGTTTATATTTATATTACCTAATATTATTTTCTTATTTTCCATGTTGGAAAGCGAATATTACCAGACTTATTTTATTAATAGCATTGCTTATATTTTTTTTAAAAAAGCAATTAGCACCATATTTATTTTTATTGGTTTTCTTTTGTAATTTTGCCTTAATATTAGATTAAGAATTTATTTAATAATTAAGGACTTGCTTTATAAGCATTTCCCAAGCTTACCAATTTGTATTAAATCATATAAAATCTTTTTTATAAAAATCGGAAATAGCCTAAAATCCATTAAATACGTATATTTATCTTTTTTTATATTATTATTATTGGTGATTTTTTCTCTTTTTCCATAAAAGTTTATTTAATAAAAAAGCTGGGTTATGGTATTCTTTTAAAAACCTCATTTCTTAAGAAATATAGCTTTAATATGGTATTTGTAAAGCATTTTCAAAATTATAATTATATATAATAGCAAAATAATCATTTTCGTATTTTTATCTTAAAGCAAAAAGATAAAACGCTGTTTAAGGCCTTGATCTATATTATGGAAATTATAATCATTTTTTTTAATTAAATATTAATATTAAGGTCCGGCATCATTGTTTGTTAATTCGCTGATTAGGCTATTTAATCATATTGCATAAATAGGTTAATTTTGCAATTAATATATTTAGCTCCCTTATTAACGGCATATTTGATAATTTCCTAAAACCCTTATCCTATTCCAACTTCAGCCTAATACCCATCAAATTAATTTAAAAACAAATTATTAGTATTATAAATTAGGTGATTAAACCATTAATATAGGCGAAAATGCATTTAGGCTTAGCTAAAATCTTTTAAAGCCTTAATTTTATAGCTTATAATTTAAAAAGGAAAATTTTAAATGATTATCCATTTTTAGCTATTTTAATTAATAATATCCTCATTGTAATTAATAAGGCATAAATAGTAAATTGCTAAACAAATAAATAATATTAAAAAATCCTCCAAATTATTAAAAACAACGCTTGCTTATTTTGCTTAAGGCTAAAATAATTTAATAATAGAATTTTAATGCCAATTCTATTTAAGGAAAATGCAAATTTGCAAAACCTTAAGCAAGCATTTTATAATATATTATTAAAAAATAAGAAAGCTATGGACAAGATTTTAAATCCGCTAAAAAAAATGGGAATAATAAAAAATGACCCCTTAAAAAAGCCTTATTCATTAGCCTTATCAGCTTTTATCATTTATAAAAATAATAAGCTAAAAATAATTATTAATTTTTGCTAAATTAATATTAAATTATATATAAATGCATATCTTTTGCTAAAGCAAAATAATATTTTATAAGTTATAAACAGCGCCATAGTTTTTTTAATACTTAATATGATCAAAAGCTTTTTTCAGCAGCTGCTTATATTAAAAAACCGCTAGAAAATAGCTTTTATAATCTAATATAAAGAATATGAATAATTTATAATTAGTATCATAGGCCTAGCAAACTTTCCAGCCTTTTTTTAGCATTATATAAAAAAAATCTTTAAGCTTTTTTTTAAAAAGTTTATTTTGGTTTATATAAATAATAATATTATTTTTTTCAAAAATATTAATACGCATATTAATAATTTTTAAACCACCTTATAGATTTTGTGCCATATTAAAGCAATACTTTAATTGTTTAAATGCCATTTTGCGCAGCTAAACTTTTGAGCCTTAAGGCATTGGGGAGATTGCTTAAAAATTAATATAATAAAAAAGAAGACAAAAGCCATTAAAGCTTTGATCTTTTTAATTATTTTAGCAAAATTGGAAACCTATTTAGCATTTTTGGGGTATTATTAAAAATTTGTTTCTTATTTTGCCGGCATAATTAAACCCCTTCAAATTGCAAAAATAAAAGGCTTTAAGGGTTTCTTAATATTAAAAAAACCTTGCAAAAAGTTTGCAGCAAAATTAATTATGAATTTTTTAAGTAATAACAACAAACTTTTTAAAAACTATAAAATAGCATAATAAAACTTGCATAATAGGCTTTATATTGCTTTTATTTTAGCTTTCCCAAATTTCATAAAGCCCTTTATCTTATATATTAATAATAATAAACAAATGGATTTTAGCGCCGTTATTCACTAGTTTAATAAGAATGGTTATAAATATCCCATTCTTTTTATTTTTAAGGATTTTTTATTAGCAGAAAAGAATTATTAGCTTATAAAATTAAAGATTGCTGCTTTTGTTTGGGCCTTGCAAAAATTGCCGCAATATATTAATTTAAATCAGCTTACGATTTATATTAATTATAATTTTATTATTTAAGCATTTAAAACCCCTAAATCGATTATTGGTAAAAGGTTATCTTATTTGGCAATCTAGCAATTTTTCTTCCACAAATTTATTAATTAAATGATAATTATCTATAAATCAGGTAAATTATATATCAATACTAATAATTTGTTTTGCATAACAAGAAAACCATTAAAAATGCAGCTATTCCTTTTTAAAACAATGAACAAAAAACACGCCATATAAATCTAATATATTAAAACCTTTTTGATTTAGATAAAAGCTTGCAAAATAAGAAAGGAATTGAGTTTTTAGGTGGCTAATTAAGTAGCAAAAGAATTTGATATAATAAAGGATATTGGTTTAAAAATAGCTGGTTCGGGCCACGCGGCAAAAGAATCTAATTCAAAGATAGCTAATCCAGGCCATATAGCAAAAAAATCCAATATTAAGACAATGATCACTTTTATTTATATTAAAAAAAATTCTAAAAATAATTGCTAAGCACTTTCCTAAAAACCCCTTCTTTTGCAAAATCTACGCTAAGCTTTTTTAAATCCTTTATAAAACAAAGCGAAACGCCTCTGAACTTATAGCAATAAATTAAAAAATTTAATTAGACTCATTTTTAAGGCTATTTTTTATGCTTAATGAAAATAGGGAACGGCTTTGCATTTTTAAAGCCTATTTTTAATAAATCTTTAAAATAATACATAATAATAAGGCGCATATAAGAGCTAAATGAATGCACGCAATTTTTTGCCCTTTTGTTTATTTATTGAAAATATATAAGGAGATTTTAAATTATAATTTTAGTTATCCCATTTGCCAAAAAACAAAATCATTTAAAGCATTTTCATAAGGCAATTTGCAATTAATTGATTATCCCAAAATTTTATTATTAATTATCTTATTAGATTTTGTGGAAGAATTACCTTTATTAATTTAAAATAATAATAAAATATTATTTGTTATTTGTAAAGCTATTAAATATGTTATTTATGTTATTAAAAAAATTATTTATAGCTAAGGATTAGGCTGCGGAATATTTTGACCAAGTTTTTTTTGATTAGGGTTTATTAAATATTATTTTATTAAATTATAATTTCAAATTCATAAGCAACTTTTGGATAAAGCTTTTTAAGCTGGCAAAAACCTTTTTAGCTTTTATTATATTTTATTATAATACTGTAAACAAATAGGTAAAAAGAATTATTTAAACTTTTTTATATGCCCTCCGCTATGCCCTAAAATGCCGATATAATTAAATAAATTAGGAAGATTTATTGCTATATATTAAATTAGTTATAAACGTATTATTAAATGCTTTCATAGGTTTATTTTTATATAGCCTTATATATAGCCAGAAGATTAAAATAAAATTCTTATTAGCCGACAATTTTGATTTTATTAATTATTGCAAAATCTTTTGCTATAAAGCAATAAACGCTATTTATATGGCTTAAAAAATGAAATTATATTATAATAATAAGCACATGCTTTTAGTATTTAAAAAATTCATTTATTTTAATATAACCAAGCTATTAAAGCAAGGTTATTATGTATATAATAATACCAAATTCTTTGCATATTGTATAAGACCTCTTAAAATCATTTGCTTAATTGGTAAACTGGCCTTTAAAATTAAATTGCCCTTTTAGCTTAAAAGCACTTACCTTATTATATTAATCCAGCATTTAAAGCCAGTTTTTGATAATAAGTATAATCGTTTTTAGCCTACTTTAGGCCATATCATAATAAATGGCAAGAAAAAATATATTATTAATAAAATTATTAGAAAAAAGATTTGAACATCCAAAAGCAAAAAGCTTATGTTTTATAAAATTAAATGGCTAGATTATAATGCCAAAAGCTGGGAATTAAAAAAATTATTTACTTATCAAATTCCTAAATTAATTAAGGATTTTAAAGCTTTCCAAGCTTTGTAATTTACCCTTTTATTCATTTATTACTTTAAAATTCAATTTATTGCATACGCGCATATTTGCTTCCAGCTTTCTTATTAAATTAATAAAAATAGCAATGTTTTTTAAAAATCTTAGATCTTATTATTTTAAAAAGCGTTGTAGCTTTTAATTCATAATTTTTTAAAAGTTTAGTTTATTATATATATGCATATTTGCTTTTTACTTTTATTTTTGCTTTTTATTTTTGTTATTGCTATTATTAATATTATTAAAGGCAAACGCGTAATTAGCATATTTTTGGCCACATAAATATTTCATTAAAATTGGTTTTCTTATAAATCAAATATAGCTTCTTTTTTAAATTTTTAAATACCTTTTTTTCTTAAACTTTTTATATTAAATAGTTTCCCCGTTTTAAAGCACTTGAATTTATATTTTAATTCACAAAAACAATAATATGGCAGTATTTATTCCTTAAAATAATTTTCCCTTAGCTTAAAAGGAATTTTCAAACAAAATTCATATGAATATATTTATATATTTTGTTATTAATAGCAAAACTTACATAGATTTTATTTAGGCTCATTTTTGTGGCATAAACCCTAATAAAGCAATTATAATTGATTTGATCTTATATTATAAACAATTTAATTTTAAAGGCCACATTTAGCTTATTTTAAAAGCTAGCTATGATAATAAGTATGCTAATAATATTTATAATCATAAAACCTTTTATTACAATTTGCAGATTAATGCAAATAATGTTCATAATTTTATTTTTAGCAATGTTGGCAAATTTGCTTTTTTTTATTTCCACATTTATGCTTTAGCTAATAAATATGCTTTGCAGGTTTTAAAAGCTTTTAAAATTAATAATTAATCTTTTCAAGCCGCTTTTTTGCCTATTGCCGGCTTTGCTTTTGCTACCTTTATTTATAATAGTAATTTGCCTAAAATGTATTTTATTAGCGTTTCATAAGAGATTAGCTTAATAAAGCATTCCTGTAAAAGCAAAGCTTATATTTTTATCTTTTTTTTTTAAGTTTTTGATTATTCTTAACCTCCCAAAAATAAGCATATTTTAGTTTGCAAAGGCTTTTTGATAAAAAACCTTAATAATAATGGCGTAAAAAATTAAAATAATATTACATACTTTTATAAAATAAATGCTAATAAAAATAATGCTATTTTTAAATCTTAAAAGGAGAATCATGCTAAATATTATAAAAGATGGATTGCCATTTGTTTATTATTATTATTTTTGTACGCAATTAAATAACCACTTTTTGTTATGTATTGCTTAGCAAATGCCTATTAGCTTAGTAAAAACAAAACTTTTATTTTATTAATAAAAACTTAGATTTTAATTATTAAATTTAAAGTTTATAAGCTTTCTTATATTTATAATGTTTTGGCAAATAAAAAGCTGCTTAAATATTAAATTTTTATTAAGCCTTGTATTAGCTTTTTTATATTTAATAATTTTATATGTAATTTTAATAATTTTGCTAAAATGCTTTTTTTAATAAATGGCAAATTTATTATTTTAGGCAAACATTTGGCTAAATTCATAATTATTAATAAATAAGATTTTTTATATCATAATATCATTTTTTGCAATTTATGCAATTCAAAATTCATAAAATATGCAAATAATCTTATTATAAAATAATATAAGGTTTTTAAAAATATTATGATTAAAAAAACTTTATTTACGCATAGCATTAAATTAATCTTTGGGGTCTTAACTGCTAAAAAAACTTTGATTATTAAATTCCTTATTATTGCTTTTACTTAATTTTATAAAAATGGCCAATAAAAAACATTAGTTCCTTAATAGGTTTTGTACATTATAAATGGGAATAATGCCGCAAATGAATTGGCATTGCGTTTTTATTAATTATATAAAAACATAAAAAAAAACAAGATTATTAATTTTAATTTTAAGATTATTAAAACCAGCGCTTAATTAATAGAAAACTCTTTATTCTTAGCCAAATATTTTACTTAATAAGCCTGTGAATTTTTTTAAGGTAATATTATTTTTAAATATAAAATTGTTTTTGAAATTAATTGCATTGCTAAATAAGCTGCTATTGCAAAGTAAATAAGCGATTTTAGGCTAAATTCTTGCTTTTGTTTCCTTTTATTTTCTTAAGCAATAAAAGACCATATTAATAAATTGCTTAATTTTATAACAAAGCTCAAAAAACGCCGCAATAATTCTAATAATATTATTATTAGCATAATCAAAATTAATACATTATTGATTAAGCTTTAAAACATAATCCTTCAATTAATCCACATTATTATTTATACCAATGGCTAAGCTATTTGCCTTTAAATAATATTTGCTATTAAACCCATTCTTTTTATTAAGGATAAAGATTGTTAATTCATGAAGTGGAATTTTATTGCCCTTATTTTTTTTATTTATCTTTTTTAATAATTATTTTAAGTAAAAATATAAAGCAGAAGTTATTTCATTTAGAGATTATTATTAAAAAGGACATCCTTGCATTATTTGCTTATTTTGGTAAATATATTGCTTTTTAGCTTTTTGCCAACTTGGATTATTTTTTTTTCTTTTATACTCAGCATTAAATGTTTGCCTCAAACTTTATTAGCTTCATTTTCGCATATAAGTATAATTATATTATGGTTAATAGAAATTAAAGACTTTTTTAACCTTTTAAAGTTTAATTGATAAAGGCTTTTTATTTAATTGAATTTGGTTTTAATGGCAATATTGATATAATTATGGCATTCAACTTTTTCCTTTTTAAAAAAAATAAATCTTTGTTTATATATAATAAAGGTTTTTAAGCCTAAATTTTTAAATTTAATAAGCGCTTTACCACCTTTTCAAAGCAATTTATTATTAAGTTTAATAAGTCCTTGTTTTGCGTTTAAATTATTTTTTATATTTAAGCATTATAAATTAGTTTAATAACGCAATTGCCGCTAAATATTAAAGCAAATTAAATATTTTAGTTATTATAATTAATATTATTTAAAAAATAAGCATTAATTTCATTATCCACATTTTCTTTTCATATTTCTTTATTTCATTTACTAATAGTTTTTGCGATAATTTAATAGCTATTACCTAAATGAAGCATGCCTATTTTTGCGTAATTTCAGCTAAATCCGTTTTGCCTATAATTTATAAATTTTTCAATATTAGTGGCCTTTTGAAAACCTATAAATCCAAATGCAATTACCAATAGTTTTTGTTTTTTATTTAAATCAATTATATTATCAAGATTGCCTGCGCCAAAAGCAGATTTTATTGTAAATATAAGCAATTAGATCATTAAGATATTAATTGCCAAAATAAAGAGATTTGCAAGAATTGCTATAAATCTTATGCGCAATTAGCCCATTGCCTTAATTTTAATAATTTCTTTAGCATTAATTAGCAATCAAAAGAAAAGGTGTGCTATTATTACAATAAAATTAATTACATTTGCAAAAAATGCTTTAATAACCTTTAAAATTATTATAAATAATACAATAAGTTGGGTTATAAAATTGCCAATTACCTTTTCCCTTAATGCAAGGAATATAAGATTATTAATTATAAATATTTTAATTACCTAATCAAAAAATGCGATAAATATGGTACAATTAATAATTATTAAACTAAATATATTATTTGCTTTTGCCACAATAATTGCAAGATTTGTGGCCTTGTCCATAAAGGTTTATATAATGCATTTAATAAGAATATGGCTTTTGAAGGCAATTAAATTTCCTTTAATACTTTTGATTAAAATATGCATAAGGCTTACTATTTTTATTTATATATTAATTATATTATTTTAATTTTCAATAATAAATTAGCAAAGTTTTTTGGTTTATTTGTTAAAGCTTATATTAATATTAGTTTTAAATTATTAAATATTATGAATATTTAGCTTAATGAGATTGCTGATGCTAAAGCCTGCCTTGTGATCTTAATATAATTTGCAATTTTTGGCAATATTACGCAAATCTTTTTTTTTAATATTTTTTTATTAATTCTTGCCATAGCATAATAGGTTATAAATTGCTTATTACTTAAAGGCAATAACTTTTTAGCCACCTTCTTTTGCTTTGCCAATTAATTATTGGTTTTTTTTTTTTTTTTCGCTAATTGCTATACTATAATTTTAAATAGCAATTCAATTGTTTTTTATTTAAATAATAGCGCTTATATTAAAGGTTTTCAATAAATATAAAATAATATTGCTTTATAAGCTATAATCATTTTTATTAAGGATTTAATTGCGGAAAAATTTGTAAAAAGTATTACATATTTAATTATTAATCTTATTTCAATCTATGTTATTATTCAAGACTTTAAGAACTTTTCCTTAGCTATTTAAATTACTAAGGATATATTAATTAAAAAGGAAATAAAAGCAATTGATAACTTTGCTTTTATAAACGTTATTGCTTTTGCTTAGGATATAATTTCATTGGCTATTATAAAAATTATTGCTAAAATTACTATTTAAGGAAATCATATCTTAAAAAACATTGCTTAATAATTTGTTTTTACACTTTTCTTTATATTTCACTTCCCATTTTTTTTTAAATTAAAAATTGGCTTCTTTTTTTAAGCATATCTTATTTTTAAATAAACATTTTATAATTATATATAATTCGCATTTACAATTCTTCAAGAAAAACTTTTTAAAAAAAAGAAATATTAAAAATCACATAATCATATAGCACATAATCATAAAAACTAGCCCCTCTATATATATAACCATTAGGGCTCCCCTTTCTTTTTTTTTCCTTAAACGCATTAATACACAAAATTCCACCTTCATCAAAGCAATTCGCGCAATTACCTGTGACGGTAGAGAGTATAGTGTTATAATCATGCCCAGCCCTCGATGAGGTAGAGCTGCTAAGGAAGAGTAAGAAAGGTAACAGATATAATCAAGTGAATGAAGCATGAAAGACTCCTAAGCCAAGGGCCCAACAGGCAAATCACACATTGATTTGCCAGGCTTGAAGTGTGGGAGTATAAATAAGCTCTAGTCCTAGACAAGCTGGAGATGCGAGCCTTCGGCAGACCAGTTTGATTTGACAAGAACGGCTGCAGTATATCGTGCGGCTGGGAGTGGGATGATTTTAAAACGTAACCCATCTGGAATCCGCTCATGAATATATGAAGAAGCGAAATACCTATGCACGTCAACTGTTCACTGATTTTATTTCCAGGAAATCTGTCTGGAGAGGCGAACGAGCTTGGCGTCACTATTTGGTCAATCGTCCTTTGTATTCTGGCTGCCAATTTTGACCATATGTCCTTGATCATATCAGTGATTTTTGAAGCAAATGTTCCAAGGCTGAAGTGGCAGTTTTTGAAAGCGGGAGCCGAAAATAATTGAATACTCGTGGAAATGGAAGAAAAGACATTCTCCAGAAGTGTATGTGCTTCTTGCTGGACAGTTAGGGTTGACTCTCATCGCTTTGCGGTTCATGTGTCTTTTTTATGTTAAACCGTCAATTCAGACAGAAAATGTCTAAAGTGAGCTATTTCTTCAAATGAATCCGCCGCCCGAAAAGTGAGAAGTTGATAGTGAATACAACGACAATGTGTCAGATATATCAAAATATACTACATTGGCGGGCTGTGGCTTCATCGCCACATGTATGAAAGTGGGATCAAGTTGGTGAAAGAGGTACCAAGTATAAAATAAACGACCACTGGTGTGTGAAGGAAGCAACGGGTCTAAAGAGAAAAAGACGGATCGTATTTGGAGCAAGAAGCGAGTGTGATGACAAGGTAATTATTGTGTGGCATTGAGACAAAGTATACTATTGCTAAATGGGCGAAAGACTTCATCGCTTCATCTTCTTCCAGGTAAAGAAATATCAGGAAGGAAGGAGTAAGCACCTGTGAATGACAGCAGAGGCAGGTTTGACAATACTTCAGTTCCAGGCATGCAACAGCTTGACCTGCAGCGGTGGCTTCCCAAGAACGTTCGAGCATTCTTTTGAATCCGATTCCCTTCGAGGTCATAATTGACTGGAACAAGAATGGTAACCTGATCCTTGCTATTTGCAAGCACATTGTCATTTACAGCCGAGTTTTGGATAAGTCTGCATGACCTTGAACAGAAACTCAAGCCTATTTAATAAGATTGGTATATATGTTTTGGAGAGACTGCAAGTCATGTTTTGCATGTTGGACTTCTTCAAATCCATTCCTTGTGAAGCAGAAGAAAAAACGGGATCTTGAGAGAGGTAAGCATTACCTAGTACATCTTGAATTGGCCTACTCGTTTCTTATAGCTTTTTGCAAGACTTAGAGAATATTAGAAAGAACCTAAAGCAACGGAAATTTAGTCTGACAGGAACATTTCTGCACTCGGGCGCAATGGTTAGAGTTGGGACCGGGATGGGATGAGACGATTGGTGTTTTTCTTTTGTTTAACATTCGAATTCCTAGTTACTGAGAGATTTGGTTTTGCGACAGGAAAGAAGGAGAAGTTCCAAAGGTCCTTGGAAATGTGGCGGCATCTAGATTGCTTAAGTCGGAAGTGTCGCTGCCAATGGCAAGGGTGTTGTCAAAAGCCTGGTATCCGTCAACAACTTAACTCATACTGTTTTGATGAGAAGAGATCCCAACTAAGAGCCTGAATAATTATGAAAAGTCTGCCTGAAACTAGAGATCTGTGACGAAGTCTCAATGGGTTGGGGAGACGAATTTTGTTCAACCTCTTTTCAGGACATGTGTTGGTGTGAACATGAGGCGAACCTCGCATTTCGTAAATGTTCCGATGCGAGGATACAGATGTTTCAATATTTATATGTAGAGAAAGGAAGATGACTTCTTAAGATGAGCTGAAGTATTTTGGAAGAAGAAAGAAGATAAAGCCAAATCAATGGGGAGTTCTGCCTCGAAAACCCAGAATCCTACGATTACTTCATGCTAATGATCCCCATAATAAGAGTCTATTCTAACAATCTAAGCAAAAAGATGGCAGCCTCGTCGGTCTCAAAAAAGGATAAACAACCGTCCAGATTTACGCCTTCAGCATCAAAAACGATTCAACACAACGCACGATTTATGAAAGATGAGTAGCATGCTCCGAGTCGCTACGTTACTACTTTGGGTGAGCCTCCGTCCCCGAATAAGAAGTCATAAAGGGCTAGTTTCCAGGCTATGTATGGCAGATAAGATTTCTCGTCTCGAGACTGAATCGACTGAATACAAAGAATTTGAGATGAGTAAGAATGATAATAATGCCAAGAATAACAGTGGTAGATCAAATCACAACAACAATAACACGCCCATAGAATAAATTGCCTTCGAGGTTTGCCAGCGGACGAAAATTACTTGGAGCGAGATTGAGAAGGCAGAGCCTTCCTGTGTCACTGTTATCAGCAAGACTCTACGACGCTTGACAGAGACATGACCTGATCTAGTGACCAAGCTTGAGACTCTTTGCAAATGAGGAGCAGCTTCTGCCAAATATATACTAATTTAGGAGGGAGAGGCTTATATAGCCTCGCCCGCCCGAAGAGAGTTACGAAAAGAAAGATTTTGAGAAGAGAAGGAGAGGAATCAATAGAGGAAATCGTCCGTATCTGTGTTGTGGATGACTGGAGTGTGAATAAGGAATATTCATTCGACGGTGAGATGAGCTTGTTTGTTACCAGAGCCGACTGTTTACAGTATAAATTTACTGGAATGTAAGATTATGAGTACAAAAGTCCCCCTGGTTATGAGAGACTTGAGGGGTGTAGATTCCAAATGGTGCCTTATTAACAGGGAAAGAGACAGATGGAGTAAAAACTTCTGATGTTTTACCGTGAAAAAAATAGGCAATAATTACCAGTTACTGTATGGGAGAATTGATGGTGCAATTGTAAGAAAGCTGGTTATCGCTGCAGAGCAAGCAGCATTTATTTTGAACTCAAACCCCTTGCAAGAACTGACAGTGAAAAGGCAGCATGACAATAAGAGCAAACTTGGCAATAAGAAATGCTAGAGAAGCCGGAAGGATATTGAGAAGAAGCGACGACTTAATTGTGTCGAACTTTCCAGAGGAGTCGTAAGGTGCTTTGGTGAATTGACGGAGCTAAGGATTGTAGAAATGATGTTAAACGAAGCATGACGAGCTTGACAGAAAGAAGCAGAGTGGTGTTGGATGTTCATATCGACCCTGGATGGAGAAAGTACTCCATATATGCATGACTTGAATTCTACTTGGTGAGAATGACTTGCCTTCGGCTGGCGACAGAGACGACTTGGCTGCACACGAAGGTTTCCTTACTTCTCATCCGCTCTTTACCTTGAGCTAATTGGTCAACGCATGTATTCCAGGGTGAAAGTTCCACAAGAGGCAAGGAACAATAAGCTTTTGACGATGACACGATGTCAACGTTCCCATTTCGGAGAAAGGATATTCGATTCTCCGTGGTGAACCCGATTGTCGAGAGTAAGAGCTTGGCGCGTATTTTACCAGCGGTTCCTCCTCAGCTCAGGCAAGAAAACATTTTATTGCATGAATCACTCAGGCACGGACTGTAAACAAGTCAAATAAAACTAAACAACAACAGAAATAAATAACGGCAGAACTGTGGGGAGTGAAGGTACGGAGATTTTGTCCTATCTTCCTTTCTTGCTTGGGGTCATGAAAAAGGGGGTTGTGTCAGTTGTACGAGTCAGTACCTAAGCTATGGTGCGCTATGAAGACCAGTCCACCAATGCAGTGTTTGCTTACGATGTACCAGCGAGCGGACGATGAGATGTGCTTGTCAGGGGTAAATATCCCGGGCAGATGTGATGTGAATAGGGGGCCGGCAACCGGCAATCGTATTTCATTATTGGCATGGCATCTGATCGTACGGAGGACAGGTACCAACGTAAACCTGCAGGCTGTACAACTACTTGATAGACTGAACAAAGTCCAGGTTCTGGCCACAATGAATGCATCGAAGTGAGGGAACGGTGGGGTTACATAGATATCTGCATGTTGCTGTCTACTGACTGGGTCTGGAGTGGATGAAGGACGAAGCAAGGGGATATAACAGAGAAGAAGGCTCAAAGGCCAAAGCAGGGCAGATGCAACATTAGTACTCCTATTATTGCCAGTTTCGTGACTGAATGCTATCTTTTGATCTACACCGTAAACAAACTGCAACACGTCCACAATCATAACATTCAGGCATTATTGACACCGTCTTGTATTATTCGCTGATCCCAAGTCCATCTCGCTTCTCCCCTTGCCCTGACCTGCACCAACAGGCTGTCCAGCCTACCATACCCCTGTGATCTTTAGTTTCTACGGATACGGCCTCGCAGCGGGGCATCCAGTCTTGTCCAGTCCTGTCCAGTCAATCCAGTCAAAGTACCACAGCATCCAATTTCACGACCGGCGGCCGACTGCAGGAACCACGAATATTCTATTCTCCTACACCAAACACACTGAACAGTAGCAGTCCTGACACATTGACAGCTGCATCTGCTCCCAAGCCGTCTGCGACCGAGCGACCTTAGCAGCTGCAGCAGCATCAGAATCATCAGCATCAGCATCACGGTCTCGACCGCTCACCAGACACCCTCGAAGCAAAAACCTTGGGGCACCTCCATCTCCACTGCTGTCCTCGACCACATTTACCCTGTAGGAGAACCCTTCCGGCCTGATCTTGAAATGAAATAGCCCACCGAACACCTCGGCCCTTGGACGGACTGAGCTTCGATCAGGACAGACGAAAGAACGGAACGGGAGGACCCTGATCAAGTTCGGGCTCAGGCTGCTTGTGCTCAATTGCTGGCTGGCGGGCGACTCGACCCTCCTATTCCAATGCTTCGAGATAAGAGAGCTCCCTCAGGTCCAAGGCCGGAGTACTCACCATCCAAGGCGTACGCCAATCTCATTGTCGAGAATCCGCCCCTGGGTCCTGCTGACTTTTATTCCTTTGGCAGACAAGAAAATTACGACCCAGGCGCAAGAGCGCGTGCAGGACCTGTGCGAGAACAAACCTTCCATGCCTCGACTAGGAATCACCATTCCCTTTTCTCTTTCGGTGGGCATCCTGGTGCGGACGAGAACCTAGGCGGATCCTACGAATTTCTACCATCCCCAAGTTTCGACGATCTCCAGAGCAGCATCGCAACCGCGTCTAATGATTTCAACTTCGAACGGCCGAGCGTAATAGAAAGCAGCGTGGTAGGAGGTAAACGACCCAACGAAGCAATGAATACATCTACGGCAGAAGTGAGGGGCAATGGGGCAGGGCGTGTTCCTTCAACTGGACCAAGGCCAGTGAGGGCAGGTTCAATATTACGGCGGCAGAGTACATCAACCCGACAGAGCAGTGTATCCTCCACCGCGTCTGGAGCGACTGGAAATATGGATCCCCCAAGTGCTCCCCTAGCTATGCGTTCCCGGCGGCAGAGTCAATATCCTCCAATATCTGGTAGTGCCACCGCGAATGCTGCAAAGCCGCCCAGGAAATCCATAGGACCAGGGGTGACCGATTCGGATTATACACGGGCAGCACAGAGAAGACGACCGAGTCTTGCATCCAGCGTATCTTCGCAGGGTCTATCTGATACAGGAGGAGTGTCTACGCGTGTCAATGTGGGAGGAGCGCCAACATATACCGATGGGGCTCGAGGGCTTACCGCTTCAAGAGCAGCAAAGACCAAATCGCTTCAGCCGCCTTCCAGGCAAGGACAGACATATTTGGCAGCAAAGTCAGGAACTCCAGATCATAGCAGGTCCTCATCATTTGCTGGCAGATCCCCAGGACGACCCAATGGAAGAGGCACCACCACCCCATCCTCTGCTGCAAAGCGAATGTCTGTTATGCCCGGGATGCCAACTTCTTCATCTCATGCCACGGGACTTGGTGCTAGAACTGTCAGCCCTACTGATGCACGAAGAGCGAAGCGGTTATCAGTCCTTCAAGGTCCCCCCCCTATGCCGAATACCCCACCCACACCCCAACCTGAAATATCTACTATTCGAACTTCTTCAAGGTCCCCCTCGATGTTACCGAGAAAAGTGTCAACTCCGTCTTCCTCCAGAACTACACCGGACCTTAATCGTAAGTCCTACAGTTCTGGTCTTTCGAATGCGTCAAATGCAAGCTATAACACTTCTCGTACTTCGACAGGCTCTTTACAACCTCGAATGCAGCTTGCACCATCATCGTCTAGATTACCCACACCGAAACCGAGAAATGTGCATAGTTCGACTGGGAATAATGAGGAGGAGGAAGTGCCTCCAGTACCAGCGATACCCAAAGCATACGAATCGCCAAAAGACTCGCCAGCAGAGCCCCCATTCTTCAAGCCAAGGTCGAGCATGCCTTTCGATGCTAGCAGTATCAATAGTACGTCTACGAATAGCTTATCTGGGAGAGGTTCGATTCGAGATCCGCCAAAGAACGATCGAGAACCAAAGGTCAGGAAATATGGCCTTACGACGACATCAGATGACCAGCACAACCATACTACACCTGTCAAGAAGAAGAATCTGCAGCCTCTGCGACTTCCACCGCTGAATCTACTGCCATTGAGTACTCCTACGACGGCGAAGATTGCAGCCCTTCATGACAAGGATACCTCGTACTTGGACGGGCAGACAACACCACCCCCTCGTCGTGTAAATGCCAAAACTCCAAGCACGCCTATGACTGCATCCAAAGCCTCATTCTTCTCAAGGAGACGAACAGACTCAAAGGCCGAAGATACTCTATCCCACATGAGGAGCAGCAGTTCAATACACTTCTTGCGATCCGAGTCTTCATCCCAACTTGGAGGCAGTGGTTCCGAGTCCACTAAACCTATCCCTATGAACCCTCGGCAAGCTCGGCAAGCCGTATCACCTTTTATCTCTTCTTCTCTTCCGAAAAATGGCGGAGAGCACTCGTTCATGCCGAGGTCGAAGACCAGTGGTGATGTTTCTGCTATGGATACAGCAACCGCCGAGCCTCAGAGACCTGCTAGATTGACAGGACCACGTGCTCACAAATTGGTAAAGCCTGTAAAGACTGAAACTCCTACCAGAGCGTCCAGCCCAGAAGAGCCTTCGACACCTTCATCCGGCACCTCCCTCCGTCGAAAGCTCAGCCTCGGCTGGAAGAGGAGCACTTCGAAAAACAACATCAACGCATCGCATGCCGCTAGCGAAAGAGAATCCGAATATCCTCCACAACCGCCAAAGCATGATAACATGCCTCCGCCGCGTCTTCCTGCATCAGCAACCATGAACAGTTTGAAAGGCCAAAGTGTGCCAAGCCCTAGCCCTAGCGTCAAGTCCACAACATATCTTGATTCCAAGCGACGGAAGAGTTCAATCTCCAGCATGACCATCTTCAACGGTCACGACAGAACTCGCAGCGATTCTTGGGGTCTCAACGGCAGCCCAAAGAAAGAGCAACCAACACAAAGCGACAGGCCTCTTCCATCTTCACGCTCAACATCCTCTGTCATGCACAAGATGCTGAACTCAAAGAGCTCGAGCAATACTATCAGATCGACAGATCGGTGGACAACGGACCTTGACAAAGACGACATGATTGCAGAATCAGAGATCAAGAAGCTTGCTACCAGACGCAAAGACACGGAACAAGCAGCTGCCATTCTTGACGCGCTTCGTCAACGAGCCGTTCCCCAAGATCGCATCTCACCTCAATCAGCTTTGCAGGTTCTGAATCTCAACATCTTCGAGCGCGGAGAAATTGTGGACTACAAAGACGTCTACTTTGCTGGAACGCCTACCGCTGCCAAGCATGTTGGTCAACTCGCTACGGACTCGGCTAATTTTGGCTACGATGATGAGAGGGGAGATTATAGCATCATCACTGGAGATCACTTATCTTACAGATACGAGATCATTGATGTTCTAGGCAAGGGAAGTTTTGGCCAAGTTGTACGATGCATTGATCACAAGTTGGGTACGCTCGTTGCTGTGAAGATCATTCGCAACAAGAAGCGTTTCCATCAGCAAGCTTTGGTAGAGGTGAACATCTTGCAAAAGCTACGCGAATGGGTAAGTTCACTGCCGTTGTGTTTCGTGAGGCGTGGCTGACCAGATTCTAGGACCCCAAAAACAAGCACAGCATGGTCAATTTTACTCAAAGCTTCTACTTCCGTGGTCATCTTTGCATCTCTACCGAGCTTCTTGATATGAATCTCTATGAGTTCATCAAGTCTAACGCTTTCAAAGGATTCTCTCTGAAGATTGTCCGCCGTTTTACAAAGCAAATGCTCAGCAGTTTATTGTTGTTGAAGCAACACAAGGTCATTCATTGCGATCTGAAGCCAGAAAACATCCTCCTCGCCCACCCAATGCACTCCGAGATCAAGGTCATCGATTTTGGATCCAGTTGCTTTGAGAACGAGAAAGTCTACACATACATCCAATCCCGATTCTACCGATCGCCAGAAGTTATCCTTGGAATGACGTACGGTATGCCTATCGATATGTGGAGTTTGGGGTGTATCTTGGCCGAGCTCTATACTGGTGTCCCAATATTCCCTGGTGAGAACGAGCAGGAGCAACTCTCTTGCATCATGGAGGTCTTCGGCCCACCTGGAAAGCATCTAATTGACAAGAGTACACGAAAGAAGCTCTTCTTCGATTCGTTGGGCAAGCCTCGTCTTACTGTCTCCTCCAAGGGACGCAGACGCAAGCCATCCTCCAAAACCTTGCAACAAGTTCTCAAGTGCGACGACGAGGCTTTCCTGGATTTCCTTACCCGCTGTCTTCGCTGGGATCCCGATACTCGAATGAAGCCCGAAGAAGCCGTCCGTCACGAATTCCTTAGCGGTCAAAAGGTCTCTGCTCCCCCCCTCCGTATGGCAGCCCGAAATGAATCCCCCATCAAGAGAACCAATACCATAGCTACTACTCCCTCCGGCGGCAACCGTCCTCTCCCCGAACCTCCCGCCACAAGTTTCAAGAACGGTACGGCTGTTAGATCGAGAGAGACTTCCGGATCAAGCCCTAGCAAGAATGCTGTACCACCTCGACGACAATCGAATGTCAACGGCCTAGTTTCAGCAACGGGCAGTAAGCGTACGAGCACTGGTGCGACTCTGGCGCCTGGAAACAGTGGTTTGCCCCGTGTGACGAGAAGCGTCAGTGGCAAGCTGGAGGGCGGCATGGCTTCTGCTGGCGCAAGTGCAGCTATGAATAAACGTTCATAAGCAACCTCATGAGGGATGGTATCATATCATATCACGATGGATGGATGGTTCGGTTGGGTACATTTGAACATGGGCATGAGTGTAGACGTGGCTGGTAGGCTGGATGGGCTGGCATGAGATGACCGATTTTCTAGTCTTTGAGATGACGAAGGACGCCCGCCGGCTTCCATGCATGCATTGTTGTTTTTTCTGGCGTACCTTGGCTTTGTTCGAAACGTTCCTTCTACATACCCTTTTTACTTTCTAATTCTTCTATTTCTTGCTCTCGCTCTCAAATGCGAACTTTCTTTTGCAAAGACGGGGATGGGCGGTCATGATTGTTGGTCTGAATGGCGTTTCTTGAGCGTGGTTGGCTTGTGGTCACTTACATAAATGAACGTAAAGCATACAAAACGAGCATGCAGATATAGAAAGGGGGTTGGTTTTCTGCGATGAGTGGAATGCGAGAGGGAGAGGGAGGCTGATTGATGAATGGAATATGTATATTAATGTCTGTGTTTTCGCTTTCTTCTTCTTGGTTTCTGCTGGCTTGGCTTGACGTGGCTATTCTTTGGCCTCGATTGCTTTTGCTAGAGATGCAAGGTGCTTTGAATGGTGGGGTGTGATGAGAGAGGGGAATGGATGGTTTAAGAATGGTGAGGGGTTTGAATGAAGGGTGTGGAGGGGTAGGAATGATGGAGGGTTAAAAACAATGGAGATGCATACAATGGCACGAGCTTGTTTGTCAGGAGATAGAAGATGAATGCAAAAGGGAATGGATTGCCAGAACTACAGACTAATTGATGTTCTCTGACTGTTGCATGTGTGATCTATGTTGATGCAGAATGTTGATAATCTTCAACTATTACTCTCCTCCCTGTTGCTCCTCAACTCCTCGAGTCCGGTAAGAAAACTGTCCTGTTGTTGAGAAACAAATGATACACCTACCACTGAACACCAACAGCACAACCCAACATCCCTCCTCTCTACTCATAGCTCAATAAAATTCCCAAAAAAATCCCCCTTTTGCTCTTCCTCAAGCTTTCCAACCTCAGCCGCCAATCACGTGTAATTAAGGTTTCGCGTCATCCCTGCATGACCATGCGCTGGCTTTGTTTACACAGCAACGGCGAGCCGGAACATCGCGACAAAATATTCCTGCCAGCCCTGCATAATAAGAAGCGCCGCACCCAACGCAACCCCGCCACTCTACGAACGAGCAAACGAACGATCAAGCGAATACTCTACTGCATAGTTGCATTGGCAAAAGACTTTTGCGAGGAATAAGATACCAGGTTCTGTGAGGAAGTGCGGAAGAGAATTGAGACGGGATTCAACCCGGAAGAGAGAGCAAGGGAGACGCGGAGCGGGATTGAGGGGAGAAGGCCTGACTGACGGGAGGAAGGATTCTTGAGGTGTTGACTCGAGAACGCCCTCGCGGACTTGAGCTATAGTCTTATCGAGGATTGATACTTCCAGACTGGAGCACAAGGGCACGCAATTCGCACCTCGCACACGGATAAACACATCATAACCACAACCTCGAGCCCACAACTCCCACACAACCCAACAATGGATCCCGATAACCTCCGTACCGCCTCCCTCTATATCAACAACCAGCTGCTATCCCGCGGTCTACTGCGAAATGGCCAGAATATCGATTTTGCGCGTCCGGATAGGGCGGTTGGAGATGGTGGGGAGGGACTGGAGAAGACGATGGGGAGGGTGATGAGTGTGGTTAATGATTTGATTTTGAGGCGGGATGTGAGTTGATCTTTTGCTACCGAGTCTGTGTAGGAGGAGAGGGGAGAAGAGGGAGGGCATGTGTGAAGAGGATGGGGAAAATGAAGAGATGTGATATTGAACAGGACTCATGCTGACGAGAACCCAAACAGCGCGACGCAACACAACGCGAAACCCTCACTACAACTCTCCGTACTCTACGCGCAGACGCCCTCCGTCATACCACCGACATGGAACGTCTCTCCACTAAGCACACCGAAGCGCAGCGCAAACTTGGAATCGCAGAGTCCGCCGAACGCGCGATGAAACTCCAGCTCAAGAGCGCCGAACAAGCAAACCGAGTGCTGAAAGAAGAGATGGCGCGTATGAAAGTCCTTGTCCAGCAAACAAGAAGTCAATGTGCAATTGAAGTGCGGAAACGCGAACGGACGCTTGAGGGATTGAAGAAACACGTTGGCGATGGGCGTGTGAGAGGTGGTGGAAAGGTGGTGGGAAGTAGGGAAATTACGGTCGTGGCTGGGATTGGGGAGGTGGATGATAGGGTTGGTGGGATCGGGAGTGTGAGTGTTGGGGAAGAGGGATATGATCTCCGGAGCGAGACGAATGAGTTCCTCACTGAGCTGGCGAGAGGTCTATCAGAGGAAAACGAACACCTTGCTGCGTTGGCTAGACGCACCCTTGAGACGCTTAGGACGTTGAGTGGGTGGGAGAAGGATCATCAGAATCCTACAATGGAGGGCCAGGATATGGTTGTTCAGACGGAAAGCGGATATGATAATCTGGCTCAGGAGACGGAAGGTGTTCTCGAACATGTCAGAACGTTACTTACGAACCCAAGTTTTGTGCCGCTGGAAGAGGTGGAAGTTAGAGAAGAAGAGATCATTAGACTCAGAGAGGGATGGGAACGAATGGAGAGTCGCTGGCGCGATGCAGTGAGCATGATGGATGGGTGGAGGAAGCGGATGGCTAGGAGTGGACAGACTGTGAATCTCGACGAGCTGAAGATGGGTCTCATGCTCAGCCCGTTAAAAATTAAAGATGATGGCGCTGCGAATGGCAATGGAGATGGGTTTGGCTTGAGTATGGTTGCCGAGGAGGAGGATGGAGAGGGCGATACCCAGGCAGACATTGATGCTATAGATGATAGCGGAATGCCGGATCCGGATACGGGAGATTTTGATGAGGAGTTGGATGAGATGGACGAGGATTCTGAGTCGAGCATTTTTGAAGAGGAGCCGCTGGATGAGGATATTGAGGTTCAGCCTGAGGAACAGGATGAAGAGGCGAATTATACGATCCACACTGCATCGTCGATGTCGCCTGGCCTGCCACCACAATTATCACCTCTCAAGGAAACAAGTGGGAATTCCAGAGCCGGAGCTCCCAGTCCGCCGTATATTCCACGAAAAGACAGGGAGCGAGAGAATGAAAGAGATGGATTCACGACGATCGTAGAGGAGAATACGTATGATCTCTTGCAATTGGCATCACCTAAGAAACAGGCATCGGCGAGATCGACACCACAATCACTGGGGAGAGAACGGGGAGCAAGGAAAGAAAACACACCCAGTGGACGAGCTGCATCGGGTAGAGAGTCACCAGACGAAGTATCTCTTCTGAGGACTTCATTCCCACCTCCCGTGCTGCAACAACCAGCGTCAAATTCCCGCTCTGGATCTTCATCGCCAACGAAATCATCGGGCTCATCTAAACCTCGACTGGCTACCCAAGCTCAACCTCATGCAACACCCAGACTCAAGCTTGGTAATGCAGGTGCGGCAGGAACAGGGGGTGCGGAATCCAGACTCCCTCGACCGAGAGAACAGCCACCGATGCAGAGTCCATTGACTATGGCTAGTATTGCGGCCAAGTTGGCAGCGAGCGAACGGGAGGCTGATGCCGCGAGGGTTAGGGCGAAGATAAAGGCTGCGAGGGGGAAGGGTGGTGTGGTGGCTGCTGGTGCTGGTGCTGGGGTTGGTGCAGCGGCGAGAGTGAGGAATGCTGCTGGCGGGAATGCGAATGTGACGGAGAGAGATATGAAGCGAGGCGACGAGGAGGAGAGGAAATTGATGCCACCGCCGCCAACGCCGAAACGTGGAAATCCTCCAGCGCAGTCTCAACCTCGCTCTGAACATGCGCGACAGAGACCGGACTCTAGATCTGAATCTCTACCCGATGACAGAAGCGAGAATCAAGACAGAGAAAGACAGTGGGAAAGGGATGCAGAACAAGTGGACAGTTCAAATGTCAATATCAATGATGCACGCTCGCGCAAACGGAAAGCGAGGGAGTTGGGAACTGGCAGGGATAAGGGGAGAGCGAATAGGAGGAGGAGTACCCTTAGTCCGTGGGAATTGGAGAGTTTGATATTGGGCTGTGCGGGGGTGGGGAGTCCGGAGAAGTGAGTGAGACGGCTAGGATGGAGGTGGCAAGTGTATTGTATGGCGTTTGGGATGCGAGGGATTGTATTTGGGATTTTGGATTGTGGATGAAAGGTTGAATGTTAAGAGTTGATGATGTTATGATCGTGAAGGCAAGGGAGAAGATTGATGAGATGGTTGCGTTGCGTTTCTTGTATACTGCACTTTGATGTAGATAGGGTAGCGCGTTATGCGTTGTTGGAGGAGATGAGTAATACCATGACTTTTGTTGAAATTGAGTCTGAGCTTGACCTTCGCTTTGAGTTTTTCTTGACGTGGTAAAAGATTGGATGTTTGACTTCAACTTTCTCAGCTATTTCTATGCCGTCTTACCGAACCGTCAATTCATCTACTATTTTGTTTCCAGGACTACTCAATCCACGCCAAAACAGCATCCAGTAGCCAGTATCCAAGCTCCAAACTCCATCCTCTCCTCTATTCTCATTCGCTAAGTACAGGCACATGAAGAAACATACCTCGCCTCCTTACTCCCAGATTCTACATCGAAGGAAGCACGTCCCCAATCTAATCACGTATGACTTCCCGCTGCGCTCCTTCCTCGCTTAGCATGGTGCATTTTACACCAACTAAGTAAAATCCACTTTCCACATCTATAAAAGGACATGCACGCTTGAGAGGCAATTGCAAGAGCGGCACCATCCAGTCATAGACTACAAGGGAAGTGTTCGGTGACTAGCTTTCTCTTCTAGGGCATTGAAGGTGTGAGTGACGGCTCTGGTGGAAGGTGATTTTGCTGGAGAGGAATTGACAATGAAGTGAGTCAAGTGAGGAAATTTCAAAGCAACCGCTTCGAGTCTGGGTGATACGACGCCTGTTCTTGTCTGAAAAGAACAGTGACTGTCATTTTCGTATTACATCGTCATTTGCGTTTCGTTGTTATCTTGAATTTTTGGAGTTGGAGTAGGTGGTTTGCTGAACTATTAGTAACGCCCGAAGTGAGATAAAACCGACCTCTATATCCCGTCTTATTTGTTTGCACAACTGAATTATCGTTGGTGTTAGGATACGAGCCAACGACAGCCGAGAGACTGTTGTTGGAAGACCAAAGATTCGGTTGGCTTGAGTAGCAGATCTTACAGGCTAGCTCCCGTCGTCTGAATCTTTACCTTGGGATGCCGTTTGACAGGTTTTGGACCAAAGAATCTTGGATTCTACCATTCCCAAAGAAAACAAAGTAAAAAGCACCCAAAATATCGTGAGAGTAGCTGCGTACAACGAACGCCATATACCCTTTCTATCTATCTACACCTCTGTTCATTCCATTCCATTCCATTCAAGTCCATTCAATTCCATCACATCACATCACACAACCGCTTCAACCCAACCCTCCACACACGCGTGTATAGACATACAATCCCAGCAACCTTCCAAGCATCCAACCACCCATCCAACCCTCACAACTTCGCACCCGGTTTTCTAATCACAGGCGTAATGGGCACTCTGGGATGATTTCCCGCCAGCCTCAAACCTGTTACCTCCTCTAGTTGATCGACGGCTTCGTAGGCGCGCCCGAGGTGGACTTTGATGGTTCGGAAGCCGAAGGACTTGGCTGCCTGGAAAGGGAAAGGAAAAGGTTAGTGTGAGGATTGGGGTGATTGGTGGGAGATTGTGGTGAGAGGAGGATGAGATGGGATGGTTGCTAGAGGAATATGGGTAGTGGTGGATGTAGGGGGAAATGGGAATTGAGAATAAGTGAGAGAAGGTGGAGGTGGGTGGGAGGATGCGAGGGCAAGTATGAGTGGGAATTGGAAAGATGGAATGGGAGAGATGGAATGGTAAAGAATGGGATGAGTGGGAAGGCAGGTAGGTGTTGAATGGGAAGTTTCTTACTTTTAGGTTTTCGCCGATGTCGTCGGAGAAGAGTATATCTGAGGGTTGAATTCCGGAGGCCCATCCTAGTGCTTGGCCGCGTGGGGAGGAGGCGTGGGAGAGTGCATAGGTGTTGACTGCGTCGAGCGTGTAGGCGTAGATTGCCGGGTCGGGTTTGCGGAGGCTAGTGAGGGTTGTCAGCGTTGGTTTTGTGTACAATCCGTCCAAATCTGAAATGAACGCCTCCACGTCCGCCTCCCCTAATCTTCTTTTCCAGACACTGCTGCCATGCCTCTTTTCGCTTCTGAAAATCCAGAAATGGAAATGAAAATGCATGAAGAATGAGTGTCCCAAGGGCCCCACAGATTTGATACAATATTAAACACCCAGTGGCCGGCAAATAAGAAGAAATGGCTTACCCAACATGAGCACTTGACACAAAAACATCAAACACCCTCCTGATGTCATTCTCCTCAGGCGGGTTCGAAAACGGGTGTCCCTCGGGGAAGATCACGGTGTTACTTAGTGCTGCAAGGATGTATTTTCCGCTTTTTTTCAGAGCTTGTAAGGCGGGGTACATCCACGGATCGAATTCCCGGCTGTGGGACATCATCTGCCAGAAGAGGTATTCGGCTTCGACTTTGGGGACGGGGGGCTGCGTGGTATTAGCTCTGAAGTATAGGATCGTGAGCGAGTTTTGACTGTTGAGTTGAGAAGAATCTGGTGAGGGTCGAAATTGGAGGAATTCGAGTGTTGGATACAGAAGAGTTATCAGAGGTAAACATACAACTTCCTTCGGCAGACTTGGATCCGCTTTCAACGCTTTCTCGATGTAGAAATTTCGCCAAATAGAGGGATTGTGTAAATCTTCTGAGAATCCTGCGAAGAATTTGCTGTCCATTGGTAGTTCGCCACGTTCGAGACGATGCCAAAAGCCGTGCGGTGAGTTGCGTGATATACTGTGGTTTACCCAGCCTGGTGGGATGGAGTGTGAGAGCTCGTAGTCGAGGATTGCTTGCATTGGGGAGAGGACCTGGGGGTTTGCGTTAGCTGGTTGGTGGGCTTGGTGAGGAGAAAGGCTGACGAGGTAGTGAATGGCAAACCACAAGAGTACGAAGGAAAAAGAGGGTTGATAGATGGTAAGTGCTCTTCTTCATGTTACATAACTCATAGGGTGTGTAAATAATAAAGTCATTTGAATAATGGAGAGAAAAGCAACAGGGTGCTGTTATGATAGATAGAGATGTGGTTCTTCGCTCATGAACAGTGGATTGATGTAGACGATGCACTGCATCCATACCAAGCAATGAGAGGCATGTATACTCAGAATTAACGTTTACAGAAGATAAGAACTATGAAATTATGGTCAAGACTGGCTTTTCTCAAACCTATTACTCTGTATAACGCTGCGGTCCAATAGCATTGAAGCCACCACTTGATGAATTCAATCCTCCATGGAGCAAATCTGAAAAGAAATATTGACACTTGCAAAGCGATGAAGCATAAATGAGACCCGGAGATCAGAACCAAGAAGTAATAATGTATAACTAGATGGGATGCTTACGCAAACTCCCCCAATATCAAAAAGTCTGGATTCGGACCCTCGTCAGCCAAAGTCCCCTTCCACTATGTAAGAGAGGGGAGAGTAACTTACAAAACTTTCGGTTGTTTGGAAGTCGCCATAGTGGCTTCTATGCTGTCTAATACAAACTCTACAGGAAAGTCTCCGTGAGACATGAGAAGCAATGAGATGGATTGAGAGAGGACTGATCTTGATGTTGATGGAGATGAAGATCAGAAGCCGAGGCTTCGGCATGCACAGGGATTACTCGAAAATACTGCCACACACCGCCTTGACTGAATCACGTGATAATGCACAAAATACAGTTGGATTTGAGACCTGGGAAGAAAGCTGGGAATTCTGAAACAGATTCTATGCTTGTTGGAGACTGCTAGAGTCAATTGCTGTACTTTGAAGTTCATTCCTGCCAATTCCCTCCTCTCCAAAACGTGCTCGTCGACGACCCTTTTCCCCAACTGCACTCGGCGGCTGGCGGGGAACTTTTCGCCTTTAGCGAGCCCGCACACAGCCATATCACAAAATGTTATCGTGCGACTTCTTCCTCTTCCTTCAACTCAACTTCAACAACCAGCAATAGTGCGGCCAATCTCTCAAGATGGTGAGTCTCTACCACGATGGATGTACCAGATGCCACTGTTACGCTCGACAGTGTGCATCGTGATCAAGGTCCCTCGAATGAGCAGAAATGCCAAAGAGGAGCGACCGCGAGAGTCCTTGCAGAATGTTCGGGCGGTGGTTCCTGAAATGTCAACTGCGGATTCGAGGAAATGGAATTTGGGCTAATTGGTTTTGTGTGATTACAGCCTTTCACCAAGTTGCAGAAGAACTCGGCGTACTACAGGTTAGTCCTCTATTCTATTTCTTGGATCTGCGGAGGTTGGATCGGGTTCGAGAGGTTGCTCGAGGCGCAAGCTTCAACTCCAGTCTTGAGCCTCACCTTCAACCTCCTCCACCCTCAATTTTCACCTCAACGCCATACTAACTTCTCCCAGTCGCTACCAGACTAAGTACAAGCGCCGCCGTGTCGGAAAGACCGATTACTATGCCCGCAAGCGCCTCATCACCCAAGCCAAGAACAAGTACAATGCGCCCAAGTACCGTCTCGTCGTCCGCTTCACCAACCGCGACATCGTCATGCAGATCGTCACCTCCGAGATCACCGGCGACAAGGTCTTCTGCGCTGCCTACTCCCACGAGCTCCGCGCCTACGGCATCGAACACGGTCTTACCAACTGGGCCGCCGCATACTGCACTGGTCTCCTGATCGCCCGTCGTGTTCTCAAGAAGCTCGGCATGGATGAGGATTTCGCTGGTGTTGAGGAGGCTGATGGAGAGTACAAGTTGACCGAGGCTGGCGAGGACGAGGATTCCAGACGCCCATTCAAAGCTTTCCTTGATGTTGGTCTTGCCCGCACTTCCACTGGTGCCCGTATCTTCGGTGCCATGAAGGGTGCTTCCGACGGCGGTATTCTCATCCCCCACTCCGAGAACCGTTTCCCAGGTTACGACATCGAGAGCAAGGAGCTTGATGCCGATACCCTCCGCAAGTACATCTTCGGTGGCCACGTCGCTGAGTACATGGAGACCCTCGCCGACGACGATGAGGAGCGATACAAGTCCCAATTCCAGGGATACATCGACGACGAGATAGAGGCTGATGGTTTGGAGGAGCTGTACGGTGAGGCCCACAAGGCTATCCGTGAGGACCCTTTCAAGAAGGTTGATGATGCTGGTGAGAAGAAGACCAAGGAGGAGTGGAAGAAGGAGGCTCTTAAGTTCAAGGGCCGCAAGCTCACCAAGGAGGAGAAGGTCGAGAGAGTCAAGGCCAAGATTGCAGAGCTCAAGGAATAAGCTTGTCGTCTTGTCTTCTCTGGCGTCTTTCTTGTACTGGGGGATTTGCTCGGCTCTGCTTCTGAGGCATGCTCGTGTTCATGCGGAGTTGATATTGGCAGGAATAAAACCTGAATGGCAATGACCTAAAGCAATGATGTCTTGATTCCATGAACGTGATTGATCCCTAAGTCTATGCGACATCGATACATGCCTGCTCATTAACACACAATCACATCGTGGAGTTGGTTCAACGATGCATTGCCACTTGCCTTCTATCAACAATCTAACTGCAAAGAGCCACCAGAGCCTTCACATCAAATCCTTCGCGGCACATTTCCTCCTCTTGCACGATGGCCGAGCCTCAAGTTCTGAAATTGCCGACATGAAGTAACATATCAAAAATGAGGGACACCCCGGGTTTATCGAAGAACTTACAGTAGGGAAGGAAATATCTCGGGACTTTTTCTTCCTTGGCTGGGCGGTTTTGATTACCTATTACGCACATCTCAGACCACCAAGGTCATGAGAGGTCATGAGAAGTCATGAGAGAGTCTATGAGCAAGGTATTGGTGGGAATAGCCTTGGATGGGCCCTTTCTTATTTCCTTTGGGAGGCTCTGATCCGTGGTCTGAATTGGATGATTTGGGCATGAGTTGGATGCTTTGGATTTGAAGTCGGAGTTAGGGGAGGGACGAGGTCTCGGAGAAGGCGGAATGGATTACTAACTAGCACACCCGTCCTCGCCGGTTCATGGACAGGTATACTTTTCTTTTGCCTTTTAAAGTCATGAGCCTTGGGCTGAGTTTAGTTTACTTCGTACGGGGGGAAAGGATAATTGTAAATGTGCATCTTGTTCATTCGTTTGTAAGATCTTAGAAGTACAAGGTAGGTTCGGGTGATCATTGGCACGTTTCGGCATAGACTGACGGCTCTTGGTCCTGGTCTCGGTCTCGGTCTTGGTCTTGGTGCTGGGGAGTTTTGTTTCCGTTTGGATGTTGATTGGAGCAGGGGTTCAAATTTTGTGCTCTGTAACCTGGGGTCTGGGGAAGTGGCTTGAGGTTGCATCTTTTGAGATTCCTGTGTTCTTATTGGTAGTCGTCGACTTTGATAGAAGTTTGAAGATGCAACAGATGGGAAAGAGAAGATTAGTAATACTGTCATCCTGTTAGGGCAAATCTTCTCATGCAAAAAATGGGCAGCAACAATAGCCGACTCGACCTTGAGCCATCCTCCATCCATCCCGTTGTTCAACTTGCCCGCCCGGCTCCTCCTGTGCAATGACGGAAATCCCCTCCTCATCGGCCCCACGCGGGTCTTCACATCCAATCACTGCCCTCCATTGACTCCCGCGATCCCCCTCTCTCTCGGTCTCTCTCGATCGGGGACATCAGAGCAGACAGACAGACAGCCAGGTCATGAACTCTACTCTACTACCGGAATTGGCAGACCCAGACAAGAAAAGCTTGCTGTTACAAACATAGCATCGTCAACTGAACATTCGAGCACTCCTTCGAAACAATACAGCACACCACACCGCGACAATTACCAACGTGGCGCAGGCTCAGAATGAATCAACAGTAAGGTGAGACTAGGAAGCTGCTGAGTTGCTGCTGCTTCTGCTTATCTCAGCTGAGTGTCGCCGTCGAGGAACGGCCACAATAGGACGGATTGGACTGCACAGGATAGGATAGGATAGGATAGGATAGGATAGGATAGGATAGGATAAGATACCAGGGCCAAGTCACCGACAACGAGCGAAGAGTCCAGCCGCAGCCTTGATAATATCCTGGAGTTCCACATTTCTTCTCAAGGGACAGGACATATTAGGACAGGGACGACAGAAGATACGACACACATATCACAATCGATCAACCATGGAGAGCGTTCACGGCGTCGACGTGAGCTGGATGAGCAAGCAGAATTCGAGAGGTAGGTGTGCAGAGAGAGGATTCCGTGCTGAATTGGCATGGCAGAAACGCAGTGCAACCCATTCCAAGATCTGCCAGCACAGAAGCATGACAAGTCAAGAAAGAGGAAGGGACTGACGTTCTCTTCTCTTATTTAGATGCCCGGCCACACGTATCTCGTGCCAGCACCTCTCCGCCCGAGAAGACAAAGATCGTACATAACGGGAACGGACACCACGCTGCAGGAGCAGAGCAGCCGACATCCCCAAAGACTATACCGAGCAGACCGAACTTCTCACGGAGTGCCTCAACGGAAAAGACGACGACCTTGAACGGCAGCCTCCCGAAATCCGTATCACCCTCCGCGAGCTCACGGCGGAATTCCTGGCTCTCCAGTATATCTTCCAAGTTCTCCTCGTCACCAACACCACATCCTCTTGTTGTGCAGTCAACATCCTCTCCGCAAGTCAACTCCAGTACAGATGAACCTCATGTGCCTATGGGGCCCAGCGCGCCAAAGAATGCCATCCTGCCTCATGCTGTCAAGCCTGCTGGGGATGTGCCATATACCCCCGCGCCCCCGAAGTCTACACAGCCAAACTTTCTACAAAGTGCTCTGAGGAGGTTATCAAGTTCTGGGGGTCAGTTACAAGCGCCTGGGAAAGGGCTGAATCATGGCATATGCGAGCGGAAGGTCTTGAATGTGGATAAGAATCGGGAGCGGTGTCATATCATGGAACTGGATCAGTCGAAACTGCGGAGGGTGGCTTTTTGCGTGGATGTCGAGATTGCATCTGGGCCGCGGTATTTGGATGAGAAGGAATCGGGGGATAAGGAGAAAGAGGAGAAGAGGGAGAAGAAACGAGTTGTGGAGAAGGGAGAGGCTGAGGCGCTGAAGAATCCGGAGCTGGTGAAGAATGACAAGGAGACAGCCGGCGTGATTACAGCAGTGGGTGAGGGAATCGGGGAAGTTCTACCTCCGAATGGAAAACAAGGGTTGGAAACGACGGCTACGGAAGTGGAAGCCCCTTCTGCGGAAAATACCAAGAAGAAAGAGAAGAAGAAGAGGAGTGAGGAGGAGAGGAAAGCTAGGAAAGAGAAGAAGCGGAAGCTGGCTGAGGCGAATGGAACTCTGCCCGTTGAGTTGGTCCAGAATGCGAGTGATAGCTCGGGTCCTGTAACTCCATCAGGCAGAGGTACACCTAGGACCCAGGCGTCACCGACGACCGACCCCGTCAGGATATACCGAAGGTGTTGTCAGTTACGGGAAACGCCAATATTGAAGAGGATAACAGAACAACTGGCAAATCCGGCCGGACGAGGCGTATTACCTGGTGTGGTCTGTAAGCTGGACTTGACAGGCTACTGGCTTCAGCTTCCAGATCTGATTACCCTGGGGGACTATCTGGCTGTAGTCCCTGTGAAGGAGGTCATTATGGAGAATTGCGGACTTACAGATGAAGGAGTCCGAGTTATTCTGGCTGGTTTACTGGCAGCAAAACATCCAGACTGGGAAAGGAAAAAACACAAGAAAGGCAAATGGGGAGAAGTTCCTCAAGGAGGCTTTGTGGAGAGGATCGTGTTCAAAAACAACTCGAAAATAGGGAGGGATGGCTGGAGGTACATATCCACCTTCATCACTATGTGTCGATCCCTGAAATCGATGGATTTGTCGAAAGTCCCCTTTCCTCAGCCGGCTGCGGCCCCAGCTACACCTCCACCGCACGTTTCTCACCTCCATCTCACGAAAACGACAAGTTCTACAACATTCAATCCTGACGTCTCCTGCGTTCTTGGAAAGTCCATTGGTGAACGATTGGGCGGCAGAGAATTCGAGCTTATCAACCTTGCTGAGTGTGGGATGAGTACTGCACAATTAGGCGATATCATTGATGGGGTCATCAAGTCTGGTTTACGACGTCTCGGCATCGCCGGGAATCACATTACACCTGAAGGCATGCAGCATGTTGCTCGCTATGTCCAGGAAGGGAAATGTGAAGGGTTGGATCTGGGGGGAAATAACTTGAAGGATCATCTTGGAGTAATAGCCAGTGCCTTGAACGAAAACAACTCGCTCTACGCCTTGAGCTTAGCCGACTGCAGTCTTACCCCAGATTCGCTGTGGAGCCTTTTCCCGGCATTGGCGAAGCTGCAAAATTTCCGCTTTATTGACCTTTCTCAGAACCATGGTCTGTTTGATTCGGAGCCTAGTGCAATTTCGTTACTCCGAAGGTACGTGAAATATTTCTTATGCAGTCAGAAATTGGACGACCTGAACGCGGTCAACCTATCTCCCAGATTGGGCTGTTGGTGCGGCTGAATTTGCGGCTCAAGCCGCTTCGGCTGACATGTCCTTCGTTGGGACATCAGCCCTACGCCTTCAGCCCTATGTCCCCTTGGTCAAGTCTATTCAGCGATTCGTTCAAGTACCCTTCCAATAGATCTCATGCATCTGCATTGTTTGTGATTTGAGAAGGTTATGCTGATAATGTCTTAGATATTTACCCAGAATCCCAACACTCAAGCGAATACATCTCACAGATGTCTCAATGACCCCCGAACAGGCCATCGCTCTTGCAGAAATTCTACCGGAGAGCCCGAACCTGGCCCATGTGAACATTATGGAGAATCCTGGCTTGGCTGCGTTGGCCAATGCAAAGGAAGAAGCCAACCAAGAAGAGGCATGCGCCCTGTATGCCTCGCTGATGGCTGCTGTCCGTGTCTCACAAACCATCATTTGCATCGATATTGAAGTGCCGTCAGCGGATTCGAGTGAAGTCGTTAAGGCATTGGCCAAACAGGTCGTTGCTTATTGCTTGTGGAACATGGAGAGAGGCCCAGTAGCTGAGATCAGCGAGGCTGCCGCAGCTCTATCAGAACCTCATGGCGGTGAGAAGGAAGTTGCAGTTCCAGACGTGTTATTGCATCTCGTTGGTCATGTCGAAGGAATGCATCATCACGACGAAGATGAGCCGGCACCAGATGACGACTATGTCATTGGTGGCACAGGTGTTGTGAAGGCGCTTGGTATATGTTTACGAAACAGAGGCAACGAGTCTAGACGAGCATCCGCAGATCCCTTGTCTGATTTAGCAGAAGGCGGTAGTGGTTCGGTGACCCCGAGAACCCCTGTCAAAGGTGGCAAGGCCAAGGACATGTCAAAAAACTTACTTGGAAGTGCACGCAAGATACGAGCACGATTACAGCCTGCCCTGGTGAAAGAGTCGCGGTCGGTAGACCAGAATAACTACCGTAAGTCTCACGCAATTCTCCAGCCAATGATCAGACGGGGTAGGACTAACAATATGCACAGGACGTCTACAATTCCTAGACCAAACTTTAGAAGGAATGATCAAACGCTTCGAAGACGAATACCCCGAAACCCGCCTCCCAACCGCCATCACCTCACCGCCTCTCCCCTCCAACGAACGCGATCAAGATCAGCTCCCAACCGACCAACCCAGTCCCACAGACCTCTCTCTCTCCCTCTCCCGCACTTCCGACCTCGACCCGACCCCATTCGACGAAGCTGCCCCTCCCTCTGCAGACGAAGACGAAGACCCCTCCATCCGACCCATGCTCTCGCGACATAACTCCGACGTCTCCCTCGCCTCACGCGCCCTCAACCAAGAAGAAGGCCGCATGCACCGCTTCGGGCAGCAATTCCGCCGCGAGATCCTCAAGCCAGAACAAGCGGACCATGTGCACGGGACCACTGGTCTCGAGGACGAGCCGCGCCATTTGCAGTTGCTAAGAGCGATGGTTGAGGGATTAGGTGGCGAAGAGATTAAAGATCGGATTAATGATTTGGGTCCGGATGCTGTGCTTGAGGAGTTGAGTAATGAGGCGAGTGTGCTGAGGGAGAGGTTGATGGAGCAGGATCCGGAGGGGTGGGAGAAGTTTAAGGAGAGGCAAGAGGCGGCGGCGAGGTATCAGAGGTTGGCGGGGCTGGAGAGGAATGTTAGTGCGATTGAATAGATGGTGGGGTGGGGTGGTGGGGTGGGTGTGGGTGTGGTGTTGGTATACATATTGGGACAGGTGGGCATGGATGTGGGATGGAGTGAATGGACGAATGAATGGCATTTGTTTTGTATTGTTTTGTGTTGTCAACTTAGCGAGGATGAGGCTGCCTGCGTATATCTTTTCCAAAGGATTGGCTTGAATAAACTGTCGTTTATATCATACATCACGCTTTTGACGACGTTTAGGGAACGGAATGGAATGGAATGGAAACAATGAATATTGTATACTATGGACAGGGCAAAGAGAAATGAGATGCGGATTTGATGTTTTGGGAATGTATGTATGTACGTACAAATCGTACGGAGTTTTTTTACAAGTGAATTGAAGAGCCGGAATGTTAATATTGAGAGTTGAATGAGCTTATAGTATTATAATGAATCAATCGTCTTCTAATTTGTTTAAATCTTTTTTATACCCTTTCAGTACTTGCGGATGATAGATCCTAGGAATTTGGGAAGGGCAGAATTGCTTTGCTTTTTGTGTTTGTTTTGACTTGTTGAATAGAATGGAATGGAACGGTTCGGCTTCTATTTCTGTTTCATACGTGCATGTGTTTGTTCGTAAAGTAAGTGGGTGGTGTAACTATCTCGCATACTTATCAATGGACGATTTACAACATGCCGGACCGACTCCGAGCGGAGTAAGAAGCGGATGATGGGTTGGGCGGGAGGACGGGCTGGGCTGGCTGGCTGGTAGGTGGTAGGTGGTAGGTGGTAGGTGGTAGGTGGTAGGTGGTGAGTGGATGATGGGTGGTGCATGAGGTGAGCTTGCTTGCACTTTCAATACCGGACCTTGTCTTTGGATTCGAGGATCAGGATCTAGGAGGATGAGGTTTGGCTCTCGCTGTTGAAATCGAGGAAAGACGGTAATTAAGTATCATGTCTGGTAAAAAAAAAAACATCTTTCAGCGTGCTTCTTACCCCCCCCCCCCCCCCCCCCCAAAAAAAACTCCAAAATTGAAATTGAACCAAGGCTAAAAGAATGCCTGGATGGGCTGGACTGGTATAGACGGGCCCGAACCCGAACGGTGAGATGAGATGAGATGAGGTGACAGACAGGTGAGGTGAGATGAGATGAGGGGGTGAGGTCGAAATGAGAGATAGGTTGAAAAGGAAAGATTACTCCCGCGACGATGAGAGATTTGTCGGATGACCTTGACTCTTCGGATACGTAGACAGGTGAGCAGAGATAGGCAAGCGGATGTAGATGCAAAGGCGAAAAATTGCAGGCGGGAAAAGTGTGAATATGAGAGAAATATAGAGTTGCGTAAGCGTGAGATAGGTGATAGATGGCATAGCATATTAGCGGGTTTGAATTCTCAGAGTACTACTTTATACCATACCATGCCATACCATGCCATACAACGATGTGCATCCTAGTTTGGAAAAAAAAAATGAGATGAGAGGTTCCACCCCATGTGTGAGGATGAAGTGCAAATAAAGAAAAGAAAGCAATCATGAAGAGATATACTTCACCCGCCTCAAAGAGAATTCGAGCCGTGGATATCTATATGAAAATACACAACTAGAGAACAAAGAAAGGAAAGAAGGTCCCGCTTAGTGGCAGGGCAAACTACAAAAACAAAAGGAAACCAGAAGTCGAAGCGCATATCTCCTGACGTCTGGAGACTGGTGGATCTCAAAAACTCGGTTCTTGTACAGTACCTCAAGGTCGATTCGTGGCTCCGGAGAAGTACTGCATATTCCCAAATAGGCTGTACTTGTACGAATTCGAAATAAAAGTCTACATTCACCACAAGGTGAGCCGACGAGGTGTGGTGTAGCGAGGCAAGGCGGGGCGAGGCGAAGTCATCAATCACCGGGAACACAAGCTTCGAGAGAGTTTGGTTGGTCGCGTCGTCAATCTGATCTAATTGATCCGAGGGCAGCATCATTTGCAGAGATTGAAGGAATAGCCGATTCTCAAATGCCGATACAATTTCTCCAGGAACGAACGACAGTACGGTCACGGCGAAAGGTGCTTAAAATATCATCAAAACTAACGACGACGATGAAGCTCGAGGCGATAGGGCTAGAGGGCGATATGTAAATGTAGTAGGTAGGTAATCAAGTTCGTGCGTGCCTTGGGGGGTATATTATTTTGAGAAGTTGGGGGGGGGGGGAAATGCACCCATCCATCCATGTCAGACTCATATTTGATAATACAGTACCAAGGAACATAAACTCCTTCCATGGACCTTCTAGAAGGAATGATGGAGTCAGCTTGCTTCCTTTTTTTCTTACCTGTCGTTTGTTTGATTGAGCGGAAGGGCGGGAAGGCGGGTTTGTTCTGATTGTTTATTTTGGAGATATGAGATGTGAGAGGAGGTCGCATGAGAGGAGACGAGGAAGAGGGGTGTAAGTATAATTAGGAATCGGGATTGTGGTTGTGCTACTTCGTACACGATCCGATCCGTTTCTGCACCGCTCGCCGTGACTTGGTATCAGCAGAACACTCATTCAATTAGAAAAAGAACACCGACAGCGCAATGGGAGAAAGAGGTATCCAATACAGCTGACAAACCACATACCATACTCGCCGTACCTCGCACCCATGAAGCCCCAGCATCATCATCTTCTTCATCTTCACTTATGAGCTCGATTCGAGGTCCAGCCCATGCGACCACTGATACGATTAATATCCGCGCAAGAAAGCCTCAAGCCTCACGCCCCACGATGCAGTCGGGAAGTCTTATCCATGAGATATAGCCTCACGAAGCGAATATGCGCTTGGGTTCCAGGGGGTTGGTCAGTTCGGTTTTCGTGGAATCCTGGTCCGGGTCTGCATCCACTTTTGCGTATGCGTATGCGTATGCAGGCAAGTTGCGAGGGAATTCGTGAGGGTCGTTCGTGATGGATTGGCCTTGCTCTGTGTTTTTAGTTGATGATTCTGCCAGGCAGTCAGTCTAAGACGATGCAGTGTAAAGCAAGACAAGGCAGAAAAGAACAAGGCAGAAAAGAACAAGGTAGAAAAGATAGGCAAAAGTATGGACTGTGCAGGACGTCCGTAAACCACTCAACGCACTAGGTTTGTTCACGACTAACAAACTCAAGTCCTCCATGGTGCGCAACTCAAACTTAATCGCGGTGTGCATGACAGGAGAGCGCAAGCAAGTGGAACACAAAACAAACCGGGACTGGGCTGGCGAGCTGAACATCCCCTGTCGCTCCGTGCAACAGTCCACTCACGCAGGGAACCCAGAGGCGCTAGCTGGCCCAAGCTCTCCAACGTCAGCTGAAAACCGAATTTGCCCTCATCCGGGACGGACATTGCCAGTATTATATTAGTATTCGGGCTGGCTTGAGTCGTGAGGGAGTTTTCTGCTGCTGAGGTTGTGTTGTGAGGGTCAGGACGGGAGGTAGAGAGTATCCATGGGATGGATGGATGGAGGAGAAGAAAAGAAAAGAAAAAAGCCCTATATCGTGCCGTGTTATTTATGGATGGGCTGGTACTTTTGTTGTATTGGCTGGCTGGCTGCTTTGAGGTTTTCTCGGGATGGTGAGCCGATGACCTGCTGTATCTTACATTATTTGGGTGCGTGGGTGCGGCATGTGGATAGTTGACTTATCATGCAGTGGTTGATTTGCAGGCGAGTGAGATACGCGGCAATAATTTAACTGCTGACATCGTGTACGTACAGTCGGTAGGTAGGTATAGGTTGAAGTACCAAGGACGGACTGACTGACAGACAGACTGACTGACGAAATCCCCTTCTCCGGACCTTGTTCCTTGAACATAACATCAGCGTCTGTCCATTGGTTTGTTTACGGCGGCACAGGATCGGAATAGAGTCAGTCAGTTAGTGAGTGGGTTGAGGTCGAGAAAGAGGTCACTCTCTTACTCGCCCCTCTTCGTCGTCAAGGATGGAGCGTAGCTATAGCCGCCTCGTATGTACAGTTGGTAGGTATGTACTTTACTGGGTGGGTACTTGGCGGGTCTACATATTACCCCTCCTTTGCAGATTTGATCTGACTTGACAGATCCCACACAACTCTATTTCGATCGAGGAGGCGGTAAGTAGTGTGTGTGCGGTGAACTGACTAGTGGAACTTATTTGCTATTTGCTATTCTCCCGTGGAGAGGCTAGGCGTGGGGCTAGACAGTGTGTAAAGTCATTCGGGGTCCTGTAGTGAGACTTTGAGGTGGGAGGTGAGCTGTACTTCTCTCGCATGCTGGATTGAGGTCGAGCGGGCGCTCTTCGTACCGGCGGGGCGGGAGATCGACGTGAGCTGATGAGTGAGAGAGATGTGGTTTCTTGTACTTGTACAACCCTGTTGTTGTTGGTCCGAGGACAGCCCTACAGACCGATCACACTACACCCTTTTCTGCGGCCGCCCGGTCGTGACCTCTTGACTCCTGGCTGACTGGCTCCGTCGAAAGTGGAGAGAAGATTGGACTGCCGTGCAACGGAACACTTACGGATGAGATTAGATTCGAGCTGGGATGGATACAGTAAATGCCGACCTGAAATCCCCCTAAATGGCGGCGGCAACAAGCTCTGGTGTCGTCCATGTCAGGTTGAATTGTGCCAACTTCTGCTACATACTCCACAATCGAATCCATACTGGGCTGAAGAAAGCCTACTAACGACAAAGGTTAATGGCCGATCTTTCACTCCAGAGCTTGAATTTACGCCCTGCAGGGGTCCGGTTGCCCCTCATGTTTAGCCATGCGGCCTCTCAGAAGCGAGAGAAAGACGGGCCAGAGTCGATAGAAGCTGTGAGTGAGCGACGTCGAGATTTGATATGCCATCCCATGCCATGTCATGCAATGCACTGCACTGCACGGCACTGCACTAAAGTACATATGCCCCTGACATGAAAATGGTAATTGCGCATGGCTTTCCTCCTTGAGATGATGAGATTTGATGAGCGTTCCTCGTCTGCTTCTGCGTCCCTTCGGCCTGCCAAGTCTTTGCCTCACGGTTCCATCCACGGTCCACCATCCACCATCCATCCGCCATCCACCTCCCACAATATTAATCCACAATATCAATCCATGCCCATGCGCGTCAGACACGGCTGACATCTGCCCTGTACTCAACCCAACCCAACTCCCCCCTGGTCATCCCAACTCCAAAACCCACCAACACCACCACCACCACCACCTTTTCCCTTTCTAGCTTCTCCCGTGCAAGCCCTGCCCTGCCCCGGCCTCATTCCCAGGATGGTACTTCGGCCCCGTTGGAGGCGCTCGTGGAGTTGCACCGGCTTAAGATTAGGATGAGAAGAGCGCGAGTGAGGGGCAGAATGCCATCTCTACGGAGTACATACATAAGCACGACGAGATCCTGCCTTTTCTTTTCGACTCTCATCTCATGTCCCCTCCTCCTCGTTACGATTCCCGAGTCCTTCTAATTTCTCACCTCACCTCACCTCTCCTCTCCTCTCCTCGTCTCGCCTTCCTCTATCGGGCCTACCGTATACTTTGTATATCTTCCTCCGCTTCCTTCATATACCCACTCATACGGTCGTCGCCATGCCTGTCCTTTCAGAACCATACGCCCACGCGGCCATGGGCGCGCCATACTTCTTGCTCGCATTCGCATTGCTGGGTATATGCTCCCTCGTCATGAGAAGGAGACGATCGAGTACGAGCGTTTCACAGACTACTGAAACTACCTTTTCGGAAAAAGATACGGAAATTATCCAGTACAGAGATGAGGAATATATCCAAGAAAAGAAAGAGATATCATCGTCGGTTGAAGAGCAAACAACATCTCACATTCAAAGACCTCCACAACCTCAACCTCAACCTCAACCACCCCCACCCCCTTTCTCGCCCCCCATGCCTCTGATCGCAACCCAAGATCTCAGCTTCGGAATGGGAATGGGTACGAACGCTTCGTACTACGATTCACCCACCTCCGACTCCCCCATCATCTCGACCTTTGATTCTTTCGAAGCAGCAGGGATGGATGTCCCGAGACGGAGGAGTTACACGAAGACTACTGCGGGCGGAGTGGAGGTTCAGGGAGAGGTAGTCATGGCTGAGGGATGGAGACGCCATACCCGCGTCTTTGGTGGTGGAGTGTGTATTGCCTGCGAGGAATCGGAACGCAGGATGACTGCTTGACTAGCGCGGAAAAAGAAGGAGGAGGAGGAGGAGGGACGGGAGGGGTTGGATAAGGGGGGTTGAGCATGAGATAGGTACCTTACCTTATGCATGGATCGATATCACGTGCGAATATCCTGCTGCGCTGCGCTGGCAGTGGAATTGGCCATTCGATCCTGAGAGGGAGGGAGGGAGTAAGCATAGGTAGCAATGCGGTCTGAAACATTGCTTGCGGTGTCCTTGGTGTCCGTTCCGTTGCGAAGGATCAGACATCTCGAACCAAGGAGGAAGGTGGTGTAAGCACGTCACGTGCTGGGATGGAAGGCCCGAACGAGCTACCTAATGTGGCTGAGACTTGGGCGTGTGACTTGGAAGACGGCACTGAAAATGAGACTTGGGGATTGCCGTGGCGGGCGGAGCGTGGGATAATGGCGTATCTGGGATAGGGATTGGAACTGGGATTGGATGTTGATATAGTGCGGATTTTTGGATTGGATTAGATCTGAAGTGTAGGGTTGAAGAGGAAATCAGATATTGCATTTGCATAATGAAAGATATATGACCTAAAAGAGTCGCGGATAGCATGTGTATTGTGACTTGAAAGCTGACCACGGGTAGAGGAAGAGGACAAGGCTGAAACTAAGTGGAAATTGACAAGTAGTACAGCTTTCTGCAGTATGCTTCGTTTATGTGAGTGAGTACACTCACTATTGTGATTATTCTCAACTCAACTCTCCTCAAACCATCGATTTCGTATCAACGGCATTTCATCTCTTAAGTCGAACGGACTTCTTCTTCTCTCCGCACTCACACACATTCACCTCCGTCTTGGATAGGTAACTGAAAGCTGTAAGTTTTAAATAATAATACACGAGGATTGAGTGCTAAGAATGGGTAACATACCTGCGACCATCTCCTACCTAAAGATGCTGGACAATTCCTACATCTCCTCCCCCGTAGATTTCTTCACCACCCCATCTTCTCCCTAATTCCCCTCCTCAAACGCAGTACGTCCACCCGCCATCTTCTCCCTCGGAAGTTTCGATTCGCGCTTCCACTTCTCAAGCAGGCGCCTCCACGGCGCGAACATTCCGGGTCTGAGAAACATCATCATCCCTATTAATTGCTACCATCACCACAACATCTTCCCTGCATAATTACCGCTCAGCAATTCAACCGACTCGCAATAAACCTTACGAGCGCGACCCATCTCCTTCTCCATCTCGTACGTCATAGCCAGCCTATATCTCGCACGCATGGTCTTCACACTCTCGACTCCATGCGCCTGAGTAAAGACTGGTATAGCGCTTTCCAGACACGCGATGAGAGCTGAAAGCGCGTATCTCCCGACTTGAAGGAGGAGGATTTTCTTTGCGTGGAAACGCGCGCGGAAGAGGAGGGGAAGAGTCGCCTATGAGAGCTGCGCGTCGAGGATTTGCATGACCTGACGGGGTCGCCGACTTCGGTGGAGAGTGTCGACGAGAGAGAGAGAGTGCGAGGAGGGATGTCGCGTTGGGGAATTGAGTCGTGACCATATCGACGAGTCGTTCGGCTGGCACTGGAAGGTAGGAGGCGACTTTTAGGAGGGTGGCGAGACGATTCTGGATAGATTCCTTGTCTTGGTGAGGAGTATCGCACGGAAGTAGACTCTCGAGGAATTGGAATCCTGTTTCAGAGTGATCGTATCAGTACAGTAACTCCATAGTATTATCCACTGGGATTCTGGAGATAGACTGCTACTGAACGATATATCAGCCCTATCTGTTTTCAGAAATCGAAGACCCAGAGCGACTGCATGCTGAGCTTTAGGTCCGGCGAATATCGCAGCGAGTCGTGCTTTGTCAGAATCACATTTTCCTTGCCACGATAACGCGGAAAGCTGACTTTGGAATTGCGCTTCGCTGAAATCGATGAAGCAGAAATCGGTATACTTGTGACGGCTTCTCCGGAACATGATGTTGTCCGTGATATCGCCATGAGCAATTCCGAGTTGATGGAGTGCTTTCAGGGTAACTTTCATGTCTCTCTGTAGAGCGTCGAGGTAGAAGGAGCTTGAAATTGTGTCGATTGAAATTGTGTCGATTGAAATTGTGTCGATTGTGTAAAGGACATCAAACAAGAGCGGGCCATGCAGGCGTTCAAGTGCAAGCGCTGTAGAATATGGTGTAAATGAAGAGGATCCCTTGGAAGTTGCAAGTGAACGAGGGTGCTCGGTAAATTCTTTCGGGAGAAGAACCTGTCCGTGAAAGCCCGGGATAAAGGTGTGGATCGGTGGTTGTGATTGTGATTGTATCTCGCTTGCTGCTGAGGAGTGGATCATTTGGTAGGCGAGAAGCTCTTGCTTGAAGGACTCTGCATCTGTAAACTTGAAGATGTTAGTAAGATGCCAGCAAGTATTCGGCATGGAGAAGGAAGGGAAGGGAAGAGAAGGGAAGGGAAGAGAAGGGAAGGGAAGAGAAGGGAAGGGAAGAGAAGGGAAGGGAAGAGAAGGGAAGGGAAAGGAAGGGAGGTGTCTCAGGAAGAAATGAGAAACTCACTATCTTGAGAGCAAGACCACCCGGCCCTGCCTCGTACTCTAAAACCTGGCCAGCTCCTCCAACCCCAAGGATATGACCAATGTCCTCCTCGCGCAAGTGCCGTTCTCCAGCCTCCTTTGCTGAGTGGTCGCTGGATTGCTTTTCACAGGCCAATAACTTTGATCGCTTAGAGTCTTGAGTTCGCGTGGGTTGGTGGGGGTTCGATTGTACTGGGCCACTGCTTTCCTGATGCTCAGTGTCTTCTGACAATGCCTGCTTCTTTGAAATCGTTTCCACCTGCCCCACTAGGCTTTGGCTCTCCATCACCTGGTCTGAATCTTTCGGAGAACACCCTTGGGGTATCGTCAACTCCTGGATTGATGTCTGGAAAGCCTGGGGAGAAGCTGCTCGTAGTAGCAAAGGAGTTTCAAATGCTGACACTGGTGTTGATATTTGAGGAGGAGGATGAGGACCTGTAGAGACTAGCCGCGGCAGTTGAAGAGGTGAGTAAGCTTGAGAGGGCCGTTGTTGTTGTTGTTGTCCACATCGAAGTGGAACCTCATGGACAAGATCGTCAGCTGTATTTGCGCCTGTATCTGTATCTGCACCTGCGCATATCTTTGTATTGAGCGTCGGCACAGTATCTTGGTTATCTGTCTGCGAATGGAGATATGGATGTGAAGAGCCCATCATTGCAGATAATCATCAAGCGCGTGTGATGTAATACTTGAAGTTCCAGAATGTTCAAGGGACTTGTATTTTGAAGCTCCGGGTGGTGACCGTTCGTTCCATATACCACTTCCGACGACGACGACGACCACGAATTATCTCACAAAGACTCATATGCCGAAACAAGGTTCTGCTACGCCATTCACCCGCTTGAATTGCTCGCCGGCCAGCAATATCGTGACAAGCCAGAGATGACAACCCCAACTAGACCCAAAAGAAGAAGCAGCGAAGACAGCGAAAGAATATGCAAAACTCGTTGTTACTTCACAACAAATGCTCAAAAGTAGCGGTTAGTAAAGTAATAAAATACTCTTAAGACATTGAATTATTTATTAGTTGTTCTTAAAGCATATGCCCAGACGGTATCTCATTTGAAAAGTTGTGCGTAGAAAAATAGTGCAACGAGGCAGTTGGATTCAATCGTCTGGAGGTTCCTCAATCGGCCATATAAAACTCCGCCCCGCAGCGGAGTCAGGAAGGGAACAAGTCGACGACAGGTATAACGTGAGCGTGCTCCTTTCCCTATAAGGCTGTAGACACTTCACATGTTGGCTGCAGTTGGGTCACACAAGGTGACACTGTCGGAGTGTGGTAGTGTTTTTTCCGAGGATTGGATTCATGTATCGAGGGGGCGAAAGCTATTTATTTCATAACATGTCATTGAATTTCGTTCTTTTGCTTAAAGTTCCATCATAGATAGGGTGGTTGTTCACCCCTGAATAGCACGGGTCTGGATAACAATTGGATAGAGGTCTGGAAATTTGGCATTCAGGAACCGAAAACTAAACAAGGGGAGATACTATTGGATGCATCTCTCAAGTCAACTAGTCATTCCAACCCCTCTTTCTGATACCTGCACCTCGGTCTTGGACAACTAAAAGCTGAAGAGTCCAGAGAACCCGAGAAATAAGGACGAGAATAGATACAAAAGACTTCAGACTAGTGATTTCCGCAATGCAAAGCAGGAAACAGCTGAGTCTGCATATGCCTTGGTACATGCATTCGACGCGTCTAGATCCAATCGTATTAGCTTCTCCCGACGAGGCTGGCTGTCAGACGGCGCGATTCGAGTCCAGGCCCGCCGAGGCACGCGGTAGCTTTGTTGAGGCTGAGTATGGTACGGAAGCTTGTTCTTCCGGAGTGATACGAGCTTTGAGACAAGATTGATAGCGGATGGGGTTGAAGGCGGAAATAGATGAGGCTTAAGATTTGGATTTTGCTTTTGAGGATGAGTGAGTTGAGGACTATTTGGGTGTTGTTGGAAGGGAAATCGACTGGCCGACGCTAAGGAAATTAAGCGAAAGAAGTTACTCATGTGACCCAATACGCTCCCTTCGATGAAAAGAGTTCTTGCATCAACAAATTTCGAAGGATAGGCTTTTGGACACACGTTTGATGTCAACCACAGAGCTATTCGGGTTTTGGACCTGAAATGTTGAGTTGTTAGAATCCGAATCACGTTTTGTTAACCGAGATTAGGGATATTTCTCCGTCGACGGCCTGACGACTTGAAACACTCACCATCATCAGTTACTTGAACATCCGTTCAACCATCGCACAGGGCTATATGATGAAGTATGGACGCCCAAGACCCTATCATTCACTCGAAAGAACAAAGGACCAATCTTCCGAAAGATCATCGAAATCCCGTTCTTTCCGAGGTGCTAAAAAATCGAGGGATGGCTTCTGCATTGCATGCTTCACTGCAGCCAAGCCTTAAACACGCTTTGCGCCGCCGTCACGTATCGAACGACTCGATTTTATGGTATTTCGTTCAGCCGAACTTTCAAAAGGGGTCCAAACAATTGCAGTTCCTGACCTTGGCTGTGTTGGGAATCGTGCTGCATCTTCATGGCGCTAGGATGTTACACTCCCGATGCGAAAGGTCAAAGTTCTACTGGTTTCTGAATCAAGCTTCTGCCCCACGATCTGCTTCCTCACCTCCAAAACGGACATCAATTGGCTAAAGACCTGACAGATGTTGCTCTTTATTCCACATTATAAGACATTATTGGTGAATTTGGAGTCCAGGCCCTTCGGCATGAGGAATGAAATCTACTAGATCCTTGTTCACATCTTCGGATCCACGACGGAAATCCGGAGGCAGACACTACAGCCCTGTTTGTTTGTCTATCGCTTCCTCTACAGGAAACATGATCACTCCAATCGAATCTCATCGAGTGGACCATCCTGTCATGTTTTGGCCAAGACTCAAACGCGCAGAGCCTCAGCTTCCGAGCCCTTGGAATTCAGTTACCGTAATGGACTCAGCTCTGATCCCCCACGATCTCCTGCGAGCTGATGATCCATGGAAACACGAACAGCAGAAGCATCCCATTGGGTACACTTGTTCATACCTGGTCCTTCCCTTCGATCTGTCGCCACCCTGCTCGTTTCCACTGTTTGTTCTCGGTATCTCATGATCCAATCGCAACTGCTCAGAGTTTCTCGTCTGAACTTTCGGTAGGCATCGTGTCTCGCTAGAAAGATGCGTACTCGCATTTGTCTATGCCACAGTCGGGTCTTGACAAATCCGCGGTGAATAGTTTCCAAACAAGTCAGAGGTTTAACCCCTCTGTCAGAAGGCTTGATACCCGAGCCAAGCGCTCGGCGTCCGGTCTTTTTTTGGTTTAAGCTTTTGCCCGGCTATCTCACTTGGCATCTCTGTATAAGTATCTGTCAAGCTCCCCCTCAAAGATTTCTCTTTCCTCATCATCAGCAGCTTCAGCATCTTCTTATTTCCGCACTTCACTCCTTCTCTCAATCCAGCCAGGCGCCGGTCGCATTTTTCTCCAACTTCAACCATCTTTGAAAAATATTTTTGCTTTGGATTCTCCACTTCACACATTCAAAATGCAGTACTCATCAGCAATCCTCATTGTGGCCTTTGCTGCCACCAATGTCTTCGCTCACGGTGTTATCGACTCCGTTGTTGGAGCCAACCAAGTTACCATGCCAGGTCTCTCAGGTAAGACAACACCTGCCTTCCATTCTTGCCCATCTAACATCCTCTAGTCGCCGACGGAACTCCTCGTGATTGTGCTTCCCCAGGTTGCGGATCTGAAGCAGACACCTCCATCATACGCGACAGAGAGATGGGCACTGCCAAAGCCTCAGCACTCGGCCGAACCCAAGCCGGCGGACCTGTCGACGCAGCTAAGATGATCGCACTCTTCATGGGCGATGGCGGAAACGCAACTGACACCGTCGCCGCTCGCGAAATCCACACCGCCAACGTCCTCCGTCGTTCTCTGGGCGAGCGTGCTGCCAACGGCGGTACTAAGACCCCCAAGGGCACCAAGGAGACTGCCGTCAAAGCCGCAACAGGAGCCGGTGCTTCATCTGGTCTTCCCACCACCGCCGACGACGGAACAGTCACCATGACCTTCCATCAAGTCAACCAAGACGGTGCAGGCCCATTGACCGCCATGGTCGACCCCACATCCGGCGGAACCGACCCAGCTGCATTCCAAAAGGCAGAGGTCACCCAGAACGTGCCTGGTATCGGCATTGGCGGTCTCTCCGCTGCTTCGACTATGGACTTCCCAGTCGCTATGGCTATGCCAGCTGGTATGACCTGTGCTGGCTCTGTTGGAGGCGCTACCAACGTCTGTGTTGCCAAGCTCCAGAATTCGGCTCTTGCTGGCCCGTTTGGTGGATCCGTCGCTTTCACACAATCTTCTGCTGCTAAGAAGCGTGCTATCGAGTATAACCTCAGCAAGCGCCGTTTCGCTCGCTCGCTCGCCAACCAACAGTAAATCTGCGGTGTTCGTTCAAGTTTGATGAGGATGGTTATATCAGTGGTCTAATGATGGAGATGGTTTCACGGTTGTATATAATGGTTGAGGCTGCTTTTTTTCCTTTGTCAAGAACAATACATAGTCAGCAGTGTCGGTTGTGGGGAGGTTTAATTGAGAGGGGAGATTAGGTTAATAGGAATCTGAGACTCGGTCATTTACTTTGTGCGGTGATGGTTATTTAGATAGTAGAATTGACTATATACATTCCTTAAAATAAAAGCTGCTCTCACATCCACCAAAACACTAAAGCACAGACAAATCCGCAGGAACGTTACAATTCCTTGTTCTCGCACAGTAAAGCTTACTTTGTTTCGAAACGCCATCGAAACTTTCTCGTCGCACTCGCTCGGCTTCGGAAAAATGCTCTGGCGAAGTGGAGATCCGGATCCGGATGGGACGAGGAAGAGAATCTTACGATTTTATAATTCGGAATCAAATAAAGTCCGTTTGATAATGGAGGGGGTGTGTGAATGTTTTGGGGGTGTGGAGTTGGGCGTCGGTTGAGAAGCTGATTTTGACAAGAAAAGGAGCTGCTAGTCAGGGGAAATATCTGTAACAAGTAAGACATATGACCTCTGAGGTAAAGCAGACCATTATTTTGAGCAAAAGCGTGTGAGAAGTGTGGAATAATGAATGGACGAATGTTCTCAAGACGCTGAACTGAATGCCGGATATACAGCAGGGCGCCAGTCTGGACTTGGAGTGGAAGAGCCTATTGCCATACTGATCTTGATTCTCTTAACTAATTTGTAGATGACAATGAACGAGCAAATGACGGTCTATTACGAGACTAACAATAGGTGTGCGGGGTGGAAAAATTAATGCTCGGCCTCCTTGAATGTGGAGGTAACTTCCTTGTAGCGTGCACGATTCTTGGGTAGCTATTTCACCTTTGAGTTGTTTGCTTGACTTTGTTTACGCTGCCAGTTCTTCAAACGATCTTGAGTTGTAGTTGGGATAGCTCTAACTCTCGACAATTCAAATTCTGCTTCTTCACATTTATATTTAGCTATTGATAGCGCATGCTTGTGGGCTGGCGCTTTGACCGTGACTAAATACTCCTATTCACTAGTTTTCGGATCTTGACATGCCTGTTTTTCTATATGCTCCTGGAAGTTCACCTTGGGCTCAGTGAGCCAGACGTCGGAATTTTCTTAATAGTATCTACATCTATAGATACCAACGAAACAACTTGCAAACACCGTCAGTTCATCTGAAGCTACACCTGCCCAGAGCAGGGCTGTAGGACCACTGTATCGACGCCAAAGGTCAACATCGATCTCCCCGTCATCTCTCACGTCGCTGAAATGGGACACACGTGCACATGTCTCTAGTGCGCTTACAGAACATCAAATTTGGAAAGCAAAGGGGTGAAGCTATGTTTCACGCCCCAGGATTGGCTAATGCATATGCGTTTCTATCTGTTGGAAGTTAGGAGTTGACAACTTCATGTTACATGGCGGTAACAGAGGATGTTCTTAGTTCAAAAGAAGCCTGCCAAATGTGTAGTCTTCTTTGTGTCAATTCTTACTAAGGGCATTTATTACCAGACCGATCATGAGAACATTTGCATGACTCAAGAATCGCAGTTACTGCATGGACTCCCAATACTTCTCTGGCATCTGGCGAAGAGCTTTTGATTACTACTCAAGCTCTGGAAGGTCTTTTTGTAGATGTGGAAAGTGGATGTTGACATTAAGCGAGGAGTGGGAGGGTCGGCATCACCAGTTCCACTATTTGCGATGCTAGCGATATCAGTTACTACTTAAATGGTACGCACATGTCTATTCGCATTGCTTGAACAGCTCGATAAAGTTGCTGCTCTAGTGTATGCCCTAATCCCTTTGCGACATCCGAGTGAGGGGCCAGTCGAGGTTGGTGACTCAGCCCCCTAGCAGACTAGCGACGTAGTTGGATATAGTCCAAATGACGAAAGCGCAATGACAATATTTGAAATAATGCATAAAGCAATTCTCCTTGATTCTTGAACATCAAGTCCCATTATTTTACATCCATTAATTGTTTCACTCGTCACTATCCACCACTCCAACACGATGTCGTCAAACAATTTCGGCGCTTTCAGCTGGATGGCTCCTCCCAGTTCTCCAATGAAGACTTTTATGTCCGGATCTCAACCTTCTAAGACGCCAACACCAACGCAAAAAAGCCTCCCTATAAGTGATCTTGTCAGGTCCTTCCAAGCTGCACCAAGTCTCGGAATCCAAACGTTCCGGAATTATCAGGAGAGGGCTGAGAGTGTAGCGGATCCCATGCCCATATTTGAAGAAGCCACCAAATTTATACAAGAGATCAGAGAAAGCGCAAAGACCCATAGGGTTTTGGTAGAGTCGCTGAGAGAAAATCTCCCAAAAGTCGTGTATTCGTCCAATTTCATCGAAAAGGCCGGAATGTGCCTCCGCCAAACGACAGAAATAGTTCAGAGAATCCTAGGGGGAGAGGTCCGAGAGGACATCCAGGCTGAAGATATCGACGAAGGATCTGAGGGTTATCAGGCCACAGTCGACTATGTGGTATCTGCATATCGATACGATCCCACGAAAACCGACCGAAATCTCATCATCCAATGTCGCAGAGAAGTCATACAACATACGGAAGCGTTTCTTCATATCACCAAGGCAATTGTTATTGATGGTGAACCTTTATCAGAACGTCTCATCAAAGATACCCATCGGATCCTGGTCACTGGAATCGATAGACATGAGTCTGGCGCTGGAGATGTGACGACTCCCTGGCAGAAATACGGCGGCATATATCGCAACGTGGGCGTCATGGCTGGTCCAACTTCATTCGTCGTGCCGAAACATATCCCCAAGACAATGCGAGAGCTCATCGGGAAATTCAACATCGATATGGAAGAAGCCAAGAAGACCGACGAGATTGATCCGTTCCACCTCGCAGCCAAATACTCTAATCTATTCGTCTTGATACATCCATTCCTAGATGGGAATGGTAGAATGTGTCGGCTTATACTTAATGCGCTGCTTTTGAAATATACTGGAATGGTGGTTGCGTTTGGAGGGAGTGATGAGGGGAGGGAAGAGTATTTTGGGATTGTGAGGAGAGCTTCTGAGGATTTGTCAGATGATCAGTCGGAGTTTGCTGCTTTTATTTTGAACAAGGCAGTGGTTGGATTGAGAGAACTAGGAACACGTTCTCAAAGCATGAGTTGATAACGAGGTTAAGAATGGGTTCTTGCTTAATGAGGTAGCTCAGTATCCGTAAATGGAAAGCGAGAATCAACAGATGGGAATAAACCAAGGAGTTAGAAAACTATCATTGTGCCATTTTCTTGATCCAATCCGAAAAATGGCGTTTTTTATACCATACTGCTCAAGTGATGTGTGCATACCGGTACTTCAAAGTGCTGTTCAATGTCCCTCTGGTGTATCACTGCACTGGCAAGCGCATCGACATTCCTTGTTATGGACTCGGGGAGGTCGGATGAGGGGCAGGAAGAAGGCATAGGGGAGAAGTGTGTATTCGTACTGAAACTAAGGAAGGAAGGTTCTCTCTATCACAGGAAATCCGCTTATATGTGCCCTGCACCTGACTCCCACGTGACCCTAACATTCCTCCACTGAACGGTGGTTAAGTTTCTCGAATTTCAAAATGGTAAGATAATCCAGCGAATCAGAGATTGTCAAGAACGTGGCTTGCGGGAAACTTTTGTCTGCCTATGAAGGAGGCTCGCTTAGACGAGGTGCATGCACTGAATGCATCTCCACGTAACTCTTTAGCTATATCGCAACGACACGCAAACTCTCTCGAAGATAGCAGCAAAAGCATCTACACCACACGCTCATCGCTGCAACTCTAGAAGTACACTATATCTTTGCTGGCTTGGTAACTCGCTCATCTATCACTCAATCGGACGCTACCCCGCCATTTCCAAGCATGCGCCTCCTCAACACGACAACTCTCCTCCTCGAAGACTTCTGCGGCGACAGCATTCCCGACTATGCTATCCTCTCTCACCGATGGGAAAAAGAAGAAGTTACATTCCAAGATGTTCGTGAAGGTCGTGGCCCCAACATGGCGGGGTATTCCAAGATCACTGGCTGCTGTCGACAGGCTAAGCTGGATGGGTGGGAGTATGCTTGGGTGGATTCATGCTGCATCGATAAGTCGAGTAGCGCGGAGCTTTCAGAGGCAATCAATTCGATGTTCAACTGGTATCGCGATGCGCAGGTCTGCTACGCTTATCTGTCTGATGTGGAGGAACGATCCGAGTTTGGGAAAAGTCAGTGGTTTACCCGAGGGTGGACATTGCAGGAGTTACTGGCTCCGGAATTCTTGATTTTCTACGACAAGAACTGGAAAGAGATTGATACAAAACTTCGTATGATGAGAGAGCTGAAGTCGATCACTGGAATTGCCCATTTAACGAATTTCGAGGAGGCCTCGGTTGCACAAAAGATGTCGTGGGCGTCCCGGAGAAGCACTACGAGGGTCGAAGATCAAGCTTATTGTCTCATGGGTCTTTTCGGAGTAAACATGCCACCTCTGTACGGGGAAGGGACGAAGGCCTTTCTGCGCCTCCAGCTTGAGATTCTCCGTATTTCCGACGACCAATCCATCTTTGCTTGGTTAATGAGGAGTACTGGAAGATACGAGACTGGGTTGTTAGCTCAGTCTACAGAATGGTTCAGAGAATGCTCCGATATGGTTGAGCCTAGTTTCACCCTTCAAAGAGCTCCATATGCAATGACCAACAAAGGCATTCGGATTGAAACACGACTCATTTCGATGACAAGTCTCGAAGACTGGGAGGAAGATGGCTCCGAGTGTTTTCTCGAAGACTGGGAGGAAGATGGCGACGAGTGTTTCATGCCCCTCCATTGTATAAGAGAAGGAGGTTGGAACCCTGTGATGTTGCCAGTCAAAAGGGTTGATAGAGACCAGTTTGTGAGAATCTCGTCACAAAATATGACCCAGCACCTTTATTCCGCTCGACCCGACTTTTTCGAAGATCACCCTGAAGGTTCTGTCTCCCGTCACAAGCACCACATATGCTACTTCAAGCAAGAGAAAGTACAAGCACTACTCTTTTATGACATTTTCAGCGTGAATTTAGTCACGGACACTCGTTGCCAATATCAGATCGCAGGGACTATGAATGATTCATCAATACCATGGACACCAGAAGGGAGTACCAACACGACTGTGGCACTTCAACGTGGAGCACAGGGAGAACAAGTCACCGTACTATTCAGTCGCGACTATACTAGTCTTCTTTACCCGTTTGCCATTCTGATTGGAATGAGATCTAAGCTTCCCACGATAGATATCGTCTGCAAGGTCCAAGTCTCGCCATCGGGAGAAACCATTTGGGCCACGCAGAAGAGACCAAGCCTTGACAAAGTATCCCAGCAATTGATGTCTGGCGACACAGTCTCCTATGTCTTGAAGAGTGGTAGGCACCCTTACCTTTCAAGTCATTATGTCCTCGATGTCATAATTGATGGTCGGGTGGGAACGCCTGCCCTACCCTGGCCAGACCCGGATCCGGGGATGCTCTGTTCACAGATGTTAACACCACTTGAGCATCGAACTAGACAGGTCTTGGAGGGGAATTTGGAGAAGTTGAATGTGAGATCCGATGAGCTTACTCAGGAACAGAGGTGGAAATGAGTCTCAAAATCAATGGACAAGCTACGAGGCTCCTGCGAATTGGTAGTTTTCCACATGTATGGTGAAAAGAGGTTTCTCTGATTCTCTGCGTAATCAAGTAGCTCTCAAGTAATAGCAACTCACTGCGAGATTTCAGACCTATTAGTACAGCATTCTCTGTACCTAAACCAGAAGTGTAACTTGGAGTCTATATCAACTAACTCCAGCTTGATTTTAGTGCCTGGCTTATCCTATAAAAGGTTGTAGTGTCAGTAACACACGTAGGTTCAAATCAGACTGCATCAACCCTCATTACCTTGAAGGCTTCATTCCCAGGCTCACAGGCCAGAGATTTCTATAGAGAGTAGGGCTGGGGAGGCTGAACATGTAACTTGTGAGTTTGTGTACTAATTCACGTTATATATATTGAAAGATTGTTTTTCTCAAATGTATATGCACGAAGATTTATAGTTCAAAAGATGACAGTCATACCACTTTCGGCAACAACAAACTGTTCCCTCACTTCATGCATCGAAATTTCTTTGACTTCTCACGACCACAGAAATTAATTTGAGGATCTGTGTGGAGTAGCTCAAACTTTCCTCAACCTTGTCCCCATGTTCAGCAAGCGCAACTTCCGAGCAATTTTCAGGATCCTCTGTGAGTCAAACACAAGCCGAACCGTAATGAATTGTTTCAAGAAATGTGTTTCGGCTCAGGAACATAGATTGTATAAAATTTATCAATTTCCTTCACTAGATTCTCATGTATCATTGTCTCCCGACTGCTTCACAATTGTTCGATTAGGGATTATTCACCAAGAACATCAAATGCTGGCTATGGTGCCATGTAACTACCTAGAACGCTATTCCATACTCACTACAATCGGGCCAGGCTTATATCCATATAAAGTAATGGTCATACCTAGAATCTAAAGAAATGTGGGTAGACCAGCCTACTGAACGACTTCAAGAAGAGCTTTTGCTTTGTGTCAGGACCCTTTCTAACACCCTATATATATATTTTTCCTTTCGTACATATCCATGAGGGGGGGATTTTTTTTTTCAAAAAAACTGTGGGGCCACAATAACGAACCTCAAAGTTCTCTTCCAAAAGATATTATATCTTGGCATTCCGAATACGGAATCCCAAAATGACGACAAGAGAATCAGTGACAACGAGAGCATTTCTAAAGGGAATGATATCAATTTATCAGAGCCGTTAACCCTATTCAAACCCCCAACAAACTCTCTTGCCCTTTAAAGTTATGCATTACGCTTTTGAAAGGCATATGGATATACACCATAGGCAGGGGCGTTCTCTGTCCGAGTCATTGCAGGCTGCATTGAAGAGTTTGAAGATTCTTGAGCCCTTTGAGGAGTATTAATATACACTTTGTCAAACCCCCTTTCTTGATGAACAACGTGATGACTACAGCGCAACTCTCAAGCTTCTGAATTCGTTGTAATTTTTCAATTTATCAGCAAAATCCTTTCCAGTCACAGTTCCGAGAGCAATGAACCCGAGCCTGATCACACACTTATAACATTCACTATTCTCCAGTGGAATGTTTTCGTCCACTTGTCTGATCCCGGGGCATAAATAAATCATCTTTCACCAAGGTAGGCAGCACAAACTCAACAGAGAGCTTGCACGAATGGATACAAGGGACTCGCCTTGGGAGGAGCATGCCACTTGCACAAGTACCATTTACCTCACATGTGCTTATGCTGTTCTCCCGAAAGCTCTATGTCTTCTATATTTAAGATATTTACTCAGGCCTTGTTCTTGTGCTTGAGTTTCTTCTGATTGCATGAGAGTAGGTGTGTGTTCGCGAGTGATGAACGACAACAGCACTTCGTCTGACAACCAGGATACCCATTGTGATAAGGCGTGCTTCAGCCATTGTCTCTGGCTTTCACTTTATCCGTCCACTCCCGACTCGTCTCTCACGAGGGTATGTCACCCCGCCGACTCACTTTGGAGCAAGTGAGACCTCAAAGAAGGGTAGTTTCTTGCCATGAATGCTGTGAAGACAGCCTCAGCTGTATTAATAATACAAAGACATCAGGTTTCCAATCATCAGAAGGTAAATATACGTCCACATTAACCTCAGAATTATGGACTTCGGCTTTTTTAACCCACCCCCCCCCTTCTGTGAAGGAATCGCTTCCACATCGAGATAGGCTTATTGAATATCCGTACTCACTCAGCCACACGATGCCTAGTAACTAATGGGCTAGCTACTGAGAGGGTAATGGTTATACAGAGCAGCATGTATCTCCGTCGGGGTAGAATATAACAACTTTCGGAACGGAAAAGTAAAGCAGCCAACAACCCGACCAATGGACGGAACCGAACTTATGGGCTGTCAAACATCCTCGAGACAAAGTAAGTGAGCAAAGACAGATCAGCTAATATTCACCTCACAGCAGATTTTACCTCGTAGCAAACTGAACTTGTACAGATCGGGACTAACATGGCTCGTTTAGGTTAACCTAGATGTTTATTTGATTTCCGTCGGAAATCATTTTCGTGTTGAATAATTACGAGGCCAATGAAGATTGATAGTACTCTTTTTCAAATGACAACTGCCCACCCATGTTTACATGACAACAACATCATCTCCACTCTTATAATTCCCACCAGCTCATCAACCCCAGAGAACCAGAACCTTTACATCACCCATTCTCTTCTTCACGCGGTCGTCCTACCACCATCTCTCCCACACCCGATAATCTTCTCTCGCCGCAGTCTCGCCAAAAAAAACTATACTTCTAAAAGGAACAGCCGCCAACCTCTCTACCACGAGAAATTCTGTATTTGTTTGGCATGGTGAGAAGAACAGCCGCGCTGAGTTGTTTGTCATTGTAATCTTATTTAGAGACTTTGTAGGAATTACCTACCCGGCTTGAAATCCACATCCGCTCTGCTCCGACCAAGTGCTAATTATCGCTACCTACTCTACTCTGATCAACTCAGGCCTAACCCCCTCTTTGAAATTCTCCCATTTCAGCGTGCAATGAAGAAATCATGTCCCGATTCTCTGATTCTCTGATGTTTGTATGTGTGTGTGTGTGTGTGTATAGGACTGGAGCTCAATCTTTGCAGTCAAGCGAGATCAAAATACCCCTCATTTCCCACTCTCCTTGATTAACTCCCACTTCATCACTTCATCACTCCCCGATTTAACTTCCAATTCACCTCACCTCGCCAACTCACCCTACCTCACCTCACCTCACAAGACAAAACAAACAGAAATGTCTCAAACTTTTCTTCCCTTCAAACTTTTTGAATTAAGCATTATTGTATCGATCTCTATAAAGCTATCTTCTCCTGATCTCAAGCACCCTCAGTCAACCAATTACCAACCCACCCGGGGTATCCTATCCTATCCACTCTCATCCCGTTCCACCCAATCACCAAACCCATACTCATACATTAAAAATCTAAAAAGCGCCATCGATCGCCCAAGTATCCAGTGTCCGTCCACCAGGGTATCCAGCGCAGAAAGTACAAGTTTTTGAAAAGCCAAGCCGTGTGCAGTTTGCATTCATTCCAATGCGATGGATTTCAAACTCAGAAGCGAAGTGAAAGAGTGGTATTTCAGGGTGTAAAGTAATCGTGCGCAAATTGTACGTGCGTGTCGTGAGTCGTCAGTCTTTATCATTCCGTCGTGTTGGTCGAAATATACCAGTGTGTTTATCGAACCGTGTCGTATGACGTGTATCGTGTGAATTAAGTATTATTGTGGGTGGGTGCCATGTAAATGGATGCAGTGAACAAAAACGCCAGGATCCGTACCGGTACGCCATCGCTCGTACCTCCCCCCAAGGAAAACGCAAATGCAAATGCCACTCCGCCGATCATTTACAAGAAGTAAGCGATGAGCAAACCAACCACAGCAAGGCCTGATCCAGAGTTGATCACAGCGCCATTAGCGAGAACCGGACCACTGGTTGAAGAGGCTGATGGACCGACTGGTGTCGCTGTTGCGGATCCGTGAGGGGCGGTTGGGACTGTTGGTGCGGTGCCGTTTCCGCTCGGGATTGGGTGGCCGGATGGAGATGGGCTGCCTGTTCCGGAGGGGTGGATGTAGGTGGATTTGATGGTTGAGAGGGTGCTTGGGGAGCTGGTGGGTGGGCAGTAGGTGGTTGTGAAGGTGGAGGTGCTGGTTGTGGTTGTGCCGTCTGTGACGCAAGTGGTGGTGACGGTGCCAGTTGAGGTGATTGTCGTTGTGCCGTTCAGAGATGTGTGGGGGTTGACATAAGTCTTCGTGGTTGTTGGCTGAGGTGTATAGGTAGGTGCAGTGGGGTTGATATAAGTCTTCGTCGTAGTAGGTTCAACTGTATATGTAGGATACCCCGTGCCGCTAGCAGAGCTTGAGGATTGCGGAATAGGCGTGCAGTTCGGGAGAGTAAACGTTCCGTTGTACGTCCCGGATCCACCTTGCACGATACAGTTCTTTGCGCAAGCGGCGATACCACTTGTTGGAGATGATTGCCAGCACTGAGATGATCGGACGCCCAATGGAAAGTATCCGGCGAGGTTGTCGTTGCAGTTACCTGGTTGGCCGACGCCATTCGTGCAGCGGATGATGATGTTTGTGCCGAGAGAATCGCCAGCACAGAATGCGCCGTTGGGCTTGTCGGCCGGGCAGATGAACTTTCCGGCTGCGTCGTCGCTGTGATGTGTTAGTTGGTGTTGCGAAGTGATGGCATGGAGGGACTGACTAGGTGACTTGCGCACTGGCAAATGCAGCCGTTGCGGCGAGGAGAAGAGCAGAGTACATCATCTTGGTTGTTCGGCAAGTATTCAAGGTTGTTGATCTGTTTTGGTTGTTGAACGAGGGTCTAGGAGCGAGTGACTGTTGTTATATCGAGGTCTGTGAACGACAGTGGGGGAGATGAAGGATGTTTGTTTGGGAGTAGAATCAAGTTGATGATTTAAATGCGATGAGGAATAACCTGAGTGGAAGGAAGGCACGACTTTATATCTATCTCCTCTATCGCCCGCATGGTATCGGCATGGACGGAAAATAAAGTTGGGTGACAAGTCTGTCATGCAAGCAGCAACGTGACAAAGACCAACCGACCAGGGGCAGGAACACACGAAGAGGCGAGCGATGGCGATGCACCAAAATATTTTAAGCGAGGGGCTGCATGCAAGGGGTCGCCGTGTGGCTGAGCAGCACGAGCAGGGATGCAACCGACGAATACGAAGCCGCAGACAAGGAAAAGAAAGAAAAAGAGAAAAGAGAAAAGAGACTCGTGATGATGATGAACCCAGATGCAAGTATCGTCGGCTGGTCCGCACGCGATTTTAGAGTAGGGAGGGCTGGGGAATGGGTACGGAAGGTACCTGAAGATCTATTTTGAGAATGTCGCTAGATACTGTATCGTGTTCGTAGGGTTATTTGTGCTGTGCCGGAGCCTCATAACGCCGCAAGACTCACCGTCGGTTGATCTTGATCGGGCCTGTTCTGTTCTGTTCTGTTCTGTTCTGCGCAGGGTTTTCTTGGTCGGAATTTGGTCCCTATTGCTGATTCAGTCGCAGTCCCAAATCCATCAGTCATGTGTGAGCCAGATATTGCGACCGGGGATAGTATACGAGGAGCATGGCATGGCATGGCATGGTACGTGTGGTGTTTGTTCGTGCGGCGGTACCAAGACGAGCGAAACCGGAAGTATTCGCTTCGTCCATTCTATGGTTACTTTGTTATTTTGAGAAGTGCCGTCTTCGATCTGGGAGAAATCCCGACACCCGATGGACCGACGCGACACGAACGACATCATTGTGGCTTGATTTATGGCCTGCAAAGAACTCTGGTTCAAATCGACCAATCACATCCCAATGACAAATCAACGCCACAACCATCAAGATCTCCAGCCAACCGCGGGGTAATGGAGGAAGAGGAAGAGGAAGAGGCCAAGAGAGGAGGAGAAGGTGGCATGAGGTTGTACAACTCGAACGACTTCAACTGTCTTCTCTTCTCTCATCTAAACACTCCTCATTCTCCTCCACTGTAAGCACCCACCCAACCTCAACTATCACTCATCAATCGCTCATCCAAAGAGGAACCTGTTCAGTCACTTGATCGCCACATCTCACCACCCACACCTCGGCTCCAAGCACCAACCTCGTATTCCCTTTGGATCTCACCACCCATACCACATCCTTACCAATACCCTTACCGCACAACACCAAGGAACCAGCCATGTACGATTCGACGATAAACTTCACGCTTGATACTATTTGTCCTTGTAAGCAAACCCCGCTGATTAATCGCATATAGTACTTTATGATGTGAATGGGCATTGGCTGATCGGATCGGACAGGGACGTATTTGGCTAAGAAGAGGTAGGTAGGCTATTGGATTTTTGAGTTGGGTTGGGATGTAATGAGATGGGATGAAAGACTGCTAATCGAGGGAACGTTGCATAGACTTGATGAAGGTATGTGAAGATTTCTCTGCGCTTGCGGTGCCTCTGCGGTGGAGGATGTCAAACTTCCAGAGCGAGCTACACGTCATGTGACTACATATCCACGTGACACTCATCTGAACCTTGCAATGGCAGGTCGCTGGATCTGTGGGCAAGGAGAAGGGAGGTGGATACATTCTCATCAAATCCAGCTGATTAAAAATTTACAGCTCTCCGACTCGTCAGAGCCACTGACGCCTCCACAAAAGTAAACTTCACAATCGTTTACCACCCGTACCAGCTCTACCCCGAAGCCAGCGTTGAAGGTGAAGACAAGTACGCATGGTACAAGAAATCCAAGTACATCCCCCCACTGCTCCACCCTCTTCCCCCTCCGTTCCCTCACTTCCCTCCCAAGCACTAACCCCCTCCCCAGATATGGCGACTCGGACGAAAAGATGAAAATGTACACAACCCTCATGTCCGCCTACGGCGCCTCAGCAGGCATCTCCTACAAGTTCGGCGGCACCGTAGCCAACACCCTACAATCCCACCGAGTCATCCAGCATTTCCAAGAAAGCAAAGGTCCAGCTGTAGCAGACGCTCTCATCAATGCGCTGTATCGGATGTATTTTGAGGAGGAGAAGCATCCGAGTAGTAAGGAGACGCTGCTTGCCGCTTGTAAGGAGGCGGGGATTGAGGAGGCGGAGGCGGATGGGGTTATTGGGGATGAGCATGAGGGGTTGATGGAGACGAAGAGTAAGATCAGAGAACAAACTGGGAACGGAATCGATAGCGTGCCATTTGTCATTATTGAAGGGAAAAGAAGGGATATGACGCTCCAAGGGGCGCAGGAGGTAGGCGATTATGTTAAAGCGTTGGAGCAGGTTGTTAAGGAGAGTAATTGAAGTGAAGTTGCTGAGGGACAGATGTGGGAGAGAGCAATGCCAAGAAGAGTCTTGCGCAGGTAATAATCATTGAAGCTTAATCAATCCTACGAAGTGAATATTCCTTTTCAATTCAGGACTGGTACGAACATATATAAGTAAGCCTCCTTCCTCTCATTTTGACTTGAACATAAAGATACACGAGCCCACTTATCACCATATCAAAGGAATGTCAGTTCTCTGCAAGGTGTTTTGTTGCGTGCGGTGCCGGTGCTGTTGGTTGACTGATGCTTCTTCTCAACGGCACCACGCCCTTTCTTTACATACCACTTCCTCTCCCCCAAATTCCATGATTCATCTCCACTCTCCACATGACTATTATCAACCCTCTCTTTTCGCCATCTAACTCCACACTGTCATTTATTGTTCCCGCCATCGGGAGCTAGGCAGTAATCTCAGACCAAACACACCTTGCTACACTACACCAGATACTCGATGAACATCCAGAGTCCTCCTTCTTCGGCGTGTTTTCGATGCTATACATACCAGCGGGTTCGCAGAACGATGGAAACAGGCGAGAGATCTCATCTCATCCGCAGCGCTACCATCTTCGGGTTTACTTTTGACTTGTATTAGGTAAACGGGGAAGGGTGTTTATAGCGCGATAAATTTCATTGATAGATGAGGTGTCTTGATTCTGTATCCAAATACCGCTCAAACTTTGAGAGAATGGGTACGTACTAGATGGCTAAGCGAATCGCAATTTCTCAAAAAAAAAAAAAATTTGAACAATACCTCTATACGGAAGTGAATTTCTAAGAACCAACGGCACATATCGAACTAGAAGTCCCGGGCTAGCATGAAGATCTCGATTCTTGCAAAAACATGTGGAAAGTACACAGACAGTAGGAGCCAAATCACCCTTCAACAAGGGCAACTCTTGGTTTTTAAGCTTTAGGAAGGAAATCAAGTCCCCATCGAAGCTCATACCAGTTTAAGGAGAAGTGATGCTTGAAGCAAAAAAATGCTGCTAGGTCGTGTCACGTGTTGTCGCCAATTGTAATCAAAACATATGCGTATTTGATGATCTGAGTTGCGCTTGAGTGTTAGCACAAAGATGTATAAGCGGACAGCTTGGCTTCGAAAAGTCTTAACGCTAACCATGAGTAGATGGAGACGTACTGACCACCGCAGGTGTTTTTCATTAGGCCGTAACCCGCGAGCCTTGCTGCAGGTCTGTAGCCTGTAGCACAAGCGAGGTAGACGCTGTGGCCGAGGCAGTGCCCGACCGCGATAAGGCTGCCTTTCCGGTCCCAACTCTCCTTCTTTCTCTTCTTACATCTGGTCATTCTATTGTGTGCAAATTTCGAGAAGCATCAATCAAAGAGATGCATGACGTGTGGCCATTCTCGTCCACGAGCTTGCCTAGGGATGCTGGAAAAGCTAGACGAGGAAGTAACGGTGAGCGAGACTCGTGCATCCGATGATCCAAATACAGATCCCGTTCTCGAGATATACACGTTCAAGTTCTGACACCAGGTTCCAGACCAGTGCAACATGGAGTCGAAACTAGTTTGGAAGCGGAGAGACGCGAACAATACTCCAGCGCTGCAAGGGCTACAGCTTCTGTAATCCAAGGCATGCAAAGTCAAAACTCGGAAGAGCGACTTCGAACTTTGTACCGGGACACTGTAGTTGATATTGGTGCCGACGCAACCACTGTCAACCTATCTTGCTTGAATCTTATCAGACTCCATCGACTTCAGCATTCTCTATTAATCGAGGCTTTGCACATCAAGTATGGCCCCAAAGGCGAGGCTGGTAAGGAGGTCCCGACACGACCACCGTCCAGCAGTATGGTACGTACTATGGTGAATGACTTCTCCTCGCTCTTCCAAGATCAATCTTGCGTACCAGAGAAATACCACAGCATAACCTCGCTGACAGCAGAAACACAATTTGCCACTGACAATCTTTAAAAGTACAAGCTCTCAAAGATCATGAATATCTCAGAGAATGTGCGGCCAAAGGCCAAGGCGGGGACCCGTTCTTGATCAGCACTATCAACCCCTATGAAGGACTCATGGTCCGTGAATGCGGTAACGATCTAGCGAAAACACTTGACGAGCTGTCAGCAAATGACACAACTCATCCCCTCCACACAAACTTCCTTCAAATTCATCACGACCTAAAACTTTCCCACCCGTTCACTATCCCCCGAGGCCCGCAGAATTGGGACCTCTTCGGCGGGTCCCGAAACAAATGGAACAAGGCCGAAGCATCCTCCCATTTCCTGGAACGAGTGGGCATGGCTGTGGTCGGGGGAATGTTCCTGATTGGCCCGATGCTGGTTGTGGTGTTGGTGCCGGGCAAGAACACGAGTCTGATTACGGCGAGTGTTTGTGTTTTTGCGTTTGGGATTGTGGTTGCTTGGTTTTTGGAGAAGAAGTTCGATGTCTTGAGTGCGACGGCCGCGTATGCGGCTGTGTTGGTGGTGTTTGTGGTGTTTGTGGGGACGAGTATGGGGGTGCACGGTGCGAGGGTGGGGTGAGGATGGGAGTGGTGGTGCTGGAGTTGGAGCTGGGGTTGGAAATTCTGTATAGGAGTTTGGAAGATTTTTTTGGTCTTATGAGTAGTGAGCCTTGGATGAAGTTGCTGTGAATATTGGATTCAAATTCTTGCCTCAAACTTATAGATTGAAACTGTCTGACCGGCATGTTTAGTTGTGTATCAGCTAGCTAAGCGAGCCGATGTTCTAGGCGCGGGCGCGGGAACATCAAATACTGCAGCAACAGCCTGGAAACGCACTCCCCACATGGTAGCAGGAACGGACGGAGAAGAGTTGTATGCTATGGTCTTTGTCTAGCAAAGCCGTACAACATCAATAAAGACTGGTCGACTGTTGGCGCCCGACCACCGTATTTCTTATCCAAAAAAGTCTTCACAGCACGTTTATGACAGGGAGGCCTTTGGTGATGGCGCTTGGTATCAAGACCGATCTGATTGCCATTGGATTTGCTATTGTCATCGATATTTTCTATCATGCGAGAAGACTGAGCCCATGCCACCTGGCGCACTTGAAGCAACTTGTGGAGCGGCATTTGGAGCTTGAGTGCTGCAGTCGAAAGCTGTAGAACATGGAGACTTCAGAAAAATGTGTGACCTTGCAAGGTTCTCAGGGTTGGCCTGTCATTTGTGTGACTATTACGTTGACATGGAAAGGGCGGCTATTTATCTTCCTATGGAATTCGTTAAAGCGATGGTGAAGTGGAGGCAATGAACTGGTGCAGCTTGATCAGATGGGATGGGAGGCTTTCGAGTCTCGCTTCAAGCTCGATTGACATTCAAGTAAGTGGTATTAGAGACATCGTGCCGTCTCTAACTTTTTCGATTCTATTCAACCTCGAGGCCTGTTTTTTTTCTCATCTCAAATTTGTAAACCCATCTCTAGGTTGGAACTCCCCATCTTGTGCCTCATCGCTGTCGTAAATTTGTGCCCATCACCAGCATTGTCCACCACGAACTTCTACTGCCATCGAGAAACTGCTCCTTGTCTCATAAGGACATTCGCCTGAGTCGGTATCATCCATCGCGCGAAAGGAAATAGACCTTGTTCTCTGGTCCTTTTCCTCTGGCTGGCCCTCCTGTTTCCCACGCTCACGTTTCGGGTTACGGCTATGATGCTCGCAGACCCTCGACTCATCTACGGGTGTACCGAGACCTATCCCCACAGGAATACGACACCGAGCTGTGATCTACCTCCACGCATTCTGCCGAGAATTCCAGGAGCATATCATGATTTTGGAAATGCCTCCTTACGTGAACCCCCTCATCTTGCCCGTTATCCCCCTCTTTGTTATCCCAGAGTATCTAATGCCACAACCCCAAGTCTAACCAACTCCTCTCCCAGTTGCGCAATATATGGTGCCTTGCCCTGTATATCTAAGATTGTGCGGTATGGTCAGTATTGGAAGCCTCTTCTACCTCTCCTTTGCACATTTTGATATCCGGCTTCTTCTCGTGTACTTCTGGAAGCATGTGTCCCTCACTTGGTTTGTGACATGAAGGACGTGGGATCTGTTGTTCTGGAGGGAGGTGGAGTGAATTTAGCGATGGGTTATATGTCAAAGAAGCTTGAGTGTGTGAAGTGGGGTGCTTGATTGAAGTCTGGTTCTATCAATATCCTTGTCAGCTTTTGATCTCTTTTCCATGTTGATACTTCTCTTCAAGGATACTCCAGGGTGAATCATGGTGATGTCCTACGTGATTCAGCAGTGCTAGTGTTGGTAATCTCCTGCTACGCAGATCCTGCAGGCTGGAGGGTGGGGATGTTGAAGGTGACTGAATCGGCAGCAATAGTCCAAATCTGCAGGTTCGAATAGAAGCTTATATGCTGATAATCCAAGGTGTTGGCAGTCAGTATGGTGTGCTGCCATGAAGGTAAAATTCGGGTGTGGTTTGTTTACTTCTTTGTTCACATTCGGGGCTCTATCAATGTCGCCAGGTTGACACGTAACTTTGGCATGCTTTCCTTGCAGGAGAGAGAGGAAGAAGAATTGTGGTTATTTGTGGGACACTTAAAATATCACATTGTGGAAGAGGGCAAAATGCAGATACAGACAGTCACTGGCAAGAGACTGTGAGAAGATGTAGGAAAGATTGAGATCAGAGAATTGATTGCATTGCATTTGTTTGAATGTCGCCCAAATCCATCGCCGAACACCACAGACTGGAGAACGGCTTCGGACAAGGGCATTTGCATCTTGCTTCATCATCGCAGAGTCGAACTCCATCAGAAGAAGAACATCCGCTCAGATGATGCTTTCCGGTCATCCTGGTATGCAATCGTTAGCCAGTTTCCTTTCAGAAATCTGCTGAGGTACCAATATCTGAGGTCCGAAAATTCTATCAACTCCGTTTGTCCGGGAGGGAAGCCCCGCTTCCCATACAAGCCTGAACTCCAGGAGCGAGGAAGATGATTCAGACCTCGAGCTGAAACGCAAGGGGGAGTGAATCTACTTCGCCAATAAACAACGATCATTTTCTTTAGCTCAGGAATGCCGAAATCACCCTCTCCCTGATCGATCGATCTACCTCAATGGAGAACCCAAGGCAATAGAAAGAAAGACCAAGTAATCATTCACTGAATGATCACAAGTCACAATCCCCAAATAGCTCAAAATGTCCACAAATGTCCAACTGCTGCCCACAGGGAGGGAAAGTGACTGGGATGCAACCTTGCGTCTCGTTCGGTGGTGACTATTACGCACATACAGTCCTTTTATTACGCCTTGGGGTTAGAAAAAGAAGGGGTGTCCGAGGACGCGCGCGGACCCTTCTCACCCGACCTCTTAATGTCCGCCAGCAAGACAAGAGAGGTGCGGCCTTTTTGGGAAACATGGCTCACCACCGTGCTCGGAAGAAAATTGGTACTCACTTGGTCTCTTGTGTGGGGGCGACCACCTCCAGGCGCGTAGGAAGATGGTCTCCATGACTGAGGTTGTAGGCGAAGGTGTTGTTGACGCGTTTTGGTGACGAATGTAGGTGCTGAGAAGATGATGTGCTGAGAAGGTGATGTGTAGGACGAAGGTAAGGTGAAGGGAATGACGCGATGGAAGTGAAGTGCTGCGCGATAGTGGGGTGAAATTGAAACAAGGAGTGAGGTGATAGAAGGCAGAGAGGAAGGAGAGCAAAGAGAAGAAGAAGGTGCAGACGTGCTAGGTGTAGAATATGCTGATGCGGCGTTGAGGCTGGGGTTGGAGGAAGGTGTTGACATTTGAGGAAGAAAGGTTGAGGTTGTGGGAGGGAGAAGTTCTATTTATCACCACGAAGCTGCGGTGAAAATCGCAATCACCGCCTAGCATGGCTTCGGTTTAGCGTGGTGCTTTGCGAAAGAATGAAGCTATCGTGAGGTTGGCCGAGGCAGCTGATTGGCCGAACAGGGTTATTTATGCCCGCCGACGTCAACAAACAAGACAAACACCACAGACCGTCACGTGGGTGTTTGCATGCCTTGTGACAGAGGTTGAATGCAATGATGGTCAATGGACTTCTAGGCAAGGACGGACTGGGGCTTCTGAAAGTATGGGGGATGTAGAGAGGAGGCCAGGGTCTGTTTACTTTCATTCAGAACCAAGTTCTTGGGTGACGCCATGGAGCATCGCAGGCTCAGCAGTCCTTGTTCAAAAGCCGGTGCATCGCCTAAGGAAATGGATTCTTACATGAACCATCCACCGCATACACCGAAAGCTTTCTTGCATGTTCTTTTACCATTTTCTTTTCTTTTTTGGATCTCCACCTTTCAGCCAAGCCATAAGCGAGACGAGATGAAGGGATTCTGGATGAAGAAATGCAGGCCGCAATCATGCATAGCCAACAAATAATCAAACAAAATCTTAGCAAACAGTACTGCAGACTTCCATCATACTGCAGACACTGGCTCTCAATTTCTATATTATCGCCAGTCCGCTGGTGGAGACCCATTTTCCTTCCATCTCTATCAAAAATCGCCCGCAAATCAGCAAGCATCACATCAACATGGAAAACGAAACCCTCGACTCCGAAGCTCCCATCGATGTTGGCCAGCCCAGAACACACGGATCTAACAGTTCAACGTCATTCAATTCAGGTGGCCAGCCATCCACCCTCGACATCGAAGACAACCGCACGCAAGGCGATGAAGATACCTGGGACGATGACTTTGAGAATGTGGACGATGAAGGCTTGGGCCCTGCAAGCTCCCCAGAAGATGATAGCGAAGATGAGGAAGAGGATATCGATGAGGAGGACGAGGATGAGGACGAAGAGACAGTTATGTTGTCCATCAAGGAGAATGAGACGGCCCAGAATGGCGTCGGAGAGGGGCATGAGGAGATGGAAACCGTTGAGAGGGAGGAAATGGATGGACTGGAGGTTAACAAAGGAGAAGAAAATGGTGAGGAGGAGATGGAAGGTCAATCTTTGGATGGGTATCGGCTGGCGAGGAGCATGAGCCCCAGTCCGGAACCACCATCTACCGACAATTGATTGCATTGGTTTGGTCTCTGGATATTGAGGCGTTGGGGTGTCCTTTTGAAGAAGTCTTTCATGATATCTATGTTCCGGGAATGGCAAGAGACATTGAGCAACCAAAGAAAGGAAGGCTTGGGAGCTGTTTGACATTAAGATGCCAGCGATGGTACTTGGGCAGCTGGATTGCGAGGAAGGCGTGACGTGACAAGAGCACCTTCCTTTGCTCTTCCCGACCGAACTTCTTCCAGAGATAGCGTTACAACCATAAACATCTAACACATCAAAGCACATTGTATTCAGAACATTATTTACCCATCGCGAACATCAAATATTACTACAAGTATCGCAGCAGAGTTAGGAGCATTCCATTCGCAACACACCTCCCCGTTGGTCCGCATCATGACAACCTCATCGCCCTCCGATTCCAAATACAAGTACCATCAATTCGGCGATCCAGCAGAGAAAGACAAAGCGGAAAAGCCCAACGAGGTGTCCGGCCCACCGAACAACAATGACAACGATGTAGTTTTGTCTCTGGGGAGCTCGCCTCTCTATCAAGGCGACGAACAAGTCACTCCTAACCTGCTCGCTGCCAATCGCCGACAACCGACCTCGACATCGAGCCTAGGAAGAGTCCCGAAAGTAGGAAGAATAACATATGAGGGTTCTAACGAATCCTCGCCGTTTCTGCGAGGGCAAAGACTGCCTCTTCAAATGAAGGGAGAAAGCTTGGAGGCAGCCAATAGTAATGGTAGTGGAGCATCTGGCGGCTCTGGTCACAAGAATACAAGAGAAAGGGAAAAGGAACAAAGTGGAAAGTCCGCTAATGAAAGACACACGAAGAGGCTTCCGTCCCATGCCGTCACCGATAACTTTGGCTCAGGGGCTGGGACTCCAGCATCACCTCGACTCTCGACAGGAGACCCGACGCAATCGGGCTTCAGATTCGGAGCAGGTTTGGGCCCGCTTCAAGCAAGCTCGGGTAGAATTGGAAACTCCGGTTCCGGGGCAGAGAGGAGAACCCAAAGCTCAGGAACGTCGAAGACTACCTGGCCTTCAAGTACTGGGTTAAAACCACGCACATTCGGCTCTCCGACAACCCCACCTACACCTCAAAATAAAGTTTCAGAAACAAAGCCTTCTGATCTCCTGTCTGCTTCATTGTCGGGTTCGACTCCAAGAGAGAGACTTTTTGAACATCTATTGCTTCTCAACAGACCAGAAATAGAACGAATATTTCGAATGAACGACGAGAAACAAAGTTCAGATGAAAGGCGGATATCCACCAATTGGGGCTCCCTTGGCGTCCATTCCTCTGAGGCAGAAGCCCCTAGGCGTTCGCAAAGACCTGGGCAGACTGGCCCAGTTCGTGGGTCATTTTCCTCGTCCGCAAAGCTTTCAATGAACTTAAGACAGTCACCGCACCGCAGCCTACGGCCGTCGCAGTTTGGAAATAGCCAGACAAAGAGAAAGACGATGCGACAGAATCCAAGTGACTTCTTTTCAAGAGAAACAGCGCTATCGATGACACCTCAACACATGCAAAATCTCGGCCCGCCTAGGGCTGGTCCGTTTACATTCGATTCAGGTCCGAGACACAAGAAAACCCCAAGATTTAACGCGAACAATAACTTGAGACTCCTTTACGAACCGGGGGATAGCACAGAAGACGAAGAGCCTACACTCATCCCCCGTCACAAGCGGCGACTACGTGTCGATTGGCCTAGGGCTGCAGCTCCCCAATCTCAGACTGAGTATCTTGTGCCTTCACCGCTCAGTGATAACTTGCCTCCGGAGCCATACAGTGAAGAAAATGATGATGAGGAAAGAACGAAGAATACAAGACCCAAGAAACGCAGACTGATGGATGCCACTGCATCCAAGAACCCTCACCAGAGCAACTATCCTAGCCGGTATGTGCCCACGGCAACAGACACGAGACATCAAGGATCAACAATGGGGGTTGACCCACGGTATCGGAAATTTGAAGTTCGCGACAGAGTGAGAGATCTAGACGCTGCCGGTGAAGCCGACGCATCTTCTACAGCAGATTGCACAGGACACGATGGTGCGCAACAGCCTGACTCCCATCTTGAGCTTGGTCACAACATACCACCATCTTGCTAATACCAAACAAGACGCCGCCTCAGTTTCCTCGGACTTGTCCATACACGACTACAAAACAGACTTGTTGGTTTCAGTGGAATGGTATTGAATTGCCTTGCTAACTACAGTGCTACGCACGCTGTATATATAAGGCTTTACAGTGCCTGAGGCATTATAAGGCATCACACTAATAGCCTGTAAGACCCCTATAAAGCTGAACTGCATTCAGCTCTATAGGCCTTTATCGGCCCTGCCAATTTCAGCTTTACAGGCTTCCTTTGGCGTTATCGACTCAGCTCTATAGGGCCCATAGCCCCTATAAGCCTTAGTGGCAAACCCCACTAATCAACAGCCCCCTTGCGTAGCTTTGTTGTTTCCTTTAGGCCTCACATATGCTAAAAGATCTAATTCCTAGGGTAGCTTAATAGTGAGCCTACCTTATGCGTATTCCTCTGCGCAGCCTATAGTCCCCTGGCTCCAGGCTTCTAGCCTCCCAGGCTAAACCCTGAATAGCTCCTGAATACAGCGCCTATACGCTATAATCGGCAGGGGTTTAATAAGCATATCAGCAACCATCTCCCCCATAAAGAGGTAAGTTACAATAGCCTTATCATAAATAATAAGCTATTAAATATAATAATATTAAACGTCAATATGCTTAATACGGCTATATGCCACAGGGTTTTTTAATAGCGCTATATAAGCCTAATTGTCGCTAAATATAAGGATAGCTAGGCTCCCACTCAAATACTAAGGTCGCTGAAGCTCCTTAAGTAGTGCCCTAAGCCATTGCCCCTATTTACTCGTTTTAGAGAATGCGATATACTCTAATTCAGTAATTAATAATGCTATAAAGCGCTATTTGATACTATTCCAGGTAATAGGCCCCCTATTTAAGCACCACATATGCCCTAAAACAAAGTGCCTATCAAATATATCTCCGACGTAATCAGCGTCAAAATAACCTTAAAATTTCAAGCCCTTTTCCCTTATATGCCCCCTAAGCCCATACGCTATATAATATCAGGCAATGCCCTTTAAGTATCGAAGCACCCTTATTACAGCATTCCAATGGCATACCATAAAGGCGTTACAATGCTAGCTTAGCTATCCGACAGCATAAGCAATATTACTACAAAAGCCCTTAGAAATCCAAATTAAGGCTTTAATAGCGCTTTAATACAAGCTTTGATTAGCTTGTACTTCATCCGGCCATCCCTTAATTAAGGTATTCCGGTCCCTTATAAGGAGAATTACAAAGGCTACATTTTATAATTAAAATTTCTTAAATACGCTATAAATATATTGCTTTTAATCCAAATACAGCATACGTTTTTGGCGGTTTTGGCGTACCCTAAAGCTTAAGATTAGGCTCATATTACCTAAATCCTTGATTTCCCACAAGGCTTTAATCCCTATAATCACAGCTTGAATACCCTATAATTTAGGCCCCAAAATAAGCATGTCATCAACATATAAGCCTATAATAACCTCTGATTTAAGGTTTCTAAACACTAAAGGCTCACTAAAACAGGGAGTAAAGCCTAAGCTTTCTAAGCTTTTACAGGCTTTGATATACCACTCTCTTCCCAATTGTTTTAGGCCATATAGGCTCTGATTAAGCCTAAGAACCTTCCCTTTAAAGGCTTTTAGCGTTTTAAAAGCCCGCATATACATTATAGCATATAACTTAAAGCATGGATAAGCATTAACCACGTCTATTTAGCGCATTTCTAGGTCCTTTATAGCCCCTAAAGCTAATAAAAGCCATAGGCTCTCAAAGCGAATTATAAGGGAAAAGGTCTCTAAAAAATCATCTCCAGGCACTTGTCCAAAGCCCTGGGCCACTAATCGAGCTTTATAGCAATCAATTAGCCCTATAGAAATATACTTTACAATAAATACCCAAATAAAGCCAAGAGCTTTCTTTCCAAAAGGTAATTCAGCATACTCCCAGGTATTCAAAGCCTATAATTTAATGAGCTTTTCACTAATAGCCTTTTTCCAATATTCTCCATTTACTATATCATTTACAGCTTCAGCATAAGTCTTCGAAAGCCAAATATACTCTATAAGCTCCACCTTCACAATTGAGCTACTTTAAATAAAAGATAGGTTAATTATGAGAGCCTATAACAACAGGCCTTTTAAAGGCCCCCTAAAACGAGTTCTAAGGCTTTTAAGCATATTCAGGTTATCCTATAAAAGGCCACTTGCTATAATTACAAATGCTGATCTCCTTATATTCATTATAATTATGTTCCCTATAAGTTTTTCCCCTTCTAAGTCATAAAGCCTTTCAAGCTCTTCAAAGGCGCTATCCACAGGCTTTTTAGGGGCCTCTTCCCCTAATACAGGCTTCATAGGGTCCCAAGGAATAACTTCAACCCCTATAGGCTCTTCCTGCTGCCAATCCCACTATAAGCGCTTCCCTTTAGCAAAGGTAGGCGCTATAAACAATATAATTTGATTATTTATAAAATTATAAAGCCTATATTGCCTTGCTATAAAGGTATACCCTATAAATATACAGCATACCACTATAGGCTCTAATTTAGCCCTATGCTCCTTTAATATGTGAGCGTAAATTAAGCATCCCCAGGCTCTCAAATGCCCTATATAAGGCCGTTTGCCGCTATAGGCCTCCTCTGGGATAAAACTATTAGGCCCTATAAGCATTCGATTTCAAAGGTAACACGCTATAATTACAGCGTCTCCCCAGAATTTTAGGGGTAATCTAGCGTCTAATAGCATAGACCTAGCCATAATGACTAGGCTTTTATTAAGCCGTTCAAAGACGCCATTTTGCTCCAATATATATGCTATAATATACTCAAATTGTACCCCATAAGGCCTAAAGAAGTCCCCTAACGCCATAAACTTAGGGGCATTATTAAGCCTAACAGCGCCTATTTTTAGGCCTATCTCTAGCTTTACAATATTTTTGAACGCTATAAATATAAGGCATAATTCATTGCGAAGCTTTATTAAGCGTACCCACGACTTTTTATTATAATCGTCCATTATAATGAGGATATAAGCATATCCCCTTATACTTGATACCTTATAAGGCCCCCAAAAGTCCATATGAAGACGCTGAAGGACCTTATTAGCCCTCTCAGGACTTTTTTAATTAATTACTCTAACAGCTTTAGTGAGCCTACAAGGCTCACAAGCTTTGTCTAAGGGTTTAATAGGCTTTAATAAGCCTATAATTACAGCGTATATACCCTATAAGCTTGCTATACTCAGGTGCCCAAAATAGCGGTGCCACAGCTTGCTTTAATTATAAAATAGCTCTATAATAAATTTATTTTAAAAGTCTTTAGATAGCGCCACAATTGGCCTACCCTATGGGCCCCTCTGAGCCTCCACAACTAAGTTACCCTATGGGCCCCCCTTAGGCTCCACAACTGAGTTACCCTATGCTAAAAATAGGCTAATTATGGCGGGAGCCCCTTCAGAGGTCTTTGGCGCTATAAGGCCTATAGCATTCAATGCTGATTCCACTATAATTATAGCGCTTTCCAAGGCATAGGATTTACTAATTCTCCCTGCAATCCTTATAAGAACCCCCTGGCGTTTGATTAATAGGGGCCCTTTTATAATGGTCCTCACTATAATTCCTTTGTTTTATAATTAAAGCATTGATATTAGGCTCCCTGCAAGCCTTGGGACATATAACACTTTAATGAGTGCTACAATGCGTGCTCTGCCCTATAAGGCTATTTTCAATGGGATTATACCTTAAGACATAGCTTATAAAATGACCTCAAATGCTATAAGAATTGAAATAAGCTTTTTTAGCATATAAAGCTTGCTAAAGGCCTTCTTACAAAAGGTTATATGCCTAAAGGCATTTGAATTAATAACCCACAAAGGATTATTTAGCGTATTAAACGCTATATTTGCTATTCAAAAGGCTTTTTCCACAGTGCTGTGGGCTTGATTTAGTGGCGGGGATAGGCCTTTGCTTCCCCTTGGCGTTATTAAGGGCTTTGTAGAGGCCCTTGTAGCCTTTTTTGGAGTTTTGCACTTAGCGCTTTTGTGGCCTATTTTACCATAATTATAATAGGCTCCCTTAAAGCCTAAAGCCTTCTTTTTAGGCTTTTAATCCCTTAAAGCCCTAGGGGCTTCAGCCCTGAAGGCTGACTCCTTTAGGGGCTTTAATCTTGTATTAGAGGCCTTGATTTGATGCTTAGCCTTTGTAAGGTGAGCCACGATAGCCTGAAAATTAGTAATTGATTTACTAATTTTCAGCTATAAAATCAAGGCGTTATAGCAGGGGTTCAAAAGCCTAATTACCTAAAAGAATAGTGATATTTTCAATGTATCAATTGGCTTTTCCACAAGGGAGATATCCCCTATTTTAGCCTATAAAGTGCTAAAATCATTAGCAATATCAGTAATTTTAGCATTTGCTTTAGTAGCTTGATAGGCTATAAAAGCCTGAATCTTAGCGCCTAACTGCGCTAATCCTAAAGGCCCGTACTCGAATTTCAGGGCCTCCCATTGCTCTTTAGCAATCTCTTTTAGCAATATATGCTGTAAAGGCCCCTGCGCACATAACCCCATAATTATAATGCTTGCCTTAGCATCCTTAACCTTTAAAAGGTTTATCATAGGCTTTTTTAGGCCCCCTGCTTTCCCTGAGTCCCTTATAGTGCTCCCTATAGAGCCTCCTCCAGGGCCTCTGGTGGGTGCCTCTATAAGCACCCCTTTAATGGTCTTAGGGGCCTTAACCCCTAATTCAACAACTTTTCAAAGGGTTTGCCCCTGTAACAATCGTTTGATTTGTATATTTCAAGGCCTGTAATTAGGCCTTATGAGCTTCCTGATATAAGAACATTTGACATTGTAATCGTCTATTTTATAGTGGGCTATAGCAATTATAAGCTTTTGAGGTTCTGTGGCTACAGCGACTGTAGGCTTCCGGTGGTAAAGCAAAGGCATTAAAGGAATTAAGGTTATAGCGTAAAATACGTGCGGCTCGGGGCTCTATAACCTATTAATTTTAGTGGAGTGGTATTAAATTGCCTTGCTAACTATAGTGCTACGCATGCTATATATATAGGGCTTTACAATGCCTAAGGCATTATAAGGCATTACATTAATAGCTTATAAAACCCCTATAAAGCTGAACTGCGTTCAGCTCTATAGGCCTCTGTCGGCCCTGCCGACTTCAGCTTTACAGGCTTCCTTCGGCGTTATCGACTCAGCTCTACAGGGCCCATAGCCCCTGTAAGCCTCAGTGGCAAACCCCACTAATCAACAAGACTCTTCCGCACCTGTACTCATACCCCGCGGACAACGTCGCCTCCATGCCGAAGGACTCAGCAGCACGAAGCCGTATCTCCAAGGCGATGAATATATACGTGACTTACGAGCTCGAGGCTTGTCATTCCCACCACCGGATTCAGAAGGAATAAAACAATTGGCGTTTGTAGAGAAGTTCTTTGATTATGAGGCGAGTAACCTTTTAGAGCGAGCTTTCATCGTTGGATGGAGAGGAATTCCTTCCCCGCTTGAGCCGGTTTCTAGGCATGATACTCCCATGGAGGTGTGAGGTATGGGTTCTATCCATGCAGAATAGAAAATTGTATATTAATAATGAAAACATTCCTTCCTTCGATTTCTGAATGTCAGGCCAAGAGCGAGCCAGTCGACCAACCCAGCCTCGGTGCTTAAACACGAAGTGAACGAGCACAAGTACGCTCATTGCTGATATGGAACTTTGGAGACAAATTGAGAAGAAGTGTGAAAAGCTTTCGTTTGAGTAGACAGTAGCGTCATAAGGATCGAGTAAGAAGACCGAATGAAGCGGGAGATCTGCCACGAAAAAACGGTTTTACTTGCCTTGGAGTGCAGTGCATCGGTCGTGAAGAGAGCAGAATTTGAGTTTCCCTCATTGGACTCTTTTTGGGATCGAGTATGATTTCTATATCAAATTTGTAAGATCGGCTAACCTCATATTGCACTGTGGCTGAGGATGTCCCGTGAAATCACGAGCGTTGGTCATCACATGGATTGCCTGATGCCCCGCATTGGTTAAGCGAGGACGGACAAGGGAATGTCAACACTTAGAATTTCTGTCTTTTTCGGGGCAGAGATAATAGGCCTCATAAATTTCATTACTTCCTAGAAAGTGTAATTCTGTAGCAATTAGCGGTATAGTACGGGCATCGTGCTTTTACACAAGTAGAGGTACCATATACCTGCCCCAGTCAAAGTGAGCATCTCCACCTGCTAGTCGCGCTGAGCTTCTCACCTTTGACCACCTACTTTGCCGAAACAGTCACGAGTCGACTGTCAAAAAGAGCACTAGCGGTAGATAAGCTATTGTGCTCCTAACTCGGCTATCTGAATACTTGCATCGCGCTGCGCTCCATGATCTATCATCCACATACTCCAACACGACCGCGTAACACCACCACCAACGACTAGCACAATGTCGTACACTTCGCAAATGCCATCGATGCGCACGAGAGCCACAGTAGATGGTCTTGTGGTCAATGAGGTCTTGAAATACTATCGCGTATCCCTGCTCCGCGCGCAGGTCAGACTTGACCTCGACCTCGAAGGTCAACAGTATGTTGCTGAGCACCAGACCTGGGCATCTTTCTGTGAGTTTTCTCTCCCCGATACGAAGAGACGCCTCACTAACAGTCTGATAGGGCCAGGTGAGGCATTCCCGGGTGTTGATCCTCGCATCCAAGCACGAAGTGATGCGCTCGCGGCTACCACCTCTGCTGCTGTTGCTCAACCAGAGACAACCACAAGCTCTACGATATTGAAAAAGATATCGACTCAACCTAAACCAAACTTCCCCTCGGCCTTGAAAACTCAGCCAAACACTCCCACCAAGTCTTCGTCCGCCACCAAGGCCAATGGAAGACGCAATGGCAACGACGAAGACTCAGATGAGCGCGCTAAGAATAAGCACAGGCACGAGAAAGGACGAGACCACGAAACCAGCAGAAAGCAACATGTGCAGGAGAACAGAAACTCGGATGACGGTGGCTCGACACACATTTCCATATCTCCACCCACACCTGCACAAGCTCCCAAGCCCAATTCCGATACCGTTATCTGCGGCAACTGTTCCAAAATAGGACACTCTCTTGGCGACTGCACCGTCAACATCGACGAGTACGGGTATCTCAATGGCTGCCCGCGTTGCAATACCCTAGCGCACAATTATGTCGACTGTCCAGCCCCAAAATTGACCCACGACGATTACTTCTACCTCGTAACCCGCCGTCACGGCAAGCCCCCTGTACGATGTAGTTGGGATTTCCGGCTTGGATACTGGAAGGAGTTCAAAGAATGCATTGATCAAGATCATCCATCTGCTATGCGACCGCAGACCGCAGAATTTGCGAAGGAGCGTAGAGATACGGGTGTTGTACAGGCTTGGGATGAGATTGTGTTGGATCCCATTTGGTATGGACGGGATGACTGGACGACTAATATTGGGAAGATGATCCACCCATTGGATAAAGAGGTTCTTCATCCTAAGAAGAGTGCTGTGGATTTAAGGGACAAAGTTGATGAGTTTGGTGATGGTGATGAGGCAAAGCGAAGTGGGACGAGATCTGCTGATAGGGAGAGCAAGGTTGATAAGTATGGGAGACTGCGGAGAGAGGGTTCGATTGATGTTTCCGTCCATGCGGAGTCGGTGCAAAGTGGTTCTGGTACTAGTCAGACTGATGGCAATGGTTTGTCTAGTCGGCCGCCGAAGCCTACGATTCAGCCTTGGTCGAGAAAGGGTCGGAAACAGGCAAGTCATGATGCTGGGTCGTGGAAGAAGAGAAGACTTGAGAATCAGCAAAAAGAGCAGCTGAGTCAAATTACTTGCGATCCTCCTAAGGGCCCAAGGGTACAGGGGAACAATGGGGGTGCTCAGAATGACTTCCAAGTGCTGAATCAAGGTGATCCGTTTGGTCAAGAAGGGCCAGGTTTTGGAGAAGGACAAACTCAACACTATGTCCATCCACAGAGACATAACTCGTTGCTTCAGCAGCAGGGAGGAACTAGGTCTAATGGAGGAAGCTTTAATTCTCCCTCACCAACTCCTAGCCAGCATGGAAATCATGTCCAGTCAAGCTTTCAGAACGGTCACATTCGGCAACCAAATCCTCCCCCAATGGGGCCTCCCCAAACTGATCATCAGAGAGCCGGTCCATACAATGCCAATGACAATCCGTTCCTCCCAGTCGGCCAGCCACCGGCTGGGCCAAACGGTCTTACGCAGGGAATCGGAATTGGACGTCAGAATGCAAATGAAGCTCGGTCTAAACTTGGACCTCTTCCCGGTTGGATACCTCAATACACAAGGATAGGACAGGGGAACCGCAATAATCAAGCTCGTGCCAAACTGGGACCTCTAACAGGTTGGAAACCTCACTACACAAAAACGGAAAGTGACAAAAACCAACAAACGCCCTCGCAGAATCAAGGTAATGGCGCACTACAATTTCAAGGCCACGGCCAGCACCAAATGGTCATGAATGGAGGACCGCAAGCACAAGGTCAAGCACCTGGTGGCAATTTCGGTCATCAACATGCTCGGAATTCTACGGCCGCGATGAACATTCCTAGGAAGGGGGCAGGCTTTGAATTCAGAGCTGGTGCTTTACCTCCTGCGCAGCCGTTGAGTCGTTCGGGTATGCAGGTTGATGGGTTGCGTAACCAGGCTGCTCAGAGATATGCTAGATTTGGAGTACAGCATGGTATTGCAAGTCCGCGGCATGAAGCTCAGGGTCCGATCAGTGAGAGAGTTGGTGAGATTATTGCTTCGAGGGGGCAGGGCAATGGAATACAACATGCGCATCGCGGAAATGGTCAAGGCAATCAACAGTTCAACGCTGGACCTGAACCTGGACCTGGATGTGGATTTCACAATTCACAGGCACAGATGCACCAGCCGGCTCATCAGTTCAATAGCCAAGGCGCAATGCATGGCCCACCTCCTGTACTGCAAACTGGTTGGGCTGCAGGAGGATATTGTGTAAACTGCCGATCGCATGGACATGTTATTGAGGAATGTGAGGGTAATTGTGGATTATGTCGTGCTGGGGGTCATAAGGCGAGGGAGTGTCGTTTCTTTGGTCTAGGGGAGAAATAGATTGGGAGTTTCAGGCAGTAAAATGGTCTGTTGAAGATGGTCGATGGGAGTTGAGGATTTCGATTCCGGAGAAGCTGAGGAGCTTTTGCAATAATAACATAACGTTGGGGCGTGAGGAAGAAGAGGAAAAGAACTAGGATAATGAGATGTCAGAATTTTTTCTGGCTGTTTGTGAGAACGATTCCTGATGTAGCGCGACATGGACAGAAAAGGTCCGAGGTGTTAAACTGTCGGCGGAAGAAGGTGCACTGCAGGATATATTGGTGTGATGAGCATTTCTGGTCGTTTTGTTTATATACATCTTCCAATCCAAACCGTTTACTTCCGCCTCACGTCCTCTGTCACCTCAACATACGTATACCTCCCCCCTTTCTTCCCCGAAGGGTCACCAAAATCCCCATCCTCGAATCTCAACTCTTCATCGCTCCGAACCACACTCCTCTTCTCATTATTCACGTTCCTCGTTCCGTTCCTCACTTCCTTACTTCTCGAAGGCGTCTTCCGTGGCGGGCCTTCAACAAGGGAGTAACCAGGCGAACGGTCGTACACAGTATCCACTACATATCCAGGACTTCTTCTCTCTCTTTCTGGACTCGGATATTCTCGTTCTTGAGTGTAAACATCCACGTACGCTCCGCCGTTGACATTAACAGGAGCAGCATAACCCCGCATCGGCTGCTGTCCTCGTCCAGGAGGCGGACCCCAATATCCCTGATTATAACTACAGTTCTGATCATGGTTCTGGTCATAATATCTTGATGGACCTCGAGGGTCATCGAATCTGGGTCGAGAGTTATCGGAACCATAGGATGGGGAAGTGTTTTGATTGTTGTTATTGTTGGTCCGGTTCCGAGATGGTCGTGTCCGAGCGACTGATTTGTCGATCTCTTTGAGGGCGTAGAGACCGCCAGTAGCCATGATGGCCATTTGGATGAGACACATGGTATGTGGCAAGCTTGCGGTGATGGTGCAGCTGGTTCTATGTTCAGAGGAATCTGCGTCTGAATGGCAGAGGGTAGAGTTGGGGGGATTGAGGTTGAGGATGAGGATGAGGATACTTGAGGTGTTTGTGAGAGGAGAAAGTCGGAAAACAGAAAGATTTGCAAAGGTTGGAACTGGGAATACATCAATGTTAAAGGGATCTCTTAACATTAAAGTAGAGAATGGTGGGTAAGAAGGGTGGTGTGCATGAGGATTGAGCCAGAGTGGAGCCTCAATACAGTGGAGGATTGTGCTTCTCGATGTAGACTTACATGGGCATTGCTGTCGCAAAGCACGTACTATGATGCCAAAAAGGTACAAGTCGATCATGCAAGCGATCACGAGAATACTTTGATTCGCTGGCGTTAGATCATACATTTACCATGTTGAGTAGCAGCTCGCAGACTCGCAGTTTAAACGAAGAGAGGGCGTATGATAAAAAAATCCTTTCAAAATTGCCACCTGACAAACACAATGTAGCGTATGAGACAAAGTGAAGAAATATTTCGAACGCTTGCTGCTCATGGCAGAGAGAAACCGCTCCTCCATATATCAACGCAAATAACCACAGGCTGTCTGTTCGTTCACACGCATGTACCACGTCGTGCCGTGTTTACCAAGCCTCGGCAAGCGAGCTCTTCTCAGTGCCAATAGCACTTGTTAGCAGCCTTCTCATTAGCGATATGATCATGGAGAGGTAAGTCGTGCCTCTTGATTGAACTTGAAGTATCAACCTTCTCAGCTGTGGTATCAAGCTCTTCCATTGGAGAGTCACCTTGCTTCGCAACCCTGGGTGAGGAATATCTGCTTGAGGCATTCTCCCTTCTGTCGACTTGAATGAGAGGAAAACTCACAAGTAAGGAGCAGTACTTGCTAACTTCTCACACGTCTCAGTCGATTTTGTCTCCGGTGGATTCTGATCAATGAATCCAGCCCAGCCTGAATCCACCCCTTCCCTCGATGTTGGAACACGGTTGTCAGAACCAACGTCCCCTTAAAGGTGTCATCCCACCAACAAGCAATACAGTACCAGAGTACAACTGCCTCGGCCGATCTTCCAGCTGATGAATATAATCAAGCGCCGGTGCCTTTTGGATCTCTGGCGCTGTGATAGCAGGAAAGAGGGCCTTGAATGCATCAAAGTCGTCATTTTATGGGCTAGTTTTCCAGTCACTCTAGACCCAAGATGTTGTCTGAGCCACGATCACAAACAGTAATGAGTTCTTCGACAACGACAGACGGTCGCATGCCGACCTCTTCGTTGTCCCGAGACGAATGTGAACCTGCGATCCAATGTGACAAGATTGCTTGACCCGGCCAAGGGGCACTGAAACCCTGTATCTGGACATAAACATCGTTGAGGGGAAGGATCGACGCGCCGAAGAAAACTGGGCCAGCAGGGCGCTAAGTGAGGGCTGGAAGCAGAATCTAGGGACTGGAGATGTTGAGCAGTTGCCAGATATCAACTTCATTTCTCCCAGGAGACAACCGCAGGTCATATATGGGATTATCCATAGGTTTGGTTAAAAGGAATTTGATTCCTTCAAACCATTCCGCGGAAAAGAAAGAGGATATCTTCATCTTGCGATCCTGACCCATCAGCGTCAAATCGAATGACACATGCCAACAACTTGGTAATGCTCCAACATTTCAAGGTGACAAGTGGAGAAGTAAGTTGGGCAAATCAACCCCTAGCCGGCCAAAGCACAAGAAGAAAAAACTGTTTGGGAAACATACGCATGACAGAAATAGAAAAGTTGCATATTGAAATCCATGCCACTTTGGAGTATATCTCATCAAGATACTCATCGACGGTTAGAGAAAAGAAGCAGCCCTGGCGAATCGCCAAATACAGTGCAAACTGCTGCAGGCCTACCAAAGAAAGTCGTGAGATAAGATCGAAAACAACCCCTACCACTGTGTAAGATCGGTTCCCATTGGGTAAACACCAACAAAACCGGCCTCTCATCGATTCGTTCGAGGGCTAGGTCGATCGCATGTGGCTCTGCCCCTGCTGGCCCTTCAAAAGACCATCAACCTGCGACTTACTCGGATCAGTACCGCATAGCAGAGAGTACTGAGTGCGTGCGTGTCATAGATAATCGAGAACGTGCCAGTTCGAAAGCAGGCTTACATGCTTCACCTACCTGTGCAAGTCCAGGCCATTGTAGTGCTTGGTCCATGACTCCATCTTGGAGGGAAAGTCAGATTCGTCATTTCCTCCATCGAGGTTCTCCGTCGGATTGGGAGCATGTTCCGGGTAGTAGCATGCGGATATAGTTGGTAGTTGGATCTGTTGCTGACACTGGCCTGGGATGAAGGATGACAGAGGGGAGACAAACGAGATCGAGGACAACATTGATGGAGGGTTTTGCCGAGCCATGAACCAACCACGTGACAGTTAGAATCCCAGGCTTGGTTTCTTTGTTCTTGCTTTCATTTTCAAGATCAATTTGAATATTCATGGATTCGTAAATCCTACCACTCACTCAATCAACAAAGAATCCTAAAAACTTCCAAACCCACCCCACAAGCCAGATCCAAAAGTCACGACCCCCATCGGATCTCCCCGGCCCTTCCATCCCATCTCAACCCCTGCCAAAAAATCCTTCTAAAATCACGCCACGCCCAAAAACCTCACCCCATTCCACTCCCTCCACATACCATGCCCTTCCGTAAGAATATCGCATGGCATGTTTAATTCTTCCATTTCTCTACCTTGCTTATTCCCTATCCACTGATTGGGTATCTGGCCCGTTTGCTCGCTCGCGTGTCTCCTGATAGTAGGCGCGGATGGTGTGTGGTGTCCAGTGCTTCGTACGAGGGGTGGTGAGAGGAACGTCATTGACGCACGATTTGAGGAAGGGGAATGGAAGGATGAGGATGAGCTTTGGAGATATCGTGAGAGGTGGGTGGGTGTTCTAGATTAGGGAGAGGAGGATGGGTGGGAGATGGGTGGGTGGTATATATGGGAAGTCTCCTGTTTTCTGAGAGAAGTTTCAGAAGAAGTATCATCGGCATGAACAGCTTCATACATACACATAAACAAACAAACAACTCCTCTCCTCATCTCCTCAACAAACAACTCCTCTCCCCTCAAACTCCGAGTCCAATTCCAACTCTCCTCATTGTTCCAACACACAAGCACAACAAATTCTCCTCCTCCTCCTTCACACCACACAAAAAAACCCACTCCCCACTCCTCACTCATATTCGCTCATCCATCATGTCACCAATCCTCCGAATGGTCACCCAACGCCGCGCTTTCAGCATCGCAACCCGCGTCCGCACATTCGCACGCTCATTCGAACCGCATCCATTCGGGCGCCTACCCAAAACACAGGAGCCTCAGAAGGGCGATTGGGCTAAACAGGGCCGAAGACTGGGTGACGCGGCGATGTTGTAAGTACAGTTCTGCATTTACAATTACCCCCTCGAAAGAGAAAAAGAAAGAAAGAGGAAAAGAAAGAGAGAGAGAGAGAGAGAGATGAATACATGCTAATCAACACAACAGTTATTTCCCCTTCATGGGTCTCGTGCTCTCGTGGCCGGTCATCGCGGAGCAGTTTCTGGATGGGAAGATCCAGTAGATGATTGGTTGGTTGGGCTTGCAACGAACGTCTTTGAACAGATCATGGTGTAGCGATTGCTTGCATGGGAGATACTTGTATATATGGGGATAGGGATGATAGACACAGACAGACAGACTGCATTACATTGCATGGGACCCAGGAGGCGTTCGGCAGGGATTTTGGGCTCGGGGGCTTGCTTCAGCGAATACCTATCTATTTAGCTGGCATGGCATGGCATGGCATACGTATTTTTTTATTTGTTCAGTTCCTGTTCATTTGTTTGTTTATTTGTACATTTCGGATTGATGTGGGAAGAGAAAAGCATATCCTAGACTATGGACTTAGATGTGGCGGGTGAGGAAATAGAAAACGTATCCATAATATATACATACATATTGTTCAATTCTCAGCTCATGTTGCATCCCTGATCTCGATTCTAGCGCTTGTTCGAAATGCATGAAGATATGTCGAGATTACCATAGCAGGCGACATTGACAACTCGTCGGTTTCCTGGAAAAAAGAATTCATTATTTTTTTGCCGACCTGCTGATGATCTAGGACTATATGTTCAAACAAATGAGAATGCTAAATAAGTGATTCGAGACCATGTATAAGGTATGTATGTGTACGCCCGAACTCCAAACATGCAAACAGCGTAATAAAATGCCAAGTTCGATCCGAAGAATCCCAAAGTACTTCCTTCCGCTGAAGGAAGATCAAACCGTTTGAACACATGGCTGTGTAACAATCCAATCCAACCCAAGTCCAACTCCGCCGCTGAAAGAACGTTTCAAAAATGCAGAAAATTATATGTATGTGTATGTGTGAGTTCGACACCCCCTTTCTTCACCCTTCATCGCCCCTCAACAACCATCCTCCTCCTCTCCCTCTCCCTCTCCTTCCCCACACTCCCACCCATAGCCTCCCTCACCGCACCAAACGCCCCAGAAATAATACTCTGCCTCTTACTCCTCGTCTGCTGCTCCACAATCCCCATCTGTTTCCTATCACCCACAACCTGCATCCTCTCCGTCCTCCTTGAAACGCTCTTCGACAAGCTCGCCACATCCGGACTTCTAGGACGACGGCGCGACAGATCCGGGACGGAGACACTAGCTTTAAGTAATGCGTACTCAGCAGCACTTGGACCAATCGATGAACGAGCCATCGATTGTCGAAGTGGTAAATCAGAAGTCGAGAGGGTTCTGCCTAGTAGCCGCATCTCCCGTTCCTCACGCAGACTCCTCGTGTTGTTCTTAGGGAGTCTTCCTGGAATGGCTTTCACGTATGCTTCTTCGAGATGCGGTGTCATGAGCGGTATCTGGCTCTGGAAGGCTGTGGAGAGAAGTCGCAGGTTTTCGGCGTCGCTCATTTCTTTCCTTTTGTGATCGTCCCCATCGAGTGCGACGCCTTCGTCTGTCTCCGGGATCGAATCCGTCAGGACGAAACGCTTGACGGCTTCCGGATCTAATTCTCGTTCCTCGATGGCGTAGCCGGCCATGATGCGTAAGCGTAGTTTAGAGGGGAAAGTATGGCTCTTTGCGTTCAGGAAACCGATCATGAATTTGCGCATTTCGCGGAATTCTTGGGCTTTTCGAAGACGGCTGAAGTCGAGCACTTGTTCGGAAGGGGGCATGAGTCTGCTAGGGTCGGGATAGGCGGAGGAGGTGGCTGGGAGGGATGCGGTTGAGAAGTTGGGCGAGAAATGCTGAGACGAGAGGGATGGGATGGAGGGAGTGGAATATGATCGGCTGATGCGTGCAGCGAGGTGGGATTTTGATTTTGACATTGAGGGTCTGAGAGGGGTTGGGACGTATTGCTCGTGGTCTTGGGTTGTGGGGAGTGTCGAAAATGGCGAGGTGAGATGTGATGATGGCGGGTCCGAGTCAGGTGTTGTGAGAATGATGGTTATCGGCGCTGAAAGAGATTGCTGGAAGATAGTCGACGAGGAACTTTTAGCTCTTTGGCGTAAAGGTGGGCGGGTTAGGCTTTTGGATTTGGCTTGGTCATGAGCTGAGGATCTGTATATTGGTGCTGAGAGTACCGGCGACGCAGAGTTATCCAACTCTGGCTCAGCATCTTCATCAGAACTAGTTCTATGAGCTGGTTCTGTACTGATAGAAAGTGTAATCGTCGAACTACTAGAAGTCGAAGCTTTGCTATCCGCTCTCACAGGCAGTGTATCCGAAGAAGCAGATCTAGAGATCGTCCATTCCATGTCCTCTTCCAATTTTGGCGATGACTTCCCGGGTATCTCAATTGGAGTTACTTTGTTGTCTTCGATGACCACCGGTTTGGAATTCTCAAGTCGCAACTTCCAATTGTCGGATGAGAATTCCTCGGCGATGCGTAACCTTGGTGGTTCTGGAGCCGTCTCTTCAGCTTTCTTCTCCCCGGACTTGGACTTCCACTTTTTGTTGCCATCTTTTCTTCGACTTCCATTTCCATCAGATCTGGAAATTCTGTCAGCATACTGTCGGGGTTTTCAAGAAAGGATTGGAATTGAGAAACACACAATGCCGACACGGCTTGGCCAATCCAAGCTCGGTACTTCATAAGTACCTCTCAGCAACTGAGACTCAGCCAACTTCTCTCCCTCCCTCTCCTATTGAACGCGGCCGTTGACCGTCCCAAAAACTTTCATGCCCGGTCAATTGGTCCTGTGGATGATCCCAACGCCCAAAGAGTATTCAATTGCGAATGGCAGAGGGCAATGGAGAATTAGGAACCAGCAGCATGTGAAATTCCAAAGGGGGTTGAAATTCGCTCCTGGGTTATGAAGCTGGCGAGCTGGGACTTCCGCCAACATCAATTTCGGGAACGTCCTTTTGACTTTCTCGTCCTGATAAGGTATGTCTCAGGATTCAGGAACAATTGGTAGGTTTCGTCGTCCTTGCTAAAGACCTGAGTCTGATCAGATCATCCGGCAGTCGATTGTCTGCGAGGCTAGCTGCTGAAGATCTCCGTGCAAACAAGAGATAGATAATCGCAACTCAGCCCAACGAGAACACCTTTATCGTCGAAGAAATCTTTTGGCGATGTCCCTCTTCATGGCATTTCCTGAGAAGGCGGGAAGGCTGACCGATTTATTGAATTCGATACGATTTCTTGGTCTGCTGTGTGGCTTGCATGATGTCTTACTAGAAGATGAGCCGAGCCACTAAATAGTTTGCCAGCGGGAGGTGCAGGTGAGACCCAACGAGAGATAGAATTGTTTATTCGGCGCGGCTGGAAACAACACGAAGTGCATTTAGGGCGTCGAGTCGCCGCAAAAGAGATCCAGAAGTTGGGGACAGCAACAACGACGACAGTGTGTTTTGACTTTCTAGATGGGTGGATGGAGACGAGGAAAACGCTCAACAGGATATCGGATCCCTCGGATCTCTCTCAGTCAGACTGGGTCAGGCTGTCAGATTTGTTGCTCGTTCCTGGAGCTGAATGCTTGGTAACAACAACGATGAGGAAACAGGGGTCCTTATCGCCCAATACTTGGGACTTGGGAGGTTCATCCTATCTAGGGAAAGCCTGGAGAATGGTAGTATTCTGGGCGTTTTTGAAGGCGATATGTTGCAGTGCTGATTCGTAGATGCAACGCTATTGATCGCTTCCGGAGAGCAGCCCTGCAGGAGATCAATATTCAGGCTCGACATCCGATTGCGAAAGGAGGAGCAATGGTGAGGCCATTCAGAATCAGCACTCGACAAACAAATGTTGGACTTTCCCATGAACTTTCCAATGTGAGCAAAAGGGGAGAAAGTCGTCATGACCTTCCTTATCGCTTCATGCTGCAGCATCGATCCACTTTCAAGATTAATCCCCGAAGTATATCTCCGTTTGTCGATTCGATAATCCAGGTTTGGCCGCCAGCCGCATGTCCACAAGTCGCAATCTAACTTGGGCCGAATGCATTTTCGGTTCGTCTGAAAGATTCTGGAGTTTCTCCGTTTCAAGCCCTGTGGATAGTGTTGCGGTCCAGCTTCAGGCTGGCCAAGATTCGTGGGGGCTGTGAGGTGTTGGCAGGTGTTGGCAGGTATTGGCAGGTGTTGGCAGGTGTTGGGCAGGCTGGCAAGGGCGATGTATCGTTGATTTACATCGTTCCTGAGCGTGTTTTAGAACGAATCGTCGGTGAAACGACGGAGGATGGTACGGTAGCATCTGGTTTGGAGCCTGGGCGACAACAAGCCGTCATTGAAGCATGCGATGTGATGTGAGCGATGTGATGTGATGTGCGATTTGATAGAGAAGAGTGTTGCTGCCTCCCCACGCTGAACCTCAAGTCTCAAAGGCACTACTCTGTAAATAGCCGAGGGAAGCCACCCTCCACCGCTGCCCTTCGACCTTCAATCATTGCAACAAAACAAACCAGGACAAATCTATTATCCTTGCATTAACAAATAACAACTATCTTCCTTCCTCCCCGCCACCTCCGAGGCGGAGGAAATTTGTGACCGGCGAAGCGCGTTTTGTAAAACCGAGTTTTTCTTAACAACGCATTGATTAAAATAACCCAAACTTGTTCAAAATCGTCAAAGCTACTCTTAACGCATTTTGCGCAATTTACTGAGAGCTTTTACGTTTTGAGAGTGTTGCGAAAACCGCAAAAAAGAGCGTCCGCAAATTCTCGCTTCGCCGCTCATAAATTTCCGCCGCCTCGCTCTTCCATCATCATATTTCAAGGACTTGGTAAATCTCCAATAACGCACTTAAATTGGCTCACCTCATCCTCATCCGAAGCGTTGCATGAGGTGCCTGTCCCTGACCATGGCGCAACAGGAAAGACAGACAGCCACGTTCTCTCAGCACAGCAGGACACAACCTCATTGGAATTGTTGACAGGAGGATACGTATGATACATATGCATATGCATATCTGCACAAGATGCGTCGCATCGCATATTTTGTCCGAAAGAGGATATCGAAGAAGTGGGCGAATGAACAAGATGCTGGGGTTCCATTCACCGCCATGTCAGCCACGCTTTGGTGCCGAGTACTCGGTCTCCTGTATTGTGGGGTATTTTTGCCTTGGCTGACTGACTTTGTTTACATGCAGTTCTCTCTCAACTGTTTGTAGTGATCCTCGTTAAAGCAGCACAACAAGCAAGTAAGCAATCGATTGATAGATAGCACGCACCAAGCAACATGCATCTATCTCACCCACCTCGTCCTCAACTCGACGGGCCATACTCATACGGCCAGAAGACCCTCTTACCCCTCCTTAAAATCATCCCTCTTCCCCAGCAAAAACTCAACAGCCTTATAAAACGCCACCGGCACATCAGCAGAAACCATAGGCCTTCCAGCCCATCAACGCTGTGATTCGCAAAAAAGATTCGACTTCCTTGAGCCCAGTTCGTGGTTGCCGGGACATTGAGAGAAGCTTTCACATCGGCCCGGTTGAAATACGATTCGGCAGCATCGAGCATCGCAGCTCCAAGACACGGCTTGTAAAACGCAGCCTACCACTTACCCATGATATGCACTTTTCTTCCTTGCATCGGACACAGCCTCATGAAGATCTCCCAGAAGCCGAGGAACTCCAGCGCGGTTTTTTCTTCCCTGATGGCAGTGCCGTTACGCTCTGGGTAGCTTGTCTCGGCGGGTTATTCGATCCAGACATCGTTGGTAGGTTTGTGAGTGTGACGGTGTTGTTGCGGGAAGGTCGGGCGGTTCCCAGAGCCAACTTGAAGGGACTGAGTTCTAGAGGGAGCTGAAGAGGGAGGATGAGTCGGGCTGGAGGGTTGGTGGTGGGTTAAGATGGGATGGTTGGTGGAAATGGAGGGGAACATGAGAGGTAGGACTGAGACGGTGGCAGACTCACCGCTTCGTTCAGCCAAATCACAATCTCATCATCAACACCCTAGTTCTTACTAGGCCAAAGACCAGAACCAGAAGAAGAGTTTTTTCTCCTCATTCGAGTCAGAGGAGATAGGTAGGTAAAAGTCCAGGAAAAGACTCCACAGCATTAATGGGGATTTCTGGGATGACGTTTCCATCAACAGCGAATGCTGTTGTGTTCATTAATCGTTGTGCGATTGAATTGCTGAATGAGAATAGTAAGTGAGGGTACGTACGACTAGTCTTCTCATCCAGATACTTCGGGATCATGGGACCGATGGTGTCGTTTGTGACTGGCGGCGAGATTTCTTGTCCTCTCATTTTCATTCCCCGAGTTCGAGGATGTCTGGACATAGCATCGTTTACTATCACGGCTCGGGTGATACCAAAGTGCAGCGTGAGAAGGGAAATGAAGACAGAGGCTCGCATCTTGACGGATCAGTTCGACTCTCATCCAGAGACAGGTTCAAGAGCCAAAACACAAGAAGCAGAGGAGAATGAAGATATTTATACATTCCTTCCACTTTCACATCATCCTCATCCGGTCGATTTCCATCTTATCTCATCTCCATCCGGCCACTCGCACATTCTGCAATGAACTTTGATCTGAGTGGCATCTTCTCATGAGGTAAGAAAAGCTGGAATGATTTTCTAACCAGCAAATACGTTTCAGGCCTATTCCTAAGTTGACTTTTAGATAATGTGTTTTTTAATTATAAATTCTAAGAAAATCTTAATTACTTTTACTACTTTTTACATAATATGTGAAGCCTTTGCTAGACGTTGGCATTGGTCTTTATAGGGCAAGCGTCACAATAATGTAAATTTTATGAAAAAAAAAATCCCCCATAGGTTATTCTCCCCCATTTACCCCACTCATAGGGCCCTATAAGTGAAGTAAGGGAAAAAAACCCACGAAAAGTCCGCCTCATACAGTAGCCTACATATCTCAAGGAGTCAAACACTATTAAGTCAAGGTTATTTTATGAAGTTTCTAGCTTCACAGGATAGCTATTTAGCAGGATGGCACACAAATCTATAGGACTTTCTGTAATGGTCGGTATGTTTACTCGCTGTAAATATTTCCCCCTAGTTATCACAACAGAGCCTCGGGATCCTAAGAAACTTGTAGATATCTATTGACTCTCTTCAATCTAAACATAAACTCCTTCCTCTATGCAAGCTTGAAGTTCCTGAATGGCCTCACGAAGCTTGACGTGCTCATCAGGTAGGGTTCTGAGCATGACCTGAGCAGAGTCGACAATACTTTGTGAGCTGCCGCTTTCTTCACCGCCTTCGGGCCCAAACGTCAGGTCGTGTTGGTCAGTTTTCTTTCGGTTCCCCATTCGAAGTCTGCGATCTATACGGTTGAGTAGGTGCATGATGAGCTGCAGAACCATGATGAATTGCGCAGAGGACGACTCAGCGGCGTGCAAAGCTTGCTGTTGCGGCTGAACCGCTTGAAATATGGACCCCAAGGACCTCTTAATAGAGTCACAAACTGCGCGGAAGAGGGCTAGGACATGCTGGTGAGAGGCGAGAGCCAGAAAAATCAGGCTGTATTCGGTAGGCAGCTGTCGGTCGCTTCCATCGCGAGACGAGGGTTGCGAGGAGCCATATGTGCTGTCCGCCAGAGGAATGCTACTGATAATGCGCACCAAAGCATTCGCGGCCTCTAATGCTTCAGTCACCACAGGCGAGTTTACTGTTAAGGGCGTCGTAGTGACCGCGCACTCAAGTTCTCGTGTGGCGCCCGTGGCCCAGTTGCTCAGTTTCATCAGCTGCTCTGTCAGGGTCTCTTTTGTTCCTTCGTCCCGAGAAAGTATTGGGCTGGTCCCCAAAGTGCTGGCCCCTGAGAGCTCTTGGGTCCAGTTGTCTCCGTCTCTAGTATATGGAAGGTCAGGGTTGTTGTTCCAGCTGTATACGTCGCCATCGTCGATGCAGCCCATGGTCGTGTCGAGCGACGGCATCATCAAGTCGTCGAAGTTGTATCCTGCAACATCGCTACTTGAGAGCGCGCTCGAGAGATCCTGACTGAGATGTGTATTTCCTTTGGGTGATGGGACGTCTTCCCCCTTTGATCGTTTGTTTCTCTGCCTCACTGCGAATGACGCGATTAATTGGTCAGTCCAAGAAAGAAGATACGTAATGTGCAAGGGAGACACATGACATACAGCTGTACACACATAGCACTTCCGCCTTTGTACATCGCTCGCATGGGGTGAGATAGTTGCCGCCACCACTAACCACCGTTGGTGATTCCCAATTCTTAAGGCATCGCACCTTTTGCTGGCGGCAACGATCGCATGAGTATCGTTGAGGGAACATTGTGCTGGTGAAGAGTATAGGAGCAAGCTCAAGATCTGGAGTAAGGGATCTGTTATTGTACGAAAGGGGGTTTGCGGTGGGTCTCGCGTACCGCTGTTAACAGCCTTCCGTACAAGCGAGTCACGTACTTCGTAGCAGGCATAACTATTCCCGTCAAGAACAAAGGGAAACTTTACTCAGAGTAGTGATATGAACCCCTGAAGCTTGGCTGAAGATACCTTCCTTGGCATTTGCACATCCGGGATTAGGAAGGAGAGAGTTCTCTCTACAGGAGTCAGCAAATGTTAAATGGCGTCGGACCACCCTAGAAATTGGCCAGCAAAAGGTGACATTTAACAACTACTCCAGCCTGTAGGTAGTAGATCTCCAGATAAGGTTCCAAGCTAGAGGTGGGTGGCTCTGAAATCAGGTGCTTTTCGCTGCTTTAAGCTGAGTTCCTCTTTCTTCGTTTCTTCTGAAAACACTACCAAAACTCAATCTAACCTAAGGGAACCGGAGCGATATAATTCGGTGGACCCACACCACCACCACCTAATCTCCTACTACGTACAGGGGTCAAAGATCTGACATTCGGAGTTTGTGCTAGATGGCCCAGATTTTACCTATTGAAGAGAGAAACAAATAAACCGGATTGGTCTATTGGTTAATATCCCTTGTATACAGAAACCTCTAGAAGTGTGCACAGACGCCAAAGGTCAGATTATTACAGCATGTACCAAGTATATTTTTCTCTATAATTAGAAATGATACTTGGCTAGTGATTCAGGAGGTATGGATTGGGCAGTCCCATAGCAGGGGCTAGAGAACAGCTCAAGAGGTACGCTTTGAGATTAGTATTTGCAGAACAGACATTGACGAAATCGTTTTTAAGCCTTACTTATTAATCAATGTTCACTGCCTTTGGCTGTTTAAAATGTTCATGTTGGAATTAAGGGCAAAAGTATTCAAAAAACCTTTAACTTTAACAATTCCTTAGCAAATTTGATTAGAAAAAAGATATTCAACTTGTTTATAATTAAATGAAAATAATATAATTAATTTATATAAATCAGATGAGATATGGAAGTAAGTAATTTTCATTTAGAGGCATTGAAATATGCTAAGGGCTATGAAGAAGTCTAATCCCCTTTGGCTATGGAAATGTAACCTATGCGGCATTAGTATGTGGGTCAGTATGAGGAATCCCTTTCAGTAATTTAAGTATTGATATTTCCACGTATACAAAGGATCAACACTCGTCTAAGAGTGTGTCTCAAGACACACTTGTCGTTCACATGAGATTGACCAAAACTATTAAAATCGTCAGAATCATGAACTCGCCTTTAGAATCAATTACAATGAATGTTCCTACGCCTAAAAAACCTACTGATATGGCCTCGAGAGATGATAGGCTACGTATTCAGACCATTTACTATACTGCAGGGTGGTTTATCAACGATAGTCTACTTCAGGATCCTCATCTTACCCACCGGCAGATACAATACGCTCTCTCACATCATCTCACCCCTCAGAAGCAAGATGCAGATGCTGCAGCCCGCTGTAACGGCTGCAGACTAGCCAGCCCCGGCAGCACTGACCCCCTGATGACAGTCACTTGTCAGCCCGCATAGCAGCTGGAGCGGCTGAGCCGCTGTCAGACTCGAATCGGCTAATAGTAGGCGTTGATCACCCTTTATCTCGTTCACTCGATAATGGGGGAAAGCAAGCTGTTCGCGGCAAGCAAAAGTGTCCGTGCTAAGCCATAGCTTTATAACTTTTTAAATATCTAATAATTTCATAATTAGTAATGTGGTATTAAGAAAAACTTTATAATTAAGTTATTATGCTTGTAATTAATAAATTTATAAAGTTTTATTTTAAAATAATTATATAATTTTTATTGCCTAGTGCAGTGCAATGTACTTATAGAGTATTGTACGTATATACGTGACTTAATTTATTTAAGAAATAATTAAAATCAGGAAAATTGAAATACTAAGGTATTAAGTTAATTTGTAATAGGTTAGTATATTTGAATAAATAAAAAATACACGTAATACTCGGCTTTTTAGTTTTAGGAACGTTAAAATTCGGTGATAATATTAAAATTGTGTATTAAGATGAGTTTTTAATATATAATGTTGAGGGGCAAATCCCGAGCAACCACATAATAAGAGGGGGATGCACTTAAGGCATAAGGAATAACTTTGATATAAAAGAACAAAACAATAAAACCTTGAAATGTTATATATTTAAAAAAAAATACAAATTATTAAAAAGGGATTAAGAAAAAAATGAATTAAATCATAGAATTGTGATATTATTATGAGTTTTTTCTAATTATAAATAAAAAGTAATAAATGCATTCTTTAAATATTACCTTAAAGAAATTTATACAATATTAGCTAAAGCTGCATTTAGTAATATGACTTCACATAAAATTAAGATAACCCCGCCATATGTGCCGTTTTTTAAATAATCAAGTTATCCTTAAATTCTATGTTTAAAATAATGTAATAGTTTCATTTAAGCTTTAAATGTTAAAAGAGTACAAATTGTTACGACCCGTACATAAAGGCTGTCATGGAGGCTGTTATGGAAGTCATATAATAAGCTGCTTTAGAGAAGGAGTTCAGTATAACCTATAGCTTTAAGCGAGGGTTAGTCACCGGATAAGTCAACCTCTCTTGAAAGAGATATATAAGGCCTTAGTTAATTGAGAGGGAAATCTTTTTTTTTTATCTTTTCTTTTAAATACTGAACATAGTCTTAGGACTAAATACAAAAGAAGCTTTTATTTTAGTATTTCCCTTAAAGTAACTCTTGCTTTAATATCCTTCTAAGACTAGCCATAATTGTTGATCCACAGGGGTTATATAATCTCATTATATTATGCAGGGAGCGCCACTTGAATAATACCATAGTAGTCTTTAGGGGTTATGCCTTGGCTACTAAAAGTAATAAATCTGACAGTTCCACAGGGTAGTCAGAGCTATAACGGACCTATTATAAGGGTCATTCGGAGGAATATATAATAGGGGATTTCTCCCACTCTCTTAAAAATACACAAATTTTACTACTCACTTTACTAAAGATTATATTAACCCCTTTACTTTAATATATCTTTGCGTAATCCACTAGTACTATACCGACACTAATCAGTGGTTAATCTGTATCATAAACAATAAGGTCTTAGACTACAGAGTTGACTCGAAGTATTTAATCATTTATACTTTTAATTAAAGCCTAGCTATTGACTAAATTAAAGAACAAATAACTTCCCCCTTTTGAAGACATTAGTAAAGGCACTTCGATTAATTAAAAATCTAATAGTTGTATAACTTATAATAAATATAACATAACAATTACTTAACAACACTTGTTAGATTAGTACCTTAAAACCGGACTAACGGACTATTCAAAGAATTATACTTAAACTGACTTTAAACCTATTTTAATATAATGTTTTAGTCAAGGGAATATATTGCAAAACCAGTAAAAGAGTAGGAAAGTATTATCTTACTAATTTAAGAATCAGTGGATAATATACTATTAAGAACTAAAAGGACACTAACCAATTACACGAAGTATTCACAAGAATTCTACAAGTACTATTATAATAAGAAGACGAAGAGAGAGTACTTGTTTTAGGACTTTTGGGAGTTTTTTGGCAAATGGACAATTGTTGACTTTAAGAAAATACATAAGTAAAAGAAGACTCGATTAAAGGATGATTTTAGATTTTATAGTTATTATGTGTAAAGAGCCAAAAGAATAAAGGTTATAAATATACTAAAGGATATAATAAGGGCTGAAAAAAACGAATGGCCTAAAAAATAATTAAAGATATAAGACTAGATATATCTTGGATCTGTCTTAAATTATGTTTAGGATATATTTATACCCTTTATACGGCTTATCTAAGATTAATCAAAGGTTTTTATATTTACACAAACCCCTTTTTCCTTTATTCCAAAAACCAAAGAGGGTTAGATACCCTTAATGTTAAGGGGAGAAACACTGGGTGTTATACTAGGACATTAAGATGACTTGTTTAGTACCTTTGCCCTTATTAAAGTCAATACTACAAAAAAGGATTTGTATAATATAACACTACTTATTAATCTAAAGAAGGAGTTCTCATTTACCCCTAATAAGGGGCCTTTTGGAGAAGAACCAGAATAAAGACCGAACAATAATATATTACCCGATCTAATACCACTATTAAATATTTACTTAAAAACGGGATATTACTCCCTTTTATAATAATATTAAGACTTATTAGACCTTATTTTGAACTAATACAGCTTTTATGGTTTGTAATAGATCTACTATCCTTAGACTAAATTAAGTTTTTAGTAAATCTCAATAAGATGTACTTAAAAAAGCTTTAATATAATAGTACCAAATATTACTTTAACGAGAAGTTACATATTTTTGCTGATTTATATTAACAAGTTTTTGTTAACAATTTTATTTAAAACCAAGCTTTTTTATTTATACTATAAAATAAAGCTAATATATACTATTATTAGTACTTTCAAAACAAAGGATATTTTTTTAAAAATCTTATTATAATTACCTAAGGTAACTTTAAGATAAAGGAATATATAAATAAGTTCTTTAACTAATGGTTTAGCTTAACCTTCTCGTTATTCTAAACTAAATCATATTAAAAGAGTAAACCAGTGTTAAGTCAGTTAAAGAGTTTTACTAAGGAATTGCGGAGCTTTTAATTAAGTCTTAAAGATAATAATATAAAAAATGATAAAATGTTTTAGGATAAGCTATTATAGGGAGTATTAGGTAATTTATTTTTTAAAATAGCCTTATTCAAAGCACTACTAACATTTTTTACTTTAATAGATGGCTTTTACTCTACTGTTAGTATAAAGACAATATATAAACCAAAATCACAAGTTAAAAGAACTTTTAAATTAAATCTAAATTATTACTAATCTTATATTATTAACAAAAATACACACTACTCAAATAAAAGAATAAAGTTCTTATAAAATAATAAGTGTAAGGATAAATTCCGGCCTAAGCCAGGCTACTTTAGGTGTATTATATATAAAAAAAAGGATTACTATAATAGCCAATACTTTGAAAAGGAATGAAATGTTATAAAAACAAAGTACTTTATTAATCGGAAAGTGAAAGGAATGAGAGCTACGGAAAGCTTATTTAAGGTTTACTTAGTATATACTAAAAGGTATAAACTTAATTTGAATATAAATCGGACCTAGTCTGGAAGACATGAGGATAACTCTTATAATAACAAATCAAACACTTTATTAAATGATAATAATTTTTAAAGAAAAATAAATAATAATAATAGTAATAGTATAACGAATTTTACGATTATATTTATAATAAGTGAAATCAAGTGTAATGTACAAAAGGTGTTATTATAGCTTAAAGAGTAAAAAGCGGCTTACATTTTAGAAAGTAAGATTAGGAAACCTCTACGCAATGAGGCTTATATAATATAATAAATAAACCGATTTTTAAGGTCTTTTTATTAATATTAAAACTTTAAACAAAAACACTAAAGGCATTAACCAATTATGAGTTTTATAATAGATTTAAAACGTCAAACTCAATATAGGCCAAACAAGGCAAAGTCGGATTATATTCGAAACTGGTTCTTATCCGTTTATAAGAATAACAACGGTTAGTACTCTTATTAGACTAATAGAGTTTATAATTATAAATGCGGATATCTTATTTTTAGTATGCCTATAATAATTAAATAAGTTTAATATTTAATATAATAACTTATAGAATATGTTAGTTTAAGGCAAAAAAAAACATTTGATTATGCAGAAATAAGGCCATTTATGGCTTCTTTTAAACCAGTACTAATAATTACTAAATTTATTGATTAATACAATTAATATGTGTTATTTAACTAAAATAAAGATTCAAAAATTATATAAGCAATTTAGGTACCTTTTGGTATAATACCTACAACACTTATTAGACTAGGCTAGTCATATTCCTGACTTTGATATTATGTTCAAGGTTAAAGAAATATATGAGCATTACTAAAAACACGTAAATATTTTACATAAATTTTAATTTAAATTATAAAATAATATAGATTTTAATCACACAATTTACGTTAATATAACACAATTTAAAGAAAAATATACCCTTCACATAATTAATAAAGCCATTGGCTTTAGAACAATAAAGCTACTTTAGAAAAGACCCAGATTAATTATAGTTTGGGCCATATTTAATGTTTTTAAGTTAGCATAAATGAACACATACATTGGACCCCCTGACTTTATAATATACAACTATAAAACCAATTTTAATTCTAAGGAATTCCGCAGTTTTCTACATTTTATTAAGAATATTCTAAAATTTGTCCTTATAAAAACATACTACTCGATTAATAAAATGAAAAAATATCATCGTCTACTCTAATATACCTACAAAATCGTTATAAAAGAACACCTTGAGCTAAGTGACGAAGATCAACTATAAATGGCAATTAAAGCAGTAAATAATACAACTAGACTTAATAAGTTAATTCTTATATTACTCATTTTTAGAGTTTACTCTAAAATAACAGAGTTAAATTTTCCAAATCTGTTTATTAAATAACGCGCTATTATTATTAAAAAGGCAATAAAAAAAGTAAGACAGATTTATATAACCTATAAAGTCAATAATGCGTTGACAACTTAAAACGGCCCCGGTATTATTCTAGTACATAACTTATACTTAAAAGATCAAGTCTTAATATAAAAAAAAAGAAAAAATATAAAAAATTATATGAGTTTTTAAAGATAAATGGCAAGTCTTATAAAATTGTTATGAACAATAATCGGATTTATATATTCTAATTAACATTTGTATACTTATTTAAAATAAATATATTAGGCGTTAAGTATTAAAAAGAAAATTTGTTAAAGGATTCTATAAAAATTACTTTTAATCTTAGATTATTAGTTAATAATATACCCAAATTGACTAAAATCACTATTAATCCCGGATCACTAATCAATAATATACCCAGATCAACTCTAAAATCATCCTAAATTATCGTTGAGTTCTTATTTGTATAACCTATTTATAAATTACTAACAATTAATAATAGTTATAATGTTAAAGTGTTTTTGACTGAGAAAGAAACAAGAGATTAAGAGTTTTTTATTAAACTTTAAAATGAAGGTAAGATTATTATTCTTAAAGTATTAGTTTAGTAATCTTATTAAATAGAATATGAGGCACTTATTAAAAGAGGGGTTTTTATACTTATTCAAAAGGATAACCCTAAAGTAAAAGGCCAACGCATTTTTAAATTTAGAATAATAGACAAAGTAAAAGGCAAAAAGACTTTAATACTATATGAGAAATTTAGACTTGTTGTTTAATGTTTTAATGATAAAGGCAAAAAAGAAATATTAACTTAATTTTTAATAATTTAATGTATAAGCCAATGAATGCTTATTTTCTTAGTATTTACGATTAAACAGCTAAAGAAAGTCTAAAACAAATCTGAATTATGTTTGGTATTTTGGGATATTACTTAAGCCTATGTATAGGTATAAATAAGACTTTTTTGAGATATCTTTATATGGCCTCTTTAAGGGATTATAAATGAATTCCCTTTTAGTATAATGTTTATAATAATATTCTTATTATATAACATTCTAAAATCAAGAAATCACTGGTTTAATATTTATTATAAATATTATATCGAGAAATTATAAATAAAGACCTTTACGTATAATCTTTGCTTATTAATTAGTACTAAGGATAGTCAAGAATTTGGAATAGTTAAAATATAAACGGATGATACCTTGATTTTGGGAGATAACGATTTTTTAGTTAAAGAATAAACGGAAATTATAAATGCGAACTTTTTAATAAAACCAATTTAAGTCCTAAACGCCTCTGAACCCCTTATGTTTAATAATTATATTATTATTATAAAAGGAGATGATCTTTATATATTTTAGAAGGGACAAGGGGCCAAAATTGAGTTAATTGACATTAAAAAGAGTAATTATAAGAAGGCCTACATAAAACAACGTACTCGTAAAGTCTATATTGCTATAATTTGTCAACCAAAAACCACATTCGATTTTTTAATGGCAGCTTAACATTAAAATCTTATGATGAATAATGTTAAGGCTTTGAATCTGCGTCTTTAATAATAAATAAACAATTTAAAAAGAGGTTTACGATATATTTCCGTAAACTTATATTTAATAAAAATTTACGTCTTTGTTAATGGTTCCTTTACTAATAATAAAGATTTAAGTTCTTAGATTGGTTTTATAATAATAGTTAAAACTGAATTAAAGGGGGATATTAAGTTTACTTTTAGTAGTAATATTATCTATATTAACTTTATTAAATACAAAAGAATTATTCGTATAATATTTGCTTTGGAATTGTATATTATAGTTGCTAATGTTGATATGTTAATTACCATGGCGATTACTATTGATATGGTGACTGATAAGCTTGATTTTCCAAGGTTTTTTACTGTCGTTTGTATAAACTTTCTCTTATTATATAAATATATCGTCAAACTCAGTATTATAAAAGAAAAGCGTTTAATAATTAACATAATAATAATTTGTTAATCATATAAACATAAGGAATTCACAGAGATATAATAAATCAATAGTACTTATAACCCTACTAATGTTATGACAAAAGCTACTTTAAATAAGGCTCTTTAGGATTTTATTAATATTAACACGCTCATTATTAGGATAGAAAGGTAAGTTTAAAGACTTATTAAAATTGATTTAAATTAGTAACGGAGGAATTTGTATAGTTATTACTTTTTTTATATATACTTTCCTTACTATACATTTCTTATTTTATTTACTTATTTTATTTCACTTATTTGTATATTATAATTATTTAATTTATAAAAACAAAAAACAATTTAAATTGCATTTATTTATCCTTTAATTCAAAGCACCAACAGGCGGCCTTATAATAACACTCTGACAAGGACTTAATTACCGCTTTTATCATAAAGGATTATTCTTATATAAGGGTTTAAGAAAAACATTACCACAAAAAACTTATTATAAAGCCAATCCAAAACAGGGCCTACTTATTATTTATATTATATAAGCCGTTTATAAACAGTTTTAAATTCTTTTTTTCTTTCTCTACTATTAATATATTGTAACAAGGACGTTTACTATTAAATCCTGCTTTAATAAAAGCTTTACGCTTACTTCAAGCCTTTATAACCCAAGTATAAACGTTAGATATTATCTTATTAACGTGGCTTAAAGTTATTGCCATCGTCCTAATTTAAACGCCTAAGTCTTATATTCGGATCAATTATTAACTAAAATCGGATATTATACTGGGTTATATATTAATTAAGTGTTAATAAATTAATTTAATTTAATTCAAAAGGCCCGAGTCTTCTCTAATAAAATAAACGTCAACTAGTCTTTTGTTTTTAGTGCCTTTGTCAAAACAACCAACAATATAATGACAATTGACTTTACGGCGACAAAGAGGTCCGTTAAAACAAATGATTCGGCGTTAGTTATTGTCGGTGCAGTACCGGTGGATTGTGTAAAGATATATTGAAGTAAAGGGGTTAATATAGTCTTCAGTAAAGTGGGTGGTAAAATCTGTGTATTTTTAAGAGAGTAAGAGAGATCTCTTATTATATACTCCTCTGAATGACCTTTATAACAGGTCTGTTATAGCTCTGACTACCCTTTGGAACTGTTAGATCTATTACTCTTAGTAGTTAAGGTATAACGCCTGAAGACTACTATGGTATCATTTAAGTGGTACTCTTTATACAATATAATAAGATTATATAACCCTTGTGGATTAATACTGGTAATATTTCTTTTGGAAAGACAGATAGGAATTCTAATATAGTGAGAAGAAAGCAGGGGTAATATAAACTTTAATAAACTAAAAAGAAACGTTTTGTAAAGATAGTGCGTTAAAGAGTATAATAGTATATAATGTACGAAGGGAAAAAGAGCCAAAATAATAATGATATAAGAGATGTAAAATCTAAATTTTACCGGAAAGAGAGACTAAGAGATATTAAGAAATAGAATAAACGTAACAACTAGTAGTAGGGGCCTGAAAGAGGTCTGAAATCTATTCGTAACGGCTCTGTATTAATTATGTTAAGGGAGTTGTTAATTTGGGCCTGGAAACTGATAATATGTAAGTTAAGTGAGGTTTATTAATAACTTAAGTGAGGCCCATAGATCTTCTTATTGTCCCCTTATTCTATATATACCTTAAAGACTCTTTAGAAAATTACTCTTTTTCTTTTAGTAATAATGAATTACTGTTAATGTATTAAAATCTATTAATTTTATACTAAAGCTGACATAATCTTAGAAAACCTCTTAATTAATAACTTTAATTTATTAATAGTAAATTAATTATCCTTTAAATTAGTACTTAGACTTGTTCTGGGGTTGTTTCGGTATTATATCTTAAAACTAATGATGACGTAATACTAATTTTGGTGCCATTTGGCGCCCTCGTGGCTACTTATTGTGAATGTTATGTCTAATACGTTTACGCTTGAGTGCGTGGTTTAGAATACTTTTGTGTCTTTGACAACTTTAAGTCGAAAAGTACAATTACTACATTAAGTAAAAGGAAGAATACCGCTTTATAAGTAAATCCTTAAAGACCACTTATGATCTTGGCTTATGAGTTAATTATAGATTTTGAAAGAGATCTGAATATATTCCGTATTTGATGTGAATGTAGCTCCTTTGGTTTGTTAATACCGAATTTTGTGACGCTTGCCTTATAAAAACCAATGCCAACGTCTAGCAAAGGCCTTACATATTACGTAAGAAGTAGTAAAAATAATCAAAATTCTCTTAAAATCTACAATTAAAAAGGAAAAAAGGTAAGAAAGGAAAAGGGATTATATATAAGAAGCATTATTAAGTTAATCTTACTTAGGCGCTTAATAATGCCCAATTAGGAAGGCTCCCTTAAATGCCTTTCAATTTATACCATTTGTCACATTACCCCCCTTTTAAAAAAAGCTTGTCCTCAAGCGTTCATTCATTTCCTTATTTTTATTAAAATGGTTGTAGTTGTTTATTTTATTATGAAACGCCTTAAGCTATTAAAATAGCTTTACAAGGGAAAATATTTACGTAGGATTATTGAAATAAAACTCCTAAATCTTTGCAAAAGCGTACTTAATACTTAAGGCGTTATACCAGATAAAATCAACGTTTTGATTTAGCCAAAAAACTTTATAAAAAAGGCTATTACGTTGTTTTTGGCAGGCGAATAAGTCCTCGATTTCCTATTTATTGTTTTCAATAATGTTGATCGGCGGAGGTAACGCAATTTATTAATTTATCAAAAGGTTATTAAAGTCTTTCCTAAGCTTCGCCACAAAGAAGATATTATGTACTTTTATATTTACTAGTAATTCCAGGCAATATAAGCTTCTAACCTTTTTTAATACTTAGAATGGACCATTAGTAAGAAAGTCCAATTTCTTTAAAAAACAAGTAATTAAAAAATAACACATATTAAGCCAAACAAAATTATTTATATCAAAATCAATTGCACGGCAAGAGCGGTTATAAAACCAGGCCATTTTAATTTGGGATCCTAAAAAGCTAGTCCTAGCTATATTCCATGCTATACAATGGCGTATGGCATATTTCATAGCTTGTTATATATTCAATTTATTAACGGGAAATGCTAAGTCTAGCAAATTAATTTTTCAATCCTAATCAACGTATAATACATATTCATAAATTATTTTAAATAACAAAAAGCCTCCTAAAGAATTATATGGGAGAGACATTTGGGTATAATCCATGATAAATAAAAACTCGGACCAATTGTCTTAATAATAAGAGACAAAAAGGCGGAATCAGTATTAAAGGTATTGATTATACACTTTGATTTAATTATCAGTTTGAAGGTGGTCAATTATAAAAAGCTGTCTTTTGATGCCAAGAATTAAAAAGAAAGCGATTCAAAAGCGGGAGATAAATTAAGGTTCTTTATCAAAAATAATGCTAATCAAAGGCCCAAAGTATCTATACACAGAGTATATATACAACTTTACAAAATCGCGGGTATCTAAGGTTTTCTAATAGGGGATGTTTACAGCTTGTTTGCTAAAGCAATTAATAAAAACAAGGATATTATCAAATCCATGCTTGTCTTTATTAAAATTATAATAATGCATAATAATGTGTTCTTAAGGTTAAGATAAAATGGGGAAAGATTAAAAAAATCCGAGTTTTTTATCCCAAGGAACTTAAATACATTAATAGGTGTGACAATTGCGGCAGTATTGCTGGACTATTAATATAATGCCGTACCACTAATACTAAAAAAATAGAAATTACAAAGTCTTTTTAACACTAAGGTAAGCTGTATTAACGCGGTCATACACTTCTCAAATAAGGAAAATACGAAAATAAACAACATCGGAAACCATAAAACAGCCATCGAAAAGCAATAAGTCGCCTTCCATAGTAAGCTTATTTGGCTGATTTGATAAGGCTTATTTTTGCAATACTTAAAGAAAAGGGGCTGTACAATTGGCTTCTAATGTTTAATATACTACCAAGAATGCTGGGAAGAGATCTGCTATTTTAACATTAAGGGTAAAACTATTATCCTAACTAAAAGAGCGAAGATTTTTAGCCATAAGTACAGGGTCTATTTGATTTTCCCATAAAAGCTATTGTAAATGTTATGTTTGTTTGGTAAAGTTTTATTTATTAAGCTTATCTAATTTATGGGAAAGCGCATTTGCCAATAGGTTATAAACATTTAGTTGATAGGTTATTATAAAATGATAATCAGCCAATAGTTCAGCCCATTATACTTGTTAAGTATTTAATTGTTTAAAGGTCATAAAATATTCTAAGGCTTTATGATTTATAATAACACAAATTTAATAGGGGGTTCCCGCGAGCTTTGTTCTCTAATAGGCGAAAAAGCGCATAATAGCAAGTATTTCTTTATTATAAATAGTATAATTAAGCTTTATAGGAAACATAGTTTTTGAAAAGAAAACAACGGGAAACCAGTCTTTATTATGTTATTAAGAAAAAACCCCTGCAATAACTTTATTACTTGTATTTATTTCCAAAAGGCAAGGCAAATGCTGCTAATAATGCCAAAAGAGCAAAGCCAACGTAAAAATATATTTTAAAAGATCAAAAGCATTTTTACATTTATAGGTAAAGCGGAAGAAAATATTATTCTTTGTTAAATAAACAAAAAAAATTGTTATAATACTATAGTCCTTAATAAAACGCCTATAAAAATTGCAAAACCTAAAAAAGGATTATATATTTTTAATAATGCCAAGGTAAGTTCAATTGCTAATAATAGCAACTTTTTGGGGATTAACCTTTAGTTCGAAGATTGAAATAATAAATCCTAAATACTTTGTATAAGTAATAGCAAATTCACTTTTTTTAGATCTATCTAAAGGCTTGTATTAAAAAGTTTTTAAAGAACTTTCTTAATATATAATTAATGTTTTAAGGGATTTTTAAAGTAAATAAGAATATTATTAAGATACGCTATATAAAAATTATTAAGGTAGTTAAAAAGGATATTGTTCATATAGCGCTGGTATATGGCAAGGCTATTGGTAAGTCCAAATAAAAGAATCTTGCATTTGTATGCTTTATATTTTATACGAAAAGTTATATACTCCTTTAATGTTAAGTTTATTTATATTTAATAAAATACTTAACAAATGTTTAGCTAAATGAAAATGCGAGCATTGGCTATTTTAGCTAATGTTTTATCAATTAAAAAGAAGGGATATCGATCTTTACAAATAAGGGAATTTAACACTCGAAAGTTAATACACAATTATAAAGATTTATTCGGCTTTTTAACAAAAAGAATAGGGGTAGTAAATAATGCCTAAAATAGTTTAATAAACCCTTTTTCCAAATTATTAATAATATAATCTTTAACAGCTTTAAGCTTTACTATAAACATCTTGTATAACGGGAAATACTTAAAAGCTATTTTGTTTTTGCCTTTTAATTCAATGGAATAATCGTATAAATAATGCGAAAGGAGTACATTACTTGTTGCTTTGTTAAATATATAAATCTACTAAGTATATTTAGGTAAAATCGTAGGTTCAAAATCCAACTCAGTTAGAAAAACGGCAAACTACGCTGGGGATTGGCGACAAATAATGAGTTTAATAATCAAATCATTAATAGTAGCAGTAATATTATCTTCTTCGCGTTTTTGCTCAATTAAAAACTCAATCTTTTAAAATATCGCTATAAATATCTTATTCTCAAACTTTTGTTTGTTTAATAAATGGAAAGACACGCTAGTAATTAAGTAAATCTTAATAAATAGCTTTCCTTAAAATCTCTGTATTTTGGCCCTTTGTTTCTTAATAATAAAAGCATTAAAAAGAGGCGTCAAGTCAATTATATTTAAATTATCGAAGAGCTAAGCATACATTTTGCAAAAAGAAGTTATAAAGTCACGCAATTGCGTTTGGCGTAAGAAAAAGGCAAATTGAAAAGTCTCACTATATAATAATATTAACTTTGACAAATATAAAAAAGAGGTTCTTATTAAAACAAAAAGGGTAATATAATCACTATTATTATCTATAAAATCACGCAAAACAAAAGCTGTGTTTATTGTTTGTAACACAGCTTGTTTTAAAGCAGTATTCCTATTAGTGTTTATATTATTCTTGTTGTTATTTTGTACTTGGTTTAATGGCTTTTCTATATCTTAATATATGTGAAAATGTGAAAATGTGGCAGGGGCAGAAATAACAGCAAAAATGAATTTAATAGTAATAAGCGTTAATACAACTAATTAAGCTTAAGACTAAGGTGAGCAGCGATAATGGCTATTGGAATTAACGTTTGGCCTTGTTATTAAACAAGAAGAAGAAAGAATAATATGTTTTAATAGAGGCGGCACTTTCTTGGGAGTCTTTATTATTTTGTTATATAGCATCAAAAGAGAGGCTGTTTTAAAGGCTGTTTTGAAGGCTGTTTTAAAAGCTGTTTTACTATGTGATATTTGGCGAAGATTAAATTATACCTGCTTTTTTTGTAAAATAATAGTATAAGTAAAATCGACAACAGTAGGAGCCAATATAATTAATAAGAAAAAAGCTATAAGTCTTATTTAAAACGCTTTTGTGGCTTTGATATCTTTAAAAAAATTGCTTTTATAATTAAACGAAGGTCAACGGGGGTCATATAATTAAACACTTTTAGTTTTATCAAATTAGGCATCGCGTTCACTCTAATATTAATTAAGCTTCTGATCTCATTATTCAACGTCCTTTTAATGGCACTATTAAATGCGGCGATGGCGAAGATCTTAAATTTTAATTGGGGTATTATAGGTAATAATTAAAGAAAAAGCTTTCGGCCAAATAATACGTTATTTGGCAGTATTAAGAAGAATTTGATATTCCAATAGCCATGCTTTTTTAAGAATAACACTATAATATTCTAATCGAATAATAAGAAAAAAAATAAAGGCTTGTAAGCGTTTATTCATTGTCAGGTTTAATATAATATAATAGCTGATTTTTCCATTATTAGTACTATTAAATCCCTTGATAATAATAACGTTTGGCAAAGGATAAATCAAAGGTTTTAAAAAAAAAGAAAGAGATTTCCAAAAAGTACAATCAATAAAACAATAACCATTTGCTTCAGAATCGAGAAATATAAGTAACTTATACAATAATTCATTTTTAGTAAAGGTTACTTAAATAATAAAGGATTGTCTTTTAAAAAGCTTTGTCAGATTAAAATATTACATATCTTTTAATATACCTAAGAAAAAATCTTTTTTTAAGTTCGGCCTTTTGTTAAAAAAAATGGCATTTGTTCTTCAATGGCATTTTTATATATATCTTTATTGTTATTTTCAAATTAGTTATTAAAAGAATAGCCAATGTTAATCTTATTAATTTTATAAAAAGTAAAAGGTTATTGAAATAGTTATGTAATATAATAATAAGGTGTATTTACCAATAATTAAGCGTAAGAAGTGTTAGTATATATAGGAGAGGTTAATGATTTTTGGTATTATTGTTGTCAAGGCTGAAAGCTTTCTTGTTTATAATATTCTTTTGTTTTATAATCAATATGATTATAGAAAAAAGCAAAAGACTAAAAAGTCGTATTTATAATTTAATAAGGGTTTGATTTAATAAAAGCTAAAAATTCGAAAATCAAATAGAAAATCCGCTCAACTAATTGGCTTTAGTCCTTAGCTTAAATTGCTTTCACATACTTTTCCAATAATTAAGAGGTCTTATATTATTAAAACAGCTGTTTACATAGCCGAAGAGAAAGCTTATTCTATAAATCCATTTTTAAAACAAATTTATCATTAATATTGGCAATATAAGCAAAAGTTCTAAAATTATGGTAAAAGCTTCAAAAGAAGCTTTGGTAATTTATACAAAAAGCAAAATACTTAAAACGGGCTATTTGTTTATTATAAAGATTGAATAAAAACAAAACAAGTTGTTTTACCAAATCCAAGGCGTCTATAGGCGTTTTATTTTCATTAAATTCGGGTTTTAGAAAAGCTGATTTTAGGAATATTTATGCCATTCCTTTAATTTAGTTCAATAACCAATTTTTTTTATATTCCTTATTAATAAAATAAATAATATAACAACGCAAAACATTATGCACTTGAATTTCCCATAGCTTTGGGGAATACTTAACACTATTAGAGAGTTTATTTAAGAGGTTTGAAATCTTCTTAATATAAGTAGTATAAAACATGGAAAAGATTTCAAAGAAAGATAAGACTTAAGAGATGTTTTTAAAAAAAGGACAATATAAAGTATTATTATGATAACGGCTTAATTCGCTATTATCTTTATTATTGTTATTACTTAAGTTAAAGGCAACAGCGGTTTGTTTACTCTTTTTTTTAATAAGGACACTAGTATTTTCTTTAATAAAAAAAAGAAATAAATAAAAAAAGGCTATCTTTAAAGAAAACAGACTTAAAAGAAATACAATTTTTGTTAAGGCTTTAAAATTGTTTTTATATCATAAATAAGTCCTTACCCATTTGCTCAAAACGCTTTCTCTCTTTATCTAGCTTTCTTTTTATCTTTTTTATCATTTATGTATTTGTAATAGTTTGGCTACCTTAAGAAATAGGCTATATTATGCCAAAAAATAAAAAGGATTAGGAAAAAAGTCCTATAAAAAAAACAAATAAAGCAAAGGCAAAAGACATATTAACGTCTTTTATTAAAGAGTGCTTTGCCATAAAAGGTTTAGGCTTTATATAACACGTTAAGAGTACATTTATATGAAAAGGAATATTGTTTTTTTGGCTTAATCAAATCAAAAAGGCATAAAAAGGGGAAACCGGTGTCGTTAACTTCTTTAGGTTTATCGATTATTTGAATGCCATTTATTAAACTATACTTAGTATAGGCCTTTTTTATAAAAAAACTCTTTTTATAATAAAAGTTCACAGAAAAATGAGAAAAGGGGAAGATGTTTATTATCTTCCTAAACAAATTAAAAAGAGTTATAAATAATGTAACGCTTGCCTTATAAAAATCAATGCCAACGTTTAATAAAGGCCTCACATATTATGTAAAAAATAATAAAAGTAATCAAGATTTTTTTAAAATCTACAATTAAAAAGGAAAAAAGGAAAAAAAGGAAAAGGGGTTATGTACAAAAAGCGTCATCAAGTTAATCTCGCTTAGGCGCTTAATAATGCCCAATTAGGAAGGCTCCCCTGAATGCCCTCCGATCCGTACCATCCGTCACAAATTTAACACCTTAATTTATGTAGTTAACGCTGAACTATTCGTCTTAGTAGATTTCTCTGCCGCCGTAGAGTCGATTACCGTTGTATTATTGGTTATTTTGGTGGAGACACTAAAGACAAAAGACTAATTGGCATTTGCTTTATTAGAAGAGACTCGGGTCTTTTGGGTCGGATTAGGTTAGTTTGTTAATATTTAACCGGTATATAATTTAGTGTAGTATTTAATTTTAATTAATAACTGATTTAAATGTAAGACTTGGGCGTTTAAGTTAAAACGATGGCAGTAGCTTTAGGTTATGTTAATAAAATAATATCTAGTGTTTATACTTGGGTTATAAAAGCTTAAAATAAGCGTAAGGCTTTTGTTAAAACGGGATTTAGTAGTAAGTATCTTTGTTGTGGTATACTAGTGGTGGAGGAAAAAGAAGAGAGTTTGGAGCTGTCTATAAACGGCCTATATAACATGGGTAATAAGTAGGCCCTGTTTTGGATTGGTTTTATGGTAAGTTTTTTGTAATAATACTTTCTTTAAACCTTTATATAGGAATAGCCCTTTATAGTAAAACCGGTAATTAAGTCCTTATTAGAGTGTTGTTGTAAAACCGCCCGTTAGTGCTTTAAATTAGAGGGTAAATAGATGTGAATTTAAGTTGTCTTTTGTTTTTATAAACTAAATAATTATAATATATAAATAAATGAAATAAAATGAGTAAATAAAATAAAAAACATATATTAAAGAAAGTATATGTAAAAAAAAGTAATGATTATATAAATTCTTCTATTATTAATCTGAATTAACTCTGGTAAGTCTTTGAATTTATCTTTCTATTTTAATAATAAATGTGTTAGTGTTAATAAAATCTTGAAAAGCCTTATTTAAAATGGCTTTTGTTATGGTATTAATAGGGTTATAAGTATTATTGATTTATTGTATTTTTGTGAGTTCTTTATATTTATATAATTGACGAATTGTTATTATGTTAATTATTAAACGCTTTTTTTATAGTACTAAATTTGACGATATATTTGTATAACAAAAGAGAGTTTATATAAACGACGGTAAGAAGCTTTGGAAGATCAAGTTTACCAGTCACTATATTAATAATAGTCACTATAGTAATTAACATATTAACGCCGGTAACTATAGTATATAATTCTAAAGTAAACACTGCGTAAATAACTTTTTTGTATTTAGTGGAACTAGTATAGATGATATTATTATTAAAGGTAAATTTAATATCTTTTTTTGATTTAGTTCTAATTGTTATTATAAAACTAATCTGGGAACTTAGATCTTTGTTATTGATAAAAGAACTATTAATAAAGACATAGATCTTTGTTAAATATAAGTCTATAGGAATGTATTATAAACTTCTCTTTAAATTGTCCATTTATTATTGGAAACGTAGATTTAAGGCTTTAGTGTCATTTATTATAAGATTTTAATATTGAGCTGTTATTGAGAGATTGAATGTGGCTTTTGGTTGATAAATCGTAATAATATAGGTTCCACGAGTGTGTTGTTTTATATAAGCCTTTTTATAATTACTCTTTTTAGTATTAATTAGTTTAATTTTGGCCCTTTGTCTTTTTTAAAACATATAAAGATCGTTTCCTTTTATAGTAATGATATAACCATTGAATATAAGAGGTTTGGAGGCGTTTAAGACTTAAATCGGCTTTATCAAAAAAATTATATTTATAATTTTTGTTTATTTTTTAGTTAGGAAGTTGTTATTTTTTAAAATTAGGGTGTTATTTGTTTGTATTTTAATTATTCTGAATTTTTGACTATTCTTAGTATTAATTAATAAATAAGGATTATATGTGGAAGTCTTTATTTATAACTTTTTAGTATAGTATTTATAGTAAGTATTGAACTAGTGATTTCTTGATTCTAGAATGTTATATAATAGGAATATTATTATAAATATTATGTTAGGAAGGAATTTATTTGTAATCTTTTAAAAAAGCCATATAAAAATGTCTTAGAGAAGTCTTGTTTGTATTTATATATAGGTTTGGGTAATATCTTAAACGTGATTTGGATTTGTTTTGGACTTTTTTTAGTTGTTTAATCGTAGATATTAGGAAAATGAGTATTTGTTGGTTTATATATTAGATTGTTGGAGATTAAATTAATATTTCTTTTTTGTCTTTATTATTGAAGTATTAAATAATAAGTCTGGATTTTTCGTATAGTGTCGAGGTTTTTTTTGCCTTTTATTTTATTTATTATTTTAAATTTAAAAATATGCTAGCCTTTTACTTTAAGGTTATCCTTTTGAATAAGTGTAAAAACCTCTCTTTTGATAAATGCCTTGTATTTTATTTGACGAGATTGTTGGAATGGTGCTTTAGGAGTAATGATCTTGCTTTTATTTTAAAGTTTAATAAAAAACTCTCGATTTTTTGTCTTTTTTTTAATTAGAAATATTTTAGCATTATAATTGTTATTAATTATTAGTAATTTATAAATGGGTTGTATAAATGGGAGTTTAACGGTGATTTAGGATAGTTTCAGAGTTGATTTAAGTATATTATTGACTAGTGATCTAGGATTAGTAGTGATTTTAGTTAATTTGGGTGTATTATTGACTAGTGATTTAGGATTAAGAGTAATTTTTATGTAATTTTTTAGTAAATTTTTTTTTAATACTTGACGTCTAATGTGTTTGTTTTAAATGGGTATATAAATGCCAATTAGAATATACAAATCTGATTATTATTTATAGTGATTTTATAAGACTTGTTATTTATTTTTAAGAACTTATATAGTTTTTTTTATTCTTTTTTTTTCTTTTTATATTAAAATTTGATCTATTAGGTATAAGTCATGTACCAGAATAGTACCGGGGTTGTTTCAAGTTATTAGTGTATTATTGACTTTGTGGATTATATAAATCTATCTTATTTCTTTTATTGTTTTTTTGATAGTAATAGCGCGTTTTTTAATAAATAAATTTGGAGGGTTTAGTTCTGTTATTTTAGGGTAAGTTCTAAAACGAGTAATATAAGAATCAGTTTATTAAGTCTAGTTATATTGTTTATTGCTTTAATTATTATTTACAGTTAATCTTTGTTATTTAGTTTAGGGTATTCTTCTATAATGATTTTATAGGTATGTTAGAGTGGACGATGATATCTCTTTACTTTATTAATTAAGTGGTGTGCTTTTATAGGGATAAGTTTTAGAGTATTCTTAATAGAGTGTAAAGAGTTGTAGAATTCTTTAAAGTTGAAATTGGTCTTATAGTTGTATATTATAAAGTCAAGGGGTCTAATATATATGTTTATTTATATTAACTTGAAAATATTGAATGTGACCCGAGTCGTAACCGATTTAGGTCTTTTTTGGAATAACTTTGTTGTTTTAAAGCCGGTGGTTTTATTAACTATGTGGAAGGTATATTTTTTTTTAAATTATATTATATTAACATAAACTATATGATTGAAATTTACGTTATTTTACAACTTAAATCAAAATTTATATAAAGTATTTGTGTGTTTTTAGTAATGTTTATATATCTCTTTAACTTTAAGTATAATATTAAAGTCAGGAATATAGCTAGCCTAGTCTAATAGGTATTATAGGCGTTATATTAACGGGTACCTGAATTGTTTATATAACTTTTGAATCTTTATTTTAGTCAGATGATACGTATTGACTGTATTAGTTGATAAATCTAGTAATTATTAGTATTAGTCTAAGAAAAGCCATAGATGGCTTTGTTTTTGTATAATCAAGTGTTTCTTTTTGCTTTGAACTAACACATTCTGTAGGTTGTTGTACTGGGTATTTAGTTTATTTAGCTACTATAGGCACACTAGGAATGGGATGTCTGTATTTATAATTATAAACTCTATTAGTTTAGTAAAAATATTGACCGTTATTATTCTTATAGACGAGTAGGAATTGGTTCTGAATGTGATTTAACTCTGCTTTACTTAGTTTATATTGAGTTTAACGTCTTGAATTTGTTATAAAACTCGTAATTGGTTAATACCTTTAGTATTCTTGTTTAAGGCTTTAGTGTTAATAAGAAAACCTTGCAAAATCGGTTTATTTATTGTATTGTATAAGCCTTATTACATTAAAGTTTCTTGATCTTATTTTTTAAAATGTGGGCTGTTTTTTGCTCTTTAAACTATGATAACACTTCCCGTGTATTATATTTGGTTTTACTTGTTGTAAATATAGTCGTAAAGTTCATTATATTATTGTTATTATTGTTGTTTATTTCTCTTTGAAGATTATTATTATTTAATAAAGTGTTTGATTTGTTATTATAAGGGTTATCTTTATATCCTTTGGATTAGGTCTGATTTATATCTGAATTAAGTCCATATTCTTTAGTATATACTAAATAAGCTTTAAATGAGTTTTTTGTAGTTTTTATTTCTTCTGCTTTTTAATTAGTAAAGTATTTTGTCTTTATAATATCTCGTTTTTTTTAGAGTGTTAGTTATTATGACAATCCTTTTTCTTATAAATAATGTACCCAAAATAGCCTGGCTTAGGTCGGAATTTGTCCTTATACTTGTTATCTTGTAAAAACTTCATCCTTTTATCTGAGTAGTGTGTACTTTTGTCGGCGACATAAGATTAATAGCGATTTAGATCTAATTTAGAGGTCTTTCTAACTTATAATCCCGGTTTATATATTGTTTTAATACTAACAGTAAAACGGAAGCTGTTTATTAAGGTAGGGAACGTTAGTAGTACTTTGAATAGGGCCATTTTGAAGAGTAAGTTGCTTAATATTCTTTATAATAACTTATCCTGAAGCGTTTTATTATTTTTTATGTTATTATCCTTGAGACCTAATTAGAGGCTTTGCAATTCTTTGGCAAAGCTTTTTAATTAACTTAGTATTGGTTTACCTTTTTAGTATAATTTAATTTAGAATAATGAGAAGGTTAAGCCGAATTATTAGTTAACAAACCTATTCGTATATTCCTTTGTTTTAAAGTTACTTTGGATAATTATGACAAGATTTTTAAAAGAATATTTTTTGTTTTAAAAGTATTAGTAATAGTATATATTAGCTTTGTTTTATAGTATGAACAAAAAAACTCGGTTTTAAATGGAATTGTCGACGAAAACTCGTTAATATAGATTGATAAAAATGTGTAACTTCTTGTTAAAGTGGTCTTTGGCATTATTATATTAAAACTCTTTTGAATATATCTTATTGAAATTTACTAAGGACTTAGTTTAGTTTAAAGATAGTGGATTTATTATAAACTATAGAAGCTGTATTGGTTTGGAATAAAGTCTAATAAGTCTTAGTACCACTGTAAAAGGGGGTAATATCTTGTTTTTTAAATAAACACTTGACGGTAGTATTAGATTGGGTAATGTATTATCGTTTGGTTTTTACTTTGGTTTATTTTTAAGGGGCCTCTTATTAAGGGTAAATGAGAACTCCTTCTTTAGATTAACAAGTGACATTATATTGTATAAATCCTTTTTTGTAATATTGACTTTAATAAGGGTAGGGGTGTTAAGCGAGTTGTCTTGACGTCTTAGTGTGACGCTTAGTGTCTTTTCTTTTGACGTTAAAGGTGTTTGACTTTTTTTGGTTTTTGGAGTAAAAGAGAAAGGGGTTTGCGTAAGTATAAGGACCTTTAGTTAATCTTAGATAGACTGTATAATAAGTATAAGTATATCTTGGATGTGATTTAGGACAGATCTAGGGTATATTTAGTCTTATATTTTTAGTTATTCCTTAGGCCATTTTTTTTTTTTTTTTAGCTTTTATTGTGTCTTTTAGTGTATCTGTAACTTTTATTCTTTTGGCTCTTTGTATATAATAACCATGGAATCTGAGATTATCCCTTAATTGAGTCCTTTTTTGCTTGTGTATTTTCTTGAAGTCGACAGTTATCCATTTACTAAAAAACTCTTAAAAGTCCTAAAATAAGTATTTTCTTTTTGTTTTCTTATTATAATAATATTTGTAGAATTTTTATAAATATCTCGTGTAATTGGTTAATATCTTTTTAGTTTTTAATAATATATTATCTATTAGTTTTTAAATTGGTAGGATAACACTTTCTTGCTCTTCTACCAGTTTTACTGTATACTCCCTTAATTGAAACATTGTATTAGGGTAGGTTCAGAGTCGGTTTGGGTATAATTCTTTAAATAGTCCATTGGTTTGGTTTTAAAGTATTGTTTTAATAGTTATTATCGAGTAATTGTTGTGTTGTGTTTATTATAAGTTTTATAATTATTGGATTCTTAATTGGTCAAAGTGCTTTTATTAATGTCTTTAAAAGGGGGAAATTATTTGTCCTTTAATTTAGTCAAATGGCTAGGCTTTAATTAAAGGTATAAATAATTAAGTACTTTGAGTTAACTTTACAATCTGAGACTTTATTATCTGTGGTATAAATTAACCATTGATCAGTGTTGATATAGTACTGGTAGATTATATAAAGATATATTAAAATAAAAGGGTTAATATAGTCTTTAGTAAAATAGGTGATAAAATCTGTGTATTCTTAAGAGAGTAAGAGAGATCCCTTATTATATACTCTTTTGAATAACCCTTATAACAAGTCCGTTATAGCTCCGACTACCCCTTGGAACTATCAGATCCATTACTCCTAGTAGCCAAGGTATAACGCTTGAAGACTATTATAGTATCATTCAAGTGGCACTTCCTACATAGCATAATGAGATTACATAACCCCTGTGGACTAACAGTTATATAAACTAAAGTATTAAACTCAATATTAACAAACTAAAGGAATTATATTTATATTAAATACAAAATATATTTAAATCTTTTTCAGAATCTATAATTGATTTATAAACCGGGATCACAAGTAGTCCCTAAGGATTTACTTACAAGGCGGTATTCCTCTTTTTACTTAATACAATAATTATATTTTTTTGACTTAGAATTATTGAAAACATAAAAGTACTCTAAACTATACGTTTAGGCGTGAACGTACTAAACGTAACATTTGCGGTTGGTAACCGTGAAGGCGCCAGATAACACCGAAATTAGTACTACGTTATCATTAGCTTTAGGATATAGTACCAAAACAGCCCCGGAACAGGTCTGAGTATTAATTTAGGGAATAATTGACTTATTATTAATAAATTAAAATTATTAATTAAGAGGTTTTTTAGGATTACGTCAGCTTTAGTATAAAATCAATGAATTTTGATATATTAACGGTAATTTGTTGTTATTAAAAAAAGAAAAGTGAATTTTTGGGGAGCCTTTAAGGTATATATAAAATAAAAGAACAATAGGAAAATCTATAGGCCTCGTTTAGGTTATTAATAAACTTCGCTTAACTTACATATTATTAGTTTTTGGCCCTAGATTAATAATTCCCTTGATACAATTGGTACAAAGCTATTATAAATGGATTTCAGACCTCTTTTAGGCCCTTATTATTAGTTATTACGTTTATTTTATTTCTTAATATTTTTTAGTCTTTTTTTTGGTAAAATTTGGATTTTATATCTCTTATATCATTATTATTTTGGCTCTTTTCCCTTTATACATTGTGTACTATTATATTTTTTAATACATTGTCTTTATAAAACGTTTCTTTTTGGTTTATTAAAATCTATATTACCCTTGCTTTCTTCTCACTATGTTAGAATTTTTATTTGTCTTTTTAAAAAAAGTATTGCCGGTATTAGTTTATAAGGGTTATATAATCTCATTATATTATGCAAAGAACGCCACTTGAATGATACTATAATAATCTTTAAGGGTTATGCCTTAGTTATTAAAAGTAATAAATCTAATAGTTCTACGGGGTAATCAGAGTTATAACAGACCTATTACAAGGGTCATTCAGAGGAATATATAATAGGGGATCTCTCCCACTCTCTTAAGAATACACAGATTTTACCACCTACTTTACTAAAGACTATATTGTCCTCTTTACTTCAATATATCTTTGCGTGATCCACCGGTACTGCACCGACAATAATATAAGAAAAGATCTATTTTATTCTACTATAAAGCGTTATATTTTACCCTTAAAAGAAGCACTGTCGTTTTATACGACTATAATATTACTTTTACTATACCTACGTAAGTAGGTGCCTTTTACTTTACTTCTAAGAGTAGTTATACTAAGGAAAACTAGAAACCCCCATCGACTCTATCTTCTCGAGTCAAATACCTCAACCATTCGTTAGCACGATTATTATATAACAAACCTCTTATATATATTTCTTTAACGAAGTACACGCGAGACCTCAGTTTTAGTACGACTTGGTTTTACCTTTATATTATATACACCTTCCCCTGAAAACGTACTACTTTTAAAAGACAATTTACTCTAACCTTTAATCGAGTTTAAAGAAGAACCGCTTTTAGTTTTTAAAATCAATACCTTTTATGACACTTTTCTAGAACCTATTACAATAGTAAACGCCGACTTTACCAATGCCTAAAAGGTATATATACAAGAGATGATTCAATTAGTTGTTACCTTTATATTTACTTTTAATAGAGCCTCTCAAAATAAACGCACTAGATCGGCCAAAACTGACATAGTGTGATGTTCTATAACTCGAGCCCTTACTATAGACTTTTAACCTTTTCTTAACTATTATTTTCTTTAACTTAACCTTAACATTTTTATTATAAAAGCCAATAAAGTCAAATACCCTCGTATTTTGTTTTCCAACTATAATAGTAACATTAAATACGATATATAAAAATGGATATAAAACTCTTTATTAAAGAGTATTTAAGAAACTTTAAGACTAACAACTCTTAAGTCAAGGCTTATTTTAAGTGTATAAGCGGAAAAGCTAAGACAATTATTTTTTAATATATAAACCTTGACTTTATAAAAATGTTTAATAGTACTGCCGATGTTTTTAAAGCTTTAGACTAACGATTTTTCGATTACAATCAAATATGAACTATAAAAACAAAATATAATTACTTGACTATGGGATTTATGACGTATAACGAATTCTGTATTAAATTCACTAATTACGTTATTATTAGTAAGATTATGTGTTCTTATTAGTTTAAGGATGTTTGTGAAAAAACCTCACTTACTTTAAAACCCTATATTTTTATTAAATAATATAAGTTTGAGAATGATTATACTTACTTTAACGAGTTTTTAATAATTATGAATAAAAACCTTTATAACGTCTAAGCTAAAGTACGCTTCTTTTATTAGACTATTACTTTTCTTTAACCCTTTAAAAACACTAATACTTATAAAGGTTATACAGAGGACATTTTTTAAGAAAGATAACTGGCACTAAGACACTCAACTAAAAAGAGCTTTTACTCCTTTTTTTTAATTGTCTTAACTTTTATATAATCCGTTAATATTATATTCACCGGTACTTTTTGCTTTTATTATAATAAAACCGACTATTAGGTTAATAATTGTCCTAAGTTAAAGAAGACAAAAGAAATGGACTATAAGATTATAAAAATTAAAAGAAAAGACATAAAGTCCATCAGCAAAAAATATCAGCGCCGAAAAATTAACTAATCGGCTAAAACGGCCATTTTAGTGATTTGGCGCTTTTAGTATAAAAGGCCGCCTTTTAGTAAGTAGGTTTTTTTTAGCGGCCTTTTAGTAAATTAAGCCGGAGCTTAATAACCTTTATACTAATCAAAGTGGATTATCGATTTATCCGTTTTAAAGCTAAAGCTTAGCTACACTTTAATATATACATCTAACAAACTAAGTTCGCTAAGCCTATTATGTTATAAATATCCACACTAATAAAAATCTAATAAGCGTATTAGCTTTTTTAGGCAAAGTTTACCTTAACTAGCGTTAATCACGTGTATTTACCCATAATATACCCCTTAAATACTTTAAGTACTTAAAGCCTTAAAAACCCTTTTTTTTACTATTATTAGAATAAACGCTATAAGTAAAATTTGGCGCTTTTAACGCTTTTAGTATAGAATTTTTTTAGTATATGGCTTTTGTCCCTAATTTTTTCAATATACAACTTTTTAGCTAAAAGCGCTAAAAGCACAGGAAGCCGCCGCCAGCCGCCATTTGCCACTAAATTTTTTTGCAAATGAATAATACTTTTACTTTAATATTATAATAATACTTTTTATTAAAATATTGAGGGTTCAATGCAGTATCACATGATAAACCGATTAGGGCTAAACTACTGATCTATGCGTTCCCCTAATATATTTGCAGCTTTTGCTATAGATTAAAAAGAAATAATCAAATTAAACAGCCTCACCTACTAATGTCCTATTTCCTCCATAAATACCATTGCCGGTACCTACATGTATGCATCAAATAAAGCCATACTTTAAATACTTTTAGTATTATGAACTTTTTATCTTAAATACCCGAATACTAAAGGACTTCTAAAAGCTCTATTTTAATAACTAAAGGTATATAATATTAGAATCAATAACTATAACGAGTTAAAAGACGATAGACCTATAACATTAATTATAAAGACTCAGTTCTTTGGAAAGGGGGGGTAATGTTACGACTTGTATATAGAGGTTATTATGGAGGCTATTATAGAAGTTATATAATAGGCTGCTTTAGAAAAGGAGTTCAGTATGACCTATAGCTTTAAGCGAGGGTTAATCGTCGGATAAGTTAACCTCTTTTAAAGGAAATATATAAGGCCTTAGTTAATTAAAAGGGAGATTTTCTTTTTTTATCTTTCTTTTAAATATTAAGCGTAGTTTTAGGACCAAATACAAAAGAAGCTTTTACTCTAGTGTTTCCCCTAGAGTAACTCTTGCTTCAATATCCCCCTGAGGCCAGCCGTAATACAAATAATAAAAATTATTACTATTACTAAAATCAAATAATAATTAATAGGTTAAAATCCTTTCATTTTTGAAAGTAAATATTAACTTGCTTAGCGCTTCCCATTATCACTTTTAAAATAGGCTTTCCCTTTAACCTTTTCAACTTTAAACTTTTTTTTAGCTTTCTTTATCTTAAAAATAAACTTTTAATTTTATTCTCCTTTTACTTTTGCTCTTTTTTTCTTATTAATAACACCTTTAACTTTACAACGTATTATTTATTATTTGCTAATACAATAATATCAATAATAAAGCTAGCAAAGCTAAAATAGCTCTAAAAGCAAGATTGCCTCCTTAATTTGGCCTAAATTAAGGTTACTACTTTTCATAAACATTTAAACAATTTAAAAAAAAACTTTCTAACGGTCTTTATGCTTTGTAACATGTTATTATTACTTTCGCTATTAATAACTCCCTTAGATTTAAAGCGGTAACATTTATAAATTCAGATTTCCCGTTATTATTTTAAATTTGTTATCTCCTTACTTTATAATTTTTCTATAATTGTAACTCCTTTATTTTTAAAAGCTTTAAATGAAGTCTTTCCATTTTCCTTTTAAGTTATGTCTTTATTATCTTTTTTTAAGATTTTAAAAATTTGCTTATTTAATTTTTATAAATTTATCAGTCGTAATTTTGGCATTATTCTTACTACTACTATTATTATCTTCTTTTAATTTTAATTTTAATTTTAATACTTTTCATATTGTCGTAAAAAATAGATTAAACACCTTTTATAATTTATACAAATCCTTTATCTTAAAATGAAAACAATTTAAAAATGCCGTAAATTATACTTTTGCTGTGAAGCCACTAAAATAAGTTTTACTTATTTCCTTATTATAATTTCACTTTTTTCTTTTATTTTGATTTCCTTTTTAATAATAATTTTAATATTAATTTATGTTTTATTTATGACTGTGTTATTGTTGTTGGTTTTTAATTATTAATGCGCTAATCTTATAAATTGTTGTTGTTATTGTTCATGATTTAAAGCTAAGTGGCTGTTTTCTTTCTCTTTTTTCTTTGCTTTTACCTTTTTTTAGGAAATTGTTTTGGAAATAATTATAATATTAAGTAAAAACTTCTGCACTTGTATTTTTTAGGCTTAAAATGTACTTGGGCTAGTTATTTTAATATTAATCTACTTTTAAAAATGAAATGTATAATATTATAATATTATTTAGATTTTGGGTTGTTAAAGGCTTAATTATATGATTTATATTATAACTAAAATACCTTAAGAAAAGGCCAAAGTTTTCAAACAAATACTAATACTTTTAAACTTTCACAAATTGATTTTTTGCTTATGTTAATTTAATAAAGTTTTATTAATAGCTTTTTAATAAGGCTAAGCTTAATATTTATATATATACATTTTTTTCTTTTAAAACAATAGACTTTATTAACATATTTTAAAAACATATAAGCGTAGGAAATTCTAAGGGGCAGCAGGCTTTTTAGATTAATGTTATGAGAAATATAAAGGCCTGAAGTTAATTAAAAATAATAGAAATTATTATTAAAGGACCTATTATTAAATATATCAATCTTAATTAAAGTTTAAGTTGCTTAACTATAAAACGCTTGGAATAATATGATAAACTTTAAGCTTTAAAAGTTACAAAAATTATTAAATTAATTAAAGGTAATAAGGGTTATTCTTTTAATTTCTTATTATTAAGTGTATTCTTTTAAACTTAAGGCTGGCTATATTATACCTTTATCCAATAAAAGTCATATAAAAATTGTTGGTTTAATAGTCACGTTTTTAGTCATGTGCTCGCTTATCGAGTACATAAGGGGGGGCCCTCGTATAGAGCTCCCCCCTTTCCTTGAATACACATTTTACTACTAAAGAAACCACCCCCTTAATGTGTCAATTCAAGAGATTTAAGCTTTAGAATATATAGTACTACCCGAGTATAATAACATTAATTAATTGTTTACTTATTCAAAGAGTTATCGACGTCATAAATCGATATTCCTCGTTATAAAAGACTCTGATTAATAAGTTATTAGCAAAACTCGACGTATTTCAAAGCCAGTAAGACAGTTTATCCTAGTATAGCTCGTTTTAAATAAAAGGCAGGAATAACACCTTCGAGGGTCAAAATCGGGAGGCTACTATTATTTAAAGTTATAAGTAATATCGGTGTTATTATTAAGGGTTATAATTACTTTAAGTTATTAGTACTTACGACGACGGCTTTACAACGAATTCGACTACCTCCCTCCTCCTCTCCGCAGTCGACTTCTTGTATACGCCAACCCTCGACCTCTTCATTGAGCCATTTGAGCACTACTATACGGCTCCTACGTACTCCACACTATTCGACTACCTCCCTCCTCTTCGCAGTCGACCTCCTGCGTACTCCACACCATTCGACTACCTCCCTCCTCTTCCGCAGTCGACCTCCTGCGTGTACGCCAAAGCTTCGACCTCTTCACTGAGCCATTTGAGTACCATTGTACGGCTCCTGCGTATAACCTTTAAGCTGTCGAGCTTCTTCTCGATTGAATCTCCCACTTCCTCCTTTGATTACCCCTTTTCCAAAAGCCACGTCACTCTGCCACGTCACTTATTTTAAAGCTGTCTCAATTCCTTGGTATAAACTCAAAATCAAGTACACATTAACGCCAAATCTCCGCATTAACGTCCCCCCCTGGTATATGGCACGGACCTACTTCGGCTCTAACTCCAGCCCTAGTACTGAGGCTCCGGCGCAAGGCTTTGATATGTGTTTCAAAGGGTTAATAAAAAGATTCAAACGTTACTTTTGAGCGTTACTTTTGAACATTACTTTTGAGCGTTACTTTGTTATTTGTTGGTTTGTTTACTTCTGGCTATTAAACGAGCACTTGGATTTGAAGGAGACGTCTTTTAATAAGGAAAAATTGCCAGTGTTAGTTTAATAGTCACGTTTTTAGTCATATACTCGCTTATCAAGTATATAAGAGGGGGCCCTCGTACAAAGCTCCCCCCTTTCTTTAAATACACATTTTACCACTAAAGAAACCTGTAACGGTCCGTTATTTACTTGGTGTAAATACAGAAAACTGCCATTGATCTTTGATAATCAAGAAGTAGGTGTATTACATACAAAGTAAAATAGTTATTAGTATGATTAAAAATATTATTTGAAATTGAGCACAAAGCTTTTATTTAATGGCAAATGTGCCAGCTTTATATAAAACCTTTATTTTCTTTAAATCCTTTGGTCCCAAGGTCCCAAGCGCCCTGGCTTTTATGGCTTCAAAGGTTCCCATTATTATGTGACCCAATGTCCACCATAATTTAGATAATTATTATAATTAAAATTGTGATTACAATATGTATAATAATACCAATCGTTTATCTTATACTATTTCTTAATTAATATTAGTTTATAAATTATATTAATCCCTTGTTGGTACTAATATTCCCATAATATCATTTACTTAATAATATTATTAGTATTTTGGTGCCAATTACTTATTGATGCAAAAGGGTTTATAACATTATTTCCTTTTTTGCTTAGCGTGGCTTTTATATTTAAGTATGCTAAAAGAAATATTGACAATCGCCCACAACCGTTTTTTTATTATGCTTTTTAAGGTAATAAAATATAAATAATGCGTAGCGTTTGCTAAAATAATAAATTTTTACGGCTTTCTTGCAATGCTGTGTTTTAATTATATTTAATATTATTAAAAGTGCATGATTTTAAATAAGAAGTCCTAATATTATGGGGAATGCGTTTATTATGGTATGAAATGCAATGCCTTTTAAATTTTTGTTAATAATTTTCAAAGCCTTTAAATAAAAAAAAACAAGCTAAAATTTAAAAGGAATATAGCTTTTAAGGCAACTATAGCCAACCTTGCCCGCATTCGCAAGCTTAAGCTACGCTAAGCCAAATTAAGGGAAAAAAGCAGGGAAATGCTTTATAAGAGCTTAAAAACTTTTAATAAGCTAAATGCAGCAAAAAAAAATCGCCAAAAGGCGGAAAAGCAAAAGCAACGCGTTTTCCTTATTTTCTAGCCTAACAATAGCTTACCTGTTTTTTTATATATTGGCAAAACATTGCCAAATTTTGGGGATTCCTTTTAAGCAAACCTAGGTTTTATTAAAAAAATTTTTAAAGCAGCCTAAAACAATGGAAATTAGATTCGGGTTTTTAAGTGTTTTCCAATTATGGGTACCTCTTTTATTTAATTAAATATTTAATAACGCTTTAAAAATATTAATAATCTAAAATAATTTCGATTTTGTATTTTGCATTTATATTAATTGGTTATATTTTGGTAATAGGGGCAGATGGTGCTTTTAATGGTGCTAATTTAAAAAGGAATATGTGAAATATCAAATAAATATTTATTGTTTTAGGAAACGCTAATTGATAATTGATTAATTTTTTGATTTTTGCAATTTTAAATGGCCTTAGCTTTTTATAATTTAATTTATGATTTGATTATTTTATTGCAATATTCTTTTAAAATAAATAAACTTTATTCTTTTTTTTAAGAATTGATCTTATGCTACGCTTTTTATTATAATAAATTGCTAATCTTTATGCTATAAATAAAATATTGATTAATAATTCCTTATGCAATTGCTTTAGCTTATTTTCTTATAACATAGTTTTTTGCGCAATTCCTTAATTCGCAATTAATATATTATATGCCATTGGGTTATATTTATAATTTGCGTAAAATAGCAATATTTTAATGATTTTTTAATGATTTTTTAATGATTTTTTAATTTGCGTTATTATATGCAAATTAAACAAATGGGAATAATTGAACCTAATTATTTTGTTTATAATTTACATAGCATTGAAAATAAGTTTTTATTATTTAATTAATTTGTTTTATTTATGCATTTGTTTAGGAGTAAAAGGCCATTGACATTTTTTATTTTATTTTTAAAAATGCAATCAAAGTTTTTTAAAACTTTAAAATAAAAAGCTTGTTTTTGTTTAAGATTATTTTATTTAATATTCCATAATTTGCAAAAATTGTTTAAAGGAATACTTGCGCCATTTATAATACGCTTTAAATTCCCAATATTAATATTATATACGCATATTTAATAAATTTATTTATAATCACGTAAATTAAATTATATTTGATTTTTATAATTGGGTTTTTTAAGAATAATAGTTTAATCACAAAGTCCAAAGCGATTAACTTTTATAAGCATAATGATATAGTTAGCAATTTCATAAGCCCATACAAAGCATAATATAATGCCTTATTTCAAATATATGTATTGCATAATAATATTATATTTTTAATTATTTTCCTTATGCTTAGGAAATAATATTTCTTAAAGAGCTTTAATAATATTTTAGCAATTTTTTAATGTTCATAGGCTAGCAGCTTATGCTGTTTTTTAACGAAATTCGTTTTATTTCGTATTAGGACATAAATTCGCCTTTAATATAAAAGAGCCCTAATAACAATAAAGAAGAAGTCCTTATTTAATTATCTTTTTTGCTCAATTATTATTAGGTCATGATTATAATTTTTTTAGATTTTTTTAAAAAGGCGGCTTATTACTGTCAATTATTTATGATTAATTATTAATAAATCGCTATCTTACTTAAGTACGATATATAATTTATGCATTTTGTTTGCGAGATATTTTGATTTCCTGCTAAAAGCATTGGCCTTAGCGTTTTCCGTTTCCTTAATATAAAAAATTCAAAATTTCACAATAAAAAGTATTTTATACCACCAAACCTAGCATTGGTTTAGTTTTTTAATAATAATAAAATAAATAAGATTTTTGTGGTTTATTAAGATCTATATCTTATAAGCAGCGCCCTTAAAATAAACCTTTTATTTGCATATTGCATCCACAATTGCCAGCAATTTTTTATTATATATATTATAATTAAGTTTTGCTAATAATAGTTTCCGCAAATAATAAGCAATTAATTGCTATTTCCTATTTTTATTCAATTAGCTAAATATGGCGCTAATAGCATAATTCGAAAAATTTGTTTTTATGCATATTTTATTATTAAATATAAAAGATATAAAAATAGGTTTTTTAATGAACATTTCCTTAAAAGCTTTAAAAGCCGCATTAGCTTTCTCCATTTATACGTATTCCTTGTTTTTATAAGTTAGCTTCGTAAGTACCTTAGCAATTCTTAAATAGTTTTTAATAAATTGCTTATAAAAATTAGCAAATCTAAAAAAATTATAATTTTTTAATATTAATAAATCTAATTTAATCAACAATTGTTTTAACCTTTTTAAGATTTATAGCTAATTTGGTAATAATAATTATATAACCTAAAAAAACAATTTTTTATATGAAATTTGCATTTTTTTAATTAAAAAAGTATGCAAACGGCTTTTAGCCTTTTAAAAATTGCTATTATATTCTTTATATGCTATTTCTTGTTTTTGAAATAAACCAAAATATTATTTAAATAACAAATGCACATTATCTTCAAATATGGCCGCAAAACATTATTAATTAAATGCTAAAATATAGCTAATGCATTAATTAAGCCAAATAGCATAACCATATACTTATAATAATTAAAACAAATGCAAAATGCTATTTTCTTTTTTTTCCCTTTAGCTATCTTAATAAGATTATACGCGCTTTTTAAATTAAGCTAAATAAAGATTTTAACCTTCGCAAGCTGGTTTCGCAATTTTTTAGCTAATAATAATGCATAGCAATTCTTTTTTATAGCATTATTTAATTAATAATAATTGATGCACATTTATCATCTACCATTCTTCTTTTTTGCAAAAAAAACATTATTCTCTCATAAGGATTTAAATTCCCTAATAAACCCTTTTGCTAAATATTCATTAATATAATTCTTAATTATTATTAAGTTTATTATTAAATATTTTTTAAATAATTAAAATATTAGCTTAATATCTTTTTTTAACTTAATTTAATAATTGTAATCCTAATATTTAAGCAAAGCCTCAATGCTTTATTCTTTTTTAAATAATGCCACAAATTTGTAATATGCTAATAATATATTTTTTATTAATGGACCCTTATTTTGGTATTTAATCTATTCCTTGGAGGTGGCGCAAACCTTTTAAATAATTAATATTTTTGCTTTATTTTAATAGCAGTTCTTGCAACAATTAAATATCAATTGTTTTTTAATCCAATTAATTTTTAAATTATGTTTTTTTATTTAAGGAAATCCAAGGATAATATTATATATTCTAATTTAAATAATATTAAATTGAATTCTTTTAAAATAGCCGGCAATGCCTATATGCAAAATTTGAGTTTGCATATTTATTATCCCATTGGCAGCGGCGTTTTTATTGGCAAATACCAACTAATACCCCTTTTTCCTAATTTTAATTAGCAATAAATGCTTAAGCATAATAGCAGAAAATATAAAATTTCTTTATGCCTTAAAATCCATTATGGCCCTAAAAATTATTCCTTTAATCTTTGCTTTCATAATTAAATAATGATTTCTTATTGCCGCTAATTGGCGCATAAAAAAATTCTTTTAATAAAAGTTTTTTATTAGAATATTTTTTTAAATTTGATAATTTGATTTTATAGCCATAATCATAAATAACTAATTTATTCCTAAAATTTGTATTGGTGGGGTGAGGCGTTCTTAATATATTTGGGTATCATTGGCTATATTAAATTAAAAGCGCTATTGGCTGCCTTTTAATACGATTTTTTAAAGTTCCCCTTTTTTTAGCTTATTTTGATTTTCAAAAATAGGCAATAATTTTTAAAAAATAATTTGCATATAGGTTTAAAAATAGCTGCTGCTATACTTAATCTGCTTTTATTTAATATATTTATAATTTTAATAAATTATTTAATACTTTTTGCCCCATTATGGTCCTTTTGCAAGAACCAGTTTTGATTCCTTGTAAATGACTTTTGTGATTTTATTAATTTAATATTAAGAATTTAAGGCCTAAAGATATAAATTCTTTTCCCACTAAATAATTTCCCAAATCTTGCTTTGCAATAGCTTAAAAAGCGATAGCTAATGTGGTTTTGGGTTTGAGACCTAGCAAAGCTCCTCATTTTCTTTTTTTTATTTATTTTATATTATGCTATTATTATTTTTTATTTAGGCGTGAATTTCGTTGTTTTCAAGTTTATTAATAATTATATGTTAAAAGCTTAAGGCATTAAGCTGCCTAATGGAATATAATAGCATAAAAATATTAATAATATTATAGGCGCTTTGTTTTATTGCATTAATTTGCTTTTTTTTTAATTATGATTTTTTTTGGCAATAAGAGCTGGCCATATGGCCTAAAAAACCATAATCAAAGCATAGCTTATTTTATTAACATTTATTCATAATTTTCTTAAAAAGCCCGCTATTATGTGGCTTTTTTTTATATTGCTTTTAAAATATGGCATTTAATTTCATCTTATAAGGGTAAAAGGGTTTCCTGCTTTCCTTGTTTTAATAAGCTTTTGCAAATTAAAGGGTGCGTTTGATTTGGCAATCTCATTTTTGACCTCATTTTTCAATCCCTTATAGTATTATGCTTTAAATGCTTTATTGTTTTAGCTGATTTAATTAGCAAATTGCTAAAAAGCGGCCATATATATAATTGCTAACCTAATTTGCTTTAAGTTTTGAATATTGCGCTTGGCTATTTGATTTTGGTCGATATTGCTAAAAACGCGATTAATGCGTTTTTTAAACTTTTTAAAGCTTAAATTTTTTTTAAGATTTTTTAAACATAGCAATAAAAACCTTTTTTTTTTAATTTTATTTTTAATATAATCAAACAAAAAAGTTTTGATTTAATTAAAGGCAGCTTTATAAAAAAAAAGATGCAGCCTAAAAGACCTTATTTATGTTCATAGGAAATTAATGGCCATTGAACCCAATGTAAAGTTTCACTTAGGTAAAATAGGCCTTAAGCTTGGATTAGTTTTTATAATAAAAATCCAAAAATGCGATCTTAAGAATATTTTTTAGGTTAAAGGCATTGGCAATGGCCAAAGCCTCAATTAAAAAATTGGGAGCCATGTTATGTACATGAATTAATACTTCTAATGAAACGGTGCTTAAAATATAATGGTTCATTATTTACTTAATATAAATATAAAAAATTGCCATTAATCTTTGATGATCAAAAAATAGGTATATTACATACGGGGTAAAACAATTATTAATATAATTAAGAATATTATTTAATGTTGAACACAAAGCTTTTATTTAACGGCAAACGTGCTAACCTTATATAAAACCTTTGTTTTTTTTAAATCCTTTGATCTTAAAATCTTAGGCGCCTTGGCTCCTATAGCTCCAAAGGTTCCCATCATCACATAACCCAATATCCATCGTAATCTAAATAATTATTATAACTAAAATCGTAATTATAATATATGTAATAATACCAATCGTTTATTTTATATCATTCCTTAATTAATACCAGCCCGTAGATTATATCAATCCCTTGTTAATACCAATACTCTTATAATACCATTCACTTGGTGATACCATCAGTGTTCTGGTGCCAACTACTTACTGGTGCAAAGGGGTCCGTAACAAAACCACCCCCTTAATGTGTCAATTCAAGAGATTCAAGCTCTAGAATATGTGGTACCACCCGAGTATAACGACAAAAATACAAAATAAGCACATAAGCAATCCTAAATTTGAAGCATTATGAGTTCTAGTCTTTTATTTTTAAAATAAAATGTAAAGTAAACACATTTTGTTTGTTTAAGTTCTGATTAATAATTACTGGGGCTACGCTATGTTATTGTTTTTACTATTTAAATCTCTTTTTATTTGGTTTTTAATAATAAATTATAATAATCTTACTATTAGGACAGTTGTATTATGTAAGATGTTGTTTAATATTACATCAGCAAAAAAATCAGCGCTGAAAAATTAACCAATCAGCTAAAGCGGCCATTTTAGCAATTTGGCGCTTTTAGTGTAAAAGGCCGCCTTTTAGTAAATAGGTTTTTTTTAGCGGCCTTTTAGTAAATTAAGCCGGAGCTTAATAACCTTTATACTAATCAAAGTGGATTATCGATTTATCCGTTTTAAAGCTAAAGCTTAGCTACACTTTAATATATACATCTAATAAACTAAGTTCGCTAAGCCTATTATATTATAAATATCCACACTAATAAAAATCTAATGAACGCATTAGCTTTTTTAGGCAAAGTTTACCTTGACTAACGTCAATCACGTGTATTTACCTATAGTATAACCCTTAAATACCTTAAGTACTTAAAGCCTTAAAAAAATCTTCTTTATTATTATTAGAATAAACGTTATAAGTAAAATTTGGCGCTTTTGGCGCTTTTAGCGCCAATTTTTTTAACATATAACTTTTTAGCCAAAAGCACTAAAAGCATAAGAAGCCGCTACCGGCCGCTATTTGCCACCAAAACTTTTTGTAGATGTACAATAGCTAGGCTTAAGGGAATTTCTTTATTAAAAGCTTATTAATGTTATAAAAGGCTTTTAACATTTTGGGTTTTCATATAATTAATTTAAGGCTTATTCAAATAATTAAACATTTCCTTAATTAATTTAATTATAACATTACATTATTGTTAAAAAGAAGTGATATTAGTGTAAATAATGATTCCATTGAGGGGGGATTTCTAGGTCTATATAACTACTCCTAGTGCCAAGCTCTCTTCGCTTTAGTTGCTGCTTTGGGTCTAGTGCCAAGCCTTTGCTTTATACGGCTAATAAAGCTTCCGTGGTTTTAAAACCGGCAGTTATTGATTCTAAGACATTAAACCTCGCTTAGCCGGTATTTAATATATTTAAAACTTAAGCCGGCATTTATTCCTTCTGATTACTTTGATTATTTAATTAGGCTTATGACCAAGGCTTTGTATCGGGCCATATAACTCCTGATGTTATAAAAGGTTACAAGAGCTCTTGAAGCCTTCAGGGAATCCTTTTAGAGCCTTGGTATAAGCGAGTATAAGCAAGTATAAGCAAGTATAAACAATAAGCGAGCATAAGCGAGTTTATATTCTTATAATTGTCTTAGGCTTTGGGATGGCAAATGTTACATAATTTATTTACTTAAATCAAACATTTAGTTTATTAAAGGCTTTTTAAATTGTTTAATAATAAATGCCTTATATTTCTGCTAAACCTCTTTTTTTTAAGTTCAAAAAAATAAGATTAAAATAAAATGCTTATTGTATATAAAAGATTATTAGTAATAAGTCTTTTTAATCTTATTTCCTGTTTTCTTATTTGAATAAGTTTCCTTTATGAAGCTAGTTGTTTTCTTTTTAAATTATTTTTTAGGTTATACACTTTTTTAAATACGTTATATATAAATCATAATATTATATATTAATTTAACATTCCTTGGCTTATTATATATATATATAATTAAAATGACTATACTACATAATATTTATATCATTAAAAATAAAATTAGTTTAATAAAAATGAAAAAGCTAAAAAAAATACCTACCTCCCTTTTTTAAATAAATAATATAATCTTACACGTATTACATAAACTTAAAGTTAAATTCAAAGACCGTTATATATTATGCTTTTTACACTGATATTAATCTAGGCACTTAAATTATTATTCCTTCAGGCCTAATGTATTATTTAATAAGCTTTTTAAGGTTCTCTAAGTTAACTGAATTTTCAAAAAGTATTACAAAGCATTTTTTATTGATATTATAAGACTTAAAGACTTAACTTTTGGCATTATAAATAAAATGCGTTTGTTAATAAAAAGGTTTTAGGCAGCTTTTAAAATATATTTCTTTTAATTTAAGGCTCTTGTTTTTTATTTCTTAAAGAATATAATATCCTTTAAGGCTAACTCAAGCAATTTCATAAGGACTAAGACATCTAAAATCCAATGTCTGGTTAAGAGTTTTATTAATTTCTTAAGTTATATTATAGTATAATACTAAATCTTTAACATACAACTTTTTTTAATATATGATAGCAAATATTCAAAAACTTTATTCTTTTACTATTTTCTTTATTTTTCAATACATAGCCTTTTTAATATGCTCTTACATTATTTAAAAGTATAATGACCTAAACTATGCCCTAAACTAAAAAAAACTTATTATAATCGTTCATTTTTTAGTAAAAAGTAACCTCCACATAAGGTATTAAGTTTTAATTAGGAGAATTGGCTCTTTTTCACAAACTAAATACAATGATATATGTTCAATAAAATTATTTATTATAATTTGGTCCACAAATATTACAACAAATAAATTATTAATTCACTTATTGTTTATTTTTGAAAAAGCGTTCTTAAATAGGCCACAGCCTTTTTTATTATTTTATTTACTTTTAAGTTATTGACAGCTTTAGCTGTCTTTACATTTTCTTGAATTTTAGGAGCCTTAGGCATTAACTTTTTAATCACGCGGAAATCTCTACGTGGATAAGACTCTTTAACGGCGAAAAAATCCCTTAAATTTTGCCCTCCTATGATTGGTCATTAATACGTGGACCGAGCTTTGACTACAGCGTGATTATCTCATGACTTTTATAATGCTTTGAGAGTATAATAGAGAGTGGTGTTAATTGTACGATATGCAACAAAACTTTACTTAAGTCCAAGAATGCGGGGTACGGGAGTACGGGAATACCCGTAAAAGCCCCACTTTTAAAGGGGAATTTATTTAAAAGTCATGTATTATTATGAGTTTTTAACTAAAATACCAGGGGACTAATCAGAGATTAATAGGTGACAGCTTTAATGTTACTTAACTTTAATATAATATTATTAAAAGTGGTAATATTAAAAGTAGTGATATTATAAGTAATATTATAAGTATAATAATAAGTATTTTTTTGTTTTTAATACTCCGTAGGCCTTCCGGGGGCTCTGCGAGGCCTGTTTATTAATAATAATTATATTAAAAAAGCGGGTTTTTAAAGTTATTAAACTATTAAACTATTAAACTATTAAACTATTAAACTATTAAACTATTAAACTATTAAACTATTAAACTATTAAACTATTAAACTATTAAACTATTAAACTATTAAACTTCATAAATAACTTAATAAGTGCTTTATTTAATAGTTTAATAAGTAATATTATACATATATTTATTAATTTTTAAATCGATTTTTTATAAAGAAAATCATTAAAGTAAATCTTTAATATTTACTTTTAATTATATATTAAGCTTAATATTTAAGTTATAATAATAATTTTTTTATTTTTAAATATACTTTTCTTATTTTAATAACCTTTATTAATTACATTTTTCATAAATAATTATTCATTAACTTATATATTAAAATAAGATAAATTTTAATTTAATTTTAATTTTTTGATTAATTAATTATATAATATTTCTTTAATAATTAATATCTTTATAATTATATTAATTATTATGAATCTACAAAGGTTATTCTCATAAGCTAATAAAGCTGATTTTAAAATAGGTCTTATTTTGTATTTTAATCAAAAACTCGTAGTGATGTACAATTTTTAAATAAATTTCTTTTAAAAATAATTCTTTAATAATTAATATTTTTATAACTATATTAGTCATTATAAATCTAAAAAGGCCATTTTAATAAGCTAATTAAGCCAATTCTAAAACAGGTCTTATTTTATATTTTGATTAAAAACTCATAATATTATATAATATTTAAATAATTCCCTTTTAAAAGTGGGGCTTTTTAAACTTCCTTCACTCCCGCATTTCCGCATTCTTAAAGTTTTGTTGCATATCATACAATCAACACCACTTTCTATTACACTTACTCTTAAAGCATTATAAAAATCATGTTCTAATCACAATGGATATAAAGCTTGGTCCATGTATTTATGACCAATTAAAAGAGGGCAAAAATTAACAGATTTTTCCACCACTGGGAAAATCAAGCTGGTGTAGAGATTTCCGCGTGACTGTAAGTGCCTAAGGCTCCTAAATTCAAGAAAACGTAAAGACAGCTAAAGCTGTCAATAATAAGATTACATAATCCTTATGGACTAACACCGGCAATACTTCTTTTGCAAAGACAGATCGGAATTCTAATATAATAAGAAGAAAAATAGGGGTAATATAAATTTTAATAAGTTAAAAAGAAAACGTTTTATAAAGACAATGCGTTAAAGAAAATAATTGTACGTAATATATAAAATAAAATAAAAAGCCAAAATAACAATAATATAAGAAATGTAACCTTAAAATCATTAGAAAAAAAGACCAAAAAATGCCGAAAAACATAATAACATAACAATTTATAATATAGGCCTAAAAAAGGTCCAAAATTCATTTGTAATGATTTTGTATTAATTATGTTAAGGGAATTATTGTTCCAAGGCTAAAAATCAACAATATATAGGTTAAGTAAGATTTATTAATAACTTAAGTAAGGCCTATAAATCTTTTTATTGTCCCTTTATTTTATATATATCCTAAGGATTCTTCAGAAATTCACTTTTCTTTTTTAGTAATAACGAATTACTATTAATATATTAAAATCTATTGATTTTATACTAAAGCTAATATAATCCTAGAAACCTTTTAATTAATAATTTCAATTTATTAATAATAAATCAATTATTCTTAAGATTAATACTCGGATTTATTCTAAGGCTGTTTTAATCTTATATTTTAATATTAATAATAATATAATGCTAATTCCGATGCCATTTAGCGCTTTTGCAATTGTCTATTGTAAATATTACGTTTAATGCATTTGTATTTAGGCGCGTGGTTTAAAGTATTCTTATGTTTTTGATAACTTTAAATCAAAAAAATGCAGCTATTGTATTAAGTAAAAGGAGAAATGTTATTTTATAAATAAGATTTTAAGGATTACTTATAATTTTGGCTTAAAAATTAATTATAAGTTTCAAAAGGGATTTGAATGTATTTCATATTTAATATAAATATAGTTCCTTTGGTTTATTAATACTAAGTTCAATATTTTGGTTTATGCGGCTAATACTAAATTATTTATTCTAATAAACCTCTTTATTGCCGCAAAGTCAATTGTTGCTATATTATTGATTGCTTTGGCGGAGGCACTGAAAACAAAAAACCAGCTGGCGTTTGTTTTATTGAAAAAGACTTAGGCCTTTTGGATTAGATTAGGTCAATTTGTTGATACCCAATTACTATATAATTTGATATGATATCCAATTTTAATTAATAATTAATTTAAATATAAAACCTAAGTATTTAGATTAGGAACATAGCAATAGCTTTGAGCTATATTGGCAAAATAATATCTGGCGTTCACGTTTAGGCTATAAAGGCTTAAAGCAAGCGCAAAGCTTTTGCTAAAACGGGACTTAGCAGTAAGTATTTTTATTATAATATGCCAATAATAAAAAAGAAAGAAAAAAGTTTGGAGTTATTTGTAAATAGCTTATATAGCATAAGTAATATATAAGCCTTATTTTGGATTAGCTTTGTGGTAGGTTTTTTGTAGTAATGCTTTTTTTAAACCTTTATATGGGAGTAGCCTTTTGTGATAAAACCGGCAGTTAGGTCCTTATTAGAGTATTATTGTAAGGCCGCTTATTGATACTTTGAATCAAAGAGTAAATAAATGTAAATTCAAGTTGTTTTTCGTTTTCGTAAATTAAATAATCATAATATGTAAATAAGTGAAATAAAATAAGTAAATGAAATAAGAAACGTATATTAAAGAAAGTATATGTAAAAAAAAAGGTAATAATTATACGAATTCCTTTATTATTAATCTAAATCAATTTTAATAGATTTTTAAACCTATTTTTTTATTTTGATAATAAGCGTATTAATATTAATAAAATCCTAAAAAGCCTTATTTGAAGTGGCTTTTGTTATAGTATTAGCAAGATTATAAGTATTATTAATTTATTGCATTTTTGTAAGTTCCTTGTACTTATATAATTAATGAATTGCTATTATGTTAATTATTAAACGCTTTTTTTGTGGTACTAAGTTTGATGATATATTTGTATAGCAAAAGAGAGTTTATATAAACAATAATAAAAGGCCTTGGAAGATTAAGCTTATTAATCATTATATTAATGATAATTGCCATAGTAATTAATATATTAATGCTAGTAATCATAGTATATAATTCCAAAGCAAATACTATGCAAATAACTCTCTTGTATTTAATAAAGCTGATATAAATAATATTGCCATTAAAAGTAAACTCAGTATTCCCTTTTGATTTGATTTTAATTGTTATTATAAAACCGATTTGGGAATTCAAATCTTTATTATTAGTAAAAAACCATTAACAAAAACATAAATCTTTGCTAAATATAAGTTTATAAAGATATATTATAAACCTTTTTTAAATTATCCATTTGTTATTAAAAACGTAGATTTAAGGCCTTAGTATTATTTATTATGGGATTTTGATATTAAACTATTACTAAAAAATTAAATATGGCTTTTAGCTAATAAATTATAGTAATATAAGCTTTATAAGTATATTGTTTTATATAAGCCTTTTTATAATAACTTTTTCTAATATTAACTAGCTTAATTCTAGCTTTTTGTTCTTTTTGAGATATATAAAAATTACTTCCCTTTATAGTAATAATGCAATTATTAAATATAAAAGGTTTAAAGGCATTTAAGACCTAAATTAGTTTTGTTAGAAAATTCGCATTTATAATTTCCATTTGCTTTTTAGTCAAAAAGTTATTATTTCCTAAAATTAAGGTATTATCTATTTGTATTCTAACCATTCCAAATTCTTAATTATTTTTGGTATTGATTAATAAGCAAGAATTGTATATAAAGGTTTTTATTTATAATTTTTTAATATAACGTTTATAATAAATATTAAATCAATGATTTTCTAATTTTAGAATGCTATATAATGAGAGCATTATTATAAACATTATACTAAAAGAAATTTCATTTGTAATTTTTTAAGAAGGCTATGCAAAAATGTTTTAAAAAAGCTTTGTTTATGCTTATATATAAGCTTGGATAATATCCCAAAATACTAAACATAATTTGGATTTATTTTGGACCTTTTTTAATTACCTAATTGCGAATACTAGGAAAATAAGCAATCATTGGCTTATATATTGGATTATTGGAGATTAAATTAATATTTCCTTTTTGTTTTTGTTATTAAAGTATTAAATAATAAATTTTAATTTCTTATACAGTGTTAAGGTTTTTTTGCCTTTTATTTTGTTTATTATTTTGGATTTAAAAATGCGTTGGCTTTTTACTTTAAGGTTGTTTTTTTAAATAAGTGCTTTATATTTTATTTAATAAGATTGCTGGAATAGTACTTCAGAAATGGTGATTTTGCTTTTATTCTAAAATTTGATAAAAAGCTTTTAATCTTTTGTTTCTTTTTTAATTAAAGACATTTTAGTATTATAGCTATTATCAATTATTAGTAATCTATGAATAGGTTATATAAATGGGAGCTCAATACTGATCTGGGATAATTTTGAAGTTAATTGGTATGCTATTAACTAATGATCCGGGATCAGTAATAATTTCAATTAATTTAAGTATGTTATTGATTAATAATCTGGGATTAGAAATTATTTTTATGGAATCCTTTAGTAAATTTTCTTTTTGATGTTTAACGCCTAGCGTATTTGTCTTAAATAGGTACATAAATATTAATTGAAATATATAAATCTGATTATTATTTATAGCAATTTTATAAGATTTATTATTTATCCTTAAAAACTCATATAATCCTTTTTATATATTTTTTCTTTTTATATTAGGACTTGATCTTTTAAGTATAGATCATATATTGAAGTAATACTAAGGCCGTTTTAAATCGCTAGCGTATTATTGATTTTGCAGATTGTATATTTTTTTATTGCCTTTTTGATAATAATAGCGCGTTGTTTAATAAATAAATTTAAAGAATTTAATTTCGTTATTTTAAGGTAGGCTCTAAAAACAAGCAATATAAAAATCAGCTTATTAGGTCCAATTATATTATTTATTGTTTTAATTGCCATTTGTAATCGATTTTTATTATTTAGCTTAAGATGCTTTTTTATAATAATTTTATAAGTATATTAAAATGAACAATAATATCTCTTTACTTGGTTATTGAGTGGTATGCTTTCATAAGGATAAGTTTTAAAGTATTTTTAATAAAGCATAAAAAGCTGCGGAATTTCTTAAAATTAAAATTAATCTTAAAATTATATATTATAAAATCAAAGGGTCTAATATATGTGTTTATTTATGCTAATTTAAAAGCATTAAATATGGCTTGAGTTATGGCTAAATCAGATTTTTTCTAAAATAGCTTTGCTGCTTTAAATCCGATGGCTTTATTAATTATATAAAAGGCATATTTTTTCCAAATTATGCTATATTAATATAGATTATGTGATTGAAATTTACATTATTTTATAGCTTAAATCAAAATTTATATAAAGCATTTGTATGTTTTTGGCAATACTTATATATTTCCTTAATTTTAAGCATAATATCAAAATTAGGAATATGGCCAGCCTAGTTTAATAAATATTATAAGCGTTGTACCAAAAGGTGCCTAAATTGCCTATATAATCTTCGAATCTTCATTTTAGTTAGATAATATGTATTGATTATATTAATTAATAAATCCAATAATTACTGGTGCTAGTTTAGAAGAAGCCATAAATAGCTTTATTTCCGCATAATTAAATGTTTTTTTACCCTAAATTAACACATTTTATAGGTTATTATATTGGGCATTAAGCTTATTTAGCTGCTATAAGTATATTAGAAATGGGATATTCGCATTTACAATTATAAATTTTATTGATTTAGCAGAAATATTAATTATTGCTATTTTTATAAACGGGCGGAAATTGGCTTTGAATATGATTTGATTTTGCCTTGCTTAGCTTATGTTAAGCTTAATGTCTTAAATCCATTGCAAAGCTTACAATTAGTTAATACTTTTAATATTTTTATTTAAGGCTTTAATATTAATAAAAAAACCTCAAAAGAATTGGTTTATTTATTATATTATATAAGCCTTATTATATAAAAATTCTCTGATCTTATTTTTCAAAATATAGGCCGCTTTTTGCTTTTTAAGCTATGATAATACTTTTTATATATTATATTTGGTTTTATTTACTACAAACATAATCGTGAAATTTATTATACTATTGCCATTATTACTATTTGTTTTCCCTTAAAAATCATTATCTTTTAATAAAATGTTTGATTTATTATCATAAGAATCATTCTCATATCCTTTGGACTAGGTCCAATCTATATTTAAATCAGGTTTATATCTTTTAGTATATATTAAATAGGCCTTGAATAAGCTTTTTATAACTCTTATTCTTTTCGCTTTTTAATTAGTAAAATACTTTATTTTTGTAGTATCTTATTCTTTTTTAAAGTATTGGCTATTATAGCAATCCTTCTTTTTGTATATAATGTATAAGAATATAGACTCGCTTATATTATAGACTCACTTATACTCGCCTATATTCGCTTATACTCGCTTATACCTAAGAACCTAAGACCCCTTAAGAGCTAAGGTCCCCTAAAGGCTCCTAGGGCCCCCCAAAGGCTCCTAAGGTCCCCTAGAGGCTTCAAGAGGCTCCAAAAGATCTTATAACTCTTAGATTAATGCGAGGCCTTGGCATTAAACCCAAATAGGCAATTAAAGCGATAATTAGGACCTAGTATTAGCTTGAGTTTGATAATTAATTAAGCGAAGAAATCAAACAAGTGCCGGTTTCAAAGCTATTAGCTAAGGTTTTAGAGTTATTAAAGCAAAAGCTTGGCTATTAAAGCAAAGGCTTGGCACTAAGCCCAAATAGGCAATCAAAGCAACAAGAGCCAAGAAAAGCCAAAGAGAGCTTGGCACTAAGAGTAGTTAAATAGACCTAGAAATCCCCCCTTAATACAATTATCATTTGTATTAATATTACTTCTTTTTAGGTTATGAAATCTTAAGCACAACCTCTTTTATTTTATCTTAATTCAACTAATTAAAAGCCTTTATTTTACTTCATTTATACTCATATATTTCGCTTATATGTTATATTCTTTGTTTTTGAGTTCTATTAATTGGTTTAAGCCGAATTCTACTTTTTTATATTTTTTATTCTTGATTCTTAAATATAAACCTATACTCTTCTTATTACTTATTTTACTTACTTTAATTATTATACCTCTTATTACATATACTTATTAGCTGGTTTAATAAAAGGTATAACCTTTTAATAACTAATAAGATTTGAAGATATAATTAAAAAAATAATACTTAATTTTCACTCAAATATCAAACACTTTAAAGTTTCTTAACTTATATAAAGTATTTTGCCTTATAACTTATCATACTCATATTTTATATATTTAATAATTAATATCCAAAAATATAGACTCTTTAAATCAACCAATATCGTTAAACCTTTAAATAATACCTTTTCTTACTTATATTAATACCTTAAAGTTTTTCAACTTATACAAGGTATTTTGCCCTATAACTTATTATACCCATACCTCACATACTTAATAACTAATAATAAAAAACTAAACTTCTTTGAATAACTCAATTTTTCATAAATCTCAAAGTTAAGTCATATTATACCCAAATTATTCTTAAAAAAGACTAATATATAATAAATATGTCTTTTGATAAAATTACTATGGCTAAGCTTAACAGCTTGGATAATTACCCTATTTGGGCATTTCGCATATTAGCCTTTTTTATTAAGAAAGCGCTAAATGCTGTTATTATAACAAATAATATAAGTGATAAAATTAATGATAAAGCTCTTTCCAATATTCAATTACTTATAAAGGATGGCCCTTTTTTGCAAATCCAATAAATAATATAAGCTTTTGAAGCTTAGGAATCTTTTAAAACCCTCTATTCCCCAAAAGGGTTTAGCTCTAAGTTTTTAATATATAAAGAGTTCTTTGATACCCACTTATTAAAGTATAATTTTATGAAAAAATATTTAAATAAGGTAAAACAGCTAAGCAATTAGCTTAAAGCTAAAAACCTTGAATTACCTAAGCAAATAATAATAGCATAAGTTTTTAATAATTTGATTAATAATTATGATAAACTAGTGTTTAATATAATTTAATTTTTAAAAACTAATATTAATTCTTATACTTTTAAATTATTATTTTTTAATTTATTAAACAAATCAAAACATTAAAAATCAAACGATGCTAATATTAATCAGGCATTTATAATCTTAAGTGGCTATAAAAAAAACCCTATAAAATTACCAAATCCGGCGCTAGCAAAAAGTATTATATCAATTGCAAGTAATATAGCCATATAATATTGAATTGCGCCTTTTTATTCCCTAAAAAAGCGCCAAAAGGCTGGAAAAAACCAAAAAGAATAAATCAAATAATAAACCCTTTATTACAAAAAAAATTGCATATGAAAAACAAGACAATAATATAAATGTCTTATATAGTACTTCAAGTGCTATTGGTGATTTTGGTAATTTTGACCTCAATATTGATCTTATGAAAAATATATAAGTATTAATAACTATGCCCCTTATAAAAATTAACAAAATAACTAATATTAATAATATAGGCCCCAATTCAAGCTTTTTAAATAATCATGGGATTAGGAAATCATATGTAAATAATCAAATAAAAACTTTTGCATTTGATATAGCCGTAATTAAGCATATATATTGCAATTTGTTATATTTTAGTAATTTTAAAACTTATAATAAACTAATAAATTAGGGGAAAGCTAAACAAATAACTATAAAAGAATATGAAGATATTTTTATAAAATCAAATATTAATAATAAAATATATAAATTATAAAATTGTCTTTATATGCTTTAATTAGGAATAAATTTAATAAGCCAAAGCCAATTAAATAAACAATATTATAATATATTCAATAACTCTTTCTCTTATATAAAAGATAATAAAACAAATGAATTAATTATAAAAGGATTAATTAAGAATGGATTATATATATTAGATATAATTCCTTTTAAAAATAATAAAAATAATGTTTTAGTTATAATTGAGAATAAAAGTATTAATAAAATGGACCTATATAATAAACTAGGTCATATAAGCTTAGCTTATTTAAATAAAATAAATAAAATAAATAAAATAAAATAAATAAAATAAAATAAATAAAATAAATAAAATAAATAAAATAAATAAAATAAATAAAATAAATAAAATAAATAAAATAAATAAAATAAATAAAATAAATAAAATAAATAAAATAAATAAAATAAATAAAATAAATAAAATAAATAAAATAAATAAAATAAATAAAATAAATAAAATAAATAAAATAAATAAAATAAATAAAATAAATAAAATAAATAAAATAAATAAAATAAATAAAATAAATAAAATAAATAAAATAAATAAAATAAATAAAATAAATAAAATAAATAAAATAAATAAAATAAATAAAATAAATAAAATAAATAAAATAAATAAAATAAATAAAATAAATAAAATAAATAAAATAAATAAAATAAATAAAATAAATAAAATAAATAAAATAAATAAAATAAATAAAATAAATAAAATAAATAAAATAAATAAAATAAATAAAATAAATAAAATAAATAAAATAAATAAAATAAATAAAATAAATAAAATAAATAAAATAAATAAAATAAATAAAATAAATAAAATAAATAAAATAAATAAAATAAATAAAATAAATAAAATAAATAAAATAAATAAAATAAATAAAATAAATAAAATAAATAAAATAAATAATAATAAAAGTTTTGAATTACTTGAAAAAGTTGCAAGTGATTTATGTGGGCCTATTACGCCTATTACATATAATAAATATAAATATATTATAACATTTTTAGAATTTAAAATCAAATACCTTAAAATCAAGCTATTAAATAATAAATATGAAGCTTTATAAGCCTTTTTAGAATATAAAAGTAAAAACAAAAATAATTTTAATAATAAACATATCAGCATATTTGTAACTAATAACGGGGGGAAATACGTAAATAATAAATTTAAAAAATATTTAATAAACCATGGTATTACTCATCAATTAGCTCCTGCTTATATAAAAGAGCCAAATGGTGCCATAAAACGTATAAATCATATTATTCTTAATAAAATAAGATGTTTATTAGCCTTTGCTAATTTACCTAATATATTTTGGGGAGAAGCTGCAATTACAGTTACTTATTTATATAATAGAACCCCTCATTCAGCAATAGATTATAAAACGCCATATAAGCTTAGATTTAATAAAAAGCCAAATATTAATTATATTAAAACCTTTGGTTTTATATGCTTTTATAAAAATAAAAATAATTACATAACAAAACTAGAACCAAAAGCTAATAAAGCCATTTTAATAGGATTTAATTATTCTTTATATAAAGTCTTTGATATAAATAACAAAAAACTTATATAAGTTAGAAATATTAAAATATTAGAAAATAAATTTATAAGTACTTTTAAGAATAATATATTTGAACCTTATAATGAAATAAATATAAAAGAATTGGAGAATAATACTAATAATAATAATATTAATATAAAAATAATACGAAGACGTATAAATAATAATAATATTATTAATAATACAAGAATAATAAGAAGCTAAATTAATAATAATAATAGTAACAATAATAATAATAGTAATAATAATAATAATACTTCACAATCAAATTATCCTCAAGTAATAATAAACTCTTTAAAGTAGGCTTTAATATTACAATATAACCCTAATATTATAAATGACCTTATAATAAATTTAGCCTTAATAATAAATATAAATGACGAACCTAATACTTATAAACAAGCTATTAATAACCCTAATAAAGAGAATTAGATAAACTCCATGAAATTTGAAATAAACAAATTAAAATTACAAAATACGTGGAATTTGGTTAAATTACCACTTAATCAAAACTACTTAAAAGGTAAATGGGTTTATAAAATAAAAACTGATTTAAATAATAATATAATAAAATATAAGTCTTAATGGGTTGTAAAATTCTTTGATCAAATTTTAGGTTTAGATTACTTAAAGACTTTTTCGGCTACATATAAACCGGAATCTTATAGGCTAATATTTATAATAGCAATGTCTAATAAATGGAAATTATTATAATATGATATTAAAAATGCCTTTGTACATGCTAATATAAATATTAATATATATATAAAACAATTAATAGGACTAAAAAAATATTATAATAAAGATAATAATAAATATGAATTAATAAATAATCAGTTTAAACTAATATAAAAGCTATTTTGTAAATTAAATAAAGCTTTATATGGATTAAAACAATTACCTAAATTATGGTATAAACACTTATTAAGTGCTTTTCTAAAGCTTGGTTTTAAATTTTTATTATATGATAAAGCTATATTTATATATAATATATTAAAAATAATAATAATATGTTATGTAGATGACTTAATATTTATAAGACCAGATAATAATAAAATAAGAGATATAGTTATAGAATTAACTAAAACAATAAAAATAGAATATATAAGCGAAGTCCATTAATTTTTAGGTATAGAAATAACACTAGATTATAAAGAATAATCAGTATATATAAATCAAAATAAATATTTTAATACTTTATTAGAAAAATTTAATAAAAAGGATTTAAATCTTATAATTATTTTTATTAAAGCAGGGGTAAGATTATAAAAAGCAATTAATATAATTAATAAAGCTGATTTATAATTATATTAATAATAAATAAGCTCTTTAATATATTTAGCCACTAAAACAAGGCCTAATATAGCATTTCCTATAAATCAATGCGTTAAATATATATCAAATTCTAATTTATCACACTTTAAAGCGTTAAACCGTATATAAAAATATTTTAATAAATATTTTAATATAAGAACATATTATTTATATAATAAAATGTTTTTAAAACTTTTAGAATATACTAATGCTAATTGAGGGGGTGATATAAGCTCCCGAAAAAGTATTAGCAGCTTTTTATTTTTTGTAAATAATTATATTATAAGCTGGCTAAGCATAATACAAAAAACAGTAGCTTTATCAAATTATGAAGCTAAATATATGGCTTTTAAAGAAGCCATAAAAGAAATATTATATTTATATAATTTAGTTAATTATTTTAATAGTTTTTTAAATAATAATATAACCCTTATACCAAAGCTATTAACAAACAGCAAATCAGCTTTAAAATTAGCTAATAATCATAAATTTCATAAAAGAAGTAAACATATAAATATAACCTAGTATTTTATAAGAAATGAAATAATCAATAATAAATTAAGCTTATTATATGTAAATACTATAATACAATTAGTTAATGGATTTACAAAAGGATTAAATAATAATAAACAACTTAGATTTATATCTGCCTTAAATTTAAAATTAAAATAAAGCACTTCACATATAAATATAAATGTTAAAGGGTACCTTACATGTGAGAAATAAAAAATAAAATAAATATAAATAAATAATATATATCTTACGAGGGGCTATAAGAATATAGACTCGCTTATATTATAAACTCACTTATACTCGCCTATACTTGCTTATACTCGCTTATACCTAAAAACCTAAAACCCCTTAAAAGCTAAGGTCCCCTAAAGGCTCCTAGGGCCCCTCAAAGGCTCTTAGGGTCCCCTAGAGGCTCTAAAAGGCTCCAAGAGATCCTATAACTTTTGGATTAATGCAAGGCCTTAGCACTAAACCCAAATAGGCAATCAAAGCAATAACTAAGACCTAATATCAGCTTAAGTTTGATAATCAACTAAGTAAAAAAATCAAACAAGTGCCAGTTTTAAAGCTATTAGCTAAGGTTTTAAAGTTATCAAAGCAAAAGCTTAGTTATTAAAGCAAAGGCTTGGCACTAAGCCCAAATAGGCAATCAAAGCAACAAAAGCCGAGAAAAGCCAAAAAGAGCTTGGCACTAAGAGTAATTAAATAGACCTAAAAATCCCCCCTCAATACAATTATCATTCGCACCAATATCACTTCTTTTCATAATATACCTAAAATAGCCTAGCCTAGGCCGGAATTTGTTCTTATATTTGTTATTTTATGAGAATTTTATCCTCTTATTTAAGTAATATACATTTTCGTTAGCAATATAAGATTGGTGGCGATTTGGATTCAATTTAAAGGTTTTTTTGACCTATGATCCTAGTTTATATATTGTTTTTATGCCAATAGCAAAGCGGAGGCCATTTATTAAAATAAGGAACTTTAATAATGCTTTAAATAAGGCCATCTTAAAAAGTGGGTTATTTGATATTTTTTATAATAGCTTATCCTAAAGCGTTTTGTTATTCCTTATATTGTCATTTTTAAGACCTAATTAAAAGCTTTACAATTCCCTAGCAAAGCTCTTTAACTAATTCAGTATTAGTTTACTTTTCTAATATAATTTAACTTGAAATAATAAGAAGATTAAGCCAAATTATCGGCTAAAAAATCTATTTACATGCTTTTTTATTTTAAAATTACTTTGGGTAATTATAATAAAATTTTCAAAAAATAACCCTTATTTTAAAAATACTGGTAATAATACGTATTAGCTTTATTTTATAGTATAAACGAAAAAGCTTGATTTTAGATAAAATTATTAATAAAAGCTTGTTGACATAAATTGGCAAAGATGTGTAATTTTTTATTAAGGTGGTTTTTAGCGCTATTATATTGAAGCTTTTTTAAGTATATTTTGTTAAAATTTACCAAGGACTTGGCTTAATCTAAAAATAATAAATCTATTATAAATTATAAAAGCCATATTGGTTTGGAATAAAATTTAATAGGTTTTGGTGTTATTATAAAAGAGGGTAATGTTTTATTTTTAGGTAAACATTTGGCAATGGTGCTAAATTAGGCAATGTATTATTATTTAATCTCTATTTTAGTTTATTTCTAAAGGGCCTCTTATTAAGGGTAAATGAAAACTCCCTTTTTGGATTAATAAGTGGCATTATATTATATAAATTCTTTTTTATAATATTGATTTTGATAAAAGCAAAGGTGCTAAGCGAATTATCTTAACGTTTTAGTGTAATGCCTAATGTCTTTCCCTTTAACGTTAAAAGTGTTTAATCTTTTTTGATTTTTGAAATAAAAGAAAAAGGGGTTTGCGTAAATATAAGGACCTTTGATTGATTTTGGATAGGCTATATAAAAGGTGTGAATATATCCTAAATATGATTTGGAATAAATTTAAAATATATCCGGTTTTATATCTTTAATTATTCTTTAGGCCATTTGTTTTTTTAGCCTTTAATATATCCTTTAATATATCCATAATCTTTATTCCTTTGGCTTTTTGTATATAGTAATTATGAAATTTGAAATTATTCTTTAATCGAGTTTTTTTTTACTTATGTATTTTTTTAAAGTTGGCAGTTATCTATTTGTTAAAAAATTCCCAAAAGTCCTAAAACAAGTACTTTCTTTTTGTTTTTCCATTATAATAATGCTTGCAGAACTCTTGTAAATACCTTATGTAATTGATTAATATCCTTTTAGCTTTTAATAATATATTATTTATTAGTTCTTGAATTAATAGAATAACATTTTCCTGCTCTTTTACTAGCTTTGTAATATGTTTCCCTAATTAAGATATTATATTAAAATAGGTTCGAAATCGATTTAGGTATAATTCCTTGAATAATCCATTGGTCTAGTTTTAAGATGCTGATTTGATAATTATTATTAAGTAATTATCGTATTATATTTGCTGTAAGTTATATAACTATTGGATTTTTAATTAATCAAAATGCTTTTACTAATATCTTTAAAAAGGGGAAATTATTTATTCCTTAATCTAATTAAATGGCTAGGCCTTAATTAAAAATATAAATAATTAAATGCTTTAAGTCGATTCTACAATCTAAGACCTTGTTATTTATGATATAAATTAATCATTAATTAATATTGGTACAATACTAATAAATCACGCAAAAATATATTAAAGCAAAGGGGTTAATATAGTCTTTAATAAAGTAAGTAATAAAATCTATATATTCTTAAAAAAGTTGGAAAGATCCCTTATTATATACTCCTCTAAATGACCCCTATAACAGATCCATTATAGCTCCGACTACCCTCTGAAACCATCAGATCCATTACTTCTAATAGCCAAGGCATAACCCCTGAAGACTATCATGGTATTATTCAAGTAGCGCTCCTTATACAGCATAATGAGATCACATAACCCCTATGGACCAACATTTAATAATTTAATAGTTTAATAGTTTAATAGTTTAATAGTTTAATAGTTTAATAGTTTAATAGTTTAATAGTTTAATAGTTTAATAGTTTAATAGTTTAATAGTTTAATAGTTTAATAGTTTAATAGTTTAATAGTTTAATAAAAAAAAGATTAATATATGTATTATTAATATAAAGGCCTTACAAAGCCCCTGGAAAGGCCCCGGAGGGCTTGCGGAGCATTAAAAACTAAAAAATACTTATTATTATACTTATAATATTACTTATAATATTACTACCTTTAATATTACCGCTTTTAATAATATTATATTAGAGTTAAGTAACATTAAAGCTGTCACCTATTAATCTCTGATTGGTCCCCTAGTATAAAAATAACACTTCTCCGGCTTTAAAAGTAATAATGCCTTTTTCAGTTCTTTAAGAATCATAATCACGTCTTTTACGTATTAGTCTTTATCTTTAAAATAAACTAAAATGTCGTCTAAATAACATATATAAATGACGTTTAAGTATTACCGTAAAATGTTGTTAATTAAACGTTAAAATGTGGCTAATATATTCGTTAAACTAAAAAGCATAACTATATATTTATAGTGTTTAAACCTTATGTGAAATGTTATTTTTTCTTTTTCTTTAAGTGCCATCTTAACAAAATTATACGCGCCTTATAAGTTTATTTAAATAAAGATTTTGGCTCTAATGAGTTTATTACATAACTCTTTAATTAACGGGAATATATAACAATTTTTCTTCATAGCATCGTTTAATTAACAATAATTAATACACATTCGTCGTCTTCCGTTTTTTTTCTTAACAAAAAAAACGTTATTTTTTTACGAGGATTTAAATTCTCGAATAAAATCTTTTATTAAGTTCTCATTAATATATTACTTAATCGTTATTAAGTTAAAAGCGGAATATTCCTTGAGTAATTAAAATATCGGCTTTATGTCTAATAATAACTCAATCTAGTGATTATAATCCTAATGTTTAAGTAAGGCCTTAATGCCTAATTCCTCTTTAAATAATGCCGTAAACTTGTCATATATTAATAATATATCCTTTATTAGTAGACCTTTGTTTTAGTGTCTAATCTGTTCTTTAAAAGTAACATAAACCTCTTAAACAATTAATGTTCTTACTTCGTTTTAATAATAATTTTTATAACAACTAAACATTAATTACTTTTTGACTTAATTAATCTTTAAATTATATTTTTTTATTTAAAAAAAGCTAAGGATAATATCGTATATTTTAATTTAAGTAACGTTAAATTGAATTCTTTTAAAATAGCCAGTAATACCTATGTGTAAAGTCTAAGTTCACACATTTACCATCCTATTAACGGCGGCATTACCGTCAATGAGTATTAATTAATACCCTTTTTCTTAATTTTAGTTAATAATAAATGTTTAAATATAATAATAAAAAATATAAAATTCCCTTATGCCTTAAAGTCCACTATAGCCTTAAAAGTTATTCTTTTGATTTTTGTTTTTAGGGTTAAGTGGCAGTCCCTTATTACCGCTAATTGGCGCATAAAAAAGTCTTTTTAATAAAAGTCCTTTGTTAAAATGTTTCTTTAAACTTAATGGTTTAGTTTTATAATTACAACTATAAATAATTGATTTATCCTTAAGATTTAAGTTAATAAAATAAGACGTTTTTAATACATTTGGGTGTCATCGATTATGTTAAACCAAAGGCACCATTGATTGCCTTTTAATATGACTTCTTAAAGCTCTCTTTCCTCTAGCTTATCTGGCTCTTAAAAATAAGTGTAAATTCTTAAGGAATAATTTATATGTAAGTTCGAGAATAGCCACTGCCGTATTTGACTTGCCTTTATTTAATGTGTTTATAATCCTAATAAATTACCTAATACTTTTTTTCCTTACTATGATCCTCTTATAAAAACTAGTCTTAATTCCTCATAAATAACCTTTGTAACTTTGTTAATCTAATGTCAAATATTTAAGGCTTAAAAATGTAAGTTCTTTTCCCGTTAAGTGACTTCTTAAACTTCGCCTTATAATAGACCAAAGAAAAGTGGGTAAAATGGCCTTAAATCTAAAACTTAACAAAGCTCTTTATCTTCTCCTTTTTCATTATCCCGTATTATATTATTATCGTCTTTTACTTAAGTATAAATTTTATTGTCCTTAAGTTCATTAATAATCATTTGTTAAAAACTCAAGGCGTTAAACTGCCTAATGAAATATAATAACACAAGGATACCAGTGATATTATAAGCGCCTTGTCTTATTATATTAATTTATTTCTTTTTTAACTATAATTTCCCTTAACAATAAGAACTGGCTATGTGGCTTAAAAAACTACATTTAAAACATAACTTATCCTATCGTCGTTTATTTATAACTTCTTTAAAAAAACCCGCCGTTACATAGGTTTCCTTTAACTTATTTTCAAAAAATAACGTCCAATTTTATTTCTTTAAAATAAAAAGGTTTTTAAGGTTTATTATACTTTTAATAAAAATATTACCCTTTTCACTCAAGGCTTTACTCATAAGCTTAATTATTAATCTTAATCGTGAGCTTAATTAACTCTTAAAGGTCGTTAAGTCGTTTAAAATGAACAATCTTGTCTTTAACATTATTTTTTAATCTTTTATAATAATAGTCCTTTAAGGCGTTTTCTTTTCATTTAGTCCGTTTAATATATTATTGAAATTCTGCCGTATAATTCATATAAGACTTAATCTATTAAATTTTTTATATATTATATACCGTCGTATACGTTATGTCGATGTCGTTAAAGATTTAAATCATAAATTCTTTTAAGCCTTAAAAGAACAAAAACTTCTTTTAAGTGGCTTTAAAAACGTTAATCATCACATTTCCCATTAAGTTTTTAATAGCTATATAATCTTCGAAAAACGCTTCTATTTAATCTTAGGCCGCCCTTTTAAATAAAGTAATGACTTATAAGACTTTTTTAATTTTAAAAATAAATTATCGTATATAAAATCTAATGTATATATTAACTTAAACCATTTAATATTAATACTTATTGTGGTCGCCATTAAAAGTCTCTAGGATAAAGACTTTGATGTCTTTATTAATATTATTTAAAACGGTAACAACAACGTCTTTATTAAATAAGAATCTTTTAATAAACATAATATACATAAGTTAGTACTTTTAATAAAAAAGTACTTAAAGTATAATAATCGTATATTTACTTAATAATTAAAAAGTAGGTGTATTATATATAGTGGAAGACAGTTATTAATATAATTAAGAATACTATTTAAGTTAAACATAAAGCTCTTATTTAATAGTAGACGTGCCGGTCTTATATAAAACCTTTATTCCCTTTAAATCCCTTAGATCCCTCGAGATGTTAAATCCTTAAATCCTTGGATCCTTTTTATTAATATGAAATCCTAAGATCCATAAATCTATCACATGACTTAATATCTACTATGATTTAGATTATTATTATAACTAAAATCGTGACTATAATGTATATAATAATACTAATCGTTATCCTATACTATTCTTTAATTGGTATTAGCCCTCAGGCTGTACCAACCCTTTGTTGGTACTAATATTTCTATAATACCATCCGCTTAGTGGTACTATCAATATCCTAGTGCTAACCGTCTTTTGGTGCCAAGGGGTCCGTAACAGTAAATGCCTTAAGCTCCTAAAAATCAACCAAAAGTAGAGACAACTAAAGCTGTCAATTAAGCTTGTGGGTAGTTCCTTTAACTAAATAGCCTTCAACTAAGAAGGTTTTAAATCACACATAAATTAAAATATCATATGTCTAAAGCATTTTGATAATATTTACTTTATATAATTCAATAAAGGAGTGTCATTAAATCAATAGCAAAAGCATAGGTTCTACGAGCTTCAATGATGCTCACCGCCTTACAAGGGGGGGCGAGACCCACTGGAAACCCCCTTTCGTACACTTAATAGCTACTAGCAGGGCTTAAAGTAACAATCTCGGAGCGAAGTATCGTATGTTCTACATAGATCAGGCCATAGCCCCTGTAGGCTCTGCACAAAGCCATTTGCCTCGGAGCGCCAGGGGCCGCGAAACCCTACTAGAACTAGCTGTCCTTGTCTCAGCGGCGGAGAACAAGCCCGCCACGGAAGCTTGGATCGTTTCCTCCATTCCCGCCCACTCAAGATTCGCGCTCCGATGCGGGGTAGATCTACACAATGTTGTCGGCAGCTGGAACATTGTCTGTCTGAGGCTTCTGAGTGGCTGGAGACAATTCAATCGGGCTACTTCGGGGTTTATGCGGTCGGGCCGGTCCCATCAGTTCTATGGTTTAAATAAGGTTCAGCTGTTTCTTTTTCTTAAGGCCTGTGCTGAATGAAGATTAGTATGTAAAGAAGCCCACGGGAATGCTGTTTACCCTGAAAATTACCTCCAAAAGCAGCCTCTGGTAATCCTTATAATGATAGCATGATATTTCGAGTCTTGGCCCCCCACTTGGACAAAATGTTAAATCGAACAAAAACTGGAGCTCGTGTGTATCCCATCAACCGCCAGAGACTCATTTTAGCGTCTTTTACATTCGCTTATATGAGATACCTTTTTCAAGGTATTACAAGTACTACTATAAAAATACAATTAAAATATCCTTACAACAAGGCTTAATATCTTGAAGCAGCTGTTTTTATATGTGAAGTTGGTCTCGCTTTTATTAAGTGGTTGTTGTGATGCACCTCCTCAACCTTTTCGCGCTAAAATGCGCAAGCGACGGCGGTTAATGGGATAACTCGGCAGATTTTCAGCCTCGAGCAGAGCCCCAGTTATCTCTCGAACATTCTACAGCCACCCTTAGCTTTACAAAAGACCTATCTCTGACTCGTGCAGGCTCTGTCCAGGGTATCTGGCAATTCAGGACTTGAGAACTAGGTCTGTAGCCCGCAAAAGTTCACATTTAGAAATGCCGAGCAAGGAGGTACGACGGCTCGAGGTCTAACTCCGACCTGAGGTACGGAAGTGGGTAGTAGGTGGGTCTCGTCCTCCCTTGTCAACAGTAAGGTTATTGTTCCAATTAATCGTCTGGAATCCTAGAAATTTCTCCATAAATTTCCTCATAAGGTCAAATCTGGATAAGGGGGTGGACGAGACCCACCTACTACCCCCTTCCGTACGACCCCATAATTTTTCGGCTTTACCACCAGATTTTACTATTGGGGAGCTCATTTCTTGGCGCACGTGAAATTACATAAGATTTTATTTAAAATTATTAGATTAAAAGGTAATAGAAGTACAATAGTATAAGGCTTAATATTAGCTTAATTTTAAATAATATAATCAAAAAAGAGCTTAAAATTAAGGTTTTAAAGGGACTTGAAATCTGTACTAATCTCGTGATTTTAAAGGATGAGGGTATTCCTAGCTCTTGGTATGCCCTCCCGTGCAATTGATGTGTCCTTACATAGCTGTATAATATAAATGAGTGTACAGTTAATGATCTTTTACATTTAAAGCCATATGAGGGCATTCCTAGCTCTTAGTATGCCGTCCAGTACAATTGATGTCATAAGTAAATAGTGCAACTGATGATTTCTTACATTTAAAGCCAAATGAGGGCATTCCGAGCTCTTCCGGGTACAGCTAATATGTCTCCTTGTATAGTTATATAGTATAAATTCAGAATATAACTGATGATTCTTTACATCTGAAGCCAGATGAGGGCTTTACGGGTAGTACTGATTGACTTGAGTAGCTCTCGGTTTCAGTGGCCCACGCAGGGGGGCACTCCTAGTAAGATATTTCCCATTATTTCCGGGGATAGTAGCTGCTTAGCCCCGCGCCACACAACAGCAGCAGAGGAATGATGGGGATGATGGAGCGGCGTTAACGGATTTACAAACTTAACGGCGCCACCAAGACGGCTGTCATGTTATTCTGCGGTCCGATTCTCACCAACTCCTTGCACTTATAACCTAACCAAGTACACGCTGGTTCATTCAAGCCATTCGAGACTTTCGAGCCGCTACGCCTTCACAAAGCATACACGCTCAGTCACTACTGAACCAGACGACGGACACACATGTCTCGATCAACGCCTCCGCCTCCCTTGCTCGAGGACGGCAAACTCGAAGCGAATGGAGAGAAACCACGCTCTCATGAGCCGTCCACTGAGACTTCCTCGCCTGTCAATGGGGTGTTGGAGAAATCAGAGCTCTCCGAAGACAATGCTCCTGCTATAGAAGAACAAGCCGCCGAGACGCCAGCACCGCCACCCATGACATATCCGAAGGGTATCCAACTTGTGGGAATCATGGTCTCGCTCATACTGACTATCGGCATGATGTCTCTTGATTCGGCAAGTTCTACCTTTCAAACTTCCTGAATTCTTGAAGAATCGCCCTTTCCCAAATGCATCTTAAGCTAGCAATCTAACTCTCTCCCAAACCATCGTCGCCACCGCCATCCCCACAATCACCGACGAGTTCCAGAAACTCGACGACATCGCGTGGTACGGCTCCGCGTACTTCCTCACCCTCGGCGCGTTCCAGTCCCAGTGGGGCAAAGTGTACAAGTACTTCCCCCTCAAAACCAGTTTTCTGGTCTCCATCTTCATCTTTGAACTAGGGAGCTTGATCTGCGGTGTCGCTCAGAATTCCACGACTCTGATTGTCGGACGTGCCATCGCTGGTCTCGGTGGCTCCGGTATCGCGCCGGGAGTCTACACAATCTCTGCCTTCTCTGCTGAGCCCGCGAAAAGAGCGACCTATACGGGAATCATTGGCGCGTCGTATGGCATCACCTCTGTCATTGGACCGCTCATTGGGGGTGCACTTACGGATCGGGCATCCTGGAGATGGTGAGTCGACAGTCTTCTCTTGCTTTGTCTTTGTTGTTGCAAGCCACGGGACTCTCCTGCATTTACCGGACCTGACCTGATATGTCAACTCTAGGTGCTTCTATATCAATCTTCCAATCGGTGCTGTGGCCGCGGCGGTCATTGTCTTCGCCTTCAAGACTCCTGCCGCCCATAAACCCGTCAATGCTACTTTCAAGGACAAGCTTCTCCACATGGACTTCCCAGGAACGGCGCTTGTTATGGGTGCATCCCTCTGCTTGCTCCTAGCTCTCCAGTATGCCGGTTCAACCTACGCGTGGAATTCCAGCGTTGTGATCGGTTTACTCGTCGGCTCCGTCCTGATTACTGCTGCACTCGTCGCCGCAGAACTCTGGCAAGGCGAACTCGCTATGCTAACACCACGCCTGATGCGCCAAAGAAGCGTCTGGGTCAGCGCTGTATGGGGCTTCTTCTTCGCTGGCTCGTATTTCGCCGCACTCTATTACCTGCCCATTTATTTCCAAAGCATCGCCGGCACAAGTGCGATTGGCTCGGGCGTGCGGAACATTCCTTTCATCGCCTTCTTCAGCATTGGCACATTGGGCTCAGGCAGAATCATCACAAAGACTGGTAGTGCAGCTCCTTATATGCCAGCTAGCTCCGTGATTATTACCATCGGGAGTGGTCTACTGTACACCCTCGACGTCGGGACCTCCGCAGGCAAATGGGTTGGGTATCAGATCTTGGCGGGCTTCGGATTTGGCATCGGCCTCCAAATCCCAGTTATCATCGCGCAAGCTTATGCTGCGCCGGCTGACATGGCTCCTGTGTCCGCGATCATCATATGTAAGATCCTCTTCGCCCTCTCCCAGCATGTCCCCAATCTTCTTTGTCCCTTGTATCCCTCAGCTAAGTCTGTCCCTCATGCACAGTCGCTCGATCCACCGGCGCCACGTTCATGCTCGCAGCCGCGCAATCTGGCTTCACCAATCAGCTCAAGCAAAGGCTTGCCAGCACCGCGCCAAACGTCGATCCCACTCTCGTCTCAGCCACGGGTGCTACTGATATACGCCGCGTCTTTTCCGGGGCCGAGCTGGACGGAGTCATCCGTGCCTACGCATGGGGTATCAAGGTTGCTTTCGCCACTGTTATCGGGGCTGCCGGCGTCTCTGCCATTTTCAGCTTGTGCACCAAGTGGGACAACATTAACAAGAAGAAAGAGCAGCCGAAGGATAGCAAGGCTTGAAACAGCTCGCCTTGGAAAATACCCTCGTGTACGATACTTCGGAGAGCTCCGAAAGAAGAGAACGGAGAAATCCCTCCGAGGCGTTCCAATGGTATTCAACCACCTAATGTATTATAGTTTTTGAACCCTCAGGCATCAACTCCACATTCTTTACATATAAAAGGGAGCTTTGCTCCCCACCATTGCTCAGTATTGTGGTGGGGAAGACCCTGAGGCATTTCTTTGTCACCCAACCGGATAGACTTTTTCCACATAGAAGAGGTCAACACTTGTAGACTGTTCAACAAGACAGCACGTTTCATAGATTTTATCTAATACACTTTTTCCTCCTCCACTTCCTCGACCTTTTACTCTCTTCGAATATGTAATATCTTTAGATTTGATTAATTCGCAATTTCCTAAACTAAAACCTCTCCCGTTACTACATGCGGCCTCTTTGTTATGTGGTTATTGGGTTCCACAGTCATTTTCTTTCAATATGATCACGGCCTTTGTACACACTCCAACTTTCTCGCGAAAGAGAGGACAGACAATTGAGCTTGAACATGAATACACAATCACGACCTAAGTGTTTACAACCGTTGTTAGACATGTAGCTAGTCTGCAGAAATCAATAGAAAATCTTGCCCAGTCCGGCTCAGATCACGTGGGTGAACACGCTAGGCGGCTTTATTTACTTTTACCTCAAAGAAATCTTTGGTCTGGAGTATGACTAAGCTTCGATTCGCCTCTTGAGTTCATCTCCCAACCTTGACCTTTTCGTTTTGGATAGAATGACCGCATTATCACCGCACCTTCAAGGCAGCGTGTGCAAGTTCTAGCTGCTTTGGTCCGCAACAATTCAAGGCATCGCTCAACATGTCGCGAATCAAGGATCTCATCTCGCAGTTTGCGGTGCTCGATCTTGAGGAGGGTCCTGGCCCTTTGACAATCTTCCAGCCTTTCCCTCGTCTCCCTCTTGAGTGAGTCTCTACCCAAGCCTGCAACATTTATATCATTGCCCAGATACTAACTACATGGTCTGCAGACTTCGCCAGAAGATTTGGAAGGAAGTGTGCTCCGTCCCTCGAGTCGTGCCTCTGTTGTGAAATTGCGATATTAACTAACGAGGGAGTGCACTAAACACGTGATCGAAAAGACGATTCTTGAATTTCTTGAGGAGCGACTGAGTAGAGCTTAAGGCTTCTTATATACACTGTAATAGGCTTTCTAGAGCATCCTACCTACTTCACTGATTGTAAATAAGCCAGGTAATAGCTTGCGTAGGAGCTGACGTGTTTACATCATGTGACGGCTAAGCGAAGCTAAGCGAAGGCTTTGGAAACATCCAATGGCGATTATTACAAATCCAACATCTGTCGCACCGTGCGCTCAGTTCTGTTCCATCCCTTTCCTGCAAGGAGAAGTTGAAGTCCCAGCTCGGCGCTCCCACTATCTTCCTTGTCTGCTCTGAATCTCGCAACTAAGGCAAGATGTATGTGAGTGCTTTCCCCGTTCTATCTGTCAGCTCCTTTCCGTGCCTGAATTAAATGCTAATCAAGATATTTCTCACAGTACACCGCTGTCCTCAATCACGTCTACCAACAAAAGCTTCGTGATGGTAGCGTCCAAGAAGTTCCTGCTAGCGCCCGTATGCTCCGTCAAAGCTTCCCCGGACATAAAGAGTGTGGCTTTGCCTTCTCCATCTACCCATACACCTATCGTCCCACTCGACAATTGACAGAGACCTACGGCTCCCCATCCACAAATCGGATGTACTTCATCAACTTTGAAGTTAACGTCTTCTAGCACCCCTACGTTAATCCACTTGCTAATAGCCCTGTCGTCTTCATTTCAGCCCAACTCCAGCCCGGTACCACCCTCTACGAAGTAGTCTCTGAGACCATTCCAGTCGGACAGCCTATCTACGAGGGTTACAACTTCACCAACAGTGTTCTCTCCTAGATCCAAAACCTCCTTCTGTCAACCGATTGCGATGCCGAGGTCTTCACCGTCCTACAAAAGCAATACTTCCTCTACGAGGCCAGACCAGAAAGGTTGAAGGAGATCATCTTTGAGATTCCTGTCGGGGTCCGAAGTCAGTATCTGAGGCCGTCGATGGACACTTGACAACGGCTGCTAGAGAGAAGAAGCTCACGGAACTTGTCAAGGTATTCAGGGTCGTCCCAAGGCTGTTTAGGGTCCCAAGAACGTAAAGAATCTCATGACCGTCAGGGATTCTAAGGTGGGTACTTTGTCAGCTGTCCTTGACGACGAAGTTCTGAAGAATGTTGTTGCTCTCGATCGTCCTGTTCCCTCCGAGGAGAAGAAGGAGTTGTCTTATCCCTCGAGAAGGCCTGTGTTAGCTTCAACTGGATCCTGTCCGATACGGTTGATCTTCCTCCAGCCTGCGGAGACGGATTGACTGAGCGAAAGGAGGATGGATGGATGGTCTAAGTGTATTTGCATGGAAACGAGGGTTCCCAGTTAATTATTTCTGCACGTTCTGTCCAGAACATTTGTTCATTTGCGCATACTACTTGCCGGAAGTCGTGGGGAGAGTGTAGCTAGCTGGCTGTGACTGTCAGTCCTGTCTTGCAGAAGCTTGATAGGAATAAAAAGTTGTCAAACACGCTTCTTATTCACTAAATTGATGTGCTTTTCTAATTAATAGTGTTATGACCACACCGAATCAACCCCATTCCCATTTGAAGCACTCGTTAGTGGTAATATGATGATGTTTCAAAGAGCGATTGCCCCTTTCAGAGACTGGACAATATAAAGTTATCCACACCAATTAATTGATATCATGCTACAAACAGTATCATGAAAACAAAAGTAAGTGAAGCAATAACAGCAGGTTCGCATGGTCTCAGCTTCGAGTCACAAATGTGGAGGGATATGGCAGGATTGTTAATTCATATTGACTAAATTGAACTAGCTAAATTCTCCAGGAGTGATACCAGAGACATATGAGAATTGAAAGCGCTATACTATGTTGGAGTATAAAAAATAAATCCGGTTGATGCTGTAGAACTTGACATGCCCTGGGAGGTGTGGTTTCATCGACGTCGAGAGCTAATGGTAGCATTACTGGCGGCAACTGGCGAACCGAGACCGTCCCGGAAAAAAGTGGTAAGTCTTTCGAATGGGATGAGCTCTGTTCGGTCGTACAGATCAACGTGGCCAGCGCTTTCCACCAACACCAACTCCTTAGGGTATCCAGCAAGATAGTAAGCATCCTCAGCAAACTCGCGCGAGTGTGCCAGTGTACCTGCAATGAACATGACTGGGCGCGGTGAGATGATATTCATGCCCTCCAGTGGGTAGTAGTTGATCAACCTGAAAGCAGACGACAGTGTTGGGTAGGTGGTGAGAGTTGGTAGGGAACTGGGAGGCGTGAACTCGCCTCGATCGGTGCGGTAGAAGTCAAAGAATTCGATATCGATGGCCGTGGAGTTCTCGGTGATTGCCTGAGGCGTGCCACCAATATATGCAGTCACGCCTCCATCAACCTCAATCTGTCTCTGTGCTGCTCCAGTGGCTATGTTGGCTTGTCGTTGGACGAAATCAACACCGTTTCGCATCCCATCCCGAGTAGCAGCACCCATGTCGTACATGCTTGAGGTGGCAATGGCTTTGATACGAGTATCGATCTTCGCGGTGGTGATGACCCAGGAACCACTACCACAAATCCCAAGTGCACCAATCCGTCCGCGATCGACAAAGGTTTGCAGGCTCAAATAGTCCACCGCTGCGCTGAAGGACTCTGCGTACATGTCCGGTAGATCACTTGCACCCCAAAAGGCCGGATCGATAGAAAGCGTGACGAATCCTTGCTCAGCTAACTTGGTGGCATAGAGATTCGCGCTTTGCTCTTTGGTGGCTCCGAAAGGAGGGCCGACAACGATTGCAGATGCGTTGCCACTGAGGTTATTGGGAACCAACAGGTTTCCCGCGATGGTCATGTTGAACTGATTCGGAAAGAAGATCGGTTGCATAGTGACGACATTGCTAACGTAGAAGTTGTCGGCTCCGAAGGACAGATTTTGGGCGGTGGCAGTCATAGCAGAGACAGCCATACTGACTCCCAGTGAGGCAAGGTTGCGTCCGATCATGTTTGCGTTGATGCTGGGCCTGGCTCGTGGTAGAAAGGTAGACCGAGGAATGATTGAAGGCTTGATGGAAGCAATGCTCCTTTGACGTGGGAAACTTTTGTTTTCATATAGCTCATTTTCGGCCATTATAGAAGGGACTTCGAAAAAGTGACGCCGAGATATCTCCTGCCAAGATATTGACATGAGATCAGTAGCTGCCGATGAACCTAGAATGCAACGTCACGAAAGTAGCTATGGAATGCTAAGTGACCCAAGTAATGTGCCAATGCATGATTGATTTCCACTTCTATCATCCGCCGTAAAGTAAACAGTCTTGACCAGCGATATTCTTCTAGCGGTAACTTGCGTTGCGCGGTGGGACGAAGTCTCGGCGGTCAGGTCAGAAGAGAAAAGGACAGAAAGGTAAATAAGGACATCTTTCTGGGCAGTGCTTTGGAACTGCTAGAAAGATCCACCAACGACCGCAGATTCACTAGACAAGGCTCGGTAGCAGTTGGAAATTCTTATCCAGGGGTTTGAAGTGATGAATACTTGACTTTGGTTGATCAAGTCCTCAAGCTGTCAGTTATCACTGTGGAAAACCCCGACGGACGTTTGAAAGCCAAACAAACCGACAGGCCGAAGAACTTTTATTCGACAATATATTTGCCTTGGTGGGCTTAAGGCAACGTCAGTTTGAAGTTCCTCTACCGCACAAAGGGGTGCTGGAGGTAGCATGCGGCTACAGAATGGAAAATGAGGTAGGGGCAAGTTGCTGCGTCATATCCATCTGCCGAGCACGGCTTGTTGTGTCGTCGTTAAAAATGCTTATTAGCCTGCAAGCAGACCAATCGGAGCAGTCATACAAGGAATTTCCCCTGTCAGCAAACACTTCAGACAAAAGTTGGTTGACACTCCGAGACAGTCACCCATCACCCATGTGTCTTCATCTGAACTACCAGTTGGCCGCTGTCCGCCTTCCTGATGAAATTTAATGCTAGAAAGGAATCATCAGAGCATTGCGCGGCTTTGCTCCACGTAATTTCCTCGTAATTGAGTAGATTAAGGGAGGACAATTGAAGAGATGATGTTTAGTGATCACGTCGAAAGTCTGCCGTGCCCCTTGAAATCGAACAATATCATCTTCCGCGGCCAACATTACCTTCCCCCCTTAGCGACGCCTTAACGTTAAAACTCGTCCGTGTACCCTGGAGAATTTACCTGGACTCCCTTATATTTCCTTGAACTAATAAGAGCTCGCTACAGGGGATTACTTCTTTAGGTGTATGCTTCTTTTTCTTTTGGCGTTTGGTATTTAATATACGCCGAGTCACGGAGTGTCTAAGCGTAGGACTAGTCCTTGGCTCCGCACCTTCCTCGTCTTCAAGGATTCCTAAAAAGGGATCACTGTCCAGGGCATCGATTTCGCTATTTTCTCGGCCTAAAGGAGTAGGTCTCATAGTATCCCGGGCTTTGTCCGCTTTGGATTTACCCTTATATCTCTTCTTCCCTTTGCCTGTGGATCTCTCATCATCCGAACTTGAGATTTCCAGATCTTCCGGGGTTTTATAATACGCATTTACTGTGATCTCATTGGTCGATGTTATCCTTTTGTGCTTATCAGAGACGGAGTTTATATCCTAATTCTTTACAATGGCATGTTGTTTGCTCTTGTTGATAGTTGGCCATATATTAAAGCCAACGTTCTGTGGTTCCTTGTCAAATAACACCTTGGGATCAAAGACTGAGGGCTTCTTTGTGAGGGCAGTCGTAGGCGTACGAATCTGTGCAGGAGAAGAAGTCACATCCACCACCTCTTGATCTGCAGCCCCCCCCCCCCCCCCCCCCCGGCACTTGTCTTTTGGCGCCATGCTTGTGGTGAAGAAGTCGCAGGATCAGGAGCAGGCTCATTGGCATCGGATTCAGTCGTCTTCGCTCTGCGACTCTTTGTAGGGGCTATTTGGCGTGTCTGGGTACCTTGGAGTTCCTCAGATGCCGGGAGGGAGTTAGGGTTTGGTTTTGGCCGCCGTTTCGAATTCTGTGAGCCATCGGGAGCCAGCCCTTGCACGCGCTTAGAAGATCGTGATAGCTTCATATGCAATTGCAAGTATGCCAAATTTCAGGCGATTCGGTGCTGTTGTTGTGGAGATATTAAAGGTAGGTGTTATATGGAGGGGGGCTGGGAGAGGGGTGGATGCGAAAAAGTGGTGGGGTCGGCTAAGATCGCTCATTAATGTACGGAGGTGTCAAGGGTAAATTATGTCACCGCCTTGGGCAGAACAAGGAAAACTCGATAGTCTGGTTGGTCGCTGCCCATGTTCTGCCCAAAGGCGGTGACATAATTTACCCTTGACACCTCCGTATGACGCGAAGCGAGGTTTATGTTTAGTGTTTCCCCATAACTAAATACTCTGATTAGTTAGTTGTAAGGAAGTATAAGGCAGCGCGAAATATTTATGAGCTAAGCCAATACATCTGGAAAGCGCAATGCATCCTGATTGAGTTTCTGGCTATATTTCTTGGCCGGTTACTTAGCTTTTGCTTTGGTTCATTGTTGCTGAGCCAAGAACGGTTCTTGTGAACTGCTTGTTTTGATATCGGGCGGGGAGAATGATTTTTCCGTGGTCAAGCGATCTTTTGAGGCGGCCGATCTCTCCAGCCACTTGCCCAACGTCCCTTGTTCCAGCTTCACTCTCCTCTCTTTTCGCCCATAGCATTGCATCAGTTCTTTTCTCCCTCGCATCTTATCAGCGCGACATTTGATCTGGACTCTATTCATGATTCGCAGCTTCCCAATTCTTTGCAGCCACAGCAGCCCGTGCTTGATTGTTGCTGGGATCAGAACTTGGAAAGTTGGCATAAAGATCGCCAATCGCGGGATGGATGGCTGAATACAGCCGCAAATCTGCGACATGACATAGTGCATCCTGGTTCTGGGGGGAAACAGGATCGCGATCCTTGCAAGGAATACTTCGTAGTCCATCGATTTCTCCTTTTGAAAATACGACCCTGATAACGATCTGGTCTGGACTTGTCCATCTTATTGAACTGATATTGGCATATTGACAAGATTCTAGCTTCAACGACAAGAAGTTCTTGATGTTTGCAAGCAATTGATTCGAGCCTCGCCTCTTTTTCCTAGACTGTTCAGCCTCGTCCCTTTCCTCTCTTCAATTCAAGCTCCACGGATCAGATCTGCGGAAGTTCGACAATTGAAGGACCATCAACCCACTCACAATGTCTCAACCAGGATCACAACCACCGCAGCCTCCACCAGCTCCAACAACAGACAATCCCGTGGCAGCAGCGGCGCAAAGGGTCAAGTCAGTCTTCAGCTCACATCAAAAACCCAGTGTTCGAATTGTACGCGATACTTCCAATGGACGATCTCGACGCGAGCCAAGCGGCCAAAATGCTACGGAGAAACCCCTACCTCCACCACCAGCAGAAACCTCCTTCTCAAGTCGACTTGCAGGCGCCCGGAGCAGAATATTCGGGTACAATTCCGACAATGTAGAAGGGAAGTCTTCTCAAAAGGACTATTATGATCAGGATAGGGTTGATTTGATGGATGTATGTGGTGAGTACTACGCGACAAACCCCAGTGTGTTCAAGGACGAGCATTGATTCTTTTCAGACCCTGAAGTAGCGACACTTTCTACGCTCACAAATGTCCAAAACTCACTCTTCGTTCCCTCGCTGGGAAAACTTGTCAATCGTCGGGCCACATACAAGATATCAGAGACTCCAGAGGAGGAACGAAAGTATGACAAGCTCAAAGCTCTGTTGAACAGGATTCCGATGCGACGCTCCAAATCGATTCAGGATACGTTCACATATGCGGTTTTGCCAGATGATGAGAAGCTCGAGGGATGGTCGAAGGAGGAAAAAGCTGAGATGGATGATATGGTACGGCATCAACTGCACTCGAAACGGGCGAAGTTCAAGCGGTCGATGAAGGGTTTCAGGCAGTATGTACGAAGACGTAAGTTTCCCTATCTCCAATGACCAGTCAGACAACTGACCCCGCGTTTATAGCTATGGGATTGTTCATCACCGTCTATGCTACCCTAGTAACGCTGTTTGGTGCGGCCTGGGTGTTCTTCCTCATCGGCTGGATATCCCTGGGATCGAAGAAAGCCGATGTTATCGAAGCTGTTGATCTAGTGCTCGTAGCCTTATTCGCCATTATCGGAGACGGACTCGCACCTTTCAGAGCGGTAGATACTTACCATATGATCTATATTGCTCATTATCATCGCGTTTCTTGGAAGAGACGCCAAAAGCTTGGTCTCCCAGAACTGGCTGACCACAACGACCTTCCCGATCAGAGAGTGGAAGATGTTCCTGATGTCCAAGTCGACATTGAGAGTCTAGTTGCTCGTCGGATACCAAATCGGCTAGCAAAACATATCGCACCTAGGATACCGCACAAGTATGCCGAGAAGATGGTTGTGCGTCACAGAGCACACGACCCAACATTCGAATACTCTGTTTTGGACGAAGACGAGCAAGCCAAGCTCGATCACCACGAACGGAAATTCTCCAAAAGTCACACCTTCTACAAGCCACACGAGACAGAAACCCATTACGCCTTCCCACTCAAACTCCTCGTCACCGTCGTCGTCCTTCTAGACCTACACTCTTGTCTACAAATCAGTCTCGGCGCCTGTACCTGGGGCATTCCCCACGACAAACGCCCCTTTGCCCTCACAACCGTCATCCTCTGCTGCAGTCTAACAGCCAACATAACAGCCGGCATCCTCATCTCCAAAGGCGACAAACGCACCCGCAAAACGGAGGTAATCGAGCGCCTCATGCACCAAGAACTCACCGCCGACGCCGTTGAACAGATCCAGCGCCGTCAACTCAAGGAAGCCGAAGAGCGCGGCGAAATAGACCCCGCGTTCCGGAAACGCATCGAGAAAGAGAAGGAAGATGCGGAGAATGAGGAGATCAAGAAGTCTTGGAAGAGTGTCCCATCACTACCGAAGAAGTTGCTCGGAAAGGGTGAGGATCATAGACAGCCTGCCCTGCCGCAACATAAACGGAGGTCGGGCTCGAATGTTGCGGTTGCTTCTGGTTCGTCGAGCTCTTCTGGAGGTGGTAAGAAGTCGAAATCGGGGAGCGGATTGCTTACTGTTAAGGAGGATGCGAAGCCTGTTGCGCCGCTGCCGACTGTATCGCAGGGTGAGGATCCATTGAAGCCAAGTAGAAGGCATAAAGCGCTGGAGTTCTTTAGAAAGGCGGATCTGGATAGAAGTTAGGTGGACAGACAGTACACCCTTATTCGGATCCTGGAAAATGCTTGTAATCTGAAGTGCTCTTCAAGGGAGGCATGATTTTCGATTCTGATTCTGGCCCATTTTAGAAGCATGGTGATATGTGAAGTATATCAATCAACGGCTGTGTGAAAGTTCTAAGTTCTAAGTCCCTTGATCGAGTTGTGTATCAAAGTTACTCGCTAAAGACTGAAACGTAAGGTATTCCCGTACTGGACTGGACTGGCTGGTCTGGGGCGGGGGGCTTGGGGAGGTTAGTCTAAGGGCGCTGACTGACCCCAACTCAACATTAACCTTATTCAACCAACGGACGGAAACGAATCCTTTTGTTGCATAACTCGTCCGTATATCTTTGACGGCCCTTTTACCGGAACGTTGGTTGAATTTGAATGCTAATATATCATATGATAGCCAGGTCGAGAGATGGGAATGAAAAGGGTTCTGTGACGGACTTGTCATTAAGTAAATATGCAGATGTGATGTTCGTTCTTTGAATTTCGAGAATAGTTGTCTTGTTGTGGGTGAGAGGGTTGCAAACGGGAAGGAAAGGATAGGTATTCACTCTAGTAGATATCGCGTTGGGTAGTGGAGGGTGGAGACGTCACAGTCAATCAAACACTAGTCAATGTAAGATTAATAGGTAGCTTCCGTGGCTACGTGGTACTGTACTTCGTATCCTGGGGTACCTGAATGGAATATTTGTCTTTGGGTATTTGCTTTATAATACCACTAGACATTGTGTGGTTGTTAATTTACATAGCAAAGGATGTTCTGCCGTTCCAACCCTGGCTCGGTTAGGTACGGTATCGCACCGATCGCGATGCCATCACTCCAAAAACATCAACAGCCGCCCAGACTGCGCATCCCATCCTGCCATCTTCCATTGAAGATTGTAAGTACGAAGCAAAGCTCACGCACGATCAATCGCCCAAACAATCAACCCTCTCTCTTACTTTCCTCTCATCAGCGTTCCGAGACCTCAAATTTCATCGCAACATCAGCATGAATCCCACCCTCATACCCCGCGTTTCCAAGCGAGGCATATGCATTCCCCGCACCTTCAAACCCACCCGCATTCTCCACCGTCAACTTCGACTTCACGAGCCCACTTACCACACAACCTCAAAACCCAACACCCATCGGTTCAGCACATCATCCATCCTCCGCGAAGCCAATAAACCTGAAGTCCCTGCCGAGGAAACACAGCAACCTCCACAATCGCCTTCACAGACAAGAAGGCCAGCGGAGAACGTTTCGGAGGATTCGAAAGGGACGAAGAGAGCTTCTTCGGTGTTGTTCTGGATTGGGGGTGTTGCTGTCATATATGGAGGCTGGAGGCTAGAGAGGAGGTTTTGGAGGGGGGAAGCGCAGCCGAGGGTTGGTGCGTGAGTGAGGTGGTGTTAGATTCTGGTATTCACAGGCCAGGGGATGGCACAGATACAGAGCCATTGTGGTGATCCATATGGCTCGTCTCTTGAGCCAGTTATCAACCTAGGATGGTATGGTTATTGACATCAAACAGTATTCGGGTTCGGAACTGCAACTCTCCCCTTGTGAATGGACCAAAAGCTGAAATGAAAGCTTTTCGATTGGGTCTGGATGCGAGGCGGTACTTGGCGCTTGCAGAGGCATGTAATCTTAATATGATGTATGTTCGTATGAAGGAACGATGAAACGCCATAGCTAACCTCTTTGAGGTTACGGCAAAGCAATCCATTTTCAAACAGAAGTGAGGACATGCATGACTACACGTAAATCATAATATCCTCAACCTTGGCGGACTATTTTCCTTGAATGCCGGTTGGATACATAATCATTCATTCGCTGACCCGTAAGCAGAGTAGTGATTATATTTCTTGGTAGGCTCGAAATGATTGCTCTAGGTAAGTAGCATGAGTACTAGACTAATTTCAGGGGTTTGATGCGCTTTCGGGCGTTGCGAAGATCCGCTTAGATGGATGAAGAAATCCTAGACTACAAGAAGGCGATATCTGTCATTATTCATTCCTTCTCTTCCACCTCTCTCTCTTCCTCTTTTGTTCCATTCCATGCTTCCAGATTCTCTGTTCGTGTGAACAAACTTTGGATTTCCACAGAAGATATAGAACTCGCAATTCTCTACGTTATCTCAGTAACCTCGGTCGGTTGCTTGCAGCCTTCCCCGCACGCTAAATCTACCAACTCCAGGCTCGCACTTTCTCACCTACACAGTCCGCCTTCATCAACTGTATATTTCCGAGTTCACTCCTACTACGCGAATCCAAAGTAGTCGCTTCGTTTACTTCATATCAATATGGCGATCGATATCACTCTTCAGGAAAAGTACAAGCGTGAACGCGAGGTTCGCCTCAACGACAAGGGACTAGCTCAATACCTCGACAAATTTAGGACAGCGGATTACATCCTTCATGAAGATCCATGGGTTGAGACAGGTACTCCTGTTAATCTCCCTGTTCCAGATGGAGGGCATGTCAAGGTCGTGATTTTCGGTGCTGGATTTGGCGGTTTGTGTGCGGCAGCTCGAGCCCTGTCCGAAGGAAGTGCGAGCAATCCTGAAGACATCCTCATCGTCGATCGTGCTGGAGGTTTTGGAGGGACGTGGTGGCACAACCGGTCAGTACTTATGATTGAATACAGTAGAAATCAACTAAATAAATTCTCAGATATCCAGGTCTGATGTGCGACATTGAGTCATATTTGTATCTACCACTCCTCGAGGAGACTGGATACATGCCTAAGAGGAAGTACTCAAGCGGCGAGGAGATCAGAAAGTACTCTGAAACGTTCGCCCGAAAGTTTGGCTTCTTTGAGCGAGGCATGTTCCAAAGCGCTGGCAAGTCTCTCACGTGGGATGACAAAGCCAAGAACTGGAAATGCGTCGTCATTGCGAAGCCAAAAGGCCAGGCAGAGTTCGACGTGAAGTTCACAGCAGATTATACTATTATATGTCCGGGTGGGCTCACTGATCCCAAAATTCCGGATGTTCCTGGGCTTGAGAAATTTCAGGGGAAAATGCTACATACTGGACGTTGGAACTACAATATCACTGGTGGCTCTGCTGCTGATCCTGTACTCAGCAAGCTCGAAGGCAAGAAAGTAGCTATTATCGGTACGGGAGCCACTGCCATCCAGGCTGTTCCCGCAACAGCGAAATACGCCGGAGAACTATACGTCTTCCAGCGAACCGCCTCGGCCGTCGACGTTCGTGAAAACCGTGACACGGATCCCGATGAGTGGAAGACAAAGATCGCATCGAAGAAAGGCTGGCAGACTGCACGGGCGATCAACTTCCAGGCTTTCACTGAAGGTACAGCCAACTTGCCAGACGAGGATTTGGTCGATGATGCGTTCTCGAGGATGCCTACCATTTCTGGGGCTTGGGGAAGTTCGACGGAGGTTAAACTGGAGGATCTCGGGAGTTACCTTGCGATGATGCATGAGCTGGATGCTAAGCGATCGGATAGAGTAAGACAGAGAGCTCTGGATATTGTGAAGGACCAGGAGACAGCAAAAGTAAGGCCCATGTTAGCAGTCAGGATATCGTAATCCAACTAACATTAACCAGGCGCTCCAAGCATGGTATCCCGGCTGGTGCAAGCGCCCAACATACCACGACGAATACCTCCAATCCTTCAACCAGCCCAACGTGCATCTCGTCGACACCGCACCCCAAGGTGTCTCAGCCCTAACAGCCAACGGCATCATGCACAACGGCAAAGAAATCCCCATCGACGTCCTAATATGGTCCACAGGCTACGGAACTCCCTTAAACGAAAGCCTCGCTGGCAAAGCCAACATGACCGTTAAGGGCAAAAACGGCCTCGACATGGAAGAGCGCTTCACCACCGGCCAACTTTTCACTCTCCACGGCCTCATGCCTAAAGATTTCCCCAACCTCTTCCTAACCGGCTTCTCGCAAGCTGGTGTCGGCGTCAACCAGACCCAACGGCTCGACGAACAAAGTCTCAACATCGCCTACACGATCCGCGAAGCGGAGAAGAAACTTGGTGGTAAGAAAGCAGTTATTCAGCCTAGTGATGCGGCGTGCGAAGAGTGGGCGGATAGAACGGCTAGCCAGGCGCATATGCTGGGTACGATGGCGAATTGTACGCCCAGTTATTTTAATGGGGAGGGCCAGACGGATAAGATGAGTCCCGAGCAGCAGGCGGCTGCTGCGAGGTTGACGATATGGGGTCAGGGGTATCTTGCGTATGCGAGGGCTTTGAAGGAGTGGAGGGATAAGGGGGAGTTGGAGGGGCTAGAAGTTACTGCTATGTAGATAGTTTAGGTAGAGTGACGTAGTCGTATCGAAGGGATAGATTTGTAGAGAAGTTGTTGTATTTAATGGTGAATTTTTTAGAACATAGTAAGACTAGCATTGCTTTTGTTGAGAGTCATTCGTTACTACACAACCTAACTGAATACATAAATCGCGCTGAATCCATTCACTTACCTAGTGCGCAGCTGCTGTCACATCGCTTTTCCTTAAAACGTCTCAGGATTTCCTCTACAGCATTAACCTAAACTACCAATTCTCACAACATCAAAATGTCTCATGTGAACGAACTGTACGCATCCGTCTTGTGTGTGATCCAGACCCTTCTAACTCGCCAAGTCCTCAAGTTCATACATGAAAGATGTCGCCGCATACCATAAGCTCTCACTTCACTGCTAAAAGCTGAAACATTTTGCTGTCAACTCCCGTTTCTCTATCAAACGTCCCCTTTTGTTGCGTCTTCGCTCTGCCTGTCTCAATTGCCAAGTTCCCGATAGATAGCCGCGGGTGTGGTGCGGGGGTGCATGAAACATAATTTACCCGAGTAACTTACAGCCGGCCGAAAGTAAACAAACAAATGAAGTACAGCCTCAGTGTTACACTCACACAGCCTTCCGCTCCTTGGGTTGAGATCAGCTAGCTTTGTAATGCATTGTAGATTCTTGAAGGCGGTGCTGTTCGTATATATGTACGGAGGTACCATGAAGGTTTGCAACGAGCAGTGAGGGAAAAGGTGTTGGTTAGGTGAATTTGAAGCCGTTGTGAAGCCTGAAGGATTTGAATTAAGCTTGGTGAGAGTTTTACTAGCGTTATTCACCCATTTACTATTTAAGGTAGCTATACGCTTACTCGAAAACTCAATTTCCTTCTAGTAGCTAATAGCCATGTATTGATCGCATACAGAACTGTTCTGAACATCACACACTTTCCCCAACTATGAATCAGGACGAACGTATGGTGTCAGAAGACATCATTCGATTTTTAAAGCTGGACTTATAACTATAGAGAAACCTTCTCTATGACCACTATGGGAAGAGAAAAAAAGGTTGAGATATTCCAGTGTCGTGATAGACTCAATTGTTAGACGGAGATGTTTAGACTGTTATCGTTTCAAAAGTCTTTGTCAAAGCCACTCAACTCAGTCATGTTCAAAATCTGTAAGTCCTTAAAATGAGACATCGATCTCATTATCTAGACCCTTTAAAAGTCCAGAAGCCATTAATTGAAAATGTCCTCATAGCAGAAAAGTAGCCCTGGCTATTACGTCTGATGGTCCGACAACAGATTCCCAGGTGCGTTCGCATATCTGAAGTCTATACCAAAGTATGCTCCTCGTTTTCGAGATATGAACTCTCCATACGTATTCCCAAAGATCCAAATTCTCGAACGAGAATTTTAGATGGTAGACAGTAATTATCCTGAGAGAAACTGGGCAATGTAAAATTGTTTAGGAAACATCATAACGAGAAGAGTGATTTCTTGTAAGATGAGTCGATGAAAGTTTGAGCCAGGTCTTGGACAATTGCACATCCTAGATTTTTGGGTTTACTGGATTAGTGAGATTTTCCACACTGCGATAGAAAGCTATCGGTGTAGCTCTCTTGCTACGATCAAGCTAGTCTGCCCAGTGTATAAGACCTCTGGGGAATGGAAGACCCAACCACAGGCGAGACGAGAGAAAAAACTCGATCAGAATAAAGTCTTGACATGGGCATGTATCGGTACGTTTCCACTTTGCATCCGTTATTTGACTTTCTAACAGCACTGGATTCATCTATGAACTCTTTACCCTGACCCTGTTTTGACGCGACGTTGAAGCTTGCACTGTAGTCATAGTACGGGAGAGTTTATTTTGCCTGTTGTCGTCTGCCTGGAAATTGCCATCCGTCTCGCCGTCACTATCATTCAATTTCACGTAAGTACTTGGCATGTTGTAATTCAGCACCGGTGATTTTAGCAAAGGCAGGTTTGCGACCAGGTTACAATATTCAAGTGGGTACATTAACATACCTATTAGAAACAGTAACGTCAGAGAAGAGTTGATGCTGCGAATTCACAATGGTGATTTGTGACCTTTGAAGATGAGAAAACGCAACGCGGTTACTGCCATTAACCCAAGATCCTTATCCAACTGCTGCCCCAAGCTACAAATATAAAACTGGCGCCTGCAGAACTTGAATATTAACACACATGAATACAACGAGGAATGATACGATGGGACCCAGTGGCATTCTATTGCTGAAGCAAATACTTCTTGTAAGCTCAATTTTTGTAACTGACAACCTTTTTCATAGGGAACCACTGGAAAGACTCTAGAATAAGTCCTTCCAACCTGGAATATCCAGGCATGAAAGTCCAGTACTTTATTGCCATGTTAGACCAAAATTGTCAATCCATTTTCGACCATCAACTTCGCTCCCTTTCCAATCCCTCATCCAATGCCCAACCCTCGATCCAATCTCCAGTTCAGCCAAAGGTGGCTAGTCTTCCCAAAGTCACAGTCTCTGAGTCTTAACATAACATATCCTGCAATGTTGTACGAAGAAGGATCCAAGTGGCTCTAAAACCGCCGCGTCTCATTCCATCACTCAGGCGGTGTGCTTCAATTGCATTACCTCAGAGCGTTGTTGCAGCTTGTTTAAAAACAATAAAAGGGGGTTTATACTTGTTACTCAGGACCTGCCAGTAGTGATGGATTGGACTAAGCACTATCGACGCTCGTCAAGACTTTGAGTAGGACGTGAATTGGAGAAATCTATTCTAAACTTCACTGCTTCTTTCAGCTACAACGTGCCTCTCGTGTATTCACCAATAACATTCATTCTGATAGCTAGTATACAAAATAACTGAGGTAACATGACCTGATAAATGCATGTCCTAGCTTTGAAGCTGGTACTTGAGCGTGGTGTATATATATTCCATCTGTGAAGATGTCTATCGCAAGAAGTTGGATTCAGCACAACATCTTGAGTAATGGGAAGAGTAAGTGAGGATTGCCAATTTTACCTTTCATATCAATCTTTCCGCCGCTGTCATTTACACATCTCCATCTCCACCTCCACCGACAGCAATAAAACATCTCAAAACCCCAGGAAGAAGAGGTTCATAGAACCACCATAACGCTGGCACAACCCCATGTTTAAATTAACCATCGCCGGCATAACCGGTCCGTATAACAATCAACCGCATACATCCACTACTCCTAAGGCGCAAACCCATTCTGATCTAAACGGTACATCTCACATCTCACACGTACTTGTGTTCATTGCCTCGTCTTTGATCCCTTGCTGTTTGTTAGCTGTACGTGAGCGAGCGGGTTTATAACTTTATATCTACCCTTCTCACAGGAAATAGGAATTATTGAATGCGCCAATACTCTACTCTTTGATTGGAAAAGGGAATTTTAAATCAGAAGACAAGGAGATTTTCTTGAAGGAATGAGAGGATAGAGTGGATTGCATTCACTAACTCAACCTAAACCCCCTCCCACGGTACTCCCCCTTCACTTCTCACCCACACTCACACCCACACTCACACCCACTTCTCTCCATCACCATCACCAAAACATCCTCCTCACGAAATGAGAAAAAAAAAGACATGCAGCGGGCTAGTATAAAGCTTAAGGAATCTGCAATCTCCACTTGGAAAAAAGAGAACGTTTGATATGTAATTATGTATCAAGCACAACTGTTCTTAGAGATATATAAGTCAAGTCAAGTCAAGTCAAGTCAAGTCAAGTCAAGTCAAGTCAAGCCAAGTCAAGTCAAGCCAAGTCAAGTCAAGTCAAATCAAATTAAGTACTCGATTCTTTAATAAAAGCAAAGGAAACAAATAATCCCATCTAGCACCCAACAACGATTTCTATAAAAATGTGGGCAGGAGGTGGGGGGTGGTTTAATCCAGAATCCAGAATCCAAAAAAAAAAAAAAAAATACTCGCTGAAGTACTTCCTTCCTTCCTTCCTTCCTTCTTTACTTACATACCAATCAAGTCCAACATATATATATATCTACTCAGGCATCCATCTAAAGCGAAAATCTCCAACCGACTCCAGGAACTTGTAGACGGACCCAAAGATGGCTTTGAACTTACAAGTCGTTAGAGGGAGGGAGGGAGGAGCTGAGATCTGAGTACCTGGAGTGGAGTGGAGTGGAACTGCATGCATACATACATATGGGTAGATGGCTGGGTGAGTGAGGCGTCTGCGTGAGTGAGTGAGTGGGGCGTGTGTATTTAGAAGAGATATATTTTGCGGAGAGGATGGGACTTGTGCTGAATGGTGAAGGGTGAAGGGTGAAGGGTGAAGGGTGAAGTATGAAGGGTGAAGTATGAAGTATCAAGTAACTTAAGTATCCCTCCCATCCCATCGCGTCACTAGCACCGAGGCTCCTCTCCTCTCCTCGTAGATGTACAGTATATCTATCTATCTGTCTATCTATCTATCTATCTATCTATCTATCTATCTATCTGTCTATCTGCTTGCTTATAGACATCCACAGCGCGAAGGAAAAAGGAGATATTTATACATTTATACATTTATACTTGAATAAGATAGCAAGCATAGCATGCTAGAAGAAGCAAGTGCAAGTGGAAATGAAAGTGTTCATCACTATTTACCTGCCTACTAATCCTTCGGGGTCGTCACGAGCGAGAGATGAGATGAGATGAGAGATGTTCTTCATGTCATGAAGTGTATGTATGTATATGTTGTAGTTATTATATTCGTTGCATGCATTCATTCATCGATCGATCAGTCAGTCAGTCATAACGCTAGATATACTGCAGTGATGACCGACGATGCCGAATGCCAAACACTAGATCACAGTGGATCGGTGTACATACTTCCAGGCTGTAGCCTTGTTCCTCGCGGGTAGTTACCGTACCCATCCTTCAATTTACCCGGCCTTGTGGCCTCGATCTTCTTTGTCCCATAGAGTTGTGCCGTGTCTCCTAAAGCCATGTAGGCTATCCCCTACTTCAACCCAACCAAGACGCCATGTATGATATACCCCAACCTATTTAGGTATACCTTCCATCACCTTATACTCCGTAACACCCCACAAATGTAACTCTTACATGAACCAGCCATCCATTACATCTTACTCAACCACCGTATCGACCTTCCTTCTCCTCATCCTAGGCACATTCCTAACCTTCGTCCTCGCCAACGTCGTCGAGTTCCCATTCCCATACCCCATACACTCCGCACTCTTCCTCCACCTCACAACATTATACTTCCGGATCCCACTCGGCGCACTCGCCCTCCTAAGACTCATCTCCTCCTCGAATGCCAGAATCCCAAACGGGTCGTCCATCTCAGCAAAGCCCTCATCCTCATCGGGACTTATCGCCCTGTCTGCGAAATCGACTGCTGGTGCTGTCTCGATCGCGAGCTCGGCTTCTGGCTCGGTTTTGTTGGATGGGATGAGGTCGCTGGGTGGTGGGCTGGAGAGGTAGGGCTGTGAAGGCCGTTTGTGCAGTCGGCATTGCGTGTTGGTTGTGAGCATGTCTTCGACGAGGGTGGAGATGTCTTTCATGTGTGAGTTACAGGATTGGAGTTGGACGTTCAGTTGGCGTTGGAGGCGCCGGCAGGCAACTGTGTTGGTGTTGGTGCTGGAGCGGGGATGTGGTAGGTTTGGGAGAGAGGATGTTGACGAGATGGATGATGATGGAAGACCGCGTGTTGGAGAAGCAGAGGACATCTCTGCGGGTGTAAATTCATCATCAATCGTTGTGTTGCTCGAGAAGTCTGGACTGGGTAGAGAGTTGCTCCATATCGACTGGTGGGGTGCCTCGTCAGGAACCAAGGTCTGTTGCGAGAACTGGTCGACGATATCATTCATAGGTCCTTTAGGACCCGTAGGAGGGAAGTATGATGTCGGAGCTGGAGACGTCACAGGGAAAGAGCAGTCTGTTGGGGATGCTGAGATGTCTGCTGGCTCGAGATAACTCGTTTGCGCCTGGGCGCCAAAAGTAAAGTGTTCGAACATCGTGAACTGCTGCAGATGGACTCGATATCGATGATCAACAGTCGAGTAACATCCGCTTGGGAATGGATCGGGGAGTGGCAGCGATTATGAGTCCATTCGCAGGTGTGCACGAAACGCCGTGGCTGAATCCAGAGCTGAGTCCCGCGGTGAGATGATGGTCCAGTAGGTAGCGTCGAATCCCAAGTTTCGATTTCCTTGCTCCCTCGTATTTGTCCCTGCGCTCGGGTGGCGTCGATGGAGTGTCTATCTGTATGTATATATACGCACTGAGAGGTAATCGTCGTATTTTTGTTTGTCGGGTGGTGGAGTGGAGGCGAGAGAGGAGAAGTTTGGCAGAAGAAGAAGAAGAAGAAGAAGGAGAGCAAGGCAGCGCAACAGACAGCAACGACTGGATGGATGGGCCCGGGATCAAGATGGCGGGCCCCCCAATCACAAACCAATGAATCAATGGTAGCGAGACCCAGCGAGGCGGCAGGGTTAAAATGGGGTCCGCTAGAAAGACCACCAGCAGCTTGGGTGTGCCGCTAGACTCGATCAGTCAAATATCCGAGGCAGAATGTAGTCTGTGGCTTCATTCAGCGACTCCCATAGGCTGGGCTGGGCTAAGCGGGGATGGGCTGGGATGGGCTGGGATGGGCTGGGATGGGCTGGGATGGGTCTGCGCAGAATTCGTTCGTTCGTTCCACCAGAACCGACCACACCACGGACCAGGCGAGCCAGGCTCTGCTCTCAGCAAGGAAGGTGGAGGAGGCAACGCAGGGATGATGGGATGGGATGGGATGGGGTGGGGTGGGGTGGAGTGGTGGAGTGGTGGAGTGGAGTGGAGTGGAGTGGAGTGAGGTGGAGTGGCCAATGTGCGGTCATAGCTTGTACTGTTCTTGGTTACTCCCCTCGTCCCCTGCACTTTCTCCCAGAGCGGTACTTGAGCTGATGCCTGTCTGTTTCCCTGCCTGCGGCCACAGGAAACAGTGGACGGATGAAGAGAGATGAGTGATCCATGCTTCTGTTTACTGGATGACATGTGGCCATCGAGCATATCGGAAGTAGATATCATACATATCCTAATAATACTTGCAAATACATACAATATAAAATAGCGAGATGGCGAGGATAGTGCACGCTTCCACAGAACCAGTAAGTATATTGAGTAAATTCATTGCCATTCATACGATTCATACACTACAGCAGTACAGTACCACTCATCTAATTTCCCACTGTCATGAGGCAAAGACCAAGAAGTCTTGGTGGTTTAATCCACATTCGCTTACGACCCGTCCTCCTCTCCTCCCCCCTCCCTCTCCTCTCTCTCTCCTCTCTCTCCTCTCCTCTCCCAGCTGCATCATATCGGCTTTGCCTTCGTTTAGTGCCACGCATCATCTCCTCCATCCAGCCCTCCAGTACACCGACCAGAATAATGCAACAATGCACTTAAGTGCCAGCACCGAAGCTGTGGTTCTGGGAACCGTTGGATCCGAGTAACTTCCATCGATCAGCTCCAAGTGCCATGCTGATCTCAGATCCAATGGAACTTTGACCCATGAAAGAAAGGTACTCGTACATGTGATTACAGTAGCCTAGGCTAGGAAAACACGGCAGGATGGTTCAGCGCTTGAAGGATGCTAACCGCTAGGTATGAACCCACGTTGGCGTTTGGCGCGAACCTGTCAAACCGGTCGGTCTCTCCCAGCATTTCTTTAGGTCGCCGTCCGTCACTGTTCCAGACTTTGCTCAACCGTGCGTGGAAGCGTGTCGGGAATATACAGCTTGGCGCGCGTCCCAGCAATTATTCCCAGCGCCTGCAATTCGACACCGAGTCTCATTCATCTCTGCACCAAGCCATGACCTTCGAACTGCGAATGAGGCGACGTGGTGTTTCTGATTCCGTACTTCACTGTGCTGGGCTGGGCTGCGTGGCCATGTGGAAATCAAACGATGCCCTGGCAGCCTGGCAAGGGCTGGCTGCACTGAAAAGAGAAGATGTGTAGCGAAGAACGAATCCAACTCGTCAGGTTTCAACACAGCCCATTCATACACAGCAGCATCGCGTACTTTTTTTTTCCCTCTCCTTACCGAACCATTCAATTAATTCCCAGGCAGGTCGACAACTGCCAACCAGCCTCCAGCCTCCAGCCTCCAGCCTGATGTGGCATACTTGCCGATCTCTCCCCAACGCGGCCACCACCCGGGAATTCGGCGTACCAATAACCACCACTCGGGAGCTCAGCTCCGCGTGGAAAGAGAGACAGAAAAACCATGTGCCTGCCTGTGACAGACAGAGCCAGGAGCCAGGATCCTGCTGACGGCTGGCTTCTGGAAGGGCTGTGGAAGGCTGAAGCGAAGCATTGCGTTGCGATCGACAGGATCGTCGAGGGGCGATGAACTCAATCCTTTACCAAAGGCAGGGCAGCTTTTGTCGAGACGCGGAAGCGAAGTGCCGATGATGATCTCTGACTGAAATGGGAATTACATATAACTGGAGAACTGGATTGGGCGAAAAAAAGAAGGAGGGAGGTTTGTGTTCTTGATTTGTTGTGAGTCTTCGTACAGGGGGGAAAATACGTTGAAGCGAGATTCCCGCAACACCACCCTCCACCCTCTACCCAACACAATAATTCGATCTCCTCCTCATCCTCTAGCCGAGCTCATAAAACAGGGACTCCTGATCCTGGCTCCATTATTCCAGCAACCACGAGGTCTCTCTCCTTTGGTAAGGATTCTTCAGCAACATATCATATCGCGTTCATCGACTTCCAACGTATCATTGGCCCCCCTTTTTCATTACACCGAGTCAGGAGATGAGCCAGGCAGCCTCTCAGCCTCCCCTCTCTCCATCAACCAGTCCAGTCAGTCCAATCACCAACTTTCGTTACCAAGAACACACACACACGCGCGCGCGCGCGCATTCTTCTAGAACTCTTCTTCATCTACTCAGCCTAGGTAAATTTACCAAATCATGCAACCCACAAACCCAACACAGCGGCCTGGGAACGAAGCGCGTTTCGTCTGTTCCTTCGTTCGTCCCAGCAATTAATCAATCAATGCTAAAGCTGGCATTGCCCTCCATATTATTCTTACAAGGCTCTCGGAGATTTCCATGTCGTGCACTTGCCTGCATACATACATACATACACCTATCAATCATACACGCGCCATCCATACAGTACAGTAGATAGTCAGTATCAGGAATTGGAATTGGAACTGGAATATGTGGCAACTAGCCCTCCCTGACAGGAGGCTGCGATGGCAAGCTTCAATTCAACTTCCTTCCTTCATACCTCCACAGTCTCCATACAATATACAAGAGACCCGAGTCTAGACTCCAGCGCCTATCACTTTCTAATCAAACTCATTACAGAAACTGTAAGCCGCATTAAGCTGCGGACTGTGCGTCTCGCATGGCTTGGTCCAGACGACCGGAGGTGAAGCTACCTATGTGGCTTGCTTGCATGTGCATGTTATTGCACGCTCTTTTCCTCGGCGCGTTGGCTTTATTGCCGTTCGGGTGTTTGGGCGTTGGGCGTTGGGCGTTGGGCGTTGGGCGTTTGTATCTTCTCTGGTACTAGGTACTCGTATCTTCTCTAGTACTACAGTAGGTACTCGTATCTTCAGCATCTAGCTAGCTAGCTGGCTGGAGCGCTGGGAACTTGGAACGTTAGGAAGTTGGAAATGAAGCCTCGCTTCACTCCTACGTTTTCTCTCTCGTGGCTTGGTGGTCAAATATCAAATTACTATCCATCACGAGGAGAAAATAAGGAGGGGAGAGAGTTCAGTGAGTGGCTTTCTCACCGTGGCTGTCAGTCAAGTGACCGCCTCCTCGTCCAGGGAAAGGTATTTCAGGCTGAATACCTCTCCAGATCGAGATTAATTCCCTACTCCCCACTATCCTATCCTATCCTATCCTATTCGCCCTGTAGAGCTTCCAGAATGCAGAAACCTGCCTCCCTGGGGAAGGGAGGCTTTCATTAGCGAATCCAGACCAGGGCATCTGACCAATCGCGACACTTCTCGCTTGTTCCCTGCCTTCTTGCTTTCGTTGAGATGATAAGGCTGGCGATCGTCAAAACACAGAGGTCTCCTCTCCTCTCGGCTCCTTTGCTTTGCTTTGCTTTGTTTGTTTATTTGTTATCTGATGGATTATCTTCCTCGCTCAATACCCGTATTTCGGCTCGATAATCAAGCCTCAGACCGCCGCTCTGTTAGGTCGAGATGATATTACATGACATGAGATGAGATCAGACACAGTCAGATGCGATCGAGGTGACGAAAAGAGTGCGATGGATTTGATGGGTTGGGGTTAGTAGTGTAAAAGCTGATGTCAGAGGACTCTCCTACTTTGAGTGAATCACTTGGCGGTACCGGGAGTCTGACTTACGGGTTGTCGGGTTCGCGTTGAGATTGAACTTAGGTTCCGAGATGGTATTACATTGGACTTATTCTCATCCATCAAAGAACCTGCAATCGACATCTCTAGGCTTCAGGTGAATTTCGTTCAGCCATCCAAGTGCGAACTGGGAATCCACATACCAGACCAGTCACCAGAGCGGCTGTTCAGAGATAAATGCAAATATCTATCACATGTCACGGGAACGAGTTTGAACTTCTTTGCACATAACATAGTAGAATAGAAAGTTTCGTGTATTCGTTAGGTGGGTACGTGAATTGAAATCTCGTTCTTGAGTCTTATATTGAATGAAACGCAGTTGGTGTGTTGTATATACTCACTTAATTACTCACTGCTTGCTGACGAACTGATCGGTGGATTTTTGGATATAGATAGCAATGTCTTGTCCCGGGGTAAGAAGTGACGATGGTTCAATGTACTGTACAAGGTTGTTGAGATAGAGTTACAGTACCGGGCAATACCGTCGAGAAGCATGAATAAACTCTACAAACAAGTTATTCCGACTCTATATTTGCAAAACCTCCTGGTTCGACTCGTGGTATAAGAGGGAATGTAGCAAGTTGCAACTCCTCTCCTCCTGCATAAAGGATGAACGCTAACAGTCTTCCAGGGATATTGAATTTTCATCTCGTGTTGCCCTAGGCTTGATAATCCGCTTCCCAACGATTTGCTCGTTTGAGATGACAGGCCGTCGGCGACAGCTTCAGCATTGAAAAGTGCAATTTCCATGATCGCAAGTCCTCACCAATTCTCAGATAACATGCGAAGAAAAGTCCCTCTTCGCTTGTTAGGTGGCAAGGAAAAAGCAAGCCTACCTCTTTATATATAGCCGTGGCTTTGGCTTATATTCTATAATTAAGCTTGATACACCCCACCACTCTGTCCTCTAATATGGTAACAATTCCATCCTACGTTTAGTAGTCGATTGATCGACTGAGTAAGGCAACAAGCTTTCGTGCGCCGTCCGTAAAAACGCGCATCCACCTCTAAGACGTAGTACAATGGATTAGGACGTCGCCTTTTCCTCAATTCAAAGCGCTTTTAAACATTTCTTTTACCTTTAAGACGTAGTATAATAAATGAGGAACATCGCCTCTTCTCCGATTTAAAACGCTCTTGAACATCTCTTTTCTCTTCTTTCTAACCTCCTCCAACTTCTTTTCTTTAACTTCTTCAACCTCTTGTTTACCCGGTTAAGTTGGCTTTGCCGCTTTCTCCCAAAACTCTTCTTTTTATTAAAAACAACAGTTATCTTATGTTAAAAAGGGGAATATTAAGTAATAAAAAAAAGTAAGCCTACCTCTTTATATATAGCCGTGGTTTTGGCCTATCTTTTATAATCAAGCTTAATACACCCCACCACTCTGTCTCTTAATATTACTAATTAATGCCGCAATGCTAGAAACCACTTCAAGAATCAATAGCCCCAAGGGATCCTGAGACTTCAAAAGTTCAGAGGTCTCGGACAGGGTTACTGTACAGAGTACAGCACTCATACTGAAACCATTCTTCTGAACTTTTCGTTGAAGGTATCTAGTGCAAAGGATGACAGAAGATTGAGGAAGGAGATGTCTGGACTTTTTTGATCTGTTTACAAGGATTTCGCGCGGATGCATGTCTCACTTTTATACTTTGGCAATTCAATCTACACTAGACATCCACAATGCGCTTGTCCACTTTTATGGCGCATTGTTTCTGACTTCATGGCGCTCTAGGCTGGGAAACCGTGAATGGCAGTCTTACGCTCTCGGTTATAAAACTCCATCCTTCTCAACACATTTATCGACCGATTCGACCACGTCAACAAAGTTGCGAGAATTCTCAACTCAAGTAGCTGGGTCATGGGAATGATTCTTTTGTGTGGCTAAGTCGTTTGCTTTGGATTTCGGGTTTGTCGTGTTGTATGATTCGTGGATATATAAACGTGGATTGTCAAGTTGAAGTCTTTTTTCATACCGAAATAGATGGCGCCAGAACGAACAGTCCTGGCTAGGTCATTCCGTGAATATTATAAATTGACAGTGCAGACGATAATGACAGCTGCTAACCTACTTGTCTATTCATTCCTACTTCTTAATACTTCTCTCTTCTACTTTCCTATCCTAAAGTGGTCTCACTTGAAACCTTATCTTCGTCAGGGCTCGTAACATCGTTTCGCAACACTTGAATCATTCCACAATGAAGGGTCGATCTTGTCGAAACAGACATTCAGAGAAACGTCATGTACACGCCCCACGATTCTGATTAAATACCTATTCAAGTCCAGGCATTGACGAAATGCTCCTCCCTCACTAACCTCCATGTACCCAAGGAAATCCGTCCTCACCACAAACAATTAACAACTCCACATGTTAACTCAAAAATCGCTTTGTACGCACAAACAGTAAGGGCAGCCACTCTATGGTCAAGTGGAGTCGAGCGGTCAGGGCGAATTGTGTTCTTTCTCGGGGCTGGGCGGGATGATGATGATGATGATAGTCATTATCGTCCAACGGTGGTGGGCTGGAAGCCTATCACCTGAACCTCCCGAAGGGTATAGGGACGTGTCTAGCTGGGGTCTCATTCTATATACATAGTGCCTTCAGTGGACAATATCAAGCCCGAGGGCGCGGTGGCCGAAGCCGGTCAACTTCGCCGATCCCCGACAGTTGGGACAGTACGCCAGAAAGAGTCAAGACAGAGTGTAATATAGTACAGTGTTGTGGTATATTGAAAAAGGTACAGAGGTTTGGCAGACGCCTGAAATCGTTGCCTGTTGTAGGCTGGTTCGTGCTAGGTTCCTAGTATGACAAAGGGAAGCAGTATGTTTTTGTTGTTTTTAGTGTTGTTTAGTGAGGTTTTGGTGAGTGCTAGAAAGAAAAGAGCGCCGATAAAAGCAAAGTCGAAAAGAGTTCCCCCGGGAGGGCAGAATGTTGACCCAAGTTGGGTCTGAAGCTGCAAGTGCAGTGCTACCCTCGTGGGCAGATTTTGAAGTAGAACTCCGTGACCTTCAAGTACTCCACGAACATGTCGGAGTTTTTGAGTAGGACGTCCAGGTAAGCGTATGGCCAGTGTTTGAAAAGTCGTTGTGCCTTGCTGCACATTACCAAATGCTCAGGTGATTTCCTCCTTCCGCAGGAGCAAGTTATTTTCGCGTCTTGGTGTTTGAATTTCTGGTGGTACCAGGAGAAGTCTCCGTGGGAGGTTCGCGCGGCTAGTAAGCGCTGTAGGGTCGTTCTAGGGAGATCCAGCTCCTTTGACGTTGGTACCATGGCGACAGCGTGTCTTTCTGGGTAGACCACCACTCGTTGAGGGCCTCTTCCCGGAGTTTCCGGTAGGTCGAGCGGGGGGGCTGGGCGGGAGATCTTACGGATGGATCATGTATGGCGTGGGGGAAGGGTATGGCGAATCGAATCGAATCAAGCACCAGGACCGGCAGAAAGATCGACCGCATCAAAAAGTAATTAAAAGCCAAAGCTCAACTCGACGGCGGGCTTTTCTTCCCTCTTTGGAAAGTTTCTATTGCATTTTTTTTACTTTTACTTTTGGTTCAGAGTTTCTTTCTTTTGATACTGGTTTTCTGGGCCCCTTTTCTGATGGATTCAGCTGTTATTTTGTTTGTTGATGTATTTGTTTACATGTTATTCTCGGGATGGGCTCGCTCCTTTTTTCTTCTGGGGGTTGTCAACCAACGCGTCGCGATCGGCTGAAAGCATGGAGCTGAGGAGCGCGAAGAACTTTTTAAAACCCAGAGCATTGAATGTTTGTCTCGCTCTTTGCTACTACTTTATTTCGTCATTAGAGAGTCCCTCGCCGCCATTCCTCATTCATATCTCCCTCTCGCATGATGGACTGGAATTCACCCTATTCCCCCATCATTTCGAGCCTCCATATACGCGCGGAGAGTCAGTATCAGAAGCCAAAATACAATTAGCACTTCCTCCAGAAGAAATTTCAAATTTTCATGTACATTCCTCTTCTTCTTCAATATCTCATTGTTGGCAGGCTGGCTCTCTTACTTGAATACCCAGAGAGATTGGGAGGGCTGATATGAGGTGTCTTGAAGAGCGAATGGGTATGGTATTGATCGGTCTCAGACTCTCAGGGAAGGTCTAATTAATGAAATTAAAACCTGGACTCAGGAGGATTACTGCTCAATATCTATGATGGCAGCAGCTGTTTTGTTGACAACAGAAAGCTCAAACTTCGACCGACCGCCACTTGTGCTGCACAAAATCACTGTATACAATTACTGCGAGAACGCAACATTTCCCAAATGTACAAATATCATCATACCAGTCCATCACCCAACAACTGTCTTGAAAAATCCACCCTTCTCCTCCCGATCGTGGAACGCTACCATCTGGCGTTTCTGACATTGATGAAGAGGACTATTGAAAACGTCACCAATTTAATACCTCTGCTTGCTGGCCCGTCACCGCAATTCACTTTGCTCAAGTGCCAACCAGTTTTCTGTGGGATGTTCGCAATGACTTCGGAAATTATCAAACGTCGTGCTTTCTATGAACCAAGTTTTGATGTCGGGTATGAAGTCATAGCGGTTCTTTTCTGTATATAAAATGAACCCGACTTTGGCAGTTGTTCTGTCTCCCGTGCCAGTAACAAAGTCCACGAGAAAAAAGCCCTTAAGTGGAAAGCTTGACTGGAGGCTTGATTCTGCCCATTGAAGAAGTCTGGATTCTGCGCTCTTGGTCTTCCGTCTTCGTGACTCAGACACAAAATTTCTCACATGACACGATGTGTCGGATGAGTGTTAGAGTGATTGCTTAGAAAAGGTTCCCTTTCTTCTTCATTTCGGTCATCATTACATGTGCTGTTGTCGATCATGCTAAATATTCAACTCACGGCAATGGTAAGATGGTACCGGCGCTCCAAGAGGTCAACCTTCAAGTCCCGTTGCGTACTGGTAGTTGACATCATCTTTGCTCGGCATTGGCAGCTGTCTCAATCCAGATAGATGCTTACTTGTTCAATCGACTGCTCTCCCTTCCAGCATCTAGAGCAAATGCAACTCCATTTTGTTCCCTTACCATTCTAGAAGCATATTGTGACAAAATTATATAGCCCGTCGAGATCTTAGAACATAGGCCGGCTTTCCATATGTCCTTAAGCTGTGCCATCACATTCACGCCGTCCAATGTCTTCAGTGAACTAAAGTGAAAGCTGATTTCCCTACCCTGCCTTTAAGCACAGTTTTGGCAAATCAAAGTCACTATATCTTTATTGTTTTCACGGGCAAGAACTCTCGCCTTCACTACCAATCACAAGCCCCACTAAGCAAAACCGCCAACTTCTCCAGCCATATCCGATCAACCTCATCGAACCCATTCAGCACCGCACAATCGATATCGATGATTGCCGCCACCCCCCCTTCACTTCCACCTCTCAGAATCGGCACAACAATCTCGCTCTTTGAATCGCCGTCACAGGCAATATCTAGATCAGGTCAGTACTGGGTGCGATTATCCCACCTCCTATCCGATCCTTTCTATCTCTCCCAAGACAAGAGATGATAGGATTGAATGGTCAAGGTAGACAATTTATGAGTTGAAGAACGAAGGCTAAGAAGATAGAAACCTACGACCAGGAAACGCCTCAACATCCGGCACCAGCTGTGGGACTGTCGACGACGCAGCAGTTCCACATACCCCCCTTCCGAAAAGTATCGTTTGGCATGCTACTTTGCCTTGGAAAGGGCCGAGGATGAGTTGAGGTTTTGATGTTGAAGTGGTGGAGGTTTTCGAATCGAGGACATAGAAGCCTGGATCTCGTTAATATGGTGTCCACGGAGAGTATGTTGAGACGGAGGGGGAGTCTGGGGAGAAGGGGAAGGAGCGACGTACCAGCCCAGTTGACATCCGCCGAGGGCGAAGGCAGGGACTTATAGGCGTGCCATAATAACGATGCAGTATTCGCCAGATTACTATCACATCCACATTCAGCTCTCATTCTTCCCCCGAACATGCTATCCACACGTGACGGATATCAGAAACATACCAGACCTAGTTGAGCAATTAGCAGATATTCATGACAAGATCAAGAGTGGAAGAATGTTAAAAGAAAGGTAACAATACCCAATTCCTCTGCCCCTCCAGCAACGCCTCAGCTTGTTCCAGAACCTGCTTATACGCTTCCTCTTTCGTCACTCCCGAGGCGAAATTCGATGAATCCGCATGAACCTATTCAGTCTCAGTCCAAAATCCCGTATCCGTCTCTTTTCTCTTAATAAGGAGCGAAGTCCATACCATTGTGTTGACACACTTCTTCCTAAGTTCTTTGAAGCTCAGAAGGAAGCAATATATGCTTTTGTGGATTTTTGGGAGATTGTGCAGGTGGAGTTGTGAGCAGAGCATGGACAGAGGTTTGTGATACGCGACCACGTGATATTAGCTCATTTTGGGGATTCAAGGGTGTTGGAGGGGGTTTCTTAAGCGATTGTCTAGTTTTGTTGTAGGCTAGGGTGTTTACTGAGATATTCGAGAACCGACTGCTTAGGACGTCATATATGGAGGTTTTCAGAGCCAGTAGACTCGAATAATGATGTTTCTAGTACATAAAATTCAAAGAGGGGAGGGAGGGCGAGAAATTGCAAGTTGGAACGAATGTTTCCAGAATCAAACATTTCCTTAACAAGCAGTATATCTGCAGCTGCTAAAATGAGACCCATTGAACGCCGACATGATCTCCTTACTCCAAAACACAAACTTGTCAGTACCTCTGTCTGTTCTTTGTGGTGTCCCCGTCCATTGCATCCGGCTCCACAGCGACTCCTAGACTCGTGGCTCCAAGACCCTTCAGTCCACCGAGCCGCCTTCCAGCATTGTCTCTAGTGTTTTCAACTCCAGCTCTCTCGCTCTCCACCAACTTCTTTTCCGTTGCCTCACTCAACATCGTGCCCTCAATGCTCAAGAATCCCCTCTCCCTATCATGACTTGACTCGATTTCTCGGACACGGAATTTGACCATCCCCTCAATCTTCTTCCCCTCCCCATCGACATAGTATCCCATTCCTTCTTCTGCATAGGTCTCCCCTTCACCTTCCCAGCCTTCTCGTGCATCACTCACGTCCTTCCACTTCCAGTCGCTTGGCAAACGTTTCCGCTCGATACTAGCATTGAACAAATTCCAGCACACCAGCCCTAAATGTCCCTCATTCTGCAAATTGACATATCCCTCCAACCAAGCTCCCTTCTCTGGTTTGAACAGCAGGAATTCGGCCGTGAGCCAAGTCCAGCTAACCGCATACTCGTCGTGGTTCTGTAGCAAGACATCTTCTCCATCGTTTCCAAATGCCTTCTCCGATAATCGTGGATTGCTATACGAGAGCAGTACGCCGTTGAATGGTGGGTAGTATGTGAGGAGGAGCGGGGAGAGATGCTCGGCACATATTCCTTCGAGCGGGTACTTTTGCGACACAGGCGCCAATGGCAGATATAACGACGAAGTCTGCAGATGGAATGGCGAGACCGTGCCAGGCGTTTCCAAGATCTCAGACTCTACAGCTCTCGAGTCCGACTTGTGCTTTTTCGATTTTGATTTTGGTCCCTCCTCCGCATGGTCTCTTTTCCGCTTCTTCTCGCCGTGCGAGGATTTCGACTTCTTGTCGGACTTCGATCTGTGCTTTTCGGGGCCCATTGTAGCTGTCTGCGAAGGGGCCGTGGTCTCAATTGACATGCTGGGAAAGTTTCGACGTAAGTTGCTTCTGGTATCTCGAGTTAAGGTTAAAAAAATGTAACTTTTTTGCGCCTCAAAGGCTGACAGCTCGAGCGGCCGCTAGCATTCATTAGCGCCAACTTTATTCTGCCTCAGAGGCGGTCATCGCAATGTGGACAGGTTGAGCCTCGCGACTTTCTTACTGATTGTTCTGGACAGTTGTTATCGCCCCCCCCCCATTTTCGTCAAAACTCGTCATGTCTACTAGCAATTTACTCTCCCTTGCCGGCTGGACATTTCTCCCAAACGTAAGCGCCACTGTGATAGCAAACCTTCACCAAAATTCAAGGAAATATACTGACAACTTTGTCCAGTTTGTCACAGGATGGCTCCAGACGATATACTATGGGATCATGATCCGCGCCGGTGATCCAAAACCCCAGCCAGGCTCACCCCGCTACACCACCCATCGCCGGCGCATACACATCATTGTGGTGTCTGCCTACCTTCTCTACACAATATACGAAGCAGACTGGGAGATACGGCGGGCTAGCGACTTTTATCAGGATCTAGGCGTACCATATACGGCTACGGAAAGGGAGATCAAGTCCAGGTTTCGGCGGTTAGCAGCCATCTACCATCCCGACAAAGTGTCCTCCACATCCACCACCAGCGAAGGATATTTCGTCCACCTAAAAGTCGCCCAAGACACTCTCCTCAACCCCGCAAAGAGATTTGCATACGAACGATTTGGACCAGAAATCACACAGTGGCAGCGCTGCTCTGGTGTCCGCGACTTCGTTCTCCATGGCTTACAGGCCATCCTTCCATACTACGGCGCAGCGGCAATTTTCATGTACATTTTGGGCATGCTAGGGTATTTGGATTGGGGTAAATACTGGAGGTGGTTGACACTGCTTGGATTTTGTGTCTTTGAATTGTATACTATCTCTCGACCTCATTTCCCCTCTTTCGCGGCCAACATCGTCAATCCGCTCCTCACGAATTTCAGCACGCACCCACCCTACCTCCCTTTTCAGCTCATCCAACTGGGGAGGAAAATCAGCATCACACTCTACATCGCCTTTTCGCAGATAGGGCCGCATCTCGAACCACCTACGCCAATAGCATCGAATGCTAGCCCAGAAGTGCAGCTGAAGCAGCAACTAGACCGGTTAGAAGCCACAGCGAAGATCGTAGACGTCGAGGCGTCGAGGACTGTACAGCTGGAATTGAGTCCGTTCATGGGCGACGAGCAGGCTATCGGAGAAGTGAGAGGCAAGATGAAGGAATGGCTTGTTCAGAACACGATACAGAGTGATCCGGAAGTTCGAGATGCGATAGGCACATTGTTGAAGAGAAGAAGGACGGATGCGCCTGCTGGTGCCAGAGGGAATAGATAGCCCCCTTTAGAGAATCTGTGTTTATGCTTTTCAAGAGAACAATTGACTTGTACAACCCAAGGGCGTGAAAGCCACGCCTCGTGCTTATTTTCTGGTGGAGAGCAGTGGCGCTTTCGTCTGAAATAAGTCAAGAAAGCATGTTTACCGGTATTCACATTACATTCGAAAACTCGCTACCATGATAGTTGCTGCTTGTCGATGTGCGCACATGATATCTGATTTGCTGGATCCTTGTTTTCACTGTGTTCATTTACTCCTTCCACATGGACATTTCACGTCTGTGTTGCTCCAGAACCTATTTGGAAAGATTTCAGGCCCTTTAGGTACTAAATCCCTAGAATTGGCATGATATCTTCCTACAGAGCTTTCAATCATTTTTCCATTTCTTAGTCCTCCAAAGCTCCTTTTTGCAAGGACTATGATATTATCATCAAAAAGCTTTCGACACTCGGTAGCTTCTCTACCAGACCTCTTCCTGTTAAATACCCTGCCATGAGACATATAAGAATTCCAAATATGCAGAGCGTGTAATCGGAACATCGCAGTGTTAGTTTGATGCCCACAAATGTGAGCAGAACGAGGAGTTGAAAGCAGACCCAGTGCGAGGCAGGGACTTGCTTGTGCATCTGATGTGGTGATGGGGTTCTCATGGGAGAAGTTTTGGATGAATGGTGTGACCGATTTGAGGAGGATACTTCCAAAAGGGATATTGTCCTGGACTCCTGGAGAATACTACATGCCCGATGGACACACAAGAGTTCCGGCAGCCTGTGAAAACGTAGATGGAATGAAAATGGTAATGTTGAACTCTACTTGAATGGTGGTGCATCGTCCTAACCACGAAAAATTAAGGTACATGATAGATCGAACTTCTCAAGTGAAACTAGAATCTCTCACCCAAGAGAGCACGGCTCATACGAACAACAACAGAAGCGTCTCTAGCGTAAGCCTTCTTGACCATATGATCAAATAGACCTCGTTCGACACCCGCCATGTCTTCCTTAACCTATTTGAACCAAGCTTCGACCTCGCCTTATGTTGCAATCTCTTCGCTTGTGTACTTGCCGATGACTTGGGATTTTGTCTCCACTCCTTGGGGAAGCTTTCCCTTCACCATGTCGGAAATGGTGTAGACCAGATTGTTCTTGCAGCCATGACACTTACAAAAGAAATTGAACTTGTCCAGAAGGAAAACTTGCCGGACCTTCACGGGACCTAGGATCAGTGTGTAGTTGACGGTAAGTTCCTCGCTCTCCTTGACATCTCGTGCCGCACGGAAGACGATGAAGTCCTCTTTCGAGAATCCGTGTGCGACCTTGGGGATACAGTCGTGGTTGAATCGAGAAGCCAGTTCGTACAATGCTGGACCGGTTGGGGATCCATTGGCATTGATCTACCACACTGTCATTAAGGTTGATTCGGTGCAGGGCGACTTTTTGCAGTTGCAACGACTGTACAAAGCCTTGATTCGATCCTTCTTCACCTCCGACAACACATGGAATAGGGTCTTCTTGCATAGATACTCATTGGTGCCTTTCGTGATCGCTTGTTCAACCAGGATCTCGGTGCCTCGCTTGATGTCTTGGAGAGCAAAAGAGCCGATGCCTCATTTCTCTGTGGAAAAATCGAACTTGAAGAGAAGTCTAGGCGGGATGACTACTCGAAAAGAGCGTCAGTGTCTGGGCACGAGAGTGTGTAATGAATACCTAAATGGCAAGCTCTTGCTGGCAGTGGATTTATCATCTGAGCTAGGTTCAACCCAGAGCTTTCCTCTCGGCTTCCTCTCTTCACTTGAGAGCCAGAGCATACATCTTGTTGAACTGACATTTCTCCTCTTCCTCCTTCCGTCGAGCATCTGCCTTGGCATTCTTCGCATTTTTCATTTGTTGCGTTCAGCTTTGATGGTTCCTGCAAGTGTGGTATCCTCGCTCTTGATCTCTTTACTGAGTACCATGGAGACTGCTAGTAAGTCCTGGGCGAAACATGTCAGCTCCCTGGTAACCAGAATATTTTATTTTTATTCATGTAAGACCTATGGAATTCTAACCCATGTGCAAAAGTGGGGAATAAGCCTTCAAATGTTCAAAAAACTTGATGACATCGTGGGCTTTCTTTCCCAAGGGGAGATCGGCGGACATGGTGCGAGTTTTGGCGGGCGGAAATCCTATGTTGGGGTATTCTGGTTGTGGTTGGTGGAAGCAAATTGCGAGGAATTGGTAGTGAAGAGAAGTAATGTAGGAAGGTAATGGTATTGTTCGGAGATATCAAACTGTTTGGTTTCGTTTGAAGTGGATTTGCTGTCTTGGTGGTCATGCACGTCTACCTTTAAACTCTTTATTGACTTTTGAATTGGCGAATCAGCGGCAGCCGGAAGACGAGACATCGCACGGAAAGGTGAATGAAAACCAGGCAGCATTAGATCACCCTGTGAAGGCCATCAACAATCAGCGAAGTATCAGGACACGTATGTTGTAAAGGAGCCTAAGGACATGAGCATTATAAGATATTTTTCGTTGGATTATTGGAACAATTATTTCTCGTTTGACAGCACCTTGCAGATAGATGCAGACAGGCAGAGGGCATGAAATGTCTTGGCTTCCCACGTACAACCTCAGGACCCTTCCAATTCAAAGAGAAGATGAAGTCCATTTATCGGCATTGCAGATACTACTGTAGGCAGCAGCCAGCCGCGGGAACTCAGAACTCTCTGTTCGCCCGGCTTACCAATCCTCTCCATATCACCTCTAGCCAAAACAACTGCATGATCTTGCTCAGGAGAGCACGACATAAGCCAAAAATTCGAAAAAGAGCCACACTTTTTGAAATTTGCTACACTGAGAGAACTAGTACGTATTTAGTCGTGGTTCAATGAGAAAGTTTGACAGGGCTTCAAAGACCACTTAATCGCTCCACAAATCAACAGAAAAATGCCACATAAATCCAACATCACCCCAAAAGTCTATACGTCCAAGGCACAAAATGAAAAAGAAGACCCTTCAACAAAAGTAACGGCGCCTCCCACGGAAACGGTACAGCCTTCGCCGTCGGACTAACCGCCACCCCCTTCCCATTCCACCTCCCCTCCTCACCCTCCGCAATCTCCATCATACCCGCTGCGAGATCCAAAAACGACAACGGCATCTCCGCCTTCTCCAAACTCAAATAATGCCCATTTTGCACATCGTGCGACAGAGCAGTGGTCCTGACAAACGTCGCTAAGACTAATGAGCGGTTTTCCAAAGAGAGGAGATACCTCTCAGCGGCGCGGAGTTCCTCGTAGATGTACGAGTTGGCGCGGTAGAGAATGTTGAGGATGAAGGAGGGAGTGCGGAACATGAGATTGTGATCTAGAGAGGCGGAGGAGAGGACGATAAGTTTGGTAGTTTTTCATCCCCGTTCTGCTTTTTGAGATGGCATAGGGCGGATACGACGACGCGGGCAGTTTCCTGAGCTATGGAACAGCCTGGTCTGTTTTGGACTTCTGCTACGGCGAGGACGGCTGCGTCGGTATCACGGAGACAACTGGCTGTAGCGAGGTGTCTTTGAGCGAGCCTTCGAAGATTTCTACTTGTTTGCTCGGTGTAACAGAGGGGGAGAGTTTTTTGAGTTTCTCTGCTGAGCGGCAATAAGCTTGAATTCGGTTGGTGGGTGAGAAGAATGATGGCGAGGAGTGATTGTCCGACGCTGCCAGTAGCGCCGAGGACCGCGTAGGTTGGCATATTGGTGAAGACAACTAGATGGAATGTGATATGGCGAATGGTAAATTTGTTGAACAGACGAATGGCCAGAATGTGGTTTTATATGATTGATGTATGTCAAGGTCTGTGAACGGTCTTTGGAAGAGGGACAAGACTCGCTGTGGGGCGGAGAAAAAGCGTTCCGATTAAGGCACCTGAATACACCAAAACCATTTCACAAAAGACTTTATTTCTCAATAGTCAACGTACTAAATTATACAAAACTCTTGGAATGTTTTCAAGAACAGTTAATAAATCCCTCATTCAAATAATAGCTATTATAAATAGGTTATAATTGACTAAATAGTAGCTTCATCACAATTGTGTGGTGTGCCTTAATCGGCAACTTTTTTCTCCTCCCCACAGACTCGGAATGCTAAAACACTTGGCCAGGAACGATAAAGATGTTCGAAATCCGTATTGCCGTCCAATTATCTATGGAGATGCTGTTGCAATCGATGACGCTGATGGAGCCGATCTCTAAGCTAACCAGAGAAAGGTAAAATCACACGAAGCGAATCTTGGCAAGACGGGACGCTGAAGTAAATAAAGCACACTCCTCCACCACCCATTGATGTTTCCCAAAAAGATTCTGTACAAGAATCGAAGAAGCGTTACAACCACCACAATAATCACCAAATCGATATGTTTATCCTCTCCAACCCAACATTTCTCAAAGCCTTCGCAGCAATCGATACCATCTATCTCGCCGCCCTCACAGGCGCAGCGCTCGCCATGTATATATTCTGCATCCCCATCATTAAAAACAACAATTCATTCTTACGCATGCTCCGGCAATTCCACCAGCCCATCACTGGGCGCAAAATACATGCAAGGAAGCAGTCGTATCAAGGAGTCTCACTTGCTGTGCTCATGTACCTGATGTATCAACATCTGGATCCGGAGATCAGCGAGAGATGGAATTGGTTTGGTGCGGCACTGGTGCTAGGGATACAGGTCGCGTGGTGTGAATTTGTGTTTGTTTTTCCAACAAATGATCGGCTGGTGGAGATGGAGGGGGACTTGGAGAAGAAGGTCAAGAGGAAGGAAGAGGAAAAGGAGGTTACGGGTGAGACTTTGAGGTTGTTAGAGAAGTGGAGGAATTGGCATATTGGGCGAATTGTGGTTACTTTTTCGCGCACCTGTTTTGCGGTGTGTGGGCTCATTTTCTAGCCAAAATTGAAGGGAGCTAGATAGAGACGTTACAAGCACAGAAGATGCAAGCGACGAAATGATGACTGACAGTTGAATGTTCAGATTATACTTTTTTTAAGGAAAGGGGGACACTCCGGTAGTAACTACACTCTGAAATCTTTCTCAACTCACACATAAGTCCTGCTGCTAATCTTGATTAACCCGCCGACTCTCTGCTCCTCTGACTTTTCATCGTTACTTGACAAACACGCCTGAAATAAAGCCTGTCATCTAACACTCCAACTTCTCCTGCCAGATCCCCTAGGTATCAATCAAACACCAAGATATGTGTGCCACTCCTATCTTCTTCCTCCCTACCAAAGTATCGCCCGCAGCATTAATATTCACGTAGAAAACGAGACCGTGCGCCCTCCTCATGCGTAAATCACATGAGCGAAGAACCCACCAAAAGCCCAACTTTTGATCTATTATCCTGTTCAAAAACAGAGCATTCATAACCCATTAATGAATGAAAGATACTTTCCTAAATCCAGCTCAGTGAGCTACCGGTAGTGATTGCGATTTCAGCAAAGAAAGGTGTATATGCGACAAGCGACGCTCCCGCCAGAGAGGTCTGCAAACACGAAACTCCCCTGTTGTGGCAGACAATGGTCTGAGGAAGAAGTGGCTAGACTGGGGTCAGGAACTTTGAAACACATACTGAATCTAATATTAGCATTTTGGTCCTGTCATCGTAAGTATCAGCCGAATCTTGGAAGCCTGCAGGTAGCGACTAGAATGTAAACAAAGGGGCTGAAATGATGGCAAACAAGGAAATGACAGCAGTAAATACAAGATAGGAGAGTCAATAATATTCTGTAAAGAGAAAAAGAGGATATCTAGGATTGTTTCTAGATGTGATAACTCATCAGCCTTTCTGAGTTGCTAAAATCAAAGGTGAGCTCAGACGCTTCTAATTCACTTCGAGCATCATTGTTCCAACTCAACTTACCAAATCCAGCCCAAACGGCCACGCCCGCACCATTGCACGACCTCAAGACTTACGTATTTCTTTCCTTGGTGTCTTCCCTTCCTGCAACACTATCTTGACCACAGACTTGAGATCAATCTTACGACAACACACACGACCCAAATACCAGCCACCAGACTGATATCATGGCTCCGGTCGTGGTATACGTGCTCCCGAGCGAGGCTACCACTGAGAACCCCGTTGTTACCAGCGTACGTCCAATCCCTGACTTCCTTCTCCACTTCGATCTTAACCTGGCCACATCCTCGATCTTGAACTTGACAGCACTCTTTGTCTTGACAGCGATTAACCAACAATAGAACTCGCCCATTAAAGAAGTCCTCTCTCCAAAGCCTATCCGACGAGTCTCGCTCGATCAGATGGTATACCTGGCTGACCTGATCGAGGAGGCTGGCGCTGGTGCTGCCACTCTTCTCTCCCCTCCTACCATCACCAAAGTCACCAAGGTCACCAAGACCATCAGCGACAAACCTACCGTCTTTGCGAGTATCGACGAGAAGAACACTATCGACGCCTCTTCCTCCGCTGCTCCCACGACTAACAAAGACATCATGACCATTACTCAGATCATCAGTTGCATCTTTCATCCAGGTCGCAAGAGTACCGCCCCCGTCAAGGCCACCTCCCCGTCCACGACCCCGGCAGACAGCAACACCACACCCTTGACCAATATCAACCCTCTCCCGTCCAACAAGAGCACTGCTGTCAAGACCGCCACCACCACGGCCTACAGCAGCCCCACGACCATTGCTCAGATCATAAATGCTCCGAAGAGTATGTCCACGGCCCCAGCATACAGCAGGACCAGAGCCCCTCTTACCTCTCTTCCCAGCCCCAACACCAACACTCGCATTCTTCCTCCTGGTACCAAGAGCACAGCTCCAAAGACCAACAACTCCACCGCCGTCTTCTGCTCCACCACTCCGGCATACCGCAACAACGCCGCCCCTCGTGCCGTCCTCACTAACATCACTAACCTGTCCAACCGCCGTTTCCTTTCTTCTGCTGTCAAAGACACCAACATTAGCACTGCTAACTGCGACACCATCGCTAACCAACACGTAAGCGACCTCCTATTCGGCTCGGTTCCAGACTATGGCAACGGAAAAATATATGGAGTGATTGGAGGAGAGCGAGCAGGAAGGATAATTGGTGTTATTGGTGGTGAGCGGGCTGAGAGAGGACGAATGGGAGGATTTGAATTGCGACGATAGGGGGATGGGGTAGAGGGGTTGGTAGAGTGGCCGGGGGAGATGACAATGATTGCTTGTAAATAATGGGGGCTGGATGGGGAGAGATGAAAACAATAGAGAACAAAGAAGAGATGAGAGATGAGAGATATGATACCCATGCGGTACGAATAAATGCAGTCTGAATTTTGAGCAATAAAGACAACTTTGACAAGATGCGGTGATGTGATGGAATTCCCCCCACTGTGTTTCCAACTCCTTTCCCACCTGGGATCACGTGGCTCCCACCTCTTCTGACCTCCAACGGCTTTGCTGCCACTGCGGAGCTTGACTCGTCGTCCTTCCATACCATCTGGCCCACTTCCTTCCATTACCACACGTTCAACCCTTCAAAAACGCTCCATAATACGTGTCTAGCCAGCTCACAGCCTCAGTCCCGGATTCCTCGTCATGCGCATTCCACCTCCCAATACTGCCCACGTACCCATCCGGCCTGATGTTTACAATCGCTACCTCGCCTTCCATCAACGGTCCTATCCACTTCTCTGTCGCAGTTGGCATTCGCATCAGATTATCCAGATAGAACGTCCACCTGCTATCCTGCAGCAACGGAGGTAAATCCGCGATCTCCACGCGCGCTTTCGGCATCGTCGTCACGATCGCGAACGTGATTAGTTTAGAAACTGGGACATAGCGTTGAGGCTGGATGAAGGAGTCCATAGCTGTAGCTGGCTGTCCTTTCACCTTGTATGAGGCATTCGCCGCAGCAGTCGCGCGACCGAGGACTGTCTTTGATGATGATACTTCCGTGCAGACGGTATCCAGGAATGGTGATGCGAGCTTGATGTTATTTGTGAAGAAGAACATGCGGAACTGACCAATCATGGGGATCTCAAGCTGCAAGTTCACAGGGTTGGCATCGATATACCGCGTCAGTCTTGCTGGTACCATCAGACATCCTGGCCGGAGAACTCCTCTCCGGATCTTCTCGGGCAGGTTAAGTGCATTCTCAGCATACTCAGCCCCAACACCAGAGATGAAGCGGATGTTCTTTGCGAAGTTCTCGGCGAGTGCTTTAGGGTCGCCGGTTTCGAACGCGGTGGCGTGGCCGTAGTCGAAGTCGATTAAGTCTTGAGCAATCTTCCGACGTTCTTGCTCGTAGGTTGAGAGGAGACTTGCGGGTGAGAGGCCTCGAACTACGAGGTTGAGTTTCCAGGAGAGGTTGAAGGCGTCGTGCATGCTAACGTTCATGCCTTGAGCGGCTTTGGGGGAGTGAGAGTGTGCTGCCTGGAAAGTTGTCAGAAGATAGTTCTTTGGAGGAGAAGGTGCAACCTACGTCTCCTGCAATGAATACTTTTTCAGATTCACTGGAGAATTTTTTGGCTACTCTTTGTCCGACTTTGTAAATGCCAAACCATTCTGAAGGTATTAGTCCACAGTTACTTCGTTTTTGGAAGGGCTAACTTACCGATAGACTTCCATGACAGCTTGAAAGGAGCCATTATTACTTTGGCTCTTTGCATCACGAAATCTTCAGTCGCAGCTTCCGAGGACATGGGTGCAGATCCAGGGTGGAGTTCGATATACAAACGTGTCATGTTCTTCTCTCGAGGAATACACAGGATAGAACCTTCGGTCTCTGAGGATATTACAGCTTTACTCCAGAGATCTGGGAAATCAGTATCAATCACACCTGCTGTGTATTAGCATCAGAGACTTTGACATGAGTGAATCAGCTCACCATCCAACACACCCCACGCTGAGTTGGATCTTTCACCATCATACGTCGCATTGAGGAGAGATTTTCGAACTTTGGAGTGCGCACCATCGCAACCCACCATATACTGCGAGGTGAATAGCTTAGGATTTCCCTTTCTTGAGTCACTCGAGTTCGTACATTCAATTTCAACACCAGTTGCGGTCTCCCGGTACCGCGAGAAAGTTGTGCTTCGGACCACTTCCACACCACGGATCTTCAAATCATCCAGGAAGACATCTTCTACCATTCCCTGATGCACGAGGAGGATGAAAGGATCTTGTACATCGACAACTCCTGGCGGATAGTGGATTTCACGGCCTATCCGGCGCAGGGGTTGTGTCGCTGTTCCATTCTAGGGTTTCCATCAGCAAAGTGACCTTGTTTCAAATTTGGTAGGACATATCCATACCCAGAAACAGATATCATATATCCTTGCTCCTTTCTGCAGAAGTGGTCCTGCTAATCCCAACTGCTTGAATGTCTCAATAGTCTTCGGCTGAAGCCCATCAGCTCTACCTGTGGACGTCTTATCTGGCCGATCATCAACAATTGTTGTCTTGATGCCATACCGAACCAAGTTTGACCTGGCAACACACGTCAATTAAAACCCTCAAAATTTGGTCTTTGGACAGAAACTCACGCCAACATCAGGCCAGCTGGTCCCGCCCCAATAACTGTCACGTGGCTGACATGTTCACCAGACTCCGAAGCGGAGTCGACGCCGTTCTCCATGGGTTCGTCACGAAAGCCCTCGTTATCCATTCCGGGCGACATTTTTTTCTTTTTCCTTTCCTGATTCTTCCTGGTTTTCTTCGTAGTACGAATCGCAAGTCTCTTCTTGGTCTTGCGCTCCCAGAAGTAATTGCTTCCAAGATTCATTCTTCTATTAGGCTTCGGCTTCCTCATCATATGACTCTGGGGTCTGGCGGTCGCCAGGCCACGACGGGCTCGATCAGCTCACACCGTGGTAGATCAGACAAGATCAGGCGATAGCGAGGTAAGAGTGGAGGGTTTAGTGGCATGATTCGGAGAAATCAGTCGATGTTCAAGGATGGGGTCTAGATTAGATACTGAGACGTGACGTGAGATTGGGCAGTTTGACGGGTGGATGACAAAAGCGTCGCGGCTGCAGGTGTGAAGCCGGAGAGAGGGCGGGAGGCGGGCGTGGTAGGGTGTGCAAAGGTTTTGCTCTAACAGAGAAGTACAGGAGACTGATCACACTGAAGGTGCATACTTGGCAAAGTCTTTAACCCCCCTTTCACCCGAGACGATATTGAAGACCTAACAGTGAGGATCTCTGTCGCTTGACCGAACAACGGCATTCTGTCAAATCACGTCGTTGCACGAGGGTAGCTTGTCAACAAACTTCCCCACTTGGTGACCTACTTTGGATAGCGTTACGAGGTTTACCATCCAGCCGGAGGACTTGGCGCCACCAATCAGCCGTCAACAGCAAGAGAATGACTGCTGATGGTAGGATTCCAATTATGCAGTTACGATTTACGATCCGAGAGAAAACAGAAAATCAGCAACGAGGTTTGATTGTTTCTACGGTTTCTGAATAAATGTCTGTCTATTCGGTATTTACCATTTTGCCACGCCTCAATCGATACACAAGTCTTGTCCTGTCATCTAAGAACTGGCATCGCTAGCCAGAAAGACACAACCACCGCGAATATCATACTCTCCCGTTCATGATCTCATCTTTCCAGCTCTCGAGTAGATCAGGCAATTGCATTTGTTAGTTGTGTTCATTTTCAGTTTTGAAATGGCAAACTTACATAAGCCATCATCTCAGTCGTCACATATCCTGGAGAAATGGAATTTACTTTAGTTCCAGGGGGGTAAAAACTTTTGTTATAATTTCTAAACCATTCAAGCGAGAAAGCAAGACCTTCGCAATATCCGGACACATCGCCATCACCGTACCTTCGTCCCACAATACGCACTACTCATATGGCTTCGAATCGCCATATATTGAACTCAACTTTTGAGAAAAGAAGGAGAAAAAAGCAAGTTGAAAAACTAGAATGGCCCGTTACAGTAAAGAGACCTGGGCACAAATGAGATAATGAGAAGCTGAAGAATTTGCCGAATTTCCTCGGAGTCAAAGTTCTATGTCGAAACCGATTCAATGAACTCCGTCCATTGCTCCGCCGGGACCTTACTTGGGTTTAGGACCCCTTCAATTGGCGTCCCGAAAAGCTTGTACGGATGAAGGTACGCTTTAAGCTGTCCAACCAAATTCGTGTACACATGAACGTACCACTCCGTCTTCTCGACAGCTTCCTCGGGCTGGATGTTGATACTGAATACATGGACTGGATCATCTGCAAATTTTAGCATTTGACTGTAAGACAAGATTCTTGGAACGTACCTTTGAACCTTGGGGACTGAATTGCGAACTCTGTAATACCCAAGTCTTTGCTTTTGTACTTTTTAGAAGAGTACCCAATCTTCCAAAATTCGCTTTTGCGTCTATCCCCCTACCATCCTGCTCAGTTTAGATTCACAATCAGGGTCATGCAGTCTTACCTGGAATATCTCGTGTCTCTCGATATGACCATCTGATGCTAGATAGGTCCAGTCTGTCCATTTTTGGTTGCCGCGCCGCCAACCCTTACTCCTGTTCCCCAACTGGAGGTTCCGGACATTTGCCCAAGCTGGAAGCTGCAAATGAGCATCTAGCTGTTCCTCATACGCGTACCTCTCTAGGCCTTTTCGAACTGAGAGGCGCCTACAAAATTCAACAGTCAGTGTTTTTCGGTCACAAAAGATAAGTAAAACTCAACGGAAATTTGAGAGGCATGACATGCGCATGCGTGAAGGGCGAATTGTAAGTTTCGTCTGCACAGAAGTCTGTGATGAAGTTTCTGACCCTTGGAAACTGAGATCCTCCGCCTGTTAAAACAAGGTGTTTCTTCTTCAGATTAGAAAATATCAACCAGATGCAGTGAGAAGTGACTGACGGCAGGGTCCCCCTCCCATTTACCACAACAAAGTAGCCTGCTGATATGATCTAGGTATGGACTCTCAAATGCAGCTTGAATGTCTTTCCTGGAGATATTTTGTCAGGCTCAAGCTCGCAAAATGCACAGACGAAACTCTTACTCAAGAATATAGAGACCTCCAAGGTTGTTGAACTGAGGACGCTTGTCGAGACCGGCGAGCTCAATGAACCACTTCTTGTCTTGATCTGGATCTGCAGGCTGGCTGCATATAGTGACCAGTGTTCCACCCCTCGCAATTGCTCTGTGTACCTCTCCCTGATCCATGAGGCCAGGAACGCATTGAGAGATCTGTGCTGACAGACGTTGGATTATCTGATCGTGAATGAGTTTTATTCCAAAGGGTGGTGATTCTTCAAAAGATATGTCTTCTTCGATACGTTTAAGACGCCACCGAAGCAAGTCGGTTGAGTGCTTATGAAGAGTGAGATCTGCCGTGTTGTCTCCTAGGTCAAGGACTCCCAACATTTCCCCAGGCTCAATCCACAGCTTTTTGTCCTTACGTCTAGCATCTGCAATCTCGGAAGCAAAAGAAGAACATTTGCCTTCAGAAAGAACCACCTTGACTTTGATCGGGATTGGATCATTGAAACCCATCGGTGCGGTTACAAGTAGCACTATATCGCGAAGTTTCTTTGCGTATTTCCGATCCCAAGATGCAGGAATTGTGAGGTAAATCTCAGCTTGAATTTTGCGATGTTTGACGTGCTCGCTGATTGAAGTGAAAACATGTGTAAACATATTATAATGGGCTTTATTTTAATCCTTTCACGACACTAAAGCCTTAAGCAAGAAACCTCAAGTTATAGTCTATACGACTAATATAAAAGCTCATAGTACCTTTGTTATTTAAAAAAATGAAGACTTTTTCCACTTTTAAATTTAACCTTTATACTTTACCTTAGGCTCAGTACTTAGAGTTCAGCTCTACTTAGTTCTTTTGTTTTGTGTTGTCTTTATATTAGTGACTTACGCAAAAAAATAAACCGTATGGTTTTATCTTTATATAACTTATAAAAGTAACATCTCAATTCATAAACAAAAAAGTTATTTTCATAAATATCAAATAGCCTTAGAATTTCAGATTATTCCCCCTTTTTTTAATAATTATAAACGTAAAATAAAACTCGTTAATTCGGCACTGTTAATAAAACTTAAGTCTTACTTAAGCCAATAGTTCTTAACTATACTAAAGATTAAATTTACTCGATTTAAAATTAAAGTTTAATAAATCTAAAGAAAAGTCCCAAAACCGGGTTTTATTTAAAAATCCAAAATATAAAGAATAAAACCTCTTTTAGACTAAAGTGGCCGTATAATTATAATTATTAGTTTTAAAAGCCTTATTTATATTATTTTTTATTTATACTACTTTACTAGAGCTTATTAAGAACACTTTGATTTACATTAATCTTATATTAAGGCTAATAACCAAAAAAGGACTAATGAACCTAGATCACGAGTCCTAGGCTAATAAAATATAATACTCCTATTCCCTAATTAGTAAAAGTAATAAAGTAAGACATATGTCTTTACCCTTTCTTACCTTTCTTAACTTCTTTTAAAAGAATAAACCAAAACTAATTAAAACACGTTAACTATTATTGTCACTAAACTCGTTTAATACCCCAGTATTACTAAGTTTTATAAAAACCTAATCCCCAAACATTAAACTACTTAAAGATAATATAAACCTTATTAAAGAATCCGTTAATATAACTACTTTAACAGTTCAAAACATCACTAACTTATTAAAAGGCAAAATACTTCTTCTTAACTTAAAAAGTATACTTTACTTTTTTAAAATAAATATTATAGACTTTTTAAAACGTTATAAGGAGATCTATGAAAATTATAATATTATCTAAAATAAGAGAGTCCTCCGGCTTCCGCACTATTATAATAAGTCTTAAAGAAATATTATTAAAACCATAAATAAATAAATAAAAATAATCATAGGTAATACTCATTAAAACCTTAAAAGTCAAATTCAAAAAACACAATCGTTAATAAATTCAGTACTTAATGAACTTCCTTCGCGAGTTTATAATGACAAAACGCATTATTAAAGACTTAAAAACTTATGTACAACTATATTCCTAAATTATTGATACCTTATTTAAAAAAAAGATTTTAAATAAAATAAATCGAGGACAATATTTCCTTTTTAGCTTATTAATTGTTAAATAAAATAATATAAAGACAACACAAAACAAAAGAACTAGGTAAAGCTGAGCTCCAGGTGCTAAATCCAAGGCAAAGCACAAAGGTCAAATTCAAAAATAAAAAAGTCTTCATTTTTCTAAATTACAAAAGTATTAAAAGCTCTTATATTAATCGCATGGGCTATAATTTGAGATTTCTTGCTTAAGGCTTTAATATTATAAAAAGGTTAAAAATAAAGCCTATTACACCTATCCCTATTAATAAAAATGATTAACCCAAACCATTAATAAGCAAACTAATTAGGGCCATTTAAAAAAAAGGAAGTATTATAAAAATATTTATTTATAAAAAGGAAATAAAAAGAAAAAAAGAGAAAAAAGGTTTAATGCCATTAATGCTTTGCTATAAAAAAAAATTGTTTAAATATTAAAAAAAAATAAAAAAAAATAAAAAAAAATTCCCCAGCCTATTAATCATTAACCACCTATAATTCAAAATTATAATTTATTATTTGGCCTTTTTTAGCGCTTTGGCATTTGCAATTATTCCGTTTTTTGCGGCTTTTCATTTTTTTATTGCTTTTATTAGTAATTTGTACTTGGCTTTTAAATCTTTTATAATAAATTGATTAAAGCTTTATTTAAAATAAATAAGTTTAATAATTCAGCAATCGCTAAATAATCGAATTCTTTTAGGTGGGGGTAATTTTAAAGAAATAATGATTAAAGTTTTGGCTAAAGCAATAGGGGTTATAAAAGCGGGAAAAGCAATTTGCTGCAAGCTAGCAAGCATAAAAGTCCGCTTAATATTAATGCAAATCTTTATTAATAATTATAGCTCTTAATCAAGTTCAAATAAAGAAATATCTTTAGGCAATAAAAAGGTGCTATCCAATGCTTAATAGCTTATAATAATCTTTTCAAAAATTTGAGGTTAAGCTAAGGGATTAGGTATAGCAAGACTTTAACTTCCAATATCCTTTTGCTGCTTCAGGGAATCTTGTTTGGCTTATTTAAGATTGCTGCCAATAAAATAAATCGCAAGTTCTAAAATATTATCAAATGCCATACCCTAAGGTTTTAAAATAAAAAGCATTAATAATCCGGGATTAGAAATGATTATAATATTCATATTTAAAGCCTAATTAAGTTTATTTGCATAAGCTATTTTAAAACTTTTAGCTTAATTCATAATGCCTTAAATAACTCGTAAAGCGGGATTAAAAATAAAAATGTTCTTATATTCTTTTAATATTTTATTATCCATAAAATCCTTTAATTTAATATCACACCCGCTTTTCCTAACTTTTTCTTCTAATGCCAACTTATTAACAATATTATCTGCGGAAATAAACCTATTAAATAATCCCATTTTAAAATAGGACTTTTCCTTATAAAATTCTTTTTCCAGCTTTTAAATTAATTACCAAGCCTTGATTACTATCATAAGCTATTTAATGCAATGCAATTCTAAATAAGCCGTAAATGCTTTATTATTTAATTGCAAAAGATCTCAAACTTCCACGCAAACCAATAAATCAAACCAAAATTTCCATCCTACCAAAGCTTCTAATAAAAAGCCAAGGCCAATAATAATCATTATTACAACAAATAAAGCATATATATATTCTTCAATCCCCTATTTACCAACCGGTGGTTTTTGCAATTTACTTACGGCTATCATAAAATCATTGATTTTGACTCCATTTTCCAGAATTTCCTTATTTAAGATTAATATGTAATTATTTAATAAAATCAAAAATCCAGCATCAAAATGCTTTATATTATTATAAGCATAAAAAACAAAGCCTTAGCATATTAAAAAAAAGCAGAAAAAATTTATTAAATTCAAAATTTTTGTAATAATTTTTTTGTTATTTAAAGCTAAAAGGTATTTTAAAAGGGTTCCTTTTTTGCCAATTAAAAATAAATTAAATTTTCGATTAAATTTCTTATTAATAATAAAATCGAAATAATTATAAAAACCATTAATCTTATAATAATAGCCAATAATTAAGGAATTGCTAAAAAAAATATAATAATCAAAAGCCCAATGCAAAAAAATAAAAAGCATTATTAATCCCAAATTATAAATTGCAATAGCGCAAATATGATTATTAATATTAGCTTTAATAAAAGCAACATTTTGCATTTTATTAAAAGATAGCAAAATAAGAAAATTCAAATAATAAACAATTCAAGCATTAATAATATTCATAGCAAAAATGGCAATAAAATAAAAGCCATAATCCATTTAAAAGCATTGCTAAACCATATCATAAATCATATTATACAAAAATGCAATAAATTTTTTAATCTTATATTGGTTTTCTTAATAATAAAAGCAATATATTGCTAATTCCGCAATTGCAATCTTTCCCAAATTAGGCTTTTTTGCTTTCCTTTTATAAATATATCCTAAGCCAAGTATATTAAAAACATAAATAGCACTTTTATTTTTAAGCTTCTCAAAAAAAAAGATTAAAAAATATTTTTAAAAAAAATTAATAAACCATCCAAAATTAATAATAATCGCAATAATTATAAGGGTAAAGCGGAACTTCAAATGCCCAAACCAAACTTTAAATTTAATGTCTTTGGCATCTTTAAAAGCTTTAAAAATTAACGCATAATTTGGGTTTAATTGCAATTGCTTAATATTATCCTTATTAGCTATAATAAAATCAAAGTTTTTTTAAAAAACCTTTCTTTTCACACCTTTTTTAATTATCTTATAATAATTAGCAAATTTCTTAAAATAAAGCAGGCACATTTGATTTTCCTTATTTCTTAATAAATTCAATTTTTGAAAATATTTTCCATAATAAAATTTGATTAAAAAACTAAAATCCATTTTAAATTTATCTTCATATTTTAGCATACGCATAGCAATAATTAGCAATTGGCAATCACAATTGCTTAATTTAATAATGGCCTTATAATCATTTCACCAAACTTTAAGTAAGACATTTATAATTAATAATCCCAAATTAGCAATGATTTTGCCTTTCCCTTTAATAAAATTAAAATATTAAAAAATAAATCAAGCCTCAAAATCATTTTTAAAAAGGTAATAAATTTAAAAAACTTATTTATTAGTTTGCTTAAACATTATTAATTGCATTTCAAAAAATTTAAAAGCCCTTTTAGCAGCTTTATTTTTTATTTAAATCTATTCTTTCATCCAAAATAAAAAAAATTTCATATATAAATAAAACACTTTTAAAAAAGATTTTAATATTTAAATTGCTTTTTAAACTTTAAAATTATTTTTAAATAATCCTTTGCATAAAAAATCATTAATTTATGCTATATATTCTCCATTTTTATTTAATATAAAATCAAAATTAGCCAATAGCAAAAAATCTAATAAACTCAATTGCTTTTATATTAAATTTTTTATACCTAAATTAATGTTTTTTGTTGTAATATAAGAAAAAGGGAATTTGATTATTAATTTAAATTCATAAATTGCAAAAGCCTTTTTTAAAATATTTATTGCTATAAAATCGCTAATTTTTTCAAAGGAACTTGATTTAGCAATATTAATAAGAGGGGTATTAATTTTTTTAAATATTAATAAACCAAATTGCGCTAATAATTAATCACTTTTTAATAATAATGCGAAAACGCGTGATAATTTTGCTGCAATGGTTTTTGATATAATTATAGCATTAATTTTTTTTTGATGATTAAGCTAACTTTTAATCCGGGATCAATAATTATTAAAAAATCAAATTTTAAAGCTCCAGCTTTAAATAATTCAGTTTTAAGAACAAAAAAATAAATAGGTTTTGGTTCATTAAAAAAATCACCAAAAACACCATTATTCACCATTTTAATTAAAATAAATAAGCTGCAGCAAAATTTTTTAAGTCCTACTTTTTTCAGCATTTTGTTTAATAATAATATAGCAATTTTTTTAAAAAATTGGGCTTTATTTTTAATAAAATCAATCCAGCAAGCGGCAATATTCCCAAGCATAATGCTAATCAATGTTTAAATCCTGGCTTTGGCTATTTAAAATACTTGCTTATCCCAAGCATCATTAATTGCATACCAATTTAAGGCTTAAATGCATTTTGGGAATAACTTAATTTTATTATTAATAATTTTAAGCTATCCCAAACACTTTTAATTATTAAAATCTTTCATATATTCTTAGTAAAATATAATACCTCTTTTTATAAGCCAAATGCAAATCAATTTATTGGCATTGCTTTTCTTTTTATTACAAATAGCTTTAATATTCTGGATTTTATTAAATAAGTCTTAATTATTTATTTTATAATCCTGCATATTAAAACCTTTTATTTTGGCCAATTTAGCAATAGCTTTATTAAATCATTTCTTAAAAATATCTTTAAATTATTCCTAAAAAATGTTTAGCTAAGAATAGGTTTAAATAATTAAAAATTTAGCTTATTTTGGCCTACATAAATTAAAAACCTGCATCACCTAAAAAATGTTTATTAATATGCGTTTTTTATAAAAAATGTTTATTATTATTGCTAATTTTAAATTAGCAATTGTTTTTGCAATTATTGCATATTTAATTAATATCTTTAAGGAAAACGCAATAATAACAATATCCTTATTATTGCTAATTATTACAATTGGCTTTGATTTATTAAAATTGGTTAATTTCTTTATTAATAATTTAGGATTATTAATAAATAATACTTAGAAAATCAAAAATTCAATTATTAATAGCATTTTTAATAATATTCTAATTTATAATCCCAGGATTATAAATTAAAATTAAGAAGATTTCCTAAATTAAAGATTTTTAAGGATTTTAATAATAATTTATTATAATTCAAGAATTTTGAAAAATTAATATAAATTTCAGGTCTAAAATATAAGTAAAAAGGTTTATATAATTAAAAAAAATCTTAACCCACGCTAAGAACCACACTAAGCAAACAATTCCTGCTTAGCCTTATATAACAAAGCTATTTAGCACCTTTCAAACAGCAAATAACATTATTATTATTACAAATGTTTATATCCCAAACAAACACACCACATGATTTCCAATCAAATAAAGCAAAAAAAAAAAAAAAATTTAGCAAATAAACTTTATAATAATTAAAAAAAAAATAAAAAAAATGCAAAAAAAAAATTAAAAAAATATAATAACACTTATCCCCACTAATAAAAGAGAAATGCCCTTATCTTTTTAAGAAAGCGCATTTTTAATCATTAAAAAAAATTATACAATAAGCTAATTTTTGATTATTAGCAAAAGTAGGTGAAATAATTTAAAGGTAAAAAATTGGCGTTTTAAAGACATAATAATAGCGCAATGATTTATTATAATCTAAGTCTTAATAATTATTATCACTAAAATGCTCATTCAACTCAAAGGAACTCGTTTTTAGGTCTAATTTAATAGGAAATAAAGTATAATCTTATTAATAAAACCGTTTAAGTCAATTAATTGCAAAGGTTCCTTAAAGGTCTATTTTATTTATTTTTTATAGCTTATAATATCCTTTATCCATTTAAGCTTCTAAGATTCAAAATAATCCTAGCCAGCAATAATCAAATTTATTATTAACTAACATATCAATAAATCGTTTAACGTTATACACCAAAACATAATCACCTTTCTCAATTAGCATGCTTTTCAAAATTCATATCCTATCCCATTAATCCTTGCCAGCTTTTTTAAATCATCATTTCCATAGCATAATCTCTTTAATATTATTATCCCATAACTCCAATTATTAATAATAAAAAGCCAATAAATCTCCTTTATTTTTAACTTCCGCATAATTAAATATCCTTTATATTAAATAACAGCTTTCTAGCAAAAGAATCGCTTCCCATTCATATAAAAGAAAAAAAGGAGTAATATTAATAAATTAATAAACGGAAATTTGTGCTGCAAATAAGATATTAAAAAATTTATTAATTTATTAATGGAAACCACCTTTTATTGCCTTAAAAAAACCATCCAAAATATCTTGATAAGCCTTTTCCGCACTTCCATTCCTTTTTAAATTATATGCTAAAATCTAAATACATTTAATTTCATATTTTAATATAAAAGCTTATATAATTCCTTTATTTTCCAATCTTTCGTCCATAATTAATATGCTAAATAACCTATATTAATATATCACATCCTTTCACAAAAACTTTGCAATTTTAGCTGCAATAATTGCCTTTAGCGCTTTCCCTTTTGGCCAGCCAAATAAATTATCCTTTGCTAAAACAAAACAAATCTTTCCATTATTAAATATTAGCATTTTACAAATGTCCAAATTAATCTTATAAAATTTTTTAATTAATTAAATTAAATATAAAGGATTCTTTTCTCGCTTTGCTCTCTTTTTTTAATAATCTTTATAGCTTTTTATAAAAGCTTTGCAATTTTCAAACAATCCTTTTTAAAAAAATGCCTTTACCAATTAATAATAAATTGCTTTACTTCTTTTATATCCATTTTCATTATAATAATCTTTAATAATTTTATATTTTTTAAGCTTGCCATCAATAATAAAATAAATAAGGTATATATTATTAGCCCATTAATACAGCTTTTTTATTTAAACAAAATATAAAAATGCTTGCCTTTTAAATTGCTTAAAGTTGTTTAATCAAATACTAAACAGCCGCTTAAAAATTAACAAAAAAAATGCAATCTTTTTTAATTCCTTTAAATATAAATTTTCCAAAATTTTTGGCAGCAACTTTTAATCCTGAATTATAAGTCATTCAATTAAAATACTCAAAATACCAACTCCGCTAAGCTTATTGAAAATCCATTTATTAATTTTTTTTTTTATTTTTTTTTATAATGTTTAAAGAATATTCCCATTTTCTGCAAAATAATCCATTTGCTATAATATTTTTTGTTTTTATAATATATTTAATTTCAAAATCCATTAATCGCATTTACGTAATCCAATTTATTAATAAAGCTTTAGAAAAATCGCTTATTGCTCCATTAAATTGCTTCACAAGCACTTTTGCATTAATTTCCAAAATAAAATAAATACCATAAAATTTGCTTTGCATTTTTTTTATAGCTTTAAAAGCTTCTTAATACTCTCGCTTAATAGCATTATATTTGCTTTTAGCCAGGTTTTATATTCCACTTTTAAACCATGCAAAATGACGTTTTTTAAATTAATCAAATTATTGCAATACAATTCCCTATCCAATTTTATTTGCATTTATTATCAAAATAATTAAGCCTACTTTTAATTAATAATCAATTTTGATTAAGGAAAAGGCGCTTAAAAGTACATTTTTAAGCATTTTCATAAATAATCTTTATAAATTCAATCACTTAAAAATAATTCCTTTTTTTATAATAGCATAGATTAAAGCAGCAATAATAAAGAAATTCTTAATTTAAATGCAATAATATACTATAACTCCAAAAAAAGCGCATGCTTTAATAATATTATTATAATGCTCCCATTTCATAATTTTCAAAATTTTGCTTATCTCTAGGCGACATCCATTACTATTTATAATAAAACCTATAATCTTAAATTTTAATAAATAATATTAGGATTTTGTTTCAATTATTGCTTTAGCCTTTTTAAAACAAATTAGCATTTTATCCAAATTTTAAATATATTTCATAATAAATTATCAAATTCCCAAAAGAATTTCCTTATTATTATAAAAAGATATGCTTTTTTTAATATTAACATTATTTATATAAGGCAAAGCAACATTTGAAATATAATTTAAAAGAATTTTATAAATGATTTGAATAAATTAAGCTATAAAATTAATAGCATTTTAAAAAAGTCTTATTATGCAAAATAAGCCAATTAATATATAAATAGCTATTATGTCTTTTAACCTAATATTTAATAAAAATTGATTATACCTTAAAAACAAATTAATAAGGAATACCATAATAAGGCCGGCGAACTTAATAAAGAATTGGTCTACGTTTGAGGAGATATTAGCATTACAAACAATTATGCAATTTATCTTAATTACAATTATAATAAGTTTATAAATCCCTTTCTCTTTTTTAGCTATTAAAAATCATTTGTTTTTATAAGCATCATAATAATACTCTAATAATCCTTATCTTAAGCAATCCTTAAGCATTAATATAATCATTTCTTATAAAGCCTTAAAAACCGAAAAGGATTTTTTTTGCCATGCCTTATATAATATGATTTTAATTAATATTAAAGGGGAAACCTTTTCCTTAATTATGCCGAAATAAGTTCAATTAAAAGCTAACACCGCTTTTTAATTTAATAATATTTAAAAAAGCAATTCTCATTCCTTTGGTATAAGATATTTGCTAATAATTAATTTATTAAATCTTTTCTTTATTAATCTATTTCTTGGCTTTTAATTCAAGAAACGCTTTATAATATAATCATTAAATTTGCCTCCTTTCTATGATAATCTTGCTTTTTCATCCATTTTAAATTAATTATTAATTCCTCCAAGCATATTGCCATTGATTTTACCCAAATTCATTAGCCAAACTTTATTTGCTTTTTTTTTATAAACAATATTAATTTATGTTAAAATAGGCATTATTATTGGATTTAAATCCTGGTTTGCTAATAAATTGGTATTAAAAATAAATATAAAATCGTCTTTTTTATTATCCAATTAAATAGCATATAATTCCGCGCTTGCTTTAATTTATAATCTTAAATCAGCAGTTTTTTTTTTTTTTTTTTTTTTTCTTCGCTTTTCTTTTTTTTTTCTTCTTAATTTTAACATTTAAATGCCCTTAAAATCAAATAAAATTTCCAAATTAATATCTAATCCCAGATTATAAATTAAATTAATACCCCCTAAGCCTTTTTCTAAGTTTCCTTTGCTATCAGCACCTTTTTTAGCATTTAGGCTGGTTATGCTTTTCCCAATGCTTAATTAATTAAATTAAACCAATTTTTAATAACCATTATTTTTTTATTTCATTCCCTTTTTGCGTTTTAAAAAATAGCTTTTATAATACTATAGCTAGGATATTTAAAATTAATATAACTTTCTAAAATGAACAGCATTTTAAAAAATAATTTATAATTAGCATTATATACAATCATAAAATTAGAATAATTCTTAATTTCTTTAATATTAATTGAAATATTTTTAATATAATTAGCAAAAGCATATTGCTAGCTTATAATAATAATAAATATAAGGGTTTTGCTTTTAATAATCATTATTCCCAAAGCTTTTGCAATAGCTATGCTCATTACATTAACTTCCGCACCACTATTAATAATGGCATTAACCAAAAGCTATCCTCCATAATTGATTTGCACTTTAAATATTTTCATAGCAATGTTTAAGCAATTTTTAATAATATCGCTTTATTTAGCAATTGCATTAACTAAAATGCTTTAATTTTATAAGGAACTTTTAATAAGCTTTGCAAAATTAATTGCGCTTTTTAAGAAATGATTAAAGATTAAATCGCTTTAAGCCGCTATTATTATAGCTTAATTTAAAATCAAGATTTTCATATTAATTCCTTTTGCCATTAAAACCAGTGGTATTTATTAATTAAGCATCTTATCCCAGCAAGCCTATAATTCATAAAGATCCTCAAAAATAATATTATTAAGTATTTGCTTTATGAATTTCTTAATTGCTCTTTCTTAAGCTTTTAGCATAATATATTAATTAAAAAACTTTTTTTTTTAAGGATTTCCGCAATAGCCCTGCTTTATTTAATTAAAAGTCCTTGGCTTATTACTATTTTTGGAATTATAATATTTAAATCTTCTTTCATTTTCTCATCCTTTTTTAATTCTAAAATACAATCAGATTCCTTATTTGCCCTTTCCCTTTTTTCTTCTTTATTAAGCAAAGCATCATAATCTTTCTCCCTCTTTGCCCAAGTCTTATTCATTTAATTAAAATTAGCTCTTATTAAAAATTGCAAAGCATTTGGCTTTTCTACTTATGCGGCATTAATATAAATTGCGATGGCTAAAAAAACCCATTCTCCAATTTTAATATTATTAATTAATTTAGCAGCATTTGCGACTTATAATTCGGGATTAAAAATGATTTTGCTTAATTATCTTAGCCTTGGCTTAATTAAATAAATAAAGGCATAATTTATATAAATGAAGGCATTAGTTTTTCTTGCTTTCAAATTCTTATCCCATTTTGTCTTAGCAATTTTTAATTAAATAGCAGCAGCTCATAATTGACCTAATTTTTTTGAAATAATTAGGGCATTTTCCCGGCTTTAAGGATTAATGCAATATTTGCCCCATTTATTAATATGCATAATATTATTTTTAATATAATGCCTAAAAAATAAATAATCATCCCTAATTTAATAAGGTTTTTTTTTCATTTAATTATTGCAAAAGAAACATTTTAGCCTTTGATTTTTATTATCATATCCCATAGCATTAATCTCAAAATTCTTGCCTAAATCCATAACTCCATTTCATCCATTTTAAAAGGAGTACTTTTAATCATTTTGCCTTTACTAAATATATTAAAAAATATTACAATTTCCTAGGCCAAATTCCAAAACTTTGAATTGCTTTATTTAATTTAGTCTTAAAGCAAGTGCGTTTAATTTAAAATTTATCATTTTATTTATTAAATTTTTAAGTTTCGCTTTTTAAGCTGGTATTACCTTTTTTTTAATAAATGATAATATTATCAAACGCTTTTTTGCTGCAAGGGAAATTTTTAATAAGCAAATAACTTTATTAATCAATTCCTGGATTTCCTTAGCATAAGCCCTTATTAATTCCTTTTCTTATTATAAAACTTTAATTATTCTTTCGCTTTTAATAATTGCAAAAATCCTGCTTTTAAAATTGGTCTAATTAATATAAGTATTAAGATCCAAATTATTAATTTTTTAACTTTTAATAAGCTTATTTTGTTCAGCAATTAATAAGCTAAAAAGAAAATATTATTCTTAATTTATTTTATTTAGGATTTTTTTTTTAAGCAAAGCATTAGCAATTTGGGAATATAATTATATATAAGCTTTTAGGTCCTTAATAATGCGCTTTATTATTATAAACTCGCGAAAAAAGCTTATTAAGTACCGAATTTGCTAATGATCGTATTTCTTGAATTTGATTTTTAAGGCTTTGGCAAGTATTGCTTATAATTGTTTTTTATTTATTTACCTATGGTTTTAATAATATTTTTTTAGGACTTATTATAATAGCGCAAAAGCTAAAGAATTTGCTTGCTTTAAATAATATTATAATTTTTATAAATCTTTTTATAGCGCTTTAGGAAATTTATAATATTTGCTCCAAAAAAATAAAGCATATTTTTTAAGTTAAAAAAAAGCATTTTGCCTTTTAGCAAATTAATAATATTTTAAGCTATTAAAATAGCTATATTAGCAAATTCTTCAACAAAGTTTATATTATTCTTAAATAATTTAATATTTGGGAATTAGGTTCTTGCAAAATTTAATAATACTAATATATTAAACGAATTCAATAATAATAATAATTAACATATTTTAATCAATTCTAGCTCATTTTTTTAAAAAAAAATTGGGAAAAGCAAAAAAAAATAAAAATATGTGTCTTGCTTTATTGCTTTTATTAATTAAGAAATGGAAATATTATATTTCATTAGCTTAAGACTTATAATCCGGGTTCATTAATCCTTTTTTAATTATTAGCCTTAATATAAAATTAATATAAATTAAGGTATTCCTAATAAGCTTTAATAAAATAGTGCAAATGAGAAGCAATATAAACAAAGCTTTTAAAACCAATAATTATGATTGCATAATCACTTTAATCCAGGAAAAGTTTCATTTCTTATATTCTGGATTTTTAAGTAAAACCCAATTCTAAGACCTTTCCTTAAATCTATTAAACCTTGATTTTAAATCAAATAAATTTAATCTCTAGCATAATTAAGAACTATTAATTTAGGTAAAACCAAAGTTTTATTAGCAATGCCAAATTAATAAGCTTCATTTTGCATTCATAATTATTAAAAAAAGGGGAAATGATCCAAAATTTTAAGGCTATTTAATATTTATAAAAATAGCTTTCTATTTGCAAATTAAGATGCCATTTTTATAGGTTATATAAAAACAAAATCATATAATTTATTTTCCTATATAAATCATCAATATAAAAATAATATAAAACAAAAGAATTAAGTAAAGCTAAGCTTCAGATGCTGAACCTAAAGCAAAGCATAAAAATCAAATTCAAAGATGAAAAAGTCTTCATTTTTTTAAATTACAAAAGTGCTAAAAGCTTTTATATTAATCGCATAGGCTGTAACTTGAGGTTTCCTGCCTAAGGCTCTAGCATTGTGAAAGGGTCAAAAATAGAGCCCATTACAATAAACTTATTAAAAGTTAAAAAATTAATAATTCAAACCCTAATACTTATATTAATTAGATTAATTTCAAGAGTAAGATTCTCATAATTACTAAAAGCAAAAGAATAATTAAAGCTCTATAACAAAAGAAAAAACCAACAAAGGCTTATATTAAAGAAATCTAAGAACTAATTAACGAAATTATTCACTCATTAAAAGTTTCCCTTATAACAAGAAAACGTCCAGTAATATTACTATTCGTTAAAAGAAAGGTAATACTAACTTAAAAAGCGGAATTTAAAGATTTAATAAGTAAAATAACGGACCTTAAGCTAAACGCACTTACCTCAAGACTAAATCAAATAAAATAACTTAGAGTTTTGGAATTCAACCTAAGAAGTCATAACATCTTTTAATATATTTAACAAAAGCAAAATAATTAAGGGTATTCCCCTTAAAATAGACAAAGTAGAGTTGTAGATTTAAACGAGAATTTTAAGATTAATACCATAAAATATAATAATAAAAATCAAAGGCTAAAATGTTTTTTATAATAACCAAATAAAAAGAAAACTTCATTAAACCAAGGATAATTATTTATTTTTTAAACATTACATTAAAAATGACATTATATACATTAATAAATAAGTCAAATATTATATTAATCTTTAAAGCCGGGAAAATGCCTTAGTTATTTTAAAAAAGCTAAGTTAACTATAAGCCGTCGTTATTTAATTAAAAACTACTAGGATAAAATAAGATAAAAACCTAAAGACAAAAAAGACTAACGCCCCTATTTACATAAATCATATTCCTGTTTATTTAATTAAGCTAAAGCCAGGATAATTAAGTAAAGCCACTCTTAATTTTAAATCAAGAGTTATAAGTATTATTAAACCAATTAATAACATTAAAATTAAAAAATAAGTTTCCTTAACTATTATAGTTTTTATTAACGCCGTATAAGTAAAAAAGCCAAACACTCTATGACTTTTAACGAGAACTAACCTTAACTAAGTAAATAAGACTTAAGTAAAGAAAGAAAAAGATTATAGTGCTTTATTTAATAAAAAAAAAGGGAAAAGGTGAATAAAGAATTTAGTTGTGTTTTAGAATTAGAAAAGAACAAAGAAATAAAGGAAGATTTAAATATTACGACTTTAGAAGTAGTAATAAGCCAAGGACCTTTAATTAAATAAAGTAAGGCTGTCGTAAAAATCCCTAAAAAAAGAAAAGTTCCTTAATTAATATATTATACTAAAAGCTTAAAAAAAAGTAGTTAAAAATTCATAAAGTAGACACTTAATAATATTACCCTTAAGGACCTTTATAAATTATAGGCTCGTTAAGATAAAATGTTTAATTAATAAATACCATTAGTTTTAATAGTAAAAAGAACTAATGTAAAGATCTTTACTTTAAACTAAGTTATAATAATAACAGCCTAGAACGACTTAACCTTCAATTATTTCCTGGAAAACACAATTAATTTTATAAAGCTTATTAAAAATTCCCCATTAAACTAAAGCATTTTAATTAATATAATTGTTAAATAGAGCGATATTATTAAGAATTACTTAAATATTGCTATAAAGACACTTAAAGTATAAGTTAATTATAAAATACAACTCTTAGTTAATACTACTATTAACAGTGGTATAAAAGTCAACGTGATGAGTATGGTTATTATAAAAGCTTTAAGAATAATAATTATTAAAAGCAAGACCTTTACGTTTATTATTATCACGGGCTAGTAACATGTTTTTATTAGTTATATTAAAGACGTTTCAATTAATATTAAAAGAATTGAAAATCATTTTGATTTTATAATTATATATGATATTAATTATAAGTTATTCTTTAAAATGCCGTTTATTTTAAAAAAATCATATTAGTTTTAAATATCCTAGTTATAATATTATAAAAACTGTCTTTTAGGATGTGAAAAGAGAACGAAGTGAAAGAATAACAGTCATTGAAAATCGGTTTAATTTAACTGATTAGACATTAAGAAAAACATAACTAACTTAGATGTTAAGGAAGGTACTAATAGTAAAAGAGACCTAAAAAAAGCTCAAAATATATTAACTCAACTTATAATCTAAGATCAAATGTTAACTCAGAAATTTCATTTAATCTTAAAGGCGTTTAAATATTAAAATTAAGAAAAAAGAGAAAAAGAAAAGTAAAGAAAAAGAAAAAGAAAAAAAAAACTATTGATTTAAGATCATAAGTCAAAACAAACGCAAAATTATATATTATTTAACTAAATAACAAAAGAGACGATTTTATGTTTATTTTTAACACTAACCCACTAGTAAACCAAGATTTAGATTTAATAATAATACTTACTTTAATATAAATTAATATTATTTATAAAAGGAAAGTAAATAAATTTTAGTTAATAAATCTAAGTAAAACTAATGGCAATGTGCCTAAGAAAATCAATAACTAGTTTAAAAGGGATAAAGAAGCGAAACCACCACAAAAAAGAGGTAAATTTAGTGATTATATCATAAGGCATTTCTTAGATTAAGAACCAAGGAATAAACTAATAAAGGAAAGGTTTAATAAACTAATCATTAGTAAACATTTTACATTAAAAGAACAAGAATTACTCTTTTAAACATTATTAAACCGAAAAACGGCGCTAGCCTTTAATTAGACTCATTTCGGCATAATCAAGGAAGAGGTTTTGCCTCTAATACTAATTAAAACCGTATCATACGAGGCATAGTAAGAAAAGTCCTTCTCGGTTTTTAAGGCTTTATAAGAAATAGTCATATTAATGTTCAAAGATCGTTTAAAATAAAGATTACTAGAGTATTATCATAGTACTTATAAAAACAAGTGGTTTTTAATAACTAAAAAAAAGGACTTATAGACTTATTATAATTATAATTAAGATAAATCACATAACCGTTTATAACGCTAATATCCCCTTAAACATAGACTAGTTCTTTATTAAATTCACTGGCTTTATTATGACATCTTTTATTAACTTATTCTTAAGATATAATTAGTTCTTATTAAATATTAAGTCAAAAGACATAATAACTATTTATACACTAATTAATTTATTCCACATAACAAGACTTCTTTAAAATATTACTAACTTTATAGCCTAATTCGTTTAAGTCATTTATAAAATTCTCTTAAACTATATTTTAAATGTCATTTTATTTTATATAAACGACGTCAATGTTAAAAAAAACATATCCTTTTATAATAACGAAAAAATCTTTTTAAGAATTTAACGATTTATTATAAAACACATTTAAAACCTAAATAAAGTGTTAATTTGTTTTAAAAGGGCTAAAACAACGATTAAAATAAAATCTTAATATTATTTACTAAGACTTAAGATTATAAGTTTTGTCATAAATAATAACAGACGTTATTTAAAGACAAGTAAAATTTTAAAGATTATAAAATAAAAACGCTATGATAATGTTATTAAAACACACGCTTTTTTAGAATTATAGTATATTATTACATTTAAATTAAAAACTTCTTTATTATTACTGTTTTAATTTACGCTATTATAAAAAAGGAGTCATTTTTAAATAGTTAAATCTATAAAAACTGTTTATAAAAACGTTTAAAGATGTATTTTTAAACGTTCTTTTTTTAATTAAGATTAATTATTAATTAAAAACAGGCCTAATCATTTTAATAGTAAATACAAATAAAATCAGATAGGGAGCCGTGTTATAATAACTTAACTAGTTTAAAAGACGTTATTTTGTACAGTTTGAGAGTGAAATATAGAACTTAGCCAAAAACAAATACAATATTATTAAACGAAAGTGTCAAAAAGCCCTCAAAACTATAAAAAAATGCGGAGCGAACTTTACAGTATTTATTTCATTTTAGAAACTAATACGAAAATACTTGTAAAATAATTTAATAGAGTAATAAACGACTTCTCTAAAGCCTTGTTAATAAACTAAATTACGTGAATATAATTAATAAACTTTAAAGTCAAACATATCCCAAAAACAAAGAATATTATAATAAATGGATTATTTTATAAAAGACAAGAACATCTTTTAAACATTATAAAACGAGACAAAAAAGATATTAATAAATAGATTTCTAACAAGTTTAATAGAGTCAATATCTTAAGTACTTTAATTAAACGACTTATAATTTAAGATTAAAAGTCATTATTAAAAAATTTAAAAAATTCATATTTAAAAGAATCAAAAGAAATTACATCTTTTTTATTAAACTTTAAACGGCCGTTTAATATTTAATTAAACGACTTTAAATAATTCAAAAGGCAAATACTTTTATATTTTATTTAAATAAAGAAACTATATTAACAGGCTAATAACACACACCTTATTTGCTTTATCGTTAATAGTAAACATAAAAAATATAAAGTCATTAAAGATTATTATAATAAAAATAAACATAAAAAAAGTGAAGTAACTTATTATTAACTAATAAAAACATTCTTTTGGAGAGGATCGTTTGAAGACTATAAAGCCTTTACGAAAAGCTGTGAAAACTATTAAAAAAGGAGAGTAAGGCAAAAAGAGAATCCTTTATATTTGACTTAATTAATTAAAATCTTTTATAAAATTAATTTAAACGTTTATAAAGTACCCGTATTTAATAACGAGAAGACTTGTTTTATCTTAATAAAGAATGGTTTATTTAATTAACTAAAAGGGAAGGCGTTAAGAGTAGTTATAATAGTTAAAATTGTGAAGTTTTTATAGGAAGACATAATGTGTTGACATAAGTTGTTTAGCACATTAGTTATGGATAGAAAACTGGAAAATAAAGGAATTATACAGGCTTTTATATCAAAATACAGAGTCAAACATATTCAGATTTCAGTATATAAAAGGGAATAGAAGCGTAGAAAGGGCTTATTAAGACATCTTAAATGGTTTTTTTTAAAGTAACAAAAGGTAGTTTCTATTAATAGACTAATAAATTCTTTAACATTTTATTTGTAATACGAACCTCCGTTTATTAACTTATTAGTGTTACTCCTTTCTTTCTTTTATATAAACAGGAAGCGATTCTTCTATTAAAAAGCCATTACTTAATATAGAAAATATTTAATTATGTAGAAATTAAGACTAGAAGAGATTTATTAGCCCTTCATTGTTAGTAATTAGAATTATGAGATAATAATATTAAAGAGATTATATTATAGAAATGACGATTTAAAGAAACTGGTAAAGATTAATAGAATAGAATAAAAATCTTGAAAAGTACATTAATTAAAAAAGGTAATTATGTTTTAATATACGACGTCAAACGATCCATTAATATATTAGTTAATAATAAACTTAATTACTGTTAATTAAGACTATTATAAACTATAAAAAATGGATAAAATAAACCTTTAAAAAACCTTTATAATCAATTAACTTAAACGGTTTTATTAATAAAATCATACTCTATTTCCCATTAAACTAAACCTAAAAACAAGTTCTTCTAAATTAGACGAGTATTTTAATAACAATAATTATTAAGACTTAAATTATAACAAACTACTACGCCGTCATCACGTCTTCAAAACGCTAACTTCCCACTTTTAAATCATTCCACTTATTCTTTCTAATAATTAAAAATCAACTTATTATATAGTTTCTTTTAATAATTAAAAAATACGCTCTCTTAAAAAAACAAGGGTGTCTTTCTTTTATTAATAAGAACAAGTGTTATTATATCTTTTCTGTCTTTTTTTTACATTTCTTTTATTTTTTCTGTAATTATTATGGAGTTTATTTATTAAAACTATTTACTTTCATTTTACTTTATTTAGTCAGAAATCACATAATATGTTTATCTAGGACATAAACATTTACAACGATAATGACGTCATTTGCTGTTTAAAAAGTATTAAATAGCCTTATTATATAAGGCTAAATAGGAATTATTCACTTAACGCGGTTTTTAACGCGGGTTAAGACTTTTCCCTAGTTATATAAACCCCCCACTTATGTTTTAAACTTAAAACTTATATTAACTTTTTAAAATTCCTGGATTATGATAAATTATTATTAAAGTCTTTAAAAATCTCTAACTTAGGAAATCTTTTAAATTCTGATTTATAATCTTAGGATTATAAATCAAAATACCATTAAAAATGCCATTAACGATTAAACCTCTGGTTTTTTAAGTATTATTTACTAGCGATCTTAGATTATTAATAAATAAGTCAATTAACTTTAAGTTAAAACTAATTATAACACTTAATAATAATAAAGACGTTATTATTATTACGTCTTCTTTAAAGACATTAGTTAAATATATAACAGTTACAAAAACGACTATTAATCTGGGATTAATAATAATAATGAACATTCCTTATAAAAGACGTATATTAACGAATATCTCTTAAGTAATATAAGTCCTTAACTTATATAAGCCAGAATAAGCCAAACTTTTAATTACTTAAACTCATTCTTAATTAAACATTTTTTAAGAATAATTTAAAAATGTTTTTAAAGAATAGTTTAATAAAGTTACTACTAAACTAGTTAAAATAAAAGGTTTTAATATATAAGACTACGAGATAAATAACTAAGACTTATTTAATAGAATCTAAAACATCAAAGCTATTTATAAAATAAAAAAAGTAATGCCAATAAATTAGTTCACATTTAACTTATAAAAAAAAGTGTTATGTTTTATTAAAAATACATAAAAGATCTCAGTGGTTAAAAGTGTTTAAGACAATTTAGAACTATTAATAATAAGATTAAGTTATTCTTAAAGTGTATCTAAGCCTTAAACTAGTACATAATTAATAACGCCTGAGATAAATAAATACTTTAAATAACTAAAGCTAAGACTTAAATATTAATTAATATTACACTTAAGAACGTTACTGCTTACTAGATTGACTTCACTAAAAATAAAGCTTAGTTCTTTAAAAAGATCGTTATATTATTATTAAACAAAATATTAAAAAAAGTAGGACTTAAAGTCTCTCGCTACGGTTTATTTATTTTAATTAAAATAGTAAATAATAGTGTCTTTGGTGACTTTTTTAATAAATTAAAACTTATTTATTTTTTCGTCCTTAAAACTAAACTAATTAAAACTAAAGTTTTAAAATCTAGTTCTTTAATAACTATTAATCCCGGATCAGGAGTCAACCCAATCACTAAAGAGAAAATCACTACTTTAACTATATTAAAGACTGTTATAACAAAATCACCACGTATTTTTGTATTATTATTAAAAAGTAATTAATTATTAGCGTAACTCGGTTTATTAACACTTAAAAAAGTCATTATCCTTTTTATTAATATTATTAAACTAAGTTCTTCTGAGAAAATCATTAATCTTGTAATAATAGGTGTTTTAAAAAAGGCTCTTATGACTTATGAACTTAGATTAATAATTAAGCCCCCTCTTTTTTATATTACTATAAAAGCCATTAATTTAAGTATGGAAAATTTAACATAAAGGCACTTAAGTTTATTAAATTCCCCGTTATTAATTAATATTGACTTTATATTAAATAAAAATAAAGAATTTAAAACATAAGTTAATGGCCCTTTATATAAAGGATTATTTAAAGACGATTTCAAAGTCTAAAAAACAATCTAGATAATAAAGTCTCTCTTAGAAATGTTTTACTTATATATAGAAAAATTCATACTTTAAGTAAGAAAATAGATTTAAATGAAAAACAAAGCCACTTAAAGGGTTCTTAAACTTTTTAAAATATAAATTATAATGTTTAAACGAGCTAATGAACAAGCTTCCTAAATCTATTACCTTCTTAAAGATGATTTTAAGGCTTTGTTTATCCTTCAATATCTCAATCTTATTAAAAAGAAAGGTAAGGCCATTGTTGATCTAGGATCACTAGTCATTAATGCCCTACTCAAAGTCCAGTAGAATAATCATAAAGCCGTCATTAAACTAAATAATTATGACTACTGATTACTAATTATTACTATACGTACGTTAAAGTATAAAGACAAATTCAAAATAAACCTTAGTTTTTTAATTAAACTTTATTATAAAAAATACCTTTAAGAATTAAATCTACCAAGAAATAAAGAAAACTACATTTACTTAATCTATCTTAAGAAGTTCACTGATTATTATAAGATAGTTAAAAAAGGTTTAAAAGGAAAAGTTCTTTAAAAAAAAACTTTAATCTTATTATAATTAATAAGGATAATATTAAATAATTATGACTAAACCTTAATTATACGTTAATCTTCAAAGCCTTTAAAGATATTAAGGACATTAAACCCAAAGTCTAGCTTAAGTATTCAAAGTTTTACTTAACCTTAAAAACCGTTATAACTATTACTAACCTTAAATAGTCCACTAACTTTTTTTAAGAATATCTCCTGATATCTTTTTTTAAGAAGTTTAAAAACAAAGGTGTCATTCACGTTTTTAATATATTTAACTTAAGATACGTTTATAAGAAGAAAACAAAAAAGCCCTATTTAGGAAAGATTGTAATTATAGAACTAATGATATACCGCTTCTATTATTAAAAAAAACTAACGTAAAGTCAAAAGGTTTACTACATTCTTATATAATATAATCTACGGTATAGTTCAATAATACTTCTGAATAAACCATAGCCTTTATTTTATTGTCATTTCTGTTATAAATACTAATAACGCTTAAGTCGTTTATTATCTGGACTTTCTTATTTTATTGTCCTTTAATAGAATATAAAACGTCGCCTTCACTAAAGCCAATATTAAAGATTATATCTAAGCTATTATAACTTATAATCTAGGATTAATAGTACTTTCAATCCTTTTATACCGGGCTCTTAATTATCATATCTTCCCCAGTAGTTCCTTAATTACTAGTTATTATTATAAGATTAAAAGTTCTTATAACTATCTCGGTTTTATTACTAATAAAAAACTCAACCAAAAATTCAATTCACTTTTAGTTAGTAAAAAAAGAACCCTTTTAAAATACCTTTTAGCCTTAGGTAATAAAAAAATCATTATAAAATCTTTGGACTTAACAGATCTTTCCCGCTTTTTCTTAATATGTTAAGGTTTTATTCTTTATGCTTATAATAACACAGAGTATTTTAATATTGGATTTTTAATATTATTAAATAATTATACGTTAGTTTTAGATAAAGAAATCTTAGAAAATAGAGTTAAAACTAACGACTTTATGGTAACCGTGAATAAACTATAAAAACCACTAGTTAATAAATGGGGGATTAAAAAACACATATATGCCCCGTTTATTATAATAACGATTATCATTAGCTTTAGCCTTTTATTAAAAGCACGGAAACTTTAGTTTAATTTATTAGTTTGCGTAGAAGTTTAAGATCTTTTATAGTTAGATGCTAAGGCACTTATAGTTTACTTAAAATCGTACTGTATTAAATAACTCACGGTAATAATTAAGGCTTAGTAGTTAGTTTAAAAACTAGAAAAATAACTTTATAAAGAGAAGTCTTACTTTAAATTAAGATTATCTAGTGGGTTTATTTCTGTAAATAATATCGTTGATAAGTTAGTATTAGAGAAAGAAGTCAAAAAGAGTAGGTGTAATATTAAATTAGAGGATTTTATAGATAACGAGACACTGGAAGAACATGAGGACACTTTTACCCTTAATCTCGCTTCACGAGTTGTTTAAGTCACGAGTTAAGTTAAAAGTTTTAAAATAACACGTATAAATAAACTTAATTAGGCTTTAAATATGAACGTCATAATGACTCTTGATCTTAAATCATTAGTGTTTTTTACTTTAAAACCTTAAGGTATGACATTTAATAATATCTTAGAACTTATGATCTATCTTATTATTAACGACTTTAGTAAAACGCCTTTATTAGTTAAAACAATGCGTTAAGTTAAAAAAGGCATAATAAAACAAACTAAATAAGATTCTTTAGAATAATAAAAAGATACCGGAAGTTAAAGTCTTATTATACTTAATTTATTGACTTGACCTTAGACTTCTAGAAAGACTATTATAAGTTATCTAGTATAAGACGGCACGTCTTTATTGCTTAAAGATATTCTTTTACTTGAATTTAATTAAGAGTTATAGTTATTAATAAAGATTTAGATTAATACTAAACGAACTTCTGTGTTTATTAACTCGTAATAAACTATTTCTCCCGCTTTTATAACCCTTGTTACTTTAATTAAGACTCTAACTGTTATTTCCCTAGAATTACCCTTATTTAAAAGAACTTAGTTATTTAATAGTCGCTGAATTATTAAACTTATCCGTTTTAGATAAAGCTTTAACTAATTTACTATAAAAGATTTAGAAGCCGAGTATGAATCATTAATAAAAACAACGAAAAAAAAGAAAAGCCGTAAAAAAGGGAATAACTATAAAGGCTAAAGCGCTAAAAAAGGCCAAGTAATAAGTTGTGATTTTAGATCACGGGTAATTAATAATTAATGGGTTGGGGAGTTTTATTTTATTTTTTTAGTCTTTTTTTAATATTTAGACAATCTCCTTTTATAGTAAAACATTAGTGGTATTAAACCTTTTTTCTCCTTTTTCCTTTTATTTCTTTTTTATAAAAAAATATCCTTATAATACTTCTTTCTTTTTAAACGGCTCTAATTAGTTTATTTGTAAATGGTTTAGGTTAATTACTTTTTATTAATGAGGACAAGTGTAATAGGCTTTATTTTAATCCTTTTACAACATTAAAGCCTTAAGTAAAAAACCTCAAGTTATAGTTTATGACTAATATAAAAACTCGTAATACCTTTATTATTTAAAAAAAAATAAAGACTTTTTTCACTTTTAAATTTAACCTTTATATTTCGCCTCGGGCTCAGCACTTAGAGCTCAGTTCCACCTAGTTCTTTTGTTTTGTGTTGTCTTTACAATATCCGTAAGGAGGGTTTTGTACTGCTCGTACTCTGGTGACCCGGCCAATTGTAGAGTCAGAGCATTCGTGACGAAGGTTTCCTTGAAGTCATCATGCACCACGTCGTAAGTATGGCCAAGCCTATCAGGAGGGTAGAAGCACATATCGGGAAGGTTGTGTTGTTGGGCTGAAGAGCTGCTAAACACTTTCGCGGGAACTTTTTCGACAGTGTCGTCAACACAGCGAGGCCACTTCATGACTGGTCTGGCTTCTATATCAGGTGGAAAAACGTTTTCCTCAGCATCGAACACCATAAATGAGAAAGCTACTTAGAGTTAGCTTCTTGCTGATTCTTGTTTGTGAAAGTAAAGTTCACTTACTTCCAGCAGTTGTTCCTAGATCGCTTAGCACCAAGACCTTGGCCGGGCGAGAGACTTCCGACATGATGGTTCGCCTTCAGAAGTAATTGAATTGGGGGAATGTGATAGATTATAGAGACGTGAAGATAAGTAGGGAAGTAGATCTGAGCGTCGAAAACCCCAAGAGCACAGCTGCCTTTGTCAGTAGTGGGTTAGAATTTAATAGGTACTGCTGACTTGGAATTTGAGTTTCAGTCGTGTATTACAGCTGCTATTATTGGTAAGACAAAGCACTTATCGTAACACGTAAAGGCAGGTGCGTTTGAAAACTAAAAATTAGCACGTACAGATCCTACTACCTTAATGCCGTGTAAAGTGAAAGTGGCCTGATAAAAACATGAGCATTTGTTTTCGGTCGACATATCTCCACTTCTTTAAGATTCCCAGCCAGAGATCCTCAAGCTCTCAAAGTATATGCAGCTTGAGAATTTAAGAAGTCTGGAGTAGATTAAAAAGTTGTGACACAACATGCAGAACCACCACCTCATAGCCCTTACCGAGCACAAGGCAACGACCACCTCATTCGAAGATCCTTCGGCGACCGCAAGCGTGCGTGCTCAGGCGGCGGCTTGCAGTATTGCTTTTCGGAAATTTTAGTAGCACTACATGAAATTAATATACTTGTGTACTTTTGTGCCAAGAAATATCAGTTTGTTTAACCACATTTTCTGCAGAGTGCATGCTGGTGCTCTTCGAATGACGGTTGTTAGTAAGCTTGTTCCGATGGTTTCGGAAGTGGTGTTGGTGTGGTGGTACGAGAACGGAAGGGAAGGAAAAGAATGAAAGGAAGGAGAAAGGAAGGAGAAAGGACTTACGGCAGAGACATTGGAAATAACTACCTGATAGAGTGGTTTTGTGATCATTTTTATGCTTATACTCTCAAATCCTAGCCAAAAATCGCCCGTGGTTCGATATCGAACAAGAAATAACTACTGTTGGGTACAGTTTCTAGAATTTGTAAAGCTTTGAACCGTATTGTGGGCCTAAAACTCTTTACCAAGTGAAGGATGGAAGAGAGTCACAGCGACCGTTCATACCAAGGGCGGCTTCATCCACCGCCAAATCTGGCACGTTGGAAGAGCTGCCTCTGATGCACTCCTTAAAGGCAACCAAACAGCCATCTCGTTCCATATTCCTATCACAGGCCCAGCTGTTGACGGAACCAACTGTGCCAGCCATCCTGTCAAACTCTGAGAGATTTCCGAGATCCATTTAGTCACAAATGACTTCGTAGAAGCCGCCAAGAAAGGTATTGAAGCTGAGTTTGATAGTGTTGAGATCTACGGGTGGGATTTCTTCTCAAACTTTTAAGCACCCTTGAATGTCAATAAATACGGAAGAGCCAAAAGGTTACCTTCTCGAGCATTTCCTCCACGACAATGTCAACCTCCGCACCGACGCCTACGGCGGCTCTATCGAAAACCAGTGCCGCTGCCCACTCGAAGTAATTCAAGCCATAGCAACCGCCATCGACGCCGACAAAGTGGGCATTCGCCTCTCACCACATAACTACTACGCAGACCATAAAGTCTTGGACCCCAACACCCACTGGGCATACTTCTTGAGATGGATTTCTTCTTTGTAAGCTCAAAATCACTTTTCGTACGTCCACATGGTGGCTTGTGTTGATTAGTAGAACAGAAGTATGTCGTTACTCTTCTGAAAATATTCACGATTGCTCATGGTTTGAATTATGGCGGGCTTAGCGTGGCTGCGAGGCCAGAGACACATGTCGCTTAAAGTCAACAAACGACATCATCACGATCGCCCCGCCCCCACTATTATTATTATCCTCTTCACATCTCAAAATAATGAGCTTCATGCGTTCATAATTGGCACCTACATTATATTATTACAGCCAGCGAAGCAAAACCACCTATGTCCAACGGAAGTGCCTTGTATTATACTTATTAATGCTATGTATGCCAAAAGATATAAAACAAATGAGATAAAATCCAATACATGGGTTTTTTTTAGATAAGGAAAATAATTGCATAGATACGGGATCATCTGGATAAGATCGTGATGTCAAGGTATAAATCTGACTCTAATGTTTAAATATGATTTGAATATCATTTGCCAACAGATTCATATATGTTGCCATATTTGGGCAATTCTTGCTCTTGATCTCTTGAGATTTAAGCATATCATGCCATTTATTGTGTTTTGAGGTTTTGAGATTTTACTTTGGATAATTGATTTAGAAAAAGATGAAGCCTAGATAAATCACTTCTTACCAGAAGATAATTGGGGGTGAAGATGTTGTGTCGAAGCATCTTGAGAAAACAGGCCCCCTCACTACTACGTGGTTTTGGCCAAGAGGAACAATTGTCAGCGTTTGATATTTTCTTTCTATTTCCGACCCGCTCTAGTTCTGAGTCAGTTTATTTCCAGCTTGAAGACAGTTTGGGCTTAATTGTATAGTCAGTAAAGTCATAATGATGTTTGATTTACTCCGCTGTTCGCGTGTTTCGTGTCATCCTGAACGCAGTATGACTTTTTTACTTGCGCAAGAGGTGATTCATCTATACTCTGCCTCTTAATGATATACTCTTCGTCTTCTACCAAATCAATTGTAAATGAACAGTACCACTTCCCAGACTTCTTGATCTTGCAATCCAAATATCGTCTTGCTTGATATCTTCACCCACCCACCCACACACACACACACACACACCTCACGACTCACCCCTTCCCAAGCCACCATGGCCGCTGAATCAGTGGCAGCAATCGCAGGTCTCACTTTCGCTGCTGTTGGCGCGGTCGCGGCAGTTTTGAAAATTTCGGAGCAGGTTATCGCTGCACAGGGCAATGACACTTGCAATCGCTACATGAAACTTTCTCGATATCTGAGAGAACTCAAACAGATTTGTAGGCATGCCCCGGCCTGGAAGATGGAGGAGTGCGATGAGAAGGACATCTCCGCATTTCTCGAAGAAATCTGCAGTTATGTTCGGGAATACTCTTTACTTCTCCAGAATCGAGAACACCGGCACAAGACCAAGGCTCTCCGCACGCGTTTACTCATCGCCTTCAGTAGAGCGAATGGTATGGAGATTAACATCGAGAACTTGTTCACTAAGTTCCGTGCGGAAGTTGTTCTGTATGTATTTCGAAGAAGAACGACAGCAATGTATGCGCTAATGTTGCTGATTGTCACTAGGGCACAGGATATGTACGCGAAACGAAAACTCATCACTCTCCCGAAAGGACCAATATCGCATGAATTGTAAAGGATGCAACGAAGTGGAAATGGATCTAGTTTGCGAGTGAATCTCATGGGAATTTGGGAAGTGTGCGAGATGTGGGGTGCCAACTGAGGGAAAGCACACTGGGCTGAGGCCGATTGAAAAGCATTGCATTTGTACTTCCTCCCATGCCGGTAGCCAATCTTATCAATGTTGTAGCCATCAACATGCCTCACTGCTGACCCCTACCCTGGCATTCTTCCAGCCCAGGCCACTTGTGGAGTCTGATCTCAAGTCCATGATCTGAACTCGGCTGCTACGATAACTGCCGGACTTTGATGTCGAAGACCAGACGCGTCTCCAATCGCAATTAGAGCAGGAAAGAGGGTACTAAATTTGAAGCCACAGTAATTAGTCAAGTATTCAGACCAATAGAAAGCAACATTTCTTACACTTGTTCATCAGAAACGAAATCTTTCATGTTGTTGTATCTTGTGGCCAAGAACGGAGCTAGATTGCGTGGTGCCCGAGGAGCAATATCATTCAATTGAATCTCTGTCGTTTCACAGTTTACGAAACTGAACTGCCATGGGCGAAGATCACGCTGGATACCAAAGCCAACTCGGGCTGCAATATCAAGGCATTGCTTTAGTCGAAGCAATTGGTTATCTTTCATCTCCTTGAATGGGCCAAGCAAGTCTTGCAGCAAAGCAACAAGCTTTTCGCTAGCGCCCGGGTTAACTGATTGTTGGTCCAGGTCATCACATAAGGCATCGGATGGATGTATAGGAGATTGGCAGAGGGGAAAGCTCATATAAACTCTTGATTTTTCCCACGCCCAGCACCCGAACTCGTCGAGCCAGTTACCGTCAATAGCTTTAGCAATCGCAATGAGTGTGGGAGAGAGTAGAGTATATGTCTGTGGGCCGTGAAGGGAGACATTGGTGAAGATAATCCAAGACAAGAAAGCTGTTAAAGCAGATTCTCGAGAAGCAGTGTCTGCAAGCCGAGTTATTATGCGATCGAGTTGAATAAGGTTGTGGGCCGTGTAAGGGTAGTGGTGGGTATCGAGAATTCGCTGCAGGCATGGAATAGGAAGAGTTGTCTGGCTCCAGCTCATATTGAAAACGAAGTTCTGGATGGTGTATCGTAATTCCCTTGAACCGCTCCAGAATATACGAAGACTTGAAGTCGTTGAGTAACGCCCACTCTCTAGCGGCGAAGTCTCGTGGTCGTGGAGTCCATCCGTCAGTGTGTAACGGCGGCGCAGAAACAAGTTGAGTCGACCTGTCATCCGTTGAGGAGCGGAAGACCGGACTGGCATTGTCTGGCGAAGGTGAAGGTGGGAGTAGAGTCTCCGAGACAGAAGCGTCTTGCAGTACTGCTTGGAAGTGAGTAGAGCGCACCCACCACGTAGTCACTGCACCCAGTAACGCAGACGTCGTCGAGGAGAGTACTGCCGTGAAGAGACGATCATTCACCACGATTGTCGAGCAGTCAATGTGCGGCAGTAAGATGCTTCGTTTGGAAATCTGAACCTCGGTGGGCAGAAGAAAGATTCAGATTCAGGAGCGGCCCGAGTAAGGCCGGTCGCAAATGGAGTTAGTTGTTTGTTGTTTGCAGTTTGCTCTTTGCTCACTTCTCACCGCGCTCATGAACGTGGCTTTTAAGGCGGGCCGCAGCCAGAGCAGGGGTAACTTTGGAGAGGTGATAACACAACCAATTTGTGAAGTCAGGTGGATCCAACATGTGTTATTGGTATCTAGATCTTTTGTTACAGGAGAAGGGGAGAAGTCTCTCTTACTCTGTCCATGGTCTTGTGCGCTGTTTAGGTGTTGATTTCAGTTGAATAACATATGTTAACTTTAGAATATCCAAAGAAATCAAGCAGTAAGTTGATTTTACCAAGAAATGTGGAAGGCAGCTTGGTAGCCACCAGCTGTGGACAGCAGCTTCTCCATCTTTTACATCCCGCTTTTGTCTCGTGATACACACGAAAATCAAAACCTGGCCGAGAAAAATATCTTCACTACAGTAATCCTTCCCCATTCAGCCGATCAAGCGATTATTACAGAATGCATTCACACGAACAGCCAAATCCTGCAGAGATCCAGCATTCATTCCTTCTACGACCGTCTGAGCCGCGAAGACTTTGGCGACCAGACAGTACTCTTTCACGTAGAATTGTGCCAGCTTCTCTGTTTTGATCAAAGCCAGCTTTTCTGACTTTAAGTATCTGGCTTTCATGCTTGAGTCTTGACCATAACCCGCTCCATGTTTCCGAGGGGGTGTTTGAAAAGTACTTTTTGAAGCAACACCGCACCAAACGCTGTCCAATGGTTAGGCATAACAGAACCTGGGCTTGACCCGGTCCAGTGAAGAGGGGTGTCTTTTATAACCTCCATTTTCACAAACCCACAGTTTCCACTCAATGGCTGAACAGCCCTCGTAACAGGAGGAGCACGAGGCCATCATCTTGCTTTTGCCGAAGGTCTAGCAGAAACTGGCGCCGACGTAGTAATATGAGATGTAATCTCACCTGTCGAAGCCTCCGTTGACATCGAGAAAAAATAGCGTCAAAACAGCACATTACCTGCAAGTCTTCACACGTGACCGTCGTCCATTCATCCACCAACTGACTTCATTTTGACTTCAGTGTCGACGTAAGCGACATACTATCCCTAAGCAAAAGATTCTCGGACTTCTCGGCACATTCCGGAGGGAAATCGAAATCTGCGTACCCTGTGCAGGAATCAACCAACATCTCTCATTCCTCGAACCTTCCTTGCCTCTTAATACCAACACATACCCGAGCCCAAGCACTAGCCAACGATTACCTACGGTAACCAGTACCACAGCCACAAAATCGGGAGTCAATGTATGCCTCACCCATGCAACAAGCAAGCGAGCGTGTGGGTACCTCAACATCAAGCAAGGCGACCCGACGCGGCATCGTACAGACTACACAGCGGGAACAGGGCAATCAGCATGACATGAAGTGCATGATCGACTTTATGTCCCGTGAGCCCGGTCCTCCCTTGCACAAGGAGCACCTAATTCTACCTGTTTCGAATATTAGCTGGTTTATATGCTAAATACGAAATGTTCATGTAAACCCGCGAGCTACATTGAGTATATGCAGATGTATCCGCTTTGGTAAGACGGTATTTCGATACCTATACATCTATACGTACGGAGATACAGACTCGTATGCTATGCGATGTCCTACGGCATCTCCCACATGCATGCGAATGCAGGTGTGTGGTTGGATGACGAGGCAGCCAGCAGCTGGTAAGGCTTTAGAAGCTCTCTCGTTTCTTTTGCCAGTTTACGAAAATGAGGCTACCAAGATTTCCAAGCTGTCGTTTTCGAGATTATACATTATTGGCGTCGTTCTTTTTGTCGAAGTCATGATTGGATATGGACTTCGTTTTGTGGTTAGCTATCAAGGAAGCAAGCTTCCGATTTTCTCCTCCTCGTAGCTCTACCTTACTTAGCAGTTTCGCTTTGCGGACTAGTGATGAAAGCAAAACCTGTGCAAGAAGCAAGCAGCGATATCCTTCAAGGTTCATTTCCCCTCCCCTTCTTCCTCACCTTCCGAGAACGGTCGCGGCGGCCATGTGCTGTACCACCCAAGCGTCACGATTCTTTTCAATATCTACTGTACTAATACTCGCTCACACTCTCGACCTATCATCCGTACAAACCCACATACGGCCCCATGCACGTATGGTACACACCACAACCTCCCTCTTTCATGCCGTGCAACCATTGGTGTTCATCCACCTTCCACCCAGCGCTCAGTATCGTCCCAGGATATCGGGTACGCACATGGGTGGATACTGTGCTGCCTCCAACACTGCCTGCATAACGGTCAAGTACATCCACGAGGATGGGAAAGCGGCTGTGTGGGTCGATCGGGAAGCCAGCGAGATCGGGATCGAGTGTTGGGAGTTTGTGAGATGTGAGATGCGACAAAGTTCCTTGATTTATTTGATTCGACAAGGTAAACTGGTAGTGTGTGATAAGTGGAAACGAGACCTACCGTCGTACAAGCAGGATCGAAATGCTAGCTTGTACTGACTTGGTGTGGGAGGACGGAGAATTATCGTCGATGTGGAAGTAAGGGGAACGGAACATGGTCGACCATACTGGTGGCTTGTGGCAGATTGGGCATGAAAGTGAAGGCAAGTTAAGGCCCGAGGAGGGATCTAGGGTCGATGTAATGCAAGTGAGATCCAGTTCGTGACGATAACCCGGGATGAGGTATGATTTAACGGGAAAGGTGTGCTAAGAAATTTCTTTTTCTGTGCCAAACCGGTGAGGTACAGCAGGGTTGTTCGACTCCGTCACTTGACGATAACGGCGCACTTGATCCGATCCCTTGGAGTCTCATTTATTTCCTAAGGGTCAAGAAGCCCAAAGCCTTTCATTAAGTTTTGAGACAAATGCTAATTTCAAGCGTGGAATGCATGCAAGGTAATGTACCCGTCCCCATGTCTCGCCTTACATCTACTTGATCAATCCATCGTGGTCATCCAAACAAGCTAATCACTTACTTTCATAACCGAAGAAGAAAAGTCCAGAAAAGGACCTCTCACAAACCCAAACTCAAATCATACACCAGGAAAAAAAGTGACAGGTCACATTTCCAGATCTCGATCTCGATCCGATCTCAGCTATCTCCGTCCATCTAAAACATGTGCACTTGTTCGCATACGGTATGTATCCACTGCAACGTGGACTCGTCTGTCTTTCCTGAAAGAGAGCAAGTAAGAAGGCTAGACCGGATTCCAGTCAGGTAACAGGTTTCCCAGAGCCCGGTCGTCAAATATCCGAGACTTATCACATTCCGTCCTGGAATAAGCGAGATACACATTCCCATCCCCCACTGCCTCTTCCCAATCCCAGGGACCAAGAACCTCAATATCATTACTCCGATATAAATCTTTGTACTTCTTACCCTGAACCGTCCATGCTTGCAAGTGTTCGGTATGATACCGGCTCGCTTCCCGCAATCTTACCCCTCGTTCCGTTCTCCCTTACTTCCGTTACAACCCGAACCCGGTGAGCGGTAAGCCAAGCGTAGGAGTGAAGTCGAATACTGCCTTCAAAGATATGATTGAACCACCAACACCAGCACACCAAGTACGCAATCCAGACCAAGACTTAGCTTCCTGGTAACCAACATAAGCATGCACTGTATTCCAAATCTCTGGCTTTCAAGATACATCGCAAATACTAAATATCTTCCGCAAAATCGGTTTCTGTCTAAGAAAACTAGTTCATCTTCTCATTCTATGCTCTGAGGTCCAATGCAAAAATGTACTCCTCCCTCTCCTCCTTGTTTCTTAGCGGTCTTCATTCTATCCTTCCATTCATGCCCCCAAAAAAACAATGAAGAGAAAGGAGGAAAGTATTGTAGAAAGGAAGAAAAGGAAAAACAAACCCCCAGCATTTTCAAGCAGAACAGCGGTAAACGCGCCTCGACCGCCTCGATCGTAAACCGCGAATCGGGACTTTCATATCCCGCAAAAAGTAAACAAGCCAACACATGCAGTCTTAACCAATGACCCAACTACCGGTAGAACATCAAGAGGCCGTCCTTCCCTGACATGCTTTACTTTCTCCCAAATCACAACCAGTCCCATGCACACACACGCTTCCCTCGCTTGCATTCCCCTCCCTCCTCACATTCGTTCCCAAACCATGAAATCAGACATACAAATATGCATGCATGCTAACACGCCAACGCGACGTCGACCCCTTACATCACCAGCAACCCCGCTCTCACTCACTCCCCTCCGTATTCACACCGCTTGCTTGCCCCTTTTCTTTTCTTCTCTTTCTTTTCCTTTCCAGCTCGCTTAACAGCGGGGTACGATACATTACATACAGTCCCTAAGGTAGGCATGCATGCAATATCCGCGAACCCAACCCCTCACATCATGAACTCCCACATTCCCACACTCCCACACACACACACACACAAACCACCCAACCACTCAATACCATAAGCAAGCCAAGACCCTACCCACCTACCTATTTTGTATCCCCGCCTCGTCTCAAGAAGCGAGAATCGTGAGACCTCGTACCTCAGTCCTGCCTACCCACGTAGACATCTATCTATCTCCCCAAGCAACAAGGAAGAGAAAAGGCTGGTACGTGTGGCAGGCAAAGATAAAGAGAAAGTGAGAGGAAGCGAGGAGGATAGGAAAAAGGCGGGATGGAGGATCTATGTAAACATGCGTTGCATATGTCACTCGACTACTTTGGCTTTGCTGGACAGCGCGAGGCGATACAATGACAATCCCAGCGTTTAGAATGAACTGTATATACCTTGATGAAATGAGTGCTTTAGAGGTATTCACTTAATCACTTAGTGAACGTCGTCGCCTCATCCTCAGCCTCATTCCCAGCCTCATTCCCAGTCTCATTCCCAGCCCGGCCTCAGCATCAAACCGTATGCTACACCCAACACCCAACACCCAACCCTAACATACCTAACACATCCGCCCCTCCCTCCTTCCTCCTTCCCATCTGCAGTGTTTATACAACGGGTACTGTACGTGTAGAATCGCCTACCTTCCCTACCTTCCCTCCCTCTCCTCCATCCGCCGATGAAGTACATAGCATAAGAGCACATCGGATAGCACAACGTTTCTTTGGGACCTCGTCAGCTGGACCCCCTCGCCCCTCGCCCCTCCTACCCCATCCTCTCTCTACCCCATCCTTTCTCTACTAACCCAGCCCAACCCAAGAAATGGTAAATTTAAACGGGTATCATCGTGCAACCTCCTCCCCTTCTCCTCTCTTCTACCACTTCCTTCCCTCCCTTCCCCTCCCCTCTTTCCCCTGCCCTCCATGCCCTCCCCTCCCCTCCACTGCACCCACACCCACTCCCACTCCACCCTCTCCCTCGTCCACTCCCCATGTATCTATCTCCCCAAGAACCTCTCCCAAGAACCCTTCCCAAAACCTTTGCTCTGCGCGAAATCTGACTTCCCACCCCCAACCCCCAACCCCCAACCTCCCACCTCCCACCTCCCACCTCCCACTTTCCCACCCACCTATCTATCTCCCCACCCCTCAACGAAAATCAGCATTGCATATAAGGAAGGAAGGAGGTAGGTGCCTAAGGAGGAATCAAGTCAGTTGATATAAAAAGGTATAGTATATATAGTATACAAGGTGAAAAAGCAAGAGGGAGTAAGGTAACGAGAACAAGGAGAAGGAGATGAAATGAAATGATGAATTGGGCTTTAGGCATTGAATTTTGAATTTGATTGATTGATTGATGGCTTTGTATTTGTTTTGACTTTCACTGTCTTCTTAATCTGCAACTTGCATCCGCTGGTATGTATGACTTATCCATCTCCCCAAGATTCTGGTCGGACATGCAGAGCTCAAAGGCCCTCAGATTTCCCTTTCTTGCCCCCCATTCATTCCTTTCTCATTGAGTCGTGGAAATTTCAAGGTTTGGTTCCGACTTGTTGCTCGAGGAGATAGAGATTTTCGATGTCCCAGTAACTTGATAGCCTTCCAGATCTCGAGATTCTTTGGTGATATGTCCCGCTCTCACAAGCCGGTAGTTCTGCCACGTTCTTCTTCTCGTCCACAGAGCTAGCCAGCAAAAACAAACACAAAGCCATTCCACGTCGTCCACCCGTCTATAACTCCCCATCCTCTCCCTTCCGCTCCTCTCCTCTCCTCCCCTTTCTTTTCCTCTTATTTTAGACTTATGGTTTAGTGACTCTTAAACCCCTTGACAAAGAACTCCAGACATGTAAACCGCCGTTCCACCAGTTGAAATCCCCTTTCAATCACTAGGGTAAAGCCCGTTGTCGAAGGCCCATCCGAAAACCGTCCCATCCCATCCCGTTCGGTTTCGATACCCAGTCCCATAAATAAAAAAGTCTCGCCCATGGAACCCGGGATCAGAAAAGCCCGTGTATATGTTTTAATCCCAGTCCCGTGCCCCCATCCGATTTCCACCAAAAAAACGCCAGCCAGCCGGACCCAAATGCAAGATGATGAATGCATACCAAAATGCCGCTAATCGTATGCTCGCGACCTCCTGAAAGAGGATTATATGATATACCGAAGTGAGTCCCAAAATTGTTGCATGTCGCCGCCGCGGTTAGAATTGAAAAATTTCTGTTTTTACACCCAGGTAGGCGAATAGCCTGTCTTGGTCCACTTTGTTCTCTCCTCCATCAATCTGCCAGGTCAAATCCACGGCTCGATCGCTTACGCTTCTTCTCTCCTGATCCATGGTGCCACCAAGTCCAAAACTCCCATGAGAGGGCAGTTGGCAGCAGGGTATATTTTGTACAAATTTTCGGTTCTTCTCTCCTCATTCTTTCGACGGATTTTCACAACGGCCTTGGCGAATGTCCATCTTTGCTCAATGGCCGCAACTGGCTCCCGTTCGAGCCCTGCGAATTCTTCATCGTGTTCTTCCGGGTCAGTTTCGCATAGTGAAGTCCACAGGCATTGCACAATGTCCTGGCACCATCTGGACCTCGTCTCCATTCTGGAGTTTCCGCTCGATTACAGCTGTGACAGCGACCTGGGGGTGCGGCTCTCTGCAAATCATGACGTTAGTCATTTGCTTTTGAGATAGTTAGGTTTGGAATGAAAACATGGTTCGGACCTACCCCTCGACGCTTCTTACTCTCCGGGCCATAGCCCCCATGACTCTTCATGTCATCGTACAGTCCATCATCATAATCGCTTGGACCTCTACCACCTTGTTCACGCATGCGTTGGTGGGCTGTATGTTGAGCTTGCTCGTAGATCATGGCTTTCATTTCTTGGAGTAGATGCGTGATAGATTCGTTGTGACGGATCATCTCATCCACCGACTCCAAAGACGGCATTCGATCTGGGATAATGTTCACGGATTGTTGCTGTTCTTGGGCTATGGCATTGTAGTGTGCGGACCAATGATCAATTGCCACACTGTTCTTGTTGATCTGAAAATGTTAATCTTTTGTAGTCATCTCTTTGAAACGGCGACGTACCTGGGCCAAGTTGTCTTCAAAATCATACACCTCCAAATTTCTCTTCAAGCCCTGTATGAACTCTTGCTTTTCCGCCTTTTGAGGCTGCCACAGCTCTTTTATTTCACGGGGATTGTGGGGTAGGTAATGGGGTTGATTGAATATTGGATGTGGGCCATTCTGTTGCATAGGACCGGGACCATGTCCATAGCTGAATGGCTGTGGTGGAGGAGGCGGCGGTTGTTGGTAACCATTCGGTGCCCGTTCCTGAGCTCTGTGATCTTGCTCATATCTTGGTTGCTCGAATCGAGGAGCGTATGGGTTGTGAGGAGCGGGGGCAGCTTGAACGGCTGACAACGAGGGATGTCTTGGGGCTTCCGGAAATGGATTTGAGCCTTGTTCAGGTCGGGAGAACGGGATTGATTGTGGATGGACAGGCTGAGGAGGGGATGGCTGCCTAGGTTGTAAGGGAGGTTGTGGTGCTGCGTATTGTGGATGTTCTGGTGGAGGATATGATCGGGGTATTTGTTGCCCTTGTTGGGAGTATGGCAATTGTTGCGACTGCGGTACCGCAGAAATCGGAGAGGTATATTGACTCGGTTTGGGTCCACCGGTTAACGCTTCGTGTAGAGAGGGTAAAGATTGTCTATGTAATTGTGATGTTTGTATTGGAGGTGGGGGTTCCGTGTTGTTGTCCGAAGTTCGTCGAGACTCTGGAGGGGAGATCAAGCCCGAGGCAGAGGACCCTGGTCCACCCCACGTATACGGAGGGGGAGCTTGCGAATACATTGAGGCAGGACTGACAACTGCGGTTGCAGCCATTGTAGAGGTTGTAGAGTATGGGCGATCGTTGTTGATGTAGTCGATTTTCTCGCGGTTGATTATCGAGTGTATGGCACTGCAGATAAATGTTAGATATGGCGCATATCGTCAATAAAGTGGGGGATGAGGGCAGACGAACCTTTGTCTGGCGCTTCCGTCCAGTTTCTCCATTACAAGATCTGATCTGAAGAAAAAAGGGATCCTCAGATGAGAGGTTCGGGAAACGTGCGTGTGCGGCAGATAATATCGTGCTGCTGCCGTTCCCGATGCGTGTTCCCGTTACACCAATTCACCCAAACATCTGCAACTGGCCCCTCAGCTCGAGTATCGGAGGTTGGTCCTTATGGTCGTGCAAGGTGTGCTGGTAGTGGCTGTGGGTGGTTCGGACTGGAATGTGCAGCGGTTATGAGTTCTGGATTGGAGCAGCTAGACTGTTTCAGGCGTCACGGAACAGATGAGACTTGAGGAGTCGAAATATTTGATTGTCGAGTCAACCGAGGAAAAGTAGGATCTGCCCGCGGGATGAATATTGTTGTTGGGTTCGGTTCTGGCTTTCCAAGACACAACTCCTAAAAAATATGTAGAACCGTGGCGCTGTTGTTCTTCTCTGCGCCAGCCTTGGGTAAATGCGAATGAGATCAGATGCGATCCAGATATGGGCGCTCAATTCGCTCAAAGTACTTCCCGCGATCACCTCTGGGTGCTTTGCATGGACGGGAGGCCGGAAGAGATCTTCGATTCGATTCGGGGCAATCTCGAGCTGTCTCAGGGTATTGGTCGTCGATGATGTCTTAGAGATATGATAGCGGTGCCGTGCTTACTGCAGAAAGATGGAGGGAGGAGATGAAAGGGTGTGGCGAAAATTGAAGATTGAGAACGTTCGGGACGTCGACTAGCTGGAAATCTAGCTGCGAGGTGAGAAAAGGAAGGGTCCAATGAATGCAGCGTATAATACAGTCGACACAGTTCAAGACGCAAGATGCCCCGAGGGATTGTTCTTGGTGTTGATGTTTGTTGATGTTGACGTTGCTCCAAAACAGCAACAATTCAATAATTGACACAAGAGAACATAAGAGTGTAGTCTGTGAACAGCGGCGCCTCTGATGTAGGGAGGGTCCCTCTCTTCCTTCGGTTCGATCGATCCTCAGTCGATTCCCTTGCGTTCCCGATCTAGATCTGGTCTGGGGAGGGGGAGGGGGAGAAGCCGGCCGAGGTGAAGTGTACAAAACAAGGAAAGGAGGCGGCAGTTTAGAGTTCGAGACAGGACAGACGAAATACGAAAGTATTTCGATGTTTGATCTGTGACAGGTGCGGATGACGGAGCCCGGTGGTAGTTTGATGCAGCGCTGGTGATGATAGTCTATCAATAGGAGGAATTGGAAGGCCACGAGCAGTGGTAGTAGGAAGAGGAAGAGGAAGTGGTAGTGTAGTGGCAGTGGTCGAGCTAGCCAGCCGGCCGTCGAATCCGTCGATATCTATGATGAATGGGTTCGCGCGAGCTGTCGACGGACGGGCTGACGGGGAGCAGGGAAGGAAGCACTGACTGGACTGGGGGCAGGAGAGGAACTGAGGGACTTGGAGGCAGCAAGGTAGACCGACAAGGTTGATCCTTGACCGATAGACGGACTGAATGAACTCTACTTTGTACTTTGCAATGGGAGGGGACGACTGGGGTATGAGTGGATATGGAATCTCTCTGGATGGACATGGGGGGGATGAGAGCATGCTGTTGCATGGTTGCATGGTTGCATGGTTGCATGGGTTGCACGAGTTGCATGGGTTCTTGTGGAGGGAGGAGGGTTTGGGTAGGGATAGAGGACGATTTGATGCAGATACCAGATACGTGACAGGGAGAGGAGAGGGGGAGGGGTTGAAAGGGTGTGGGATCGCATGGCCAAGCTTGCAGAACGGCTCGCACTTTGAGTTGAGACAGAGAAGAGGATGAGGAAGGGAAGCTAGGCAAGCACACACTAGAAGGTGCAATACTATTTCAATCGGAACGTTACAGTACCAGGTATCAATAAGGTATGGAATGTTTGGAAACGAAACAAACATGAACCCTACAGGATCGCGTACGATATGTGACAGCTGTAACTGTAAGTAATCACGATGCTTAGCGGCAAGCAAGTCTCCATGGTCCTGGTGGTCGGTCTTCTCCCATATTCCAGATTGGCAGTCTCTTTATATATCCAACGGCTTTACAATACAACCCTCTCTCTCAATCTTCTCTCGGTTCCGTAGGGGAGGTTAAAGCTCGTCGCCCTTCTCAAGCGAGTAGAGCAACGCAACCCAACCCTCATCATGTTCATCCATCTACCGCATCACCATCTCCGGGCTCAGATCAGATCTCTTGCATCGAATCGATCTAGAATTAAACTTCATCGATCGCTACCCTCCTCGCCAGCCCGCTTGTCGCTTCTGTCCGGTCTCGTCTGAGCCCAAACATTCAACCAAACTATCCAAGAGCCAAGACCCAGATTATGATACGATGCGATATCACCAGGGTGACTCCTGGAGACAGCGTTGGCTGTCAGGTCAGGGGAAGAGAAATGGAAGACCGGGGAGGAAAGGAAGGGTGGCAGGGTGGTCGAGACGCTACAGGGATAATGGTGGATGTAACAGGGGAGTGAGGCTTGGGCAGACAATACAGTCTCTGTCCTTCGCTGGTAATTAATCGATAATATGAGAACAGATGGCCATATTCTTTTTCTCTGTTCATCTACAGAAATATATACATACATCCATTCGTCTCGATCACTAGTGCGTACCAAATCATACTTTCTCGGTGAGGTGCGGGTGGGTGACATCGGGCGGGTCAGCCATGCCCAATCCAGCAAGGCGCCAGAACATTAAGGGACGGACGATCGAGACGATGGATCGTGCGCTACTCCTTAGCTGCTTAAGTCTAAGCCTTTACGGGAAAGGGACAGCACTAGTGGCATATCAGGGATAGGTATTTGCTTGATTCAAATCCCGATCGTTGGATGCATGCGCTATCGTGTTTACTTTCCTTTCAAGGGGGGAGCTAAGTGGTAGCATGGCAGTAGTAAGGAAATGAGTGACGTTGAGGAATAGGATTGCTCGGGGGGGATTTATACCATGCTTTACTCAGAGTAATACCACGAGGAAAGAAAGAGAATTGGACGCTGGAATTTCCTATGTAGGCAGTCTTGAGGTTACTCTTCTCACTCAGCTCAGTAACCTCAACCCATTTCAACGACTCAACCAAACCAAGAGAGACCCTGAGGCTCTCGAGTAACATAAACCGAAACTCAAACTCAACACGCGATCCATACTTCCTCACCTTTTATCATACCCTGCCCTGTCATTCCTGCGTACCCGTTGCGAGAAACACCAATCAATCAACATATCTAGTGCATACGGAGGTAGTGTTTAGTATTTCCTTTCACCCCCTTGTCGAAACCCCCATCGTGTATCTGTACCTGTACTGTATCGTCTTCAATCTCTCCGCATACATCAAACACTACATCAGAAGCCAGATCTACAATTCAGATCTCCGAGATCTTTACCCTGTCTTGTTCATCGTTCCCGAGATCGCTTTGTGCTTGTCCGAGAGATAGGGACAGAGAGGGCGAGAGGCTTGACGTGTATTTATCTGTCTGTATGATCAGCAGCATCAGCTTGAGCTTCAATGAGAAAACTCGTATATATCTGCCCAACTGAACCAAATCAAGTAAATAAACACTTAGACACTCACCTGAGAGACTCTGAATTACAGTACAGCCTCAACTAATATTTCCCCTCACCTGATCCTCTCATATATTCTAGCCAGTACTACAATGATATCCACGTTCGTGGGTCTTCAGCCATGCAACTGGCAAGCAGCACCTGGCATTCTCAGATCTCACGTTCATGCACGCATACCAGGCAAGGCATAGGTACCTCCATAAATCCAGACCCAACCAGCGAATGACAACCACATCCTCGCGCAAGGCTCAAGTACCACGACAGCAAGTACATCTCGTCACGAGCAGTGAAGCAGCAGGCAGTCTATGTGTCGTACCAAGCCAACCCTGACCCAGCGAGGCACAGCATCTGTAATCCACTGTTCGCTGTAATCTTATGATACAGGACGAGGCCAGTCAGTTGTTCCTTGTTAAGCATGCACGCTGGAAGCATGACCAGATTTGATGAAGCACACGGCGATGCAGTCCACTTCACTGTATCTCGGGGTTTTCTAGCTGCTGCATCTCACTGTACTGTACTCCTCCTTTTCATTGCAGGAATGCTCAAAGCTCTCTCCCCCTCACAGTGTACGCTACCTAGAGTATATGACCATATTAAAAAACAATTTGCTTCGTCCAAAGTAAAATCTAGTCATGTTTTCCCTTCTCCTCCAGTAGGCAGTTTTACAGACTCACAGACTCCAAGTTACCTCCAACATTCAGAAACATCCCCATACCTCTTATCCAAAACAGTCCACCAACTCGCCAGATCCTTCCCCACAGCCCCAGCGCCCATCCACACTCCCCATGCAAGTCCATCGTTCCACAACGCCACCACCCGCTCAATCCTGCCCAAACCATCGTTCGCTCTCCCCTCAAAAAAACGAAAAGAGTCAACAGCAGACGAGAAGGGGAAGAAAAAGCAGCGAAAAGAGTGCTCAATTAGGATGTTAGAACGCCAGGCTATACCACGCCGGGACGTCCGTTTCGTACGGAGTATTATATTTTATGGCTAGTTAGCCAGCGTTTCATCGAGCTCAGAGGCTTCATATAATGAAGAAGGGTTATTTGCCGAGATCTTGATGATGAATGCTGTATGGTACTTGTACCTCGAGAGAAATAAATGTCAAGAATACCCTATCCGTCCACTCTTGTATCCCGTTACTTTATAACAGCAGTCGTCAGTCTCCTCTCCTCTCGTCACATCACATCACATCACATCACACAGCAAATCTCAGCGTGCTGTATCGCCAACCACATCCCTGGGATTTTGTCGTCTCACAACAAGCAAACAGCCAGGTGAGGTAACAAGGAAAGACCAAGTGACCAACGCAATAAATACTTTGGTAGTTGGGGGATTTATTGTTAATTCTGTGTCTGTGCGCTATTCTGGTGATTTCTGGAGGTTTCTACTCTAGGGGGATTGTACAGGGGGTACTACCCAATGATAAAATTATGTTAATTCGCCGCTTTTCAGGCCCAAATTCAAGACTTTCAACATGGAATCCTCATTGAGTGTACCTACGCCAAAGACTCCAACAAAGCAAACCTCTCGCGACGAACGATTACGCTGTCAAACCCTCTTTTTTGAAGCCGGTTGGACTCAAGACCAAATCGCCCTCTAATTAAACCTTACCCGGCGTCAGGTTCAATACGTATTATCAACTCGATTGACACCTCAAAACCACCGTCGAGGTTGTAAACCTCACTTGAATACACCTCAACGAAAGCGTCTGATTCAATGGGTTACTGCCTCAAAGATGTAAAGATGTGATTACAGCTAAAGGAGGCCCTACAAAATGGTAGAGAATTCAATAAAAGCAGCATTGCCAAGTATCTGATCAGCATGGGGCTCGCATGGACTAGAATTGTACACTAAATACCCATAGTACGAAGTAGTACAACAGCAGTCTGGTCCGGCCAGCTTATCTGTTACAAATGGAAAGTACTGTAGATTCTTCACCGTCTCTCTCTCCTAAGCAGTATAATACAGTAACTTGCATCTCCATATCAGATCTTGACGAGGTCACCCACGCACCCTCATCTCTTCTTCCACCTCACTCCCCAAAACCAACATTGATCCCAAGAACAGGGGTACATCCACATCATTAAGATAGCCATCAAGTTTGCCCGTCTTGTTTCGTTTCGTTTCGTTTCGTTTCGTTTCGATTCGATTCAACCGGTGGACTGAACGACCCCACATGCCGCGAGGTAACTCCACCTTAATGTAACGCAAGCCAGCTCACAATTTCGACATCTCCATACGAGTCAAAACCCGGACTCCCTCGGACTTGAGAAGAACATAATCATATATCACTTACTTCTTCCAAGCTCTCAACGGTTTCTTAACCCATCTTCAAGTTTCCAGTTCCAAGGATTTGGTTCTGCTTCAGCTCAAGAGGGAGGAGGTAGAATCACATTCATATACGAGCCCCTCTTCCTGATTCGATAACACCACTCCTCAGCTCATCTTCCCACCTACGCTTTCATTCGTCTATTCGTCCCAGTAAATGCACGCAGTGAGATGAGATCAGATAGATGAAAATACGCACCCAACCCAACCAGCTGCATCGCATGTCTCGGCTCGGGTACTCAACAAGCGACCCGTCTTGCATTGACAGCTTACTGGCTTCCAAACTTGAGATCTCCCAGGCTCGCAGACATCAAGTCGAACCGATAATGTGATTGTTACTGTACTCTGATTCGATGATCCATTGTCCGTTGTCTTGTGTAACATTCCTCCCTTATTCCATGTACCGCGTTGCCGCTGTCGTATTACTTGGCGGCCGACTCAGGAGTCAACAGCACAGGCGATGGTCTAGATCTGAACGAGTTATCAAGTCTCCAAGTCTCCGAGTCTTACAATTACCGGTACGAGTAACGGTATCTTTAACATGACAACAGAGACATGACCTTTTACCTTTGACCTTCTAGCTGAGACAGAGGAGAAATTCGTGATACATGGGCTACAGAACACCACCCGTAAGATCTCATGCACCCTCCACTCCCATATGCACCCATCCACGAGATCTCCATCTCAAGCTCGTACACAAACCACTAGGGGCTCACCAAAGCCGCCTCTATCCAACCCGCATGATCTTGTCCTCCCCGACCTCCGACTGAGATCAATATCCTACCAACGGCGAACCGCCCATTTTTTACCCACCATACAATGCATCTCAAGCCTATGAAGGTACAGTGCACATATCGAACCATGCCCGCCTACCCGCCACTTGCAACCTCGGAGGGTACCGGCTCCTGTGTGATGCGCTGTATTGTACTGTGTTGTGATGTGGTGCTGTACTCTGCCGCTGTCAGCTGTCACTGTACCCGTGGTACCGGTGTTGAATTCCATTCGCGGTTTTACTTTCTTTTCGTGATGTCTTGCGCAGTATTGTTTTTGCCAACCCCGCGAAGCTTTCGAAGCAGCCATCCGCAGTCTGCCCGTCCACCCGCTGTCAGGGAGTGCCACGCCACGCGGTATCCATGGGTACACCCTGTTCTCCTCTTTTCATATCCATATCCATTCCCATTACCTCCACTCCACAAAAGTCAGTGACATTTAAAAAACAGGCTACTTTATTGAACAGTGTTTTAGTAAAGTACTCTAGCAAGTAGCCGTCACCGTAGACCTTGACCAGGCCGGCGGTCCAGAAAATCATACGATCTCACCATATCACAGCATCGATCTTGACTTAAGACAGACTCGACGACGGCGCAACTTCCCTTTCCAGAGACCGTTTCCGAGATTCCATCTAACCGGTGAGGCGAAAGATGTAACCGTGCGGTTACAAAACCCATGGTAGAGATTCGATCGCCGATTCTTATCATGGGCCAGGCAAACCCCCGCCCTGGAAAGGAGATCTCTCAGAGATAATCGAGATGTGCATCCTTGGGGTGGGGGTATATAGCTTTTGAGATATACCGTTCAGAACCAGAAACTCGAACTCAATTGAAATCAGTGAACTAATTGTTGCGTGACGCAGTTATGAAAATATTGGAGGGTTGCAGAGACAAAAGACGTCTCATTTAGCATTCTACTAGTCCTCGGTAGCACTTGGGCCGCACTAAGTAAATTCTCCTACTCAGAGTCCCTGGACAATCGAGACAGCGAGGTTCATCCATCGACCATCTAACACACTACGGAACAAAACCATCCCATCTCACCTCATCGACTTCAACAACAAGCATCACCCATCCAAGCAACCTGGCCCAAACCCAGCACTTAACACAGAAATAAATCACTATAAATCTCACAGTGCATTACCTCCGTATCTCACGCATCGGAACAAAGAGTTTCACTCGCGGCCAACGGCACCTAAACCAGGTCTCTCAGGCGCCGATCAAGACCTCCAAATCGTCGGTACGCGGCCAGTCGCCCAGATGACGATTCAGAGAAGCGGTAGAGATAGCGCCGTTGGATCTCTCGATAGACTTTTTAGCCAAACTCAAACTCTGCAATTGTTGGTAACTACTTCGTACTAAGGGCAATGATAACGGAATTCTAGGCCGTGCGTACACCCATGTAATTGAGATACTTGGCAATGTTGCTTTACATGATTTTCTTAGTACTTTGAATATCATTGGGTGTACCCCTAGTTTAGTACCCTTGTAAAATAGAACCTTCTACTACGTACTCGAATCGTGCATAGACGTAGAATCCGTTATCATTTCACCATGTACGAAGTATTTCCCTTTCGGCTCGGCTCACGGTCCCTTTTGCAAACGCTCAATCCTGTAGAGGAAGCTAGGACGGAGTAATTTGGGGCTTGCTGGCTGGCTTGGTGGTGGCTGACGACCAACTCATTCACTGGCTACGACCGGCTGTGACATCCGTTAATGCTCCGAATGTTGTTGGTGTTCTTCACCAACAAAGGACCAAACAATTCGATATGCGGCTATCACTCACTCATTCTCACGCAATACATACTTCCTGCTATTGCCAATAAGTGGCAAATACGAAGGAGGAAAAGACTTTCCCTTCCCCTCCCCTCAACTACAAACCTGAATACTTTCCAGCCCAAAAGAAACATGAAAACCTCCAAGATCAGAAAAGATCTCCATAGCATTAGCCTTTGCGATGATCTCAGCCATGGGGGCCACCCTCCCCTTTCACTCCCCGATCCCGTCCAGAACCCAGACCAGGTATATCCCCAGCCTAGCGGCATGAAATCGTACGATCTCGGATGCTCAATGCTGCACGCTAGACAAGGATGCTACGCTCGCATCCTGCATGCAGGCCATGCGTGGAGCAGATGCCGGTCCGGCACGGCACACCAGTTTTCTCTCCAGTTGTCAGTAAGTTCTCGTTCTCCTCGACCTTCAGCTCGGAAATCGTCATCCAGTTACAAGCTCGCATGGGAGTCAAGATTTGTGCTCCTTCTGCATATCCCTGACTCGTTGGTACGACTGTGATTTCAGCCAGCAAATGTCTCCTCTCCTCTCAAATATATCAAACCAAGCCCGACTGAGCAATGAATTGGCTTGGCTGGCCGCCTGTCAAAAAACCTTCGCAAACCACCACCACCTTCACTTCGCGAAAGTCTTCGAGAGCTCCGGACTCCCCTCGCATACATGCCTGTGTACCCATGTCTCCATCAACCATTCCAACGGAAGCGTCTCATCGCTCGATCGTATGCATATTAGAACCCTGAACCCAGTCTCCATGATCCCAGACCAACAAGCCCAGTTCGGTTCCCAACGCCTCGTCTCCCTTGTCAAGCAAAATGTGGGTGGAAAATGGGAACAACGGGGATATCACTGGGGCAAAGCAGAGGCACAGCTCCACGATACCCCTCGAGTGCGGTGCCGTGCAATCCTTGAGATTTCATCAGAGATGAAGCAGATTTCCGCCATAGAACCTTCTACTCGGGACGCCATGCTTTCTCCTCGGAAAAGTCATTAAACTTCCGGCCAGAAGTCATCATGCAGTGCCAGGGCAGAACCGGAAGCAGAAGCAGATTGAAATCACCCCACGCTCTAGACTCGACAGCGAGGCTGGCGGTCAAGATCCTTCTGCGATCAACTGGCTGGAGCTTCAGGTTGTATTGGCCAGCCAGAAGCCTGTAAGAAGTCACAAACACACATTTGGACCAGCTGACTTTACTGAAGTCTCTCACCAGGACCCATAAGCTCGTTAAGCTCGTCCCAAAGAGATGCATCAGCACAGTTCCACTTCAGCGTCAGATCCACCTCAACCGCAAATCTTTCCATCTCACGATCTCATCCCCTGCTAGATTTTGTCGCGCGATGATTCTCCCGGCTTCCGGAACACGCAGGTTGCTCAGGCTGCCCTGTCAGGAAGAATGCATCTCCAACCCTATAAGCGCGCTCAGGATGAGCCTGCCGCAGTGAACAGACTTCTCCACAGAGCAAAGCATGCACATCAGAGATAGACGACACAAGCCGCAAAGGTTCAGCGACAAGCAACAACCTAACTGCCGTATCCCACGGACCACGAGACCACGAGTCCATGCGACGACGTTTTCTGTCAGGGCTGCCAGGAGCGGAAAGCAACGTCTTTTTGAATCTATCATTTTTACTTTGCAAGTCTGCCAAACGAAACACTCCGATGTCACTTTATATCATACGGTGGTCCACAGAAGTACTTTGGTAGTCGGGGAAATAACTGTAGCCAAGACTTCTAGAGAGTTCTTCGGTAACAGGGGAAATTGTTCAATAGGGTTTCAAAATTCTGAGTATCATTCCCTGCTTAAGTTAGAGCATCACCACCTGCATTGACAATAATCACCCGGGCGACGAAGTAAGCCACAGACCTGACAACGATGCGCATACTGCATCTTGCTCTAAGTCAAATTTGTCAAGTCCTTCCAGAAGTCAATCTCCAGAGGTCCTTGCTCAAAACGATCTCGAGATCGGCACCAAATGATCAAGGATATAGAGTAGTTTGCATCACCTCACGCCATCTCGCATCCCTTTTGAGGAGAGTTCCACTGTTTGATCGACTTTGGTCCCTGCTTTTATACCCCCCCTGAACTATATTTCGCATCGGAACCACAGTGCTGACTAGCAGCAATCTCAGATCCAACGGAAACATACCCGAACAAATGCATACATGTGTCCATGCGTACTTGTCCTACCAAACCTTCTGTCATTTCGGAGCGTTCTTTCCTGCGAAAGGGCTGCGAATTTTCGCTGCTCGTTTCGCCTCTTCCTTGAATTTCTGCTCTTATTTGTACTACTTCCTTCGACAACTTCGCCGCACAGTCCCTCCCCTTGCTCCTTTAAAGTCTTCAACGAGACAACGAGGAGGAGGAACGACAAGAGGCTTTCTTTCAAAATCGTACGAGGGCTACCTGACACAAGTGTACTATTTCCAGCTTTGGGCGAGTGGGCGAGTTTCGATTGATGAAGTCGAAACTTAAAGACAACCCAAAAACAGAATATCAAAAGCCTTACCAAAACTTAAGCAAAGTACTTCTCCACATAGCAGCCCCACGGCACCTCCCTGAAAGCTGGATCAACTCGATGTAACCCTTCGTCAATGACCCACTGTGGGGCTACTCAATCTAGATACAGATCTCCAAACTCCAATTAAGGCAAGAAACAATCGATCTGGCGATCTCGCCCATCCATGGTGGCATGATCCAACCATCAGCTCGGGGCATCTCATCTCATCCCTCACGGCCATATTTCCAATGCTAAGGCCTCGCCCTTCCCCTGCCTCAACCTCTAAACCCCCCGATTTCTCCTGCGCGATATATCACCTCAGTGAAACATATGGACGTCAGCAACCACTCACAGCACAACCGATACGGATGATCAATATCTTACCAAGATAGGCACCATCCCCGCGCCGCCCGCGCGCCCTCTAGCAGGGTCCACGAGGTAATATATTCCGATGCAGACATCTCTGTTTCAGTAGGGATACGAAGCATGGAGCCATTGCTACCCAATGAACCTGCCTGAGCTGAGCTGAGCTTCAAGGACCGTGCCGCTGCCAACCATGTCGGGCTTCAGGCAAGGCAGGGAGGAGAGGTGGTGATCAGGTCACGGACTTATTTGGTTGTCTTGCAATTCTCGTCGAGCCGTTGATGAAAGGAAGTTACTTGGCCATGGCTTGGGTACACAAAATGCTGGATCACATCGGTTATGAACAAGCATCACATCGAATATCACCCACTTATCGAAAAAAGGTATCCGAGAACTCGGAGTACAGACCAGACAACGGCCCAGAATTACGTGCCAAGTTCGATGTGTCGAAACGAAACAAGTTCGGTACTCACGTTCCACAACGTGAGATGAAAGCCATCTTCCTCCGATCCTCACTCCGTTCTCGCAAAGCTAATGTACGGTATGAGTGATCACCCGTACTGGTCCAGCAGTACGATACAGCAAGTAAGCAACCGAGTAAGTTCGGACAAACGCGGTAAACATCTCCTCCCTTCACACCTACCACCCACGAGAACACACATGCCACATACTCCCCATCATTAAATCACGAGGCTCAAGCCTCATGTCCAATTCATGTGTTGTAACCCGCGGTGTTCAAAGAGGCGTACAGTCCAGGTTCTTATTTCACGCCGCCAAGTTAATCTCTCACCTCTTCAGCGCCTTTACCACTAGTTCGTTGGTTGTGTATAGATGTGCTTTTTATTGTCGGCAGAATTCACTCTGGCCCGTCCCGTTCGCATCAAAACGCAATTTTGTGTAATCTCTACAATATCTGCCGAGTCTGAGACACTATTCGCAATCTAACTCGATGATGAATTTCTTGTGCCGGGGCCGTCATGGCTTGTTGCCGTCTTCTGGAGTGTTCCATGGGAGCCCAGGGTCTGATATTTACTTTTGCTGAGGAGCTTCAAAAGTCCTTTCTCGTCTATCAGGTCCCAGAAATGTTTACGACAAGCATACCCCGCTTATCTTTCTTTTGATTACGCTGAAGAAAGCAAGCGCTCGTTTGAACTTATAAGCATGAAAGAAAAGCTAGGCCCTTCACAATCCTCCATCGCACAACCTACCTCGCAGTGCACAAAAAGCGAGACTAAATACCCCCGCCTCGAGTTCAATGCTCGCGACTATACAACAGCATTTGTTCTTCGAAACTTGTCAAAATCTAGCATACAGCAAAACAACTTCTTGCGCATTTAGTTGTGTACTTTTCATTGTTTCAGAGTCGGAATAATGTCTTGTAATTGTGGTGTGAAGAGGGGGGTCGCTTATTTAGTCTCGCTTTTTGTGTCCACTGCGAGACAACCAAATATCAACACATCTATTTCTCCCTTAGTATGCACGCAAAATTTCCTCGTATCTTATTCACCACACTCACCGCCAAGATCTCATCACATATGATACAGTATCTTCGGCAAGATTGGGTGTCATACTTGCTTTTTCCCTCCTCAACAGCGCCACCCCCGGCAGCTCTTTCACATCACCCACCTTCACTCCATTTCTCAACGCCTCAAATGCCTCCGTCACACAAGCACTCCTTTTTCTTCGCTGCCACCACCACCTCACCCACATGTCCAGCACGCACGCCTGCAAGGGGAGCATATCCCACCACGTGCATGCCTCCCAGCGCCACCTTCAGCAAAGGGCAAAATCCGACTGAAAACTCCGTGTTGTTGCGTCGAGGTCAAGCTCACCGAAGGAAGTTATATCGTACGATTTTCCTACTTATCGTACTACACCACACCCCTATGCAACGGCCGGTCCGCTATCGTGGGATCTGATATGATACAGTGACATTAAGATATGATAGGTCTGAAAGACGTTCCGCCCGTACTCAAAGGACGTTGATTGGAATACAGAGTTATTGTAATCGAGAAAGTCCCGGGGAGTTGGACTTCTTGCACTTCATGCCAACAATCACTCACACCTGCTGCTTTGCGGTAATTCGATCCAAGTAATCTTTATGATTTGCTCCGAGGTCTTGAGCTCAAGTATCTCTAATCACGTTATTATGATTCTGCCAGGAATTTCGAAGCAGATGGTGATATTGATGCTAAATTTAGGAAATCGGTGGTTGACCTCCAGGGCAGTTCGTCGCGCAGAAGTAAATAAACATCAACGCTTCCACGCGGATGAAACGTGTCTGGAGACACAGGGAGTATCCTCGTGGCGTCAAGCATTTTGGCTTGTACTCCGTCTGTACAACTTGTATACACTTTCCTTTCTTCTCCTCTCTCCCCCTTTTCTATTCCAAGACTTCAGCGTTCTTCACTAACTTCCACAAATGCAGCTGGCGCTCGAAAATCCACGCCACCACACACACACACACACACAATCACAGCGAAACCTGCCCCATCAGCACATTCTCTATACAGCGCTCACTCAAAAAGCAAAATCAATCAATCCGCCTATTCAAGTTCTAGCGTCCATCAAAGGCCCGTGAGACTTCGTGGCGGTGGCGCACGGGATGTTGAAGGCGCCTCACGAACCCAGACGAGATTTTGTCTTCACGGGGGTATTGTCTCTCGCATCGTAGAATAGAAAGACGGCCTGTGAACTTAAAACGAGGATGCGACCCGCGAATGATCGGATCGGAATCGATCGATCGCTGCCGGAAGAGGGGATGGCGATTTAGTGATGATTCTAATGAGACAAGATGTTCAGCTTGGAGGGGTGCGGCTGACGACTTCTCTGTTCTTCGGTATGTCAGCATTACCAATACTGTGCCAAGGCGGCCCAGATAATCGACGAAGTCACTGGGCTTTTGTTCATCTTCCACATTCAGCTCGTTCTAGCGGTGGTCTCCGATGTAGTCTATTCTTCACTAATTTGCAGCACTTATCTCGTGAATAAAGATATTCCCAGCCTGGAACCATATCCTATCTAAGCCATCAACCACCAAGATGTCAACCCCTTGCACGCATTCAAACAAATGCTTCCAAACTCGCCCCCAGAATAGCCAACCACATCATGTCCTCTTCATCCCTAAAAGTCTCAGATATCAGCTAGCCCCTTCTCTTCACCCTCCCCTATTCGCGGTCTACTTTCCACGATACGCCATGTCTCTTTCTTCGCTTGTGTCGTCTAGTGTTACTCACCCGGCTTCTTGGGAATGAGGTTGAGACCTGCCGCTTCTCGATCTGCTGAAGGTGTACGAGAAGCACGGATCGGGAATGTAGGGAAAATCTCAGTTTTGTGTATTGCTAGACTTAAAGGAACTTACCCTCGAAGTAAATGAACTAGCAGATTGAAACATTAGAAACATCAATGCAACTGTCGGGGTCTCTTTCGTGAAGACTTAGCGAATAAAGTCTCTTCCGCGATTGAGTTAGCCGCTTTCACGGCTCAGGCTATTCAACATTCACCACAAGAGAAACAAGTTCAAAAACCAGGCTTCAAATACAGAATACAAGATTAGGAAGCAGATATTCAGAAGTATCGGTGATGGCACTGTGATTGCAAAGCAATACAACTTCAGTGCCGCTGATGACATACCGAGGTATTGTGACAATTCAACCTGCTCTTCAAGCCAGCCCTCTTTCCAATGAACAAAATTTACTCGCAAACAAATATCCTCCTTATCCCAACCATCACTATATTAGCTTTCAGGAGTTCCTCGATCTCTGAAGCCCGCCAGATCCTCAGTATGACACTTCCCCTATGTCAGGCTCCACTTACTCTCGCGTAAGCATGTCAACAAAGCTAAGCGACTCCCCCCTTTTTACTTTTCACTCACCTTTGAAACACACAAAACCCACTGCTTTCCTCACATCAACAAGAATATCGTTGCACTCCTCTAATTAAAAAAAAAAGAGATTGAGCATGTTGCTTATTGAGTGTGTAAACGTTGTTGAACAACACCACGGTTGCCCTGTCCTGCCCAGCCCAACTTTGCTCCTCCACTCCAGGCTTTGAACATTTGTGTAAGCACAGACGGAACTACCTATGCTAAGTAAACAATAGTTGTACGAAAGTATAGGATACCTTCATGAGCTTCTTCCCCATGGTCCTTACACCCCTCACTCAATGCCCTTCCAAAAAATCAATTGCATCCCAGAGCCCAGAGCCCAGAGCCCTATCTTCTAACAGCAAATATCTAAGAGACGTATCTATCTCAGAATGCAAAGTTAAAAACCCCTTCACTCCATTTCTCCCAAAGAACAATTTAAGCAGTGCCACCTTGCCCTATCCAGAACTCCATGTCAAGTTAGGTCAGAGTCAAAGTCAAAGTCAAAGGCCAAAAGGAACTGAAAAAGTCAATCCTAAAGTCAAATCTCAAAACTTCAGCCCACATCACATCTCTACAGTGGTAAGTTTAACTCCTGAAACTCAAAACAATCCAGGATGCAGAGTGCAGATGCAGGTTAAAATAAATGTGCTTGAGCTATCCCAAAAGTCAAAATTCAATACTGGACATGTCTCCGGAAGTTTTTCGACCTCCTGTCATCGAACGATCGAAGTTAAAATCTGCTCATTAAAGCAAAGTCAACTACTATAACCGAATGAAAACAGAAAGGTGGCAGCTTTAAAAAAAAAAAAATTTTGGCAAGCCCGATACACAACCCTGAACTGATATGGCAAACCCGCAACCCGAATCGTCACGACCCGACCCAGATTCCCGACACAAACCAAACTCGATGTCCCGACTACCAAAAGAACCAAACTAATCGATCAGTACCGATACTAAAATACGTCCTGTTTCGAGGTAACACAAACCATACATATATTGCCATAGACATGCAGCCCTTCCCCTTCTCCCTCTTCTACGCCAAATTCTAACCCCAACCCCCTAACCGCATGCCATGCCAGAACCCGTACCTCATTCCGATCGCACACACTCACCCTACCCAACAATGCCCAACCCGATCTCCTCTCCCATCTCCCCTCCCATAACTCAGCCTCGCCTCAAGTCAATCCCGATCGGAATGTCGATCTCCCGCGCCTCGTGCTGTGATCGTCTCGAGCCTCCTTCCCTTAGTTCCACAGCGCACCCAAGGGGCATAGGCTTGACCTGTTATACGACAACAGTGGGTTATTAGTTTGTTAATTGAATGGATGGGAGGAGGTCAAGGCAGTGGTGAGGATATTAGGAAGGGGGTGCACTCGGGGAGTAGTTAGTTGGAGTGAAAGTAAAATAGGTTAGAGGGAAAGCATGTCGAAGAATGGATCGGGAAGAAACAGAAACTGGTCGATGTCACGGCCGTAGGACATCCATGCATTTTCATGCTCTGTTGATAAACTGCAGTAACTGGGAAAGGTAACTGGATGCGGGCGTCGCATATCTGGCGCCAACTCAACAGGAAAAGACTTTCAATCATATCATGAATTTCTCATTTGCTCAGGCAGATCCAGATCCTCCGCCCAGCCCATCACGGCTCTACGTCCTTGAAGCACCTATCTACCTACCTATCTACCTACTATCCTACCCACCCGCTAAAGAAGAAGCCAGGTAAGAAAGAATTGATTGCAGTGCTTGACTCCATTCCATTCCATTCCATCCTAAACCCAACCAACCAGACCAGGAATTCAACAAGAGCAGAATAAACCAAAACTAAAAAGACAAAACACTATACATCGAACGCCGAAATGGTAAACGCGAGGAGTATTTTTACTCTAGCCCCGCAACCCGCAACCCCAGAAGAATCCGCCAAGATCAAATTACCCGTCGATCACCTGTTGCAGCAATTGTCAACTGTCGAGTAGCATGCTGTCTCCTTCGCCTTTGCTGTCATCGCCCATCTCACGTTTGGGTCCCACGTTCCCGTTGCCGTCGCTGTAGTATCCAGCTCCGGCACCACTTTCTCTCTCTGTGCCGACTAATCTCAACTCGCCATCTTCCTTCCGCTCAATGATGCCTTGTTCGAGAGCCCATCTTGCAAGCAACTTGTCCACGCCAAGTCTACCGGCTTCACCCTTCTCCATATGTCGGCCTACATGCTCGGTCCAGTCATCCCAGCTGCCAGTACCCTCAAACACATTGGAGCAATCGGGCTTGGGACATGCAGATCGCTGTGGTGGTTGTCGACGAGTGACTAAACAGCTGGCTTGCATATCCTTGACATGTGTTTCCCACTCCAATTGCAGTTTGCTGTCGCCCTTTGCAATGGCCTTCTTGATAGCAAAAGGAGCATGCATCCGACGAAGGTGTTGTGTGAAGAGATCCTTGCGATTGAACTCGTTACCTTTACCTTCAATGGTACTCTGAGGACAAGATGAACATCGGTAGTATGTGAGGCAGAGATGTTGCGAGGCAATATGTCGTTTCCATTCGTTCTTGGATCCGAATGTACTGGTACAGCCAGCGAAGGAGAAGGCGCAGGGGAATGGTCGAGTATGAGCAGCGGCAATGTGTTTTCGCAGTGAGGAGGAGTCTTTGAAGGGAGCATGACTACACAGAGAACAACGAGTGTCCTGTTTGGGACCTTGTTTTTGGATTGACCTCCGAGGCTTTGGCCGAGGCGAGTTGTACTCAGAATTGTACATTTGGTCTTCTCCACCAGAATCATTCTGATCTTGTGATGATGCAGACTCCTCTCGACCACTCCGCACCCCAGGGGAGTCTTCTGACGGTATGTGGGATTGATTTCGCTCACTGTTGGCATGGTCATGACTCAAGTGTCGAACATGACTTAGGGCCTTGAGCTGTTCTGCAGCTTCGTGCATCTCGACGGAGTCTTCAACCTCATCCTTATGATCTGGGATAGCAGGTTGATCCACGTTTTGAAATACCACTTGTGGCACCGGATTGGGTGTCCCCATTCTCATGCCATCTTGCCCCATGCTTTGACGCATTGGATCCTGTTGCATTGATTCAGGTCGAGGCTCATGACGATTCATGAGAGGAGTCGAAGTAGCAGCTTGCCGTGCCTCGAGGAGAATCTTGCCATCTTCAAGCTCTTTAAAGGTCGCGGTCTTTGCAATAGGGGAGATGCCGCCGATGAGACGTTGATATTCGGTCGTCATGTTATGCGAGTTTACGTAGCCCAAAAAGGCACAAGTACGGTCTGCAGCAACCACATTCCAGATTGCTATTGGCATAGAAACCAAGAGAACAGTTGGTGGGCCATGAAACATGCCCTCCACGGCTATCTTTGCTGCTGCAATAGGTGTGTTGAGAAGCCATTGCTTGAAGGAAGCCATCTCCTGACTTGGCTCGCCGAGGAAAGTTGTGCAGACCAGAGCTCTCATCTCTTCAAACGTCAGGTCGGAATTTGAGCTAATTTTCAGCAGTTGTTGTTCGTTGTGAAGACTTCTGGAGGGTAAGAGGTCGTTGTCAGGAGAACCCAAAGGAGAAGGCATCACAGAACCACCCGGTGGCTGTTGACCAATTGGCGAGATTGTTATGCTTTGCATTGCGCCCGGGGTCAAGGAGAAAACAACGGGCATTCTTTCTCGGCCTGGTGGAGGATTACTCGAACCATTGGTCAGGCCAGACGTTTGCAAGAACTTGTTGTGTTGCATGGAAATGATTTCCTCGTGCAGGCGTTGTGTGCTGAAAGGGCGACCACTTCCAAGTCTACTCAAGGCTTCGATGAGGTTGAACGTGAAAGAACGTGCTCCCGGCTCCTTTGTGATCTGATCAGGGCTGTATGCTGCAATAGCCTGCTTTATGCCATGACTTCCGGCGGTAGGGGCGTCGGCAACCGCACAAGTATCGAGGAGAAGGAGAATATCGGACTGGGCGTCCTCAAGAAGACATCTAACACCATCCCATTTAAGTTTAGAGGAATCATCTCGCGGATTGCTATCACGATATCAGTATAGGTCGTAAGGCTGTGAAATGTAACCTCACCAAGCCCAGTATAGATTATGATCTGTGCCTACAAATCCATATCCAACATAGTATACGATCCATAGATGATCTGGTCTTGCATATTCGAGGTGTTGTGCCATCTGCATGGTGAGTTTCATGCTTGGGTTCGGACAGCTGGGTATACACCAGGACTCAGTCCGGTAGTTGAAGCGCTCGCGGAAGAGCTTTTGAAGTTGCAACATATCCTGCTCAACGCTCAAATCGTCTTCCCATCGTAAGAGGAGCACTGAGACACTTGTGTATGGTGATTGATTCGCTTGCGCGTATATGAGCATCGCAGCATCTTGGAGGTGACGGGCGAAGGACTCGAAGTCTTTCCGCTCAGGAGGAGGTAAGGCATCTTGTGGAGGGGGTATGGCTTTGTAGTCAAATCGAGCTTGCTGCGGCTGTTTATTATATCAGTCTAAGTACCATAGTAAAGTTGAAGAAGAGGAATTACCTGTTCCTGAGGTTGTTCCGCGAGTTTCGGGGCGAGTCGACGTTTCTTCGAGGAAGGCTCCATGTCGCAAGGCGAACACAATCCGAGTCAACGACAGATAATTGGGGTCTGCAAATAGACAAGCGATAGCGCTGGTTGCGATGATAGGATTCTCGTGATGATTGAATGGCTTGTGGTTGTGGTGGAGATGGAATGAGTTGTGGTGTTTTGCAAGGCTGTTCACTGGTGCAGCCTCCTCTCGCCAGTTCGAGGCTGACTTTGGGCAAAAGTGATGGGGCTCAGGGCTGGGCTGGGCTGGCTTCCAAGTCGAGCCTTCCTCACAAGTACTCAGGCTAATTTCACGTGATACTGCGTATGACTAATGACAATGGAGCAGAGCCTTGTCATCTTTTGTTTGTTTACTTCAGAACAGAATATCAAAGCTTTCTCTTCTGTGTAACTTCTCATGCAGTTGTTTATTTGCGTTCACACGATCTGGATATCTGTTGAAGACACTCAAATCCATCTAGAATCTCCTAATTGGCGAGCTTTAAAAAGTAATTGTGTTTCATCCCTTCTCGGCAAGGCAGTCAGGAGTCGAGTTAGTAGCAACCTCACCTGAATGAGGAGATCACGCTGTTCGTAATTGCATCTACTTGCGACGGAGTAATTAAATCTGGTGTTTTCGCATCTCAAAAGGCAGCAAACTTATAACCAAATATCGGTTCGCTGCAGAATCGCTGCATGACACTCGAGTGGATGGCGGCAGATCTTGATTCCACGAGCTCGGAGAGCCATCGAAGTCTACCAAGACACAAATCCAGCCGACTTCATTTCTCAAATATCATCGCGCTTGCTCCTTAATAGTACAAATAAACCCCGATCCTTCAATAGCCTTCCCACCAGCTGCAATATCTCTCAGCAGAGAGTCGTCAAGACTGAAGCCTGTGTCTCGCTCTCAAATGTGAGACTTCCATACCAGCAATGCTCACTAACATCCAATCCAACGATACACTACGCAACTCAGTAACGTTCATTTATTCAGAACAAAAGTGTCCTCACTCTACCTGAATCACTTGTTCATCCGTTTCTCATGCGCCATAACCGTAATCGCATCAATGACATGTTCAGGGTGGGGCTTATGAAAACTGATCGCTCCCTTGCCATACCACAAAAACTGCGCATTCGGCTCAAATGTATACGCTGAATCGCCTGAATTGTGGCGAGCTGCGAACTCAACTCCTTCCTCGGCCATGGCAGCGACAGATGTATCCCAGTCGATGGCTTTGGACTAGTCCTCTGGGCTGTTATCTGAGAACATAGCTTAGAAGACCGAAAGGGCACGTTTATCAACCGCGACTGTGACTTGAGGTTCGGGTTTGGGTTCGGGATCCTCGACTTCTGGAGAAGGGCAGTTCTCAGGGATGAAGACTTCGGGCATTCCTCATGGTTGGCGTTTGATTCTGGGCTCGAGAACTTCAAAAGACTATTGCTTCTCCTCGCCCCACTGGGTTTGAATGGCCTTCTTGTCATCTTTGCGATTTTTCTTCCCTACTTGCTGGGCAGCTTTGACAGCAACGGTGGCGAGAAAATCTTTCTGCGCTCGACTTCTATGAGATGCTCTAGAGTAGTTGCAAGAGAGAACGCTCCCAAATCGGACTCAATGGCGTCAGATCCTACGCCTATTTGGTCCAAGTAACATTGGTAGTGCACTCCTATTGCACTCCAGAGCTTGTCTAGAGCAACTTGTACGGCTTGTGCATGCTCTAACCATGTATTTGTGAATCGATTTCCTCTTGGAGTTGGTGTTTTCAAGCAGTCTTCTATCAGCTTGCCCAAATCCAGCTCCGATACTATTTAGTCTTTGTTCATCCTATGATAACCGCCTTGAGTGTACCACGGTACTTTCTCTCCAGCGTTAGGATCCGCAGACAAAATTCCAATCTGTCCATCGAGAATGTATCCATGAGACTCCTGGGGAACTTCTCGACTCTCGAAATTGAAGATATTGCAATTCCATCGCCTTGCGTCCACCGAATGTTGTAGTACTTCTGAAACCCAGGTCGAGTTGGTAAATCACGAGCAATGTGCGATGCGCGCCACTTGAATTCTTCTTGTATGAGGGCGTTGAGACAACTAAGACGATGTCGATACGGAGCAGGGAAGGAACTTCCAGGATGTATCTCGTGACGGGATTTTTGGTGAAGGCTCTGGAGGCCCCGGGTCTCTTCGCAAATGCGTTTCCACGACAAGAATCGTGTGGCATCTTTCATTATCCAGATAGACAGAAAGGCATCTTTGCTATTGTTCTCGAGTCATTCGCCGGTCGAAACTTGAAGGATCTTGGCAGCATAATTGCGGAGGCATTTGGGCTCGGTTTGTATGAACGCAAGGTGATCGGCCTGCAAATGCTTCTAGAGAATTGCAATAGGGTGGGGGCGTCGATATCGAACACTGGAGGCGCAGAGAAGGCTTGGTTCAAAAAGGATGATGTGACAGGATGAATGCTGGTGCTGCCAGGAGCACAAATCGTGGCTTGGTGTTCCAACATTGCGTAGAATCAGCCTGATTGTCTGCTCGAAATCATTCCGAATTAGTCCTTCCAGTAGCTTCACAACAATGCATCGAAGAAACTTAAGCAGCTTCTGCTGAGCTTCGAGTAGTAGAATGCCACGAGGAAATTTAAACGTCAAACCTTCATGTATTTCATCGTGGTTCCAAGATGTCCACCTGCCAAAGCCATCTGGACGAAGCGAAATGGAGCCAGAACTGTATGTTGTGCCAAATACCCAAGCTTCCATTGGATGTCGAGCAACGAATCGTCGTGTGAGTACCAGTCGTGAGGGAAGTACTTTGTTCAATTGTGCAGGGGACTGACCAACTTCATAGGGTCTGCTGCTAGTACGGCAGAAGGAGTGCATTTCGGTGAGGTCTTCGGAATAGACTTTCATCGGAAAAAGTTGAAAGGTCTGCAGGATTGATATCTTTCAATTGCTCCACACTAAGCCGCGCATCGCACCATTGGCGTACATTGATCTCTGGATCAACAACAAGGATGGCACGACGACCCCTGGAGTGAAATGACAAGGAAAAAGAGGGAAGCCCGGGTAGCTGTGAGGCGGGCTTAAAAGTGATAGGTTATACCGAAAAAGGAAGTAAGGATAGCGGCAACCTCATCCTGTTAACAATTGGCTTCCGAGTAAGTGATTTGTGTGTATTGCAAAACTTGAATTGATAAGGTCCATGTGCATTTATTTCCGAAAGATAGTGCTTCTGACGGATTCCGACAACCCCTTGCGCTTCAAGATATAGTCATACCACAGCATCCTCGCAGAACGACAGTTTTCGAAGTGGACGAGAAATTCATCCTCGGAAAACGTTTTGTTCTGTTTTCTGAACAAATTTTGGCCAACATCATACCCAGAAGGGAAGTCTTCATCCCTTCTATACCAATTGTATTCGCATCCGCGGCAGCATACGCCATTGTCGATTCGACGTCGTTGTACGTCCAGGTAAGGGAACGGCGTACAAGCCATAAAGCGAAGAGTATCATTCGCACCAGGAGGCTTAGGAATCGATACATTAACTACTTTTTGTGGCCGATCGTTTTCTTCGAGGACCTTGCCACGACGAATGCCATGAGCTACAGCCCTTTCCATCTCTTCTTCGCTGCCTGTATTGAGATGCCAACCTTCCTAGCCTCCTGTCGACTAACAATTCGGATCCTTCTGCGGTGTCTTTTTTGAGAGATTCCATAGTCTCCTAAAACAGTCGTTATGATTGCGATTTGCCTCATTGCTTTGTCTGTCAGCCCGAAGAGGGCTGCCGCCGTGGAGGCAGACACTGTAACCATCTCGGGATTTGTTTCGATGCATGAAAAGCAACACCGGCAACCTGTGGGAAGAAAGAGGAAAGAGCCAAAGCTAGTGCAGCCAATGCACCGATCCTGGCAAAGGATAGAGTAGAGACATTTAGCGCTATATCTCGAGAGCAGGCCGGTAGCGGATAGGGCTCGAAGTGCATCGTGTGCAAAGGTCGCAAGGTTTCTATACGTCGGGAGCATTCCCACAACATCTTTGCTTTGAGTGTTCAGGCATCTCATAGCCCCAAGACTTTCGAAATCGAGCTCGCGCAGTATGTTGTGAAGTATCTCAAGAGGCAGAAGGGTGAGACGGCCCATCGACGCTGTGCCACCATTCGTGAATGCTCGAGAATATTCAAGGTCCCTGGACTTAGGAGATCGTATCACGGCTCTGTCTGCATCGCTCCAATGATACGCGAGGGAAGTGAGGATCGTTTTCTGCTCTGACGCGTCTTCCATGCTTTCGTTGGTGTTGAGCAATTAGAATGGCAGAGCTGGGAGGGCGTGCTCGCGACGTGTAGGCTTTGCGTGGTAGGCGAGTTACAGTATTACAGTAGCAGACTAAATTTAGGCCTCAGCTAAATCGACACACAGGAATAGCTAAATCGACATATATTAAGTAAGTGAGCCGAAAATGAAGAGTGCACTTATTACTACTAAAATTTATATGAATAACTATGTATAATATATAATTAGTATTTATGTTAATGTATTTAAATCATTTAATTTAAAGTCCACGTCTTAAGTATATACTTTTACTCCCTTAATTACTTCCCGTTATATTGTAATTATAATAATTATAATAACATCTTTAATATTATTTATCTAATATATTGATAAAATACCTTATATATAACCTTTTTTGTGATAAGTACTAGGCTTATATAAATCCCGGTACCTAAACTCAAGCCTTTATATTACAAGGACAGTTATAAACAAGTTATTTTGAGTATTAGATAATTAACCGAGTAATGTAAGGGTAAAGTTAAAAAGTAACTTAAAAAATGAAGGATTTTAATGAGTATTAGAAGATATAACCCGTGACTTTCCACTTAAAGTACCCTTTAGTCTTCCTTTACCTTTTATTCTTATTAGATTTAAAAAAAGAAAAGGGGGAAAGTTAAATAAGGGCTTAAGGGGAGTATTTAATTAAAGCCTGTTATAATATTAATAATAATGAATATTAGTTAAAAAGATTACGCCGCCCTCTTATTTTCTCTTGTAAATTATGTAAAGATAAGGTAAACTAAGGGCCTATTAAGTAATATATGTACAGTTGTCTAGAGGGGGTCCCTAAGAGGGGAGCTTATTATTCTCCTTTATAATCCTTTAAAAAGTGTAGCCATAGACAAACTAGAGGGTAATAGTAAAAAGAGGGATATTTGTATTATGTCTAGGCTTTAATTACTACTGAGTAATAGTTGTAAAGATACTAGAATGTTAAATAATCCAAAATAGTCGTAATTTCAAGAATACCCCTTTAAGGTCTATATGCCTACGCTGTAAATATAGCTTAAGGGTAACATGGTAACCTTTAATAGGACTCGTAATAATGACCCTAAAGTACTTTGATTAATCTACTTAATAAATAACGAGTTTCTTTTTCTAAAAGAGTTAAGTACTTTCATAATAACTTATAGCTTATAAAGGGAACCGGGTCCTTATCTTTTCCAATAATTCATTGAAAGCCTATTCCGTTGTATTAACTAAAAGTGTGTTTTAATAGTTGAGAAATGCCTAAAAAGTAAAGTAGCGTGTCCAAGTCCTGTTGTCTCTTTTAATAAGTCTTAAGAAGTACTTCTTAGTCTTTACTAATATATTTATATTTATATGCCATTATGTCGTACAGGCACGGCTGCAGCTCGCCTAAACTGCTCTCTTGGCATTGCACACTTTTTAAATAGGGTTCTGCCATTGTATACCGCCTTAGGGGAGCACTTCCCCCTTTCACACTCTTTACTTAGATTTTACTTAATTAATCAACACATTCTATCAATTCAAGTGCTTGCAAAGCCTGAGTCTTATTGCGCATGTTAGTTATAAGCCCCATAACAAAGCTATTAAATTAATATTTTTTTATATTGCGCGCAGCCAATGAGATTAAAGCTTTCTAAGTTCCTCAAAGTTTTTGAGGTTTTGCGAGCTACTTATTGCAGAGTTTTTACCGCTATTTCAATACACCGCTTTTTTGACCCCAATAACCTGCAAAAGAGCTTAAAGAAGAGTTGGATTTAAATCCTTTAATTGCTTTTTCCTTACTTTTCTTTTTTCCTTTAATTCCTTAAATTCCTTAAATTTTCCCTTACGCTTTAAGCTCTCAAGAGCAGCCTTTCCACAATGAACAACAAATCCATAACTAAAAAGCTATTGCTTATTTATAATAAGCGCATTTGGCTTATATGGTTTTAAGCTTATAAGGACTTTTGTTATTTAAATAAGGTTTGGATAAAGCTTAATCCAGATGCTCCCAATTTAGTAAGCTCATTGGACACAGAATCAATTGCTTTAATATTTCTTATTATTGAATATAAGATTAATAATATATAAGAAGCCAAAGCAATAATCAAGGCTTAGGTTGCTTGGGAAAGAAATATTAAAAACCTTGAGGCTAAGGGAGCAAAGCCTAATAAGGCGAATTATAAGATAGCAACCTTAAAAAAGGTTGCGGCTAAGTTTAAGCTGCTTTTGATAAAGTATTTAATGCTTATGCCCTTTTGAAATAAAAAAGCGAAAAGCTATAAGGCTGCTATAAAGTGGGTTCAAAAGCACGTTAATAGTAACATTTATAGCACTATCTCCTTAAAAAGCAAGAACACTTACGGGCGCAATTGGACTATTCAACAACTGGTGCAAATCCTTTGACGAGATTATGCTTTTTTAATATTAAGTGTTTTGACTTGAATTAAGGAGAATTACATTGCAATGCTTCATAAAGCAATTTATTAACAAATTAAGCCTATCATTTGGATTCAGGAATAGAGATATGCCTATTAAAATGCGCTTTTTTATAATTTGAATTTTATAATAGGGGATTTAGCAATTCATATTTTTTTAAAAACAGTGAAGGTTTGATTAGCTTCCTAATAAGCGCAATACAAGTTCGCCAAGCTTTGGAAAAATATTACTTTAAGGAGACCTCACCCAATTATTTTAGTTTAGTACAATATAATGTTTGCAGTTTTGGCTAAACGATCGCAATTCGAATTGTTTTTTAAAAAGCCCATTGGATTATATTCAGTTGCTATTTTTAATAGCAAATTAAATGCTTTTAATAATAATAATATATCCTTTTCTTTCTTTTGCTTTTGCCCTTTTAAATTGGGTAGCTTTTTTAAGAACTGCGCCTGCGCAATGGGTTTTTATCAACATAAGCCACTGGAATGCTTCCAATTGCGCTATTTCTTTAATAATTTTATTAAAAACAAGTTGCGCAACCTACCTTTAATTAAAGAGATTAAGAAAATATGCTTAAAACTAGCCACTACTTTTATTAAACTTTAAAGCAAAGCAAATAAATGTGGCTAAAAAATGCTCCTTATTTAATAAATCACAGGCTTTTTTAATAATCGCCTTTTTAATTGCTTTTTTTTAGTTAATAATATTAGAGCAACCCAATTATCAAAACCTTTGGCGCTAGCATATCTTAAAAAGATAGTTTTTGCAATAATCAGCCCTTAATTATTCGATTTTGCAATGGAAGCAATTAGAGTATATGCTATATGGGACTTTGATTGTTACCCATTTTTTGGGAGCATTTTGGTTAATAATGGAGCTGCAATTTATTTAATGAATTTAGTTAATCTTTTGGTCCTTAGCTTTTTTATGAAAGCAATTATTGATAATGCTGTTAAGGCTGGTATTTTAAGCCTATTAATAAAGGGATGGGGTACTTGCCTAATGTCAGGTGCTTTTAATGGAGAGAATAGGCTAAATATAATAGACTTAAAGCTTATTAACATTGCTGTTGTTAAGGGTTTTAATATTAATATTATTTTAGAAGCTTGTTTATTAAAAGAAGGAATTTGGTATAATGGTTTAAATTGTATTTTGCGCTATGGATTGATAGAGAGCAATGTGGTTATTAAGAACTTAGAACACTATGCAAACTTAGCCTTTTTTGAATATAAGCTTGATAATTATTCTTTTGCCCTATTAATTGCTTTTAATGCATTAAAACGCCTTAATTTCGGACTTTTAATGTTTCCAACAATAATAAGGAGCATTTAACAAAGTTTTTAGTCAAGCAGGCGCTACCTAAAACCTTAATAAGACATAGTGCACCTATGGCACCTTTGCGCAGGGCACTTAAGGAAAAAAGCACTACAAGCATTAATAAAGAATGCTTGCAATGTTGAAATTTTAGGCCTTATAAAGGTAAAATGCGAGCAATATGCTTTGGCAATAATATATTAAAATATTAGTTGGCGATCATTTAAGAGGAAAGCTATTTAACCTTTTTATTAAATCACCTAAGATTTATTTGATTATCTTTCTGGGTTTGATAAAAGCAATTGGCTTCTTTTAATCAAAAACAAATTTATAAGAGTTTTTTATGGCTTTATATTTAAAAGCAAAGGATTGAACGCAATATTAGCTGCTTTCTAATTTTTTGAATAATAAATAAAATGGCAATTTGGCCTTTTTATTTATAAAATTTGCTAAGATAACGAAACCTTAGTTATTAAATTAAATAAAGCAATTTAATTTGAGAAATGGATTTACAAGAGCGGTATTAACCTAGAACTTATGCCATTATATATTTATAAGCCAAATGAGGAAGCAAAGCAAGCAGGCAAGGAAATTATTAAAAAAGCAATTAAAATGCGTTTTGCTGCTAATTTTTTTAAAGCATTATAGCCTGAAATTGTTTTTGCGGCAATATACTTTTATAATATAAGTCTTTTAGCATAAAAGGCATTTAAAAGTTTAAATAAGGTGTTTTACTTTTGATTTAAATAGTACTTTAAGTAGTATAACCCAAAATTATTTATTAAACTTATTATTGATTTATGGCCTGATTGAAGCGGGATTTATGCATATGGGTTGCGCGCATACCTATTATTAAAAAATTAAAAAGCGCTTTGCAAGAGGAAAGCTTTTAAAATTGATTTAAAAGCGCATATTGAATATTTGATTAATTATGTTTTGTTTAATATATATAAGATTTGGGTGCTTTAATTATAGCATATAATAATTATAAGAAATATCATTTTTAATAAAATCTTATTTTTTATTTTTTTTAATATTAAAAAACCGGCCGGCTAGCTGCGCGCAAAATTTTAAAAAATAGCTAAATTGCTTTAAGAAAATGAGATGGGAGCTTAGGATATTAAGTATATATTAATAAATTGCTTAAATGCCAATAATATGCTGCAATTAAATGCTGATGTTTTTTTTAAATAAGAGCAATTAAGTGAAGCTTTAGAAGCTATAAAAATTGAGAAGCTTATTAATTTAGGGGTGGCAATAACGCTTTTAATTAAATTTAAGTTTATAACCTTGGGGGTGGAGCAATCTCCCCCTAAATTAATGGACTTAAATATTGAACCTTTAGTTAAGCCTTTAATTGACTTAATGCCCGTTAATGAGAATTTGGGGGTGAAAATACGAAGGAGCATTAGATTTTTAATTTACAAGCACTTTAATCAGATTTTATAAAGTGTTGATATATTAAGATAATTAGCAGCATTAAGCGCAATTGAGAGAAGTGTTTTATATAGTATAATAAATCTTAAGAGATTTGATATAGGTGCGAAGCGCAAATCGATTTCATAAGTTGTTTTATAAGCTTGGGAGCTACATAACCTAAAGCGAGGTTTTAAAAAGCAATAGGAAATACTTAAGAATATTAAACTTAAGCTTATAGAAGCTTTATTTTAAGCAATTAAAGTTGAGGAGCCTTTTGAATATAATGATTTTTATGATGCTAAGCTATAAATAAAATAGCTTCTATTGCTTTTGGCAGAAGATTAAAATTAAGAGCTACTTAAACCCTTGAAAAGGAAGAGGGTACTTTTAAAATTAAGTAATAAAGGTCGAAAGATTAGAATTATAAGATAATTAATGCAACCCAATTGTAATATATATTTTATTATAATGAAAGAATTATTAAAAGGCGCATTAAATCCGATAAGCAATTGCGAGCATTTTGATAACTTTTTAACTATTTTTTGGCTTAATTAAGAAGAGGTGCGCAATAATGGAAAGGATTTAAAAGCAGTTTATGCTATAATTGCAGCGTTTGTTTTTAATAATGTTAAAATTCAATAATCAATTGCTTTTCCCAAAATTTATTAATTGCAATTTTTAAAAGCATTATTAAATTGGAGAAACCTTTAATACCACTTTTTTGAGGAGCACTTTAAAGCCGGAGCCATTATAAAGATTATTAATTTGAAGTTGCGCAATTGCTAAAAGGTAATAAAGCATAGCTACGCCTTTGAGCAATCAATTCTTTTAAAGTGGGTTTTTATTTATAAAATAGATTTTGATGGTTATTTAATTAAATATTGCTTTTAAGTAGTGGTTAAAGGGGATTTATAATTTGAAACCTTTATTTTGTTAATATATGCCGCAATTTTAATTGCTTGTTTATTTAAAATTGCTATGGCTATGATAGCTTAATTTGATTTGAAAATAAAGCAATTTAATATTATTAATGCATTTATTAATGCAAAGAGAGATGATTTAGCTGCTTGCGTATGCTATTATTTTTTTAATGAATTTAAATAAGATGGAATGTTAATGGAAATTAATCACGCTTTTTATGGACTTAAAGACTTCTTAGCATTATAATATAGCAATTTTATAATAATTTTTTAAACTTTTAAGTTGCTTTTTTATAAAAAGAAGCTTTGTATGTTTATAAATGAGTAACGTATAATGTTTGTGGTGTTTTATGTTGATGATATTTAAGTATTATATTATGCTTTAGCAATTTCAAAAGCGCAATTAATAATAAATGGATTAAATTTGGCGTATGAGCTTATTAAAGAATAAAAAATGGCATGGTTTTTAGGGATTTGAATTATTAAAGATTAATAGGCTAAGACAGTTTTTTTAGTATATAATAATTATATTTAAAAGGTTGCTTTGCGTTTTGGATTTATTAATAAGAGCTGCCTAAGCACCCCATTACCTCATATGGAATTTATTAAGAATTTTGGGAAAGCAATTCTTAAAAAAGTTAAGGAATATTAAGAAAAAGTTGGTTTAATGCTTTATATTATAATCATATTACGCGCGAATATTGCTTTTGCAGCTTTAAAGCTTTTTTACTTTTTAATTAATCTTTTAAAGAAGCACCTCATTGCTATTAATTAAATAATTTAATATTTTTTTGGAACTTGATTTTTGGCGATAATTTACATTTGCCAAATGCGCGCTTCCCACTTAATTATAGCCTTAAATATTTTCTTTGGCGATGATCTTAAAACTAGACGCTTTTTTTAAGGGTATATTATTATGCTTTTTGATAATTTAATTTTATAAAAAGCAGCTTGTTAAAATACAATCATTATTTTAATTATTTAAGCAAAGCTTTTTGGGATTGAACGTATAGCGAAGAAGGTTATGGCACTTTAATAATTCTTTTTAGAATTACGCCTAGGCATAGGAACAGCTTAAATAATCTTTTGCGATAATATTTAAATAATTTAATTAATTATTGAGGAAAACAAGCGCATTTTAACCAAGCTCCATTATATTAATATTTAAAATATGTGATTATATTAAAAATATTAAAAAGGTAGTTTTTTAGTAAAGTATTTATTTATAAGCTTTATGCCTACGAATGGATTTATTAAGAATTTAAGCTGATAGAAATTTGAAGATTTTGTTGCTCTTATTAATTTAATGGATGTACGGGCTTAATTGGAGCAACTTTCTAAAAAAGCTTGTTTTTAAACAGCTTTCTTTTTATACTCTTTATTTTTTTATTTATAATATTTCTTATGTTTTTTATTATTTTTTTTTAAAAAGCTTTTGATTTTGAATTATTTGTATTATTGCAGTATTTATAATTGCTTTTAAGATTATTTTATTTTAGAAAAACAAACGCAACACAAGCTATAATAATGGGGGAACATTTTGGGGTGACAAAAGAGATTCCCAAGCCTTAAAAAAAGCAACTCAATTGATTAAAAGGCTTAAAACAATCTGAACAAAATTATTAAGAGAATTGGCGATTATTTTAATAATTTTAATAATTTATTGCTTTGCAATAGCAGCTTTTTTGTTTGAAAAAGGGCGCATTTAAATTTCATTACCTAAAAGGGCACCAAAAAGATTAGCAAGGCCATTAATTGCTCCCAAGCTATGCTTAAAAACAAACAAGCCCATAGCAATTTTTCCTATTTTAGCCCAAAGGCTAGCAAGCGGATTAAATTGCTCCTTTTTTTTTTCCTTTATATTCTTGTCATGCTCCTTTTTATTTTGAGTTTTTTTTATTTATATATAAAAGCAATTAATTAATTGCGTTTTAGAAAATAGATTTAAAATATTTTAATAAAAAAAGCAATTTACCATTAATAACCTGGCCAAGGCCATAATAGTGAAAAGGGCCATCAATACCAATACCAAAAGCAACCCGAGCAGCGCAAGCTGCGGGAGCAATAGGAATAGCATTACCTATTTTTTTTATTACCAAATAGGCGCTTTTGAGCTTGATTAACTCTTATATAAGTTAGTATATTCAATTGTTTTAAATTAAATAAACTTATTTCAAAAAAGGAGCTTTTATTATTAAAAGCATCTTAATATTTCAAAAACATAGCCAAAACATTAAAAAAAGGGGGGCGGCAAGCATGATTATTGCTAGCGCAGTTGAAATAGCGCGAGCTATTTATAATATTATAATAAAGGCCTATGCCTTTGTTTTGAATTGCTCCCTTTATACAACCCCGGCAAAGGATTGATTTTTTTTTATTAGCAACCTTTTTTTTTTGAACCCAATCAATGGGAGCAGCCCAAATAGCCCATTTACTCAAAGCTTTGGCCAAAGGTCTTTTAGCCTATAAGCAATTAATTAATTATTTAAATAAGTTTCATATTTTTTAAATCAAACTTATAAAAAAGGAGATAGCGCTTTTGCAAGCAGATTAATGAAGTTTAGCACCCATTTTTGCAAAGGGAGCAATTGATTTGGTTATTTGTTTGTTTAATTAATTATGATTAATATAAATTAAAAGCAAATCAAAAATCATTCTTTTATTAAAAGCTTTAGGTTTACAAATGGAAAAGAGCAACTTTTTATTTGTACAGCGCAATTGTTTGCCTAATTTTTATTATTTCTAATAGCTCGCTTAATAGCCAATCATAATAAGAGCAACTCCTATTATTGTTTGATTAGGAGATGTATTATATAAGCATGGCTGCAGCTTGCCTAAACTGCTTTTTTGGCATTGCACACTTTTTAAATAGGGTTCTGCTATTATATACCGCCTTAGGGGAGCACTTCCCCCTTTTACACTCTTTACTTAGATTTTATTTAATTAATTAACACATTCTATTAATTCAAGTGCTTGCAGAGCCTGAGTCTTATCGCGCACGTCACATTAATAAAGGAAATGCCGGGATAAAAGGAATTGTGTATCTAAACACTTTATAAAAGCTAGTTCCTTATTTATTATAATAAAAAGTGGCTTTGCAATTGTGTTCTCAAGTATTAGATTCTGTAGTTAAGTAATAGCCCATATATAGTCTCCTTGAGTTTCCTTTAATAAAAAGGCTAACTTAATTTAAATGATTATATTATTCTTTATTATTTTATATATATTTAGTAAGGGTATATTAAATCAGTTAGTTTTATATATATAATTAAGGAGTAAAACATCGGAGTATTGTTTCTAGAGCTTGAAGGAAGTGGGATAAATGAAGAATAGTCGTTATAAGGGACCGGACTAAGGGTAATACTGAGGGTAAAAATCGTTTATTTATAATTCTTAGCGATTTATTAGTATAAGAGTAGACAAATATTATTATATATAGTACTTTTATAAGCCATTGAATTAGAGTCTTCCCGCTTAATTCTTTTTTACATTCCTTTTAAATTAAGTTAAAGATATTTTTAAAAACAAGTGTAATACTCGAGTCTTCTTTTCATAAAGTTGACAGAATTTGATTATTTAGGAGGCTAGCCTTAATTAAGGTATTGATAGAAGCACGAATCTCTACAAAGGTAAAAGTAATTTTATGTGTTAGATGAGTGGTAGAGTTTATAAAAGCCGTATAGTTGTGTGAAGCTTCTAGAACCTTAACTTCTTATTGTTTTATAACCTTGTCTTATATAAAAGTAACTCTTATAAGACAGTTATACTTTTTTGAACTAGTATTTTGACGTTTTTTAAAAGAGTGTATGTCGTTTTGTTTCCTTTTAGTATTATATTTACCTGTGTAATTGTAGATAAATAATACACGGAATAGTCAAGAATCACGTCGTTAAAAAGCATAGCTATTAACTTTTATATATACTTGGAATATAGTAAAAGTAATAGTAATATCATTATAAGTTATTGTAAGAGGTATAGGGCTGTAAAGATAAAGAATAAAAGCCATGGTAGTTGTTGTAGTAATACGTCGAAGTGTTCCCTTGAGTAATTTAAATAGCTTTAATTTACAATTTTAGATGATTATATAATTATAAATTTTATGATTTATATAAAGGGCCCTTACTACGTAGTATAAATTAGTATAGCACAGCAAGGTTGATAGATGACACTCGCCAAGTCAATAGATTCTTAGTGTATGTCGATTTAGCTATTCCTGTGTGTCGATTTAACTGAGGCCCAAATTTATGATTAGATATTGCACGATGCAGAACCCATGTATGAACTGCAGGGCTGAAATACAAGGACTATCTGACGAACTGGGTGGCAGAAGTCCGTGCGTTCAGGCTTTCAAGCCACGAATTCTTTCATATCGGAAGTTCTGTTAATAAACTTTAAGATAGAATTAGTAAAGCTGTAACTTATATATTAAGAGTACATGAGAATAAATTGAAACCAATTCGGACTTATGATTGTTGAGATATTTGTTACCTCAGTGGTTGGTACCGGTCAAAAGCGAAGTTCCTCAATTCTCGAAGCCTCTCTCCGTCTTACAATCGTCCAACTATCATAGAACGAGACAAAAGGCGTGCATTTGGCACATCATAATTCCCAACACAAAATGGCACGCCAGCAAGAAAACAAGGTCGAAGGGATGAAGAAGGTCCTTTCAATGGAAGTTGATGGCGACACAGAGAGTGAATATAGGATCCAAGTCAACAACCGAGTAAAATACATCGTGGTCCAACCAGGTGTTTACGACCTCGATGAAATTCTCTCTTTCCCACCTGCTCTACTCGAAAATCTTCCGCCTTTCCCACCCGGCAACTGGACATCAATGAACGTTACATGCGGCGCAGATGGCACACCAACCTGCACCGTTTCTTCGAAGCCCTTAGAAGCCGTAACCAGGATCTGGCACCCTCACATGGTTGACGTCCTTGGGCTCAAAGAGACAGGCCGTTTCGGGGCCCGTGTTCGCATCGTTGAATGGGAGGGACGAGAGGTCGTCGCAAAAATTGCTCGTTTTGATTTCGAGATTCGGCTGGTGGAAAACGAAACTCGTGCATATGAGAGGCTCGAGAAAGACAAAATCAAATATCCGGATCTTGCAGCGATATCTCCTGCTTTCATTGGCCATCTCACCGAGGATGGGCGAGTCATGGGCATGCTTATTGAGAAGCTGGAAGGCAGAATGGCGCGCATAGAGGATATTTCGGCATGTGAAGCTATAGTGAGACGGCTGCATACCCTCGGAATTGTACACGGGGATCTCAACAGGCACAATTTTGTGGTAGACGAACAGAGTGGAATTGTGCGTCTCATTGACTTTGAGAACGCAAAGGATTACTCGGACGTCAAGGCGAAAGAGGAAATAGATTCGTTGAAGGAGCAGTTAGTTGAAGACACAGGAAGAGGTGGTGAAGAAGATTCCTCGGACTGAATAATCATCTGTATTTCTTAATCCAATTGAACGTCAATGCCTTGAATATTTACAACCAGTGAACCAATCTCACATAGAGTGCTTTCGCTAAGAAGGATCGATGATACAATACTCAAAATGTTTCAATTGCTAAAGCAGAGACTGAGTAGCGCCTGAGCAAAGCAGCGATGCTGAGTAACCGCTTGCGAAGCCAACTGGGTCAGTTTTCATCGCAGACTAGAATAATCTCGATGCTCCAGAATAGGTAGGTATAATGGTTGAATAACCGATGTAGGTCCTATCAGGCTAAAAGATATATCATGTCAGTTACGCTCGCTGAGAATAAGGTCAAGATTCGAGCCGTCTTTTGACTTCGCTAGCGCTTCGAGGTCTGTGACTTCACTTGCTGAAGGCCTTGCAGTGGAACCAGGGGACATGTTGAAATACTGGCAGACCTAGAGAAGCTTGCTGATCTCGAGACATCTGGAATTGTGCTCTGCATCGGCCAGGCCCTATTGCTCACTCCCGCGAGACTTTCATACTCTGAAGAAACTTGACTCGGAAAACTTTGGTGGATTTAGTATGCCCTCAGCGAAAAAGCGTACAAACAGTCGCTTACGGAATCCAATCGGGAAGAAAATATAATTCTACTTTACGACATTTGGGGAGCAGGCCCAGGCTGACGCGCTTGTCATTCTCTTGACAATTCCCGATCAGCAGGGCATCCTCGGTAGAAGATCCACCACAGAGTATCCTCTATTTTCCCTGCGTGGTTCCCATTGGGCAGCCAGACGGAGAGACAAAGCTTTGGTCTTGCAAATATAGATAAAGTTGAGCAGGTTGGATCCTCACCGACATCATGTCATGTGGGTTGCAGATGGCCATGATCGATGCGAGAAACATTTCGCAGCACATCAATCCAACCTTTAAAGTTGGCACCATTTGCGGGTCCTCGGAATAGATTGGTACAGATGCAGCACGTTCTGAATACTCATGAGGTAGATCAGGGACCTCCGGATGAGGCACAGCTAGGACAAAACGGTGAATGTTCAAATCATTTAACTAGGAGTGTTCGGATGAGAAATGGTTCGCAGGTTTGCTTCCATGCTACATGTGACGGAAGATCGCGATATATGATGTGAAGCATAACAGCTAGAGCCAGAAATAAGTGCAATTGCATCTTGTGGAAGTGTAAGAAAGTCAGATGGTCACCATCCATGTTGGTAGACACGAGCGACTGCATTACGAACAGTTGGTCTGTGTGTGGATAGATAACTCGTGAATATGTGGCGTCCCATTGCCACATTTGGGACGCTTCCGGTTTGTCCAAATCACCTGGGGACAAGTCATCTGGACTACCAGACGAGGACATGCAGACAAGACGGAGAATTTCTTCAAACTGAGAGGGGCAGTAACTGTCCCACCTGGAACTTACCTGCCTGCATTGCATTTGATCAAGCCTCCAAGTCTCTTGGGCTCGTATCGCAAACAGTGAAACGGAGATGCTTCGGACGGAAAATGGAGAATCAACGATCTCTTATAAAGCTTGATTAAAGCAGATGTTAAAGTACTGTACACTGATCAAGTGGCACGGCCAGGATAGGCTTCTCCAAAAAGATCCAAGCCTGGTTAGGAAACTGAAACAGCTTTATATTGCGTCGTGCCTGCCAACTGAGCTTCTGGGTCGAGCTGACGGATGTTATCCGAAAGCTTTATGCCAAGTCTTAATCAATCTCTGTTGCGGTTGGCTTAGACCGTTCACATGTTGTTTAGAGAGTGTGCTAATCATCATGCTGAACTATCCATCACACCATCCTCTGTACATCGATAATCCTCCGGCTGAATCTGCTGCATAGTTTTGATGGCTGTTTGACTCGAGTATTTGAGACACAGTCGGGTTCATGGATGTTTCCCTCTTGAATGAGCCTGTATGAGGGCAGCAAGTTTGGCCTTGCTGTGGATGGCCGATGGTCCAAATTTCGAGTCGGCGGTGCATGTTCAGCCAAATGACTAGACACAGAAGACTGAATGTGTCCACAGGATGTCAACGTGGATGTCTGAAAGATGTTGAGATCGAAAGGTTGTCGAGTTCATCAAGTTCGTCGGTCAGATTCAAATGCGCGGAATATGCTTTCTGTGCCAAAGAATTGTCGGTATAACAACAGGCTTCGCGCTCCACAGCGGACTATTATCAGGGGCAAGAGCTGCTTCCGTTGCACATGCGGACCAGATAGTCTTGCGAGGACCGTAAGTTTTTGGGGTCTGTGGCGAAACAATCTGACTCTCCTATTAAGGAGCATTCAAAGTTCCTGCTCAAATTTCACCTCCAGTCGTTTGGCAGCATTACGGCGGACTGTCGGCAGCATTTGCATCTCCCAGATACGAGGGAGGGGTTGACAGGACCCCGGCTCCCGTCCAGCATGTGCACTTCTTTCGCCATGTCTGGTTTCCGTCAGACAAGCATCTCCCACACCCGTCAATCAGCCAGTGTTTAGTGGCCTCCACAACTTCTTTCCTTTCCTAGCTTTCGACTGATATCTTCTGTCTCTCTTCATGCTCCAACCTCTGTCGCCACAACGTCTGCAAACCACCCATGATCCTTGGTGTGCTGCTTTCTCTGCCCATGATTGCTTCTTGTCTGAGCTGCCGCTCACCAATAGACTGGGCGGACTCGCCGAGCTTCCCAGATGGCGTCTCCTCCGGGGCGAGGATATCGTCACTGCGCCATTTATTCTTCTCCGTATCCCAATCCACTAACCCCTCAGACCAATTGGAATCAGGTACAATCTTAGATAGGGATGCAGCTATGTAGGAAGCCTTCTGGGACACTGGGACATACGGCCCGTGAAGAGGGTTCATTCGAGGCGAGCGAAGGGCGGCATAGTGATTGTAGGTGGTCTCGGAGGCGTCTAAATTGAAGACTTTGGAGTCTGTGGCATCGTTCTCGAGGCCATCTGAGGATGGCGTATTGGAGGATTCGGTAATGAGCCGGTAGCGGAGGGGAGACACATTTATGAGATCTCGTGCTGAGGAGGCTGAGTTGAAGACTGCCAGAAAGGCGTTGTGCACTGGGCGATGGGGATCATACTACGAAACATCTTGTCAACCAGTATTCTTCCTCACTCAAGGCACAATGGACGAGCAGATCATCAGAAGTAAGATATTCAATATACCTTGAGGTTTTTGAAGACGGACACTTCGCCAAATCGTTCAATAACCCGCAAAACCTCACGTTGCTCTGCAAATGTCCTAGGTGTTGGATTGACTTTCAGGTGGAGGGTTCTGGTTGTAAGGGCACGCGCTGCAGCAATTTTCGACATGGTCTGATCAAATACTTTCGTAATTCGTGGTTATCGTAGAAGCATCGTCTGGCAATTGAAGCTGAAGCTGTTGGCGCTGGTGTTAGTGTTGTGCTGGGGCACGATGTTCAACGTTCGAGGTTCAAGCTCAAGCTATCTTAACTTTTGCTTGGGCGGAGTGCAGAAACCAGTGACGCAGCCACCTTGCCTGCGGTTACATATCTCCACACCCTTCCTTCCCTCTTCACGTCTTTTCCAGATATTACATTTCGCCATTAAACCGCTCACCACAATGTACACATAGTAGGTCTCTTTGTCTCCCCATTTATCCGTTCTGGGTAATTTGCAACAAGAAACATTCCCGACAATCATCTTGACTCTTGGCTCCTCTCGAATCTATATCTCTCTTGGCTAGTATTGTTCAAAAGCCACGAGAACAGAGTGTATCAGTTGTTCAAGAGTCATCTGTCTTATATCCCTCAATGTTCTATCGCTCACGAGTTCTTTCTTCTTCCTTTAGAACGCTCATTCTGTTTTTTCTACAACGGTCTTAGCATTCGTGGGACATGATATTCTGCTTTAAAGCTACAGCCTGCCGCGCTGATTCCTCCTATCCTTTTCAGCCTTATTCTTATGCATCCAGAGACTTCTGTCCACGTACGAAGAAGAACCAATGATGAGCCAGTAACCTATTATTCCTCACTGCATGTCTCATCTAAGCACCAAAGATTGGTACTTCTTCCGCACGCCACTGTTCATGTTGGCTGCTGGCCTCAAGAAGAACACTTCCAACTTACACCAAATTGGTTGAAATCTCCTTTCGCAAAAGTCCTGAACTTTTTTCTCTAGGCAGAGCCAGAGCCTAACTTCTCTTTCCAAAAATATGCAGTCTTTCACTTCATGCTGTACGTACTCCTCTTAGTCACAATATTCTTCACTGAACCCTCGCAACCCACCCCACGATACTTAGTCCCACTCCAGTACATCTACCAAGGGACATCTGATGGGCTAGCAGCGAGTTGACGGCTCCTGACGACGCCTGATCTATGGAGGGAGTGATTCTCATTCGCATTTGACCGGCCCCAGATACATGCGCTTCCTCTGTCACCGGGCTTTTCTGTTAGTGCCCCGAGTTCGTGCAGGAGATACGTAGCATTGATGTTAGACAACCCGTTACGTTGAACCTGAAGACCCGACTACTCGTTTGCAGTCGGTTCGATCTTGATTCTGATACCGAGCTGGGATCTCAGGTAGAGCCTCTTCGTGTGTTTATCATTGGAGATGGTAACATTTTCCATTGCGATGTACTTCCCACGCCAACAGCCGACGTGTGATTGCGAATAGAATACCGGTACTTGCCTTGCTACAGTGAGAAATGAGTATTGTGGGTGTTTAATAGTGAGTGATATACATTCGAGCACCATCTGCAACTTCCTCGCTGTCCTCTGGATAGTAGTCTACTTAACTAGAAGCGCTCAAGTCATGCTAACCATACCATGATCTCCAGAGTCCAGACTTCACATTCAGAGCTGTGAAAGCTTACAGTCTGTTCGGCCGAAAGCAAACTCAAAACATGATGTGATACGCCTCCTGCTCGAGAAGCACAGCGCGATCTCCCCAAACGTTCTCTCGTCTCTGATCGAAGCGAGGATCGAAGCGAGGATCGAAGCGAGGATCGAAGTCAACACCGAGCAGCTGCATGCAGGGACCCCTGCAGATGCCGTCATCATCGCCTCCTGCATCTGAGAAGTTTTCCCTTCACGAACTTCACTTCAGGCCTTCCTGCAACTTGCAGAGAAACAAAGCTCAACAAGCCACTCCCAAATACCCAACCTAGACAACCCACCAATCACGGCTCCCAGATCTCACTCAGCCACACCCCAATCCAATAAAACCAAGGCACTCGCCTGGATCCCTGTCTTTCTCGACCCCACTACCCAATGATAACCCCATCAGCCACAAGCACACCCCTGGGAGCTACGTCAGTGCCATCTGCCAGTGCGTGAAGACCAGCCGATTCTGCCTGGATTAGGTTAAAGGAATGGGTAAATGTGGAACAATGCTGCAGGGCCCTGAAATCTTAACTTTGATCGTGAGAACCTTGTTTGTGTGACAGAGACAACATGCGACTTCCCCGACATTACTTCTAATATGACCAGTGGGAGCTGATTGGGATTAAGAGATGTCCACTATGGGCAGACTTCCGTTTGAAGAGAAAAGAAAACAGAGGCCTCAGAGGGGAGGAGGAAGAAAAACTGTGCGTGCAGAGCCACAGTTGACCAGCTGAATGTCTCTCCTCGTGGACATGAAAACCTTCAGTGGATGCCGACAAGCGGGGTGGTGGCTGAAAAGTGACGAACCACACACGGCCGAGGCGTAAACATCGTGGTGTGAAGGGAGGAGAGGATCCGCGTTCCATCCATTCCTTGCTTTGTGGCTTGCAAGCGACCAGACCAGACCAGACAGGGAAGCGACAACATATGATGCGTTGCTGGCTACGAAGTTTCTGGCTGAAGTGAACTGAAACCTGCGAAAGGGACACACATAAAACCTGACCTGTTCCCTTCATCCATCGAGGACTCTTCGTTTTCTCGACACATCACACCGTCGCGACATACTTGAATCTGAGGTTATCATCTTCTCTCCTCGCCAACCTCTTCCCGCCCATTACGTTCAACACAAACAACACGCGCAACTTCAAAATGGCTAAAACTGGAATCTTTCACCACGTAGGCACGTTCCTGCTCCTCGCAGCCTCTGTCCTCCTAGTCATCACGACCATTTCCGCACCTATCATCAACAGCATCCCAATCCTGAAGGTGAACCTCGCCAATGGATCTGATGTCTCGTTTGGTACTTTCGGGTACTGTATCTTGAATGTGGATGAAGATTCGTACGTTGCTCTCCTTCCCATCTCCTTCACACCCCCAAGTCCATACAATACAGCAAATAGCTAACACACACAATAGAAGGGACTTTTGCTCCGGCCGCCACATCGGCTACAACCCCGCCAACATCATGACCCGAATTGAAAACACCGATTTCGGATCCGCCGCCGAAAACACCTCCGAAGGCCTCACGCGCGTCATGGTCCTGCACCCCGTCGCCTGCGCATTGTCCTTCATCGCCTTCCTCCTCACCCTCGGCAGCGGTGTCATCGGCGCACTCTTCGCGTCCCTCATGTCGGCCCTCGCCTTCATCGTCACAGCCGTAGTGATGGCCACAGACTTCACCTCCTTCGCCATCATCAAGAACCATGTCAACAAGGATGATAGTGAGAGCAAGGCGCATTATTCCACTGGTATGTGGACAGTTCTCGCGGCCATGGTGTGTCTCTTGATTGCGACGTTCTTGGTGCTGTTTACGTGCTGCTCGAGTCGTATGCACAGACAGAATAAGGGCGCGCATGTCGAGAAGGGGTATGTGGGCAATGGAACGCATGCTAGGACTACGAAGAGGCATTTCTGGCAGAGGAGGAGCAGGACTACGACTACCACTTCTGCGTACTAGATGTGTCTGGTTGAGGGTGGAGAGTCATGAGTTATGATTAGGGAGACGAGAGTTTGTTGATGGATGATGAGGGTGATTTCATTGCTGTATGTCTGTCTGCTTTGGTCTGCTTCATTCTTGCGAGCGAGCGTTTGCGAGATACCACGAGCCGTCTGGTTCAACATATACCTAATAGTCAACTTTTTGTACGATGATACCAAATCAATCAAAGAATCAATCAACCTTCTATCTCAACCTTGAAGCAATATCGAAGTAAAAGAGTAAAAGCAACAAGATACTAATCAAAGTCTTTCGAACTTGTAACTTCAGAATGAAAAGAATATTGAGATCTGCTTGGAAGGATTAAGTACGGTGCTAAAGCGAAGTAAACAAATTCCCATGCCTTCGTTGCCATACCCGCCAAGCATCTCACCCCTTTTCAACCCTTCAACCAATCACACACTCGTCCCTGAAAGAACATCCATAGGGCAGGTAAGCGAAATTTGATATCTTTTTTTGGCTGGTGGCATTTTCCTTATCTTGGAAATAAGGAATGGAGATCGGCATCGATTCTTGGAAACAGTGCCGTGGCGTTAGTCCGGGAGCGGACGGGAGAGGCTTGTTGGTTTTCGTCCCTTCCTACTTCTTTCTTTTGAAGACAATTGTATGACGATGACGAGGAAGACGACGACGACACAACAAACATGAAACACGAGAGCGAGTACCAAACAAACAGATTTACGAAAGACAACAGAGAAAAGGATTGCGCCAGCGGGACAAACTCGGAGAAAGAGAAATAGGTACCTCAGGCACAGCGGAAATCCAGGGCATCCATCCATCAACGAGGAGCAAACCTAGAGCCCCTGATTAAATTGACTTCATTCAACCTCCGATCAGACGAACAAACAATCAAGCAACGACGAATTCATATCCTACGCCGCATACCTACTTTCCTCTACCTCCTCACAGTCGTTACAATACGTGGACGAACTTACGATTGATTATCGATTTGTTTGGGGATTAAGGGAACTGGAGTTGCGTCGCAAACCACGAGATTGAACGAACGGAGGTACAAACCGCTGCAAGGGGACACGAGCACGAAGAACGACCGCTCTGAACTGCACTTCGAGGTCTGGTACGAAGATATAAGAACTTGGGTACAACTGCAAGGACCATCGACTCATCAACTCCATCTTCATCCAACTTCATCTACAACACAACGAAAATGCACCTCCTCACCCCCCACACTCTCCTCCCCATCCTCGTCTTCCTCACATCCACACCCCTCACCAGCGCCTCCCCTCCCACAGACGACACCCCCTCACCCCTCGAAGACCGACAAGTCGCCGCCGGCGGCGGCATAGCTCCCACGACCCTCGCGCCCTCACAATACCCCATCTCCACCACAGCCGGCAGTCTCTTTACTGTCAACGGCGTGACGAGCGCGACGTGGAAACTTTTCGTGCAGACTTTTGCGTCGACTGCTTTAGGGACTTGGGAACTCGGTCCTACGCCCGGGGTGGGCACGATTGGATTGGGTGATATTCAGGGGACAGTCGGGGGTGTGAGAAAGGTTGAGGGGAGGGCGGTGGAGACGCCGGGGCCGGTGGCTTGATAGCGATGAGATGGCATGGAAGGATTGGTTGGACTTTTAGGTCAAGGATAGGGAGTGTACGAGGTTAGAGTTCGGGGACTTGAGAGGTTTGCGGATATTCCAAGCCATACATCAGTTCTCGAGCACGACACAAATTCGCACGAAGAAGATGCTTGAGGATACATATTGAAGCACGGATAGCAGCTGGAAGCCATAGAATATGGACCAGCATCCTCTGACGGGTTAATATGGCGTGATGCATGCATTCTTGGCGTTTAATGGGATGGTTTTGTTCTTTCTGGGAAAGAGGGAAGAATAGGAGAGAGGGAGGGAAGGATATGTAGGAATACAGACCGTACCGTACATATATACACCAATGGGGAAGAAGGGACAGAAATGCATATACCTTAGATTTTTCCAGCTTGGTGCTGTGGTTTGAAGGTTATGGATTCTTTCATGTGACTTTGAGGCGTCTAGGAGGTGCTTCAGAACGGGGTAGACAGGATGGCAAGTGCCACTTGCATTGCTATGAATATATTCTTGGCTTTGACTCGTTCACGAACCTGGGAATATCGCTAGGACTTGTCAATTGGGGTCTGTTGGCACACTTCACGTATTCTCTTACTATCCTCTATTTTCTGCTCGTTTGTTACTCGTTCTTTGTGCTACAATGACTTCTGTCACATATATGATTTCTGTCAGGGCTTTCCTTTAGAGGACATGAATGTAGCTTTGCTGTTCGGGAATCGACTCGTATCCACCTTGGTACTACATGGACCCCATGAAGCTACCTCCTGAGTGGGAAGTCCTCGATGCTTACCTGTTGCTATTCATATCATACTTGCTCCTTGAGTTGTTATTGGGAGGAGGATTATTATTACTTTTGAACTATTCTCATAATGTACATTTTCCTAGGCGATATCACCATGCCTCTTGCGTTCTTGTCCACCATCCACATTACAGAACCCGATTACTTGAAGACCCCAAGGTTGTCACCTGTATTAGACATTATTTCGATCCCCATCGCCCCAATCCAATCCTTTCATCCCTCCAGATGACCCTCCTCCCAAAACAAACTCTCTGCCACCTCTACCCCCTTGTTCTCCTCTCCCAAAACCTCAACCACGTCCACCTCCCCCTTCCATCACCATCACCATCACCCCTAACCTCCCCCACCAAATCCTCCTCTCCCTCTGCCAACACAATCTCCACACCCGTCTCAACCATCATCAAACTCGCCCCCGCCAACCTCCTAGACACCAAGTCGCCCCTAACCCCAGTCCTCGCAAAATGCCTTCTCACACTCCCATTCTGGGCCAACCGCATCACCTTCATAACCTGCCTCTCCAACTCCCCTAACTCATACATAACCAATTGATCGGGGTGGCGACGATGTCGGATCCAGGGGATGACGAAGAAGAGGTGGACGATGGCGCTGATGACCAGGCAGCAGAGAATGATGAGGATCCCGATCCGGTTGTAGTGGTGGGATTGCGACTTGGCTTGCGCTTCGAGGGCGGCTTCGAGGAGGGCGGTGTGGTCGCTGAGGGTTATGTTTTGGCCTGCGGTGGGGAGGGGGATGGTGTCCCGGGGGATGAGGTAGATGGGGAGGACGGGCATTTTTTCTCTCTCTTTGGTGGGTGGTGGTTGGTGCTGATGCGATTGTTGAGATGTGAATGAAGATGATTATGAGCGTACGTACGTTTGTGTGTGTGTGTGTATGTGTGTGCGTGTGAGTATTGAATGATGTGAAGTTGCGATGCTGCAACATAATTATATTTCGTGGACAATAAATGTGCGTTTCCAGGAAGTTGATGATGCGAAGCGAAAAGGAAAGGGAAGGGAAGCAAATTAAAGTACTAGTACCCCAGAGAGCTGTGTGTGTGTTTACCCACCCATCACACTTGCGGAATTCTTCAAGTCCGAAGGACAGCGTGTGGTAGAGGGACAGGACAAAATTGTGTGCGGATGGACGAGGTATTCCACAATTCGCAGTCTTTCTAATGTTTACCTATGTCATACTCAAGCGAAGTCCCGGGCTAGACGACACTACACACTACCTAGACACACACCCCCCACCGCATCCTACCCGACCCCAACCATTTTAAGAACATTACCTCAGCATAACCGAGGAAAGCCACTACATCTGAGGTTCTAGATCCAGAAATTGAACAAAAGAGGTACTGTACTGTACATTAGATGGTTAGGTAAGGTTTGGCTGGAGCTGGACACAAGTCAAGGTAGCGCAAGAACGGGTTTCTGTTTGAGATAGCTTCTGTAGGAACGTTTTGAACGGGCTGAGAGCTATGGGATTTGGGTCGTCGTGATCTGATGGAGTTTGGTTGAGCGGGGTATTGTGAAGTGATGGAGTGAAGCGGAACTAGGAGGAAAAGAACCCGAAGATGAAATTGACTCGGATGTGAATGAGAAGATATTTGAAACTAACGGGGAAATCCAGTACTGTATATCTGTGAAAATCATTCTAGGAACTGCATATAACGTTAAAATTAACGCACAAAAAAAGCAACCCTCCCCGGACAAGGTCCCAAACCAGCACACAAGAGCAAGTTGTATCAAGTCACGTGAACTCACTCACACATTCTAATCCAAGTTCTAGACCGGCCTCCCCATTTCGCAAGGCAGAGGAATAAGTATTGACATGTCATGCTTATCTTATCTCCAAGCTACTGTAGCTTAGAGAAACAAGAGTTTCGTAGTGTGTTCCGTCTTCCGTCCCAGAGCGATCCCAAGACTGCTTAGATATTTGGGCCCACTTGGTTAAGCTAAGGAATCTATGGAGAAAAGACAAGAGCCCTGGAGCTGTGCGGTGTGATGATGCGGTCTTGGGGAAGGGAAGGTGGGGTGGGGTGGGAATGAGATTTTGTTTTGAAGCTTGAGCGGAAGAGAGGGTTGGTGTTGAGCTTGTTGGTGGTATGATTTAGGTTGGCTTGGGTTGGGAGTGAGGGTTAGCATGAAGAGCAACAGCTCAAAAGTCTTCAGTAAAGAAATATAGTGTTTATTATTCAGTTCTCTTGCTGTACAGACCATACATTTGCTGCTGTATGAGATTGAGGACTTCGTGAAGTAGTGGAATAACAAACAGCTCTCTTTCAGAGAGTCTAATATTTTGACCAGTTTGGAATGTAGGGCTCGAAAGACCAAGCGAATAATGTTCCGCTAGACAAGTAACAAGTTAAGAACCAGACTAATGGGATGTTAATGCCCGCCAGGCTTGTCCCGTCTGTACTCAGCTTGATGCCGAAAACTTCGGGGTCTCGAACCAACAGGCTAAATCCTTTTCACACAACCTTCAATTTCAATCCAAGATCATAACGAAAACGTCATGAAATGCCCTTTAATATTCTTGCATTTCTTCGGCAGGTTAAGACCCAGATGAAGCAAAGACGTCGTCATTGATGGTAACTGACAGATCAGTTACTTCTATCTGATCTCTTCCAGTTTTCGATTATGTTCGATGACATGCGAATCCACTTGGACACCCCACAATCTCTTGGATATGCTTGGACCGGCACCAGGATGGTAGCCTCGCCAGAAAAATGTTCTGCCGTTGGTCTTTTGAGGTCTGGATTCGTTTGAATAGCCTCATGCTGAGAGGAAGTTACGAACGTTAATTCAGATAGCACCTTGAACCAAACTTAAACATGACAAATGAAATTTGAAGCTTCTTCAAGCATACCTTTTCAACTCAGCCTCAACCTTCAGCAGTGCCATCTATTCTGCCCTACATCACCATCAGACCATATGGCGTCGTCAGTTGTAATTCATGGCCGAGAGCGGGGTGCCAACGTCTTGGGGTAGTCAGCCCAAGAGAACCAAGAGACCAGCCAAGTATCACATGACGCATCAAGATTTCTCCATATTCACTTTCTGACCAATGACGGGGCTCAAAACGGATTGACGTTGCCCTTTTTGCCTCTCCCGCCCTTGGCGTCATCAAGAATTCCTCTCCGGTCCAAGGTTTTCCTCTCTCCGCCTCGACTTTCCGCCCACTAAAGTTAGGCTAAGAGTCCGCCGCCAAGGCTTGGTCTCAAGCAAACACCAACAATCCAACCACTTATTGGCAGTCAGGCATCATACGAGCAGCCATCTCTTGGCTGCTTGCGATGGTGGATCGACCATGTTTCTGTATCGTGGTTGAGACAAGCCGTCTTTGCCGGTTCCAAGCAATGCTACAGTATATATATAGGCGGGGTATTTCCCTCTTCGTCATTCCTCCAAAGACAAAGAGCTGAATTAATCACCAATTTTTTCATGTGAACAAAACATCTGACATTCCCTTCTCTATTGTAAGACGTGGCGTTCACCCTACCCTCCCGTACTTTTGGAAGATGGGATCTTATCTTTTGTTGTTGAGCCTCGATACTACCACACTTACGAAGCATACGTACTAATTTCTATGACCAGCCCTCGACTAGGAATAGTACCCCAATCACATCCTGAACACAACTTATTACGCAAGTAATACCATAACAAACCTTCATCATGGCACCCAAGAAGTCTGCTCACATCAAGACGGATCGCCATGCGTTCTTGCTTACAATCGAAGAGACTGCTAGGCAATTGAACACCAATATCGAGTCTGGGTTGACCGGTAGCCAGGTAGCTGAGATTCAGAAAACTCACCCTCTCAATGAACTGAATACTGGTGGTGGTACCCCATGGTACAAGATTCTCGGGAAGCAGGTTTCCAATGCCATGATTCTGGTAAGTTTGATATGACTGCAATTATTGCTTTGTTCCTCAAGACTTTTCTGACGTTATACAGGTCCTTGTCTTTGCAATGGGTCTCAGTTATGGAGTTGGAGACTTCGTTGAAGGTGGTGTACTCACTGCAGTTATCGTCCTCAATGTATCCATTGGATTCTTCCAAGAATTCAAGGCGGAGAAGAAGATGGACTCTCTGAGAGCACTTTCCTCGCCTAGTGCTTCTGTGCTGCGAGATCACAAGGTTGAAGTGATCCCAAGGTAAATATCTCAGGATCGGTCGACTTACTCTTTGCTAACTTATTTTCAGTGCCGAAGTCGTTCCTGGAGACATTGTCATCATCAAGACCGGTGACACAGTCCCCGCCGACCTACGCATGTTCGAAGCCATGAACCTCAACTGCGACGAGAAGTCACTCACAGGCGAGTCCGAACCCGTCGAGAAGCGGGTCGCGGCCGATCTCCGCATCCCCCAAACAGATACAATTGCAACTGTCGAAGAAGATGTACCTATGGCCGATCGTATCAACTGCTGCTACTCCACCACATTTGTCACCAAAGGTCGAGGTCGAGGTATTGCATATGCAACTGGAATGATGACAGAGGTTGGCAAGATCGCTACAACCACCACAAAGAAGCAGCGCAAAGATGGAAGATCGATGAACTACAAAAAACATGGCCCAGCCCAAACTTTCAAAGGACTTGCTCTTAGAATCTATGACGGTGTTGGAAAGTTCTTGGGTCTCACTGAGGGAACACCCCTGCAGCGTAAACTCTCGAAGCTCGCTTACATCCTGTTCGGCTGCGCAATCCTCCTCGCCATTGTTGTCTTCGCTGTCAACAAGTTTAATGTTACCGATGAGGTCGCTATTTATGCCATCTCCACTGGAATTGCTATCATCCCCGAATCTCTGATTGCTGTCTTGACAATTACTATGGTTGTTGGCATGACAGTTATGAGGAAATCAAACGTCGTCATTCGAGATCTTTCTGCTTTGGAAGCGCTTGGTGGAATCACAAATATCTGCTCCGACAAGACTGGTACTCTTACACAAGGTGCAATGATTGTCAAAAAAGTCTGGCTGCCCAAGATTGGAATCTATACCGTCAAAAATTCCATGGACCCCAACAACCCAACTCAAGGAGAGGTTGTCGTCGGTTCCGAAACAATCTCGCACGCCACCACTCCAGATGAGACAGATGAGAAGCTCGACTTTGATCACCAGCGCAGTGCTGCTGCATTGAAGTTCGATGTTCCAGCCGAAAAGTTCGCCAAAGATCAACAGAAGGCTGAAAAGGAGTCTGATGAAGAGCCAGCAACCATGAACGACGATCTCGAGGCTTTCCTCCGCCCAACCGCTCTTTGCAACCTCGCTACTGTCAAGGAAGAGCTTACCGAAGGCGAATCCGTCAAGAAGTGGCGCACCACCGGCGAGCCCACCGAGATCGCCCTGCAGGTCTTTGCACACCGATTCAATTACGGCAAGAAAAGCCTCGAAACCAAAGGATGGGAGCAAATCGCCGAGTATCCATTCGATAGCACCATTAAACGTATGTCAGTTGTCTACAAAAACCCGGATGAAGAACAATGGGTTGTCTATTCCAAGGGAGCTGTTGAGCGAGTCCTCGATCTTTGCACTTCCGTTGGCACCGGTGACAGAAATGAGCCTATGACAGATGCTCTCAAGGAGACTGTCCTCGCTCAAATGAATCACTTTGCCACACAGGGCCAACGTGTTTTGGCTATTGCTTCGAAAGTCTGGCCAGGAGAATTCGTCATTGAGCAGAAGAAGGATGGCAAGCATGGAAGCAATGTTGATGAGCTGCGACCACAAGTCGAGCAAGATCTTACTCTCCTTGGTCTTGTCGGTATCTACGATCCTCCCCGTGATGAGACCAAGGATGCTGTTAGAGAGTGCTCTGAGGCTGGAATCAAAGTACACATGCTTACAGTAAGTCGCCCTCACTTGAAAATACGAAACAATTCTAACAATAAACAGGGAGATCATCCAGCAACTGCTGAAGCAATTGCCAAGGAAATCGGTATCATTCCTCGTAACATCAATATTCTTCCCAAGGATGTAGCCGACTCCATTGTCTTCAAAGCCACCGACTTCGACAAGTTGTCTGACGCCGAAATCGACGCACTCGCTGAGCTTCCCCTCGTCATTGCTCGTTGCGCACCAGATACCAAGACCCGAATGATTCAAGCACTCCGTCGCCGCGGCCTCTACATGGCAATGACAGGAGACGGTGTCAACGACGCCCCCTCCCTCTCATCCGCAGACGTTGGAATCGCCATGGGCCTTGCAGGCTCCGACGTAGCTAAGAGTGCCGCGAAGATCGTCCTCACAGATGACAAGTTCAACAGCATTGTGTCTGCTATCCGCGAAGGTCGCCGCATGTTCGACAACATCCAGAAATTCGTGCTCCATCTCCTGACATCCAATGTGGGCGAGGTAATCCTGTTGATTGCTGGTCTCGGATTCCAAGATTCGTCTGGACAATCCGTGTTCCCTCTCTCGCCACTTCAGATTCTTTGGGTCAACATGCTTACCTCTTCGTTCCCTGCCTTCGGCCTTGGACGTGAGAAGCCTAGCTCGGAGATCATGCAACGTCCACCGCACAAGATCAAGTGGGGAGTATTCACTCCTCAGATCATGGTCGATATGGTCGTTTATGGAATCATCATGGGCACATGCACAATCCTCACATTCGTGATCATCATCTACGGAGCCAACGACGGCAATCTCGGCCACGAATGCAACGCACGATACAACACCCATCCCGGAACCTCCTGCGAGCCAGTATTCCGCGCTCGTGCCGCAGTCTTCGCAGAGCTCACCTGGTTGATCCTTGTCTCAGCCTGGGAATTCAAATCCCTCCGCCGCAGCATGTTCCGTCTCGACCCCAGCACCAACAGCCGCTTCCCGTTTTTCAAGGACGTCTACGAGAACAAGTTCCTCTTCTGGTCCGTCATGATCGGCGCCGTGTCCGTCTTCCCCGCCGTATACATCCCGTATCTCAACACCCGCGTCTTCAAACACACCGGCATCACCTGGGAATGGGCTCTCTCCTTCGGCTCGATCTTCATATTCGTGCTGGGTATTGAGGGCTGGAAAGCAATCAAGCGCTCTTTCAGACTCTTTGAGGCGGGCAGTGATGATGATATGGAACATCGCCAGTCGCGCAAGCTGGGCCTCAGACAGGGCTTCTTCACCATGGCGAAGAGTCAGGCGAGTAGTATCCGTAGTCTGAGCAGGCGGCCGACGAGCAGGAGTAGTATGAGTGGGAATGAAAAGGTGCCTGCGAGGTCCATTAAGCAGGGATCGCAGCCGCCGGTTGGAGATGAGCGGGTCTGAGTGTGGTGCTGTTGTATTTGTAGTGATACCCTCTCTTGCGTTTCGTTTTGGTGTGTTTAGAACTTGGGGGAGTAATACGAAATCTAATCATCAAAACATCTACCTCGTCTTCCTGGAGCTATCCCTTGAAACATTTAACCCATAAATGAATCCCACTTACCGCCCACCAGCGTACAACTCGATTCAGCCATGTGTTGACTGTCGATGGCCTCGTCTCGCTTAAACTACACCGCGAGTGAGTACTTCATCAGATTTCATCTCATCTCTTTCAGTCTACCTAGACTCTCAAACAAGTAGAAGCCTCAGCTCAGCTTCCCTTACTCGAAGATGTATTTCAAGCCGAAGGTCCACAATCCACAATCCATGACAGTGAACCTACTCGAATTCCCTCTTCAGCCAACTTTGTCCGCTTCGCTAAAACGCCTTCTTCCCTCCTCCAAAACAAAAAGAATACAATATGACTCGGATGTCCATCCAGCGTCTTCTTTTAGCGCGGAAACACTTGCAAAATAAAAACTTGGAAATAGAAAGCGTTTGAGATCCCGATACAAAAAGTGAGGGGTGTTCTCAAATATCCAGTTAGGCATTAGAGCTGCGAAGTATGCAGCACACCAATAAATTCATCCGGCCCCCCAGGGACGGGGACGGGCCAAGCCGCAGCTCCCCAACCGCCCAGGAATAGCATCCAACCACTCCGTACCACGAATGAGGCTGAAGCGATGTGAAACCCACGCCAGCCTCAAGGCTCAACCATCTCATCTCTTCCTCCTCTAAACTCCAACATCATCCCATCTTCCTCTATCCCACCATCTACGATCTTCCAGACGAATAATAATTAGATTTAAGTGGGAGCTGGAAGGAAGAGACGAGATGGTGTTGAAGCGCAACATTCGAGGCGGCGTGCCGTCCCCCTATCCACGATTCTTATTCCATGGACTGCGGTCTGCGCAACTACTGGCTTCGCTGGTAGTGAGTGGTATCATGGCATATTTCATGTATCATCTGCGTATGTGCCAAATCTTCCGTTTCCTCGGACATAGCTAATCAAGTCCTGGATTGTAGGAGACGAGAACTTCGCTATTCCATGGACGTTTATCCTCGTATGTACCTCTGGAGCCTTATCCAATCTTCTAAATCAATCATCCACCGCACACAATCAAACATTAGCTAACAAATGATCTGATAGCTTCTAACTGTCTCCATCGCAACCATCATCGCTCTCATCGTCACGATCATACTATATAACTTCACATACCTCTCGCCGCGCTTCAACTGGTTGCTTAACGGGGGAATATCTATACTCTGGGCACTAGGTTTTGCGCTTCTCAGTTGGTCAATAAGTACATCGCATGTACTGGCCAAAGCATGCTCAAAACAGGTTTGGGGCGGAGATGCAGAGGCCAGTGTGTGTAGAGACTATAAGGCTTTATGGGCGATGACTTTATGCGGAACGTGAGTACACTCTCACTCCACAAATCTCCCCAGTAAAACGAATTGCTAATCTGATACAAACAACAGAGTCTCTACCTTCGCAGCATTAGCTCTCGACATCAAAACCGAATGGACGACCACTAGACGCGGCGTGTACGCCATCCCAGAAGACGACAAAGATGCGCAGAAGTTGAACGAGTTGAAGAGCATGCGCGTGAAAAGCGAGGGGTACGAAGCGCCTGAAGAGCAGAGAGATGAAAGGCATACGGCGGGGTTGGAGCCGGAGCAGGATATTGCGTATCATAATCGGTATGGTGCTCAGGAAGAGATCCATGGGCAGGTGGGGAGGAGGAGGAATTAGGTTTGGGAATTGAGCGAATGCGGCTGCTGTACTTGTGGACTGGTGTTTTGGGAAAGGGGGATACTGATACTGATATTGGTTGGAAATAGTATGGAAATAAATGGATTGGGTCAAGGGGAGTCAGGGTGATTGAGAAGGAATAAATGGTTTGACCGACTGGCCTTCTGTAGAAAATATAATCAGGCTGATATTCACCGCACATAACTGAGAGAGACACTTTGCTTCACAATCAACTGGTCACAGCAGAGACATGTCGAACCACGCCCCATTCTTGAAATGAAGCAATATCCATGTACTATCCCCTAACCCCTAATATTTGTTAAAACAACAGACCTACTTTTGGCTCGTGCGAGATCACAACCCAGGGTACATGGCCAATAGCAGTAGGCAATCGTCCTTCTGACCCAGAGAAGTCCACATTTTACAAATATTAGGGGTAGGATAATAAGTACCAGAGTATATCAAAACCGTATCCGTAAAAAGTTCCACAATTATTCCAAACAGAGACACAGGGCCGCGTACCAGGCTCCCGAGTTCCCGCTCCTCATGGAAAACCGCCATCACGGAATCTTCGCGCAACTCGCCCCATAGAAAACCGACTTCCCAAGAAACTCAAACGCCGGAGGACATACGCGACGGGGAGGAGTGCAAGGGTATACTGTACCCCCCAGCGTGAAGCTGCACAGCTGGTAATGGTCAAGTCGAACAGCTAGCCACCTACCCAGTTCGCTGCTGTAACGTCGTATCTCGAATTTATCTACTACGTCTCGAATATTCGATAGGATTATATCCTGGTAAAAAAAAAAAAGGTCTTGTCAGCTTCTTCATTAGGAAGGACAGCCTTGCCAAGTCAAGCCGGCGCGGGTGAGATGAGAACTTGAAATCCACTGCCGGCCGTGATATAGTACTTTCAGCTCCCAAAGCAGGGCCTCGATACGGCATCTGCATGCTGGGAACCTGAGACTCTGCAGAATGGTTTGCGCGCTTAGAGGAGGACACTGGCAGGTTGCATTTTGTATTTTGACGCCGGAGGAGAGAGATAAGGCTCACAAGAGAAGGTAGGTCGGTAATCACAAAAGCGAGATTTGATATGAGATCTGAGGATTGAGTCTAGTGTAATGAAATCCAATGGTCTTTAATGTAACGCAAATGCTTTATGTACAATGTAGCTGATATATTCTTTTTTATGCACCTCTTTGTCTATGTTCATGTAAGATGTTTGGTCTACAAGTCTTGTCTTCTCTCGCTTTGTCTTCTGTATATTACTTCCATTCGTTCTATCTAGGCCAGTAGTGCACTGAAATTGTAAGCAAAAAGGTATTTGCAAGATAAACAAGCAAGTCTTTCTCAGCTCATCTCTCCAAATCCTCTCTTCTCCCCTTCCCTTCAAAGCCAACCATCAGAGGGGAGGGGTGAAGAGGGACACCTTGGCTGCTCAAGTGAGTCGATTTCATACTTAGAGACGATAATTCTCCGGCGTTAATACGGAAGGGTGATTGGTTCGAGATGAGAACTAGGCTGGTCTCGAACGGTCATGATGCTTCTCGAAGGATTCTTGTATGCTGTTATGTGGCACGGCTTCGTATATTCCAGGTTTCGAACCGACGAAAACGCATGGGATTTGAAGCTGCCTGTGCTACTGCAGCTTGCTAGAATGAGATGGATGCGACTTTACGGCTCAGCATTGCCATGGAGAAAGTCAATTGCCGATGTTACATTCGCTGCTCTTCAAGCCAGGAGCAACTGGAGTGGTGTATAATAAGAGCACAGAGGTTTCTCTTGCAGGAAACGAAGGTTGAAGGGCTCATATGAAGACTGGTCTAGCCCCAAAGCTCAAAATCATTATCATGATATATTGGGAATGGCAAACCAATGTGCGTTTATGGTAGGATTCCTGTCAAAATACCGACACTATCGGTAGACGGGACGACCCGAAATACAGGGCTCGAATCCTACGGCCTTCGAAAAACAGCTGCGGAGGTTTCTGATAGGATGGCATCTCGAGATGCATCGGCCTCTCCAACTCCAGGATTCAAATGACGCGTGGTCGAGTACTCAAAGAGGAATGAGAAGGTTGTAGAAGGCTCATCAGATGCAGCTTTTGAGCGGTTAGGAAACTTGGCCGTGGAAATGTACTTGCATTATTTTCACCTTACTCATGCAGATGGGGGCTCATTCTGGTCTTGACAGACTGGGTTAGCGATGCGGGGATTTTTAGGTCAAACTCTGAAGTGAGAGACAGGCATGTTTTAGCTCACTGTTTTAATCCACTGTTTTAGTGGATGAGGATCCATGATGACTACTCGTACGAATGGAGATATGACCTGATTGGGAGTAGATTGATTCGATAGAAAGTGACCGGCACAACCTCCGGTCTTTGCTGAAGAGGGATCGCTGTAAAACTGGGGGGAAGGCGTCCTGAAAACGACCTTGGAGCTTGAGAAGCAACATTCAGCGGCTCTGGGCAATTCGTAGCGATCATCCTCTGAGGCTGTACCTATCACATATATCAGATTGCCGTCCACAGGTTAATTTATGTGCAGTTTGTGGCTTGGTTGCTCGATGTGTTGCAACGCCGACGCAAATATCAAACCTCAATGGGCTCTCTTTCAAGACACTGCACCAACGAGAAAGAAAAGAAGGAGCGGCTACACGCGCTTGAAGATTGGTGGAACGATCGAGATGGTGGAGGTGGCTTGTGGAGATACTGATGATGATAAGGGAGGAGGGGGAGGTTTGGTTTGGCTTGCAAGCGCCGGGCACTCACTCCCGATCCAATTGTAACCGAGAAAACATCGCTTAGCTGAACACTTGTGCCCGGTTAAGCTGGCCGTTCGTACCGGACTTCTGATAGATCGGCGTTATTCAGGAAGCTTCTCCAACTTTTCGTTTGATCATGGCAATGATCGATGGAGTTGCAGAGTTCAGAACTCGGGATGAGACCCACAACCATGGCACGGGGATGTGCTGGTTGGGGATCGGAGTATAGCCGCTTCGGCCATGCCTGGATTTAAAAAATTAAAACTTTGGGGGTCCGAAGGTTGCGTTTGGACCAGGCCTGAGATGATATGGCGTGGCTGTGTCGAGCACAGCTCATCACAGGGTACGAGTGGCAGGTGGCAGCCCATTATTGGGCTATATCCGATCCCAGGCGCAGAACAAAAAAGCGCGTTAAGCCGCCTTCAATCAACGAACCTATGAGATACTGGGTCTGGCTAACCAAATCCCTGACGCTGTGGAATATTGTATGCAGAAAGAGCATCAGGAAGGTGGAGAAACAGGTCCTTGTCCCACAGGGGCGAACAAAGTCGGCTATCTGCCGACACCTTCAACTGTTACCGTCGCCCTAAATTTGACTGCCATCCTCTAGTCCCTGCACACCCGCGGCGTCGATATTATGAGACGGAACCCCTCTTCCCACTTGCCTCATTGTCACGCAGACCTGTGCTCAATATGAAGCCCAAAGCAACGCATCGGTACAGGATCTGCGGAACTCCGTCAAGGTTGGGATGTCTCACTTGCAAGTAAGTGACTCAGAGAGCCGCAGGACACCTCGAACCGGAGTGCAAATACTCAACTGATTGCGAATCTAGAATCCGGAGAGTCAAATGTGGTGAGGAGAAGCCCTTTTGCAAACGATGTACTTCCACGGGGAGGAAGTGCGATGGCTATGCCACGCAGAGCGGTTCCAAGGATGCACCTCAGAAACCAGAGTCTAGCAGATCACTCAGTGCCCCGGAAGATCCAATGGAGCAGAAATTACTGTATTTCTTCAGCACATTCAGCGCCCCAAGCTTGTCTGGATTCTTCTCGAGCGATTTTTGGGAACGGAGGGTAGTCGGGAATAGTTATGGAGAGCCATCGATACGACATGCAGTAATTGCAATTGCGGCAATGCACCAAGAATTCAACGAGAGGCGGAGGCAAGATGGAATGGATGACACAACAAACCTCCAGGCATTTGCTTTTCGACAATACACAAAGGCTATTAGTAGTCTTCACCATCTGATGACTACTCGTATGCCTTCACTTGATCTCACATTAACTTCATGCATATTGTTTGCGTCCATTGATTGTTTGCTTGGAAATCAGTAAGTCTGAAACTTCTTTGCCCCTCGACAAAAGTACTTGGCGACACAGCGACAAATCTCTAGCAGTGAACAATATCTTCTCTATAATGTATTGCGCCAATATGCTAACAAGTTCATCAGTGCCTCAGCAATAATACACCTGAAGGCGGGGTTGAGGATATTAGCGGACATCAAATCGCATAAAACCCAACGAGGTGTATACGCAGAAGAATGGGAACGAGAGTTCGCCCCTCCACTTCTAGCTCTCGGTGTACAAACAGCCACATTCATAAATCCAGCTCTACAGAAAGAGCGCGCATCTCTCTGGGTGGCTCTGAAACGGGCCGGAAATCTTCCCATACCAACAACTTTCTACTCCCTCGACACAGCACGACATGCCATAGATACGATATCAGCGACCGTTATGGCCGACCGAACGTCAACCGAAATAAGTCCTAGCCTCCTCGAACACAAGCCTCCAGATCCCCTTGTACAAGGCAGGCTTCACAATGCAGCTCTCGATTCGTGGACACAAGCGATGGATAGATTTACAGCGACATTTGCGACAGGGGAACCGCCTCTAAGCAAGATGAGATGCGGTGCTTCTCTCCTGAAAGTACATTCTCTGGTGGTTTCTATTGTGATTGGAAAGCCAGAGGAGGCTGAAGCGAAATTCGATCATCTCATCACTCTCTGTGATCTCCTCGACTCGGCAAGAGTCAATTCTGGTGCGGCTCTCACATTTTCAACGGACCAGCGAGTCATCGCACCCCTTTTCTTTACAGCACTACGAGCTCCTAATCCTGTTACAAAGAGACGGGCAATCGAACTGTTGTCACGAGTACCAGCACGAGAAGGTATGTGGGATGCCGAGGATGCAATTCGGGTAGCCGAGGGCTCTCACAGCGACATCCAGAACGTGGGAGGATTCGTCTTGAATGCGATATTGCCAGATGTGATTCCACTGAGCGAAATCAACATCTGGAATGATATTGCATCACGATTGAAGAGCCGTATGACATGGCCCTTTGGAGAAAGCGATCCTGGTCAGAGTCCAGCATCGTCATCTTCGATCACAACGCCGCCACAGAGCGACGCAGCTTATACCCCAGTGCAGCCACAGCAGGACTTCACGTCTCCTCCGGCTGGAATGCATCGTTTTTAGGACCCGTTCGTTATGTGTCGGGGTTGCACATATATGTACACGTAGTTGATTACAACTAAAAAGATACCACTTTACGCTCTCCATATCAGATACTTCTGTTAACCTGAACACTACTTGTGGTTTCAAAGTTCCTGGTAGTTATTTTTTGGCCTCGTCTCATTCAATGATTTTTGCTATCGCTGCTAGAGAGTCGCCGAGAAGAAGCTATCGCCAGCCTTGATCAATGAATCGGCAACCTTTTCCTAAAGTAGCAAGTCAGGTCCCAAGCAACCATAGCAAACAGCTCGCTCTTCCTCAAATCACATCTTCTGATTTCTCAATTCGATCTTCAGAACTACGGGGAAACCGAAACCCAATCCCCACATCTGTAGATCTTCAGGTCTGCTCCCAAGGAACTGGATTGACTAGTCGATCAACCAGACCGGCATATGACCAGTTTGAAGATCACCTTATGAACCACAACTTCCACAAGCGACCGATCATAGAAATTTAGGCCCGTGACGAGGGAGAAACTTGGCTGAAGCTTGTGCAATAAAGCCAAGGCCACTGATCTTGGTGGAGCTCCGCAACCCCCGCACCTTGTTTTAGCATTAAGCCACAAGGAACTGTGCCGCAGCAGGCTCCGTTGCAAGAGTCTAAATCAGCCTTGAACAGCCACTAACAATCCCTGTGCAAGAGGAGATTAATGATCCTTAACGCCTTGAGCAGAAACTCAATCGAGGATTAACTTCAGGCAGACAGGATGTAAATCCTCTTACTAAAAATACAGTCAGGACTCAGAACCAATGGCGATTGGGTGGCTTGGAGCTAGGGAGCCTTGTGGAAATGGAGTGGGATTGTGCACAACGTGAACGTCGACGACGACCAACTTGTTTGATTTCTTAGTTTATCAGTCTTTTCAATGATGCAGCCATGATTTTGGAGTGAGTGCTGGGAATGTGGGATTTGGCAATTCGGTACGCGTCGGATACAGGGCAAATGATCTGAGGAAATCATCTGCATTTTACGTGATGGATGCGCAGTTCTCGCGGCTTTTCGATGAGTGGGATGATGTTACAGATATCTCCATGGTGGACTTGGGGTGAGAAAATTCACCTTATTGGCGCCCTTTGCAAAGCCTACGACTGACAATACTTTCACAGCACAAGTCCCAGCAGCCAAAGACAACAAGAGCTTGACAGAGCAACACTCAACACACGCAACAGCATTACGTCAACCAGTCGCAGAGAAAATCTCCCGTTTTACGACGATGTCTCCTCGCGCTCTCTTCTGCGCAGGGAAAGCCAGGCCACGACAGCCTCGGATTACGATGTCCGTAGCCCATATTCACCTGGAGTCATAAGAGAAGAAGATCAGGAGCCCCGACTGAGAAAAGGGTTCAAATCAAATGTCCAGAAAATATGGCCGAACAAGTCAACCCGTTCCACGAGGACGACTTCGACGTTCGATGGCAGTTTTGCGCATGGGAAGCCTGGCTGGTGGAAGAAACAGATGTTGGTTGATAGGAGTTTGAGGTCTATGGCTGCGTTTACGGCGTTTTGCTCGTTGGTGATGTTTATTATTATCTTTGCTCATTTGGGAGATTTCAAGAATCGCATTAATACGCATACGACTTCTGTGGGCGGAAAGGATGGAGAGAGCTGTAAGTCGGTAGAGAAAAAGAATGTGGTATGTTGAATATGCATGCGCCACCTGCATGCCGCAACCCAACGAGTATTGAATCCTTGTCTAATCTTGTCTCAGGCTACCCACCTGTTTATCAATATTGCCGCTACAATGGTTTTAGGTTGTTCCAATACATATCAGCAGCTTGTCACTGCATTGAAGGTTGACGAGATCCGATGGGTGTTGAGTAAGCGAGGGGACTCGAAAGTTGGGACGAACTCCCCGTGGTCAATCAACCACAAGCGTGAAGGGAAAACATTGGCGTGGCTAGCATGGTTACTTCTCATCCTGACATCAGTCGTAAGACATCTAGTTTCTGGATAACTGAGTTCCACTGACTGAGATCTAGCCCGTCCATTTCCTCGCAAACTCTGTCATCGGTCCGTCGTTCTATATACACATGCCGACGGAGATAATATACACGTATGTCGGGTCTGACAGGAAGTCAATTTCCAGCTCGTTTGGCTATGGATCACAATACTCAAACTACGATGATTCTGCTTGCTGGGCTGCTTTTCGATCCAACGCCTACGCCCTTCCAGAAAGGCTCAGCAGTTTGTCCTCCACCTACAATATCAACGAGTTAGGAAACTCCTCAACATACAAAAGCGTCGAAGTGAGATTTACCAGTAACTGCACAGAATACAAAGACACCACCGATTACCTTTCTGCCATCAACGAGTACAATCACACCAAATACTCCAGCTATTCATACTACCCAAGGTATGAAATTGGCAACTGCTCAATGGGCAGCGATGTCTCGTGCATGCTGGGTGATGAACTACCGAAACAGTGCAGAGAAAATGTCCGCATGCAGGCAGCATTCATTCTAGCGGGGTGCCTCCTCATAAAAGCAGTCTACATGATAGCACTCAACTACCGCTCACGAACTCGCACTAAAGATCACTGCCTAACCTTCGGAGACGTCATCGTAGCTTCCGTCCTCGATTCAGACTTGAAAGTCAAGAACGAATGTCTCCTCAACTCGGGCGACGGGTACAGACACGAAGTAGCGCACACATGCCACAAGCACTGCAAAGACCCCATTCCCTCAACCTCAGGCGACGACATCGGCCACTGCCAGAAATGCAAGAAATTCAACGAGATCAACATGTCCGCGGACCTACCACATCCGAGTATTGCGATCAAATACAAGAAATCGCTCCTTTCAAACTTGGGGTCAACAGCCATCAGCCAGATGCTCATCCTGATGTTTACTTCGCTTGCGATGCTGGGTGCATCGATCTTCCTGATCATTGGCATGGCGTTCACGGCTCAAGGGTGGCATGAGGACTGCCATGATCGGAAGTATAACCATCGACAATCCAAGTGCGATGAAGGCCTGGCTTCGACGATGAAAAAGTTATACGGAACATGGGGTGGGTTCTCCTCCAGCGCTACACTCGCAGCGCTTCCGCCAGATTCGCTCGGCAGCGAATTCCTCGCCTTTGCAATTTCCAACGGCGCACAATTTCTATACAGCTTGCTCTATCTCTTGCTCATATACAACCTGAGTCTCATCAGTATGGAGCATGAGTGGGGCGAATGGGAGACGAAGCGGAAGAGGCCGCGATGTACGATTGTTAGTGGGCGGCCGTTTGAGCAGACTTATTTTCTCCAGTTGCCTTGGAAAGTCCTGACGCCATTGATGGTCTTTGCTAGTTTGATGCATTGGCTGCTTGGACAGGCGATTTCGACGACTGAGACGATTTTCACAGATCATGTGCATGGGATTGAGCACTCGCTTTATTTTGTAGGTGTTGTGCTTCTCAATATGGGTCTGCTGTGGATGTTGACTGCTAATCTTTTGTGGGATCTTAGGTCACTTATGCTGCTTACCCAATATTCATGTCAACCATCTTAATGATCGCGATGACGGTCGTCTGTTGGTGGGCTTTCACCTACACTCGAGAAGGCTTCATCCCTCAGATGTAAGATCCCAACCCTGTCCAACTCTCCACTCCCTCCACTGATCTTTTCTGCCAGGTATGGGTCGATACGCGCCTGTTGTGCATCGACGACCGAGCTGTACGAATTCAGCACCGATGGCATTCAGTGGGGTGATCGTAAGTCTTCCAATATCCCATTTATGGATATGTAATGGAACAAGCTAACGCTGAACAGTGGGAATGGGCGAAAACTTTCGACATGCAGGATTCTCTAGTGATGAGCCAGAGAAGATTATTCCTGCTGAGCTGTATTGTGGGAGGGACTAATGTAATGTGAAAAGATAGAATAGCCAAAGCGGAGTTGACTTAGCACCATTTTTCTATAATAGAATACGGGACCGTTGGAAGCGTCTAGTTTTGGAAGATAAGATGCTTTGAAGAGAGCTTAGATGTTCAGTTATGATAATGATTACCGTCTGACGTCTGTACGATACACATAGTTGGAAAATCGGTCCTTGGAGCGAATTCGATCATGGAAATACTCAAGAGAACACTCTCCATATCTTTCGTTGGTTTTCCTATACGAATGATACTGCAGGCGCCGTGAGGGAGCGAGCCGCCTTGCCTCGCCCCTCATCAGCAGCATCTTCCACTTCAACGCCGCATGGAGCGTCAAAACCTCTAGGAATAGCTCCGAAAAAAAAACTCAGGATAGGCAGAATGAGTACAGCAATATTACATGAAAGTTAGAACCAACAGTTGGTATCGCAGGATGGCCTTTTCTGTTCTTTCGAAGGACGTTCTGGCATTTGTTATTCTATCGGGCATAAGTGAGGTCTGTCAGGCGGGCTTTCACCTCACCATCTTGAAGATGACTGTACATTTTCAAATTAAAGACACCCCCTGGATTACTCAATACCTATTTGCCCCCTAGAAGTCGCTTTTCAATCACATAGGTTAGCGGAAAAATCAACGTTCCAATCAACCCTTCCCCCTGTTCTGCCCAACACCAATTCTGAAACATGAAGCTCGGCAAACCTCTATTCAACCGTCTGAAACGCAATAAATGTGCTCGCCGTCTTCATCATTCTAATGCATAAGTGACATGTGAAAGCGTATATATTTCTGATCTCTTGACAGCTTTGATTTGACACTTGAAGATTAAAAGCGCTGATCCTTAATATATTACCCGTAACTTCGATACCAACGGTTCGTTCGGCACTTGCAAACTCAAATAGAGTGAACGGAACGTCGCACGATGATCAGCAAATAGAGTTCAAGATCGCGATAAGCATGGACCTACTCTAAACAAACAGCTGGGTTCCAGTGTCCCAGGTTGGGAGAAGGTTTCCTGCACGTGACAAGGATGTAAACCTTGATTTCCCGTTGTACTGAGCTTTCAATCCTCGACAATATCTTGCATCCTCCAGAACGACCAGCGCATTACAGTACCAAGAATCCAACAATAGCCAGTCTATCTCAGCGCAAGAAACCCACGCTGTAAGTAAGCATGCACGATAGAGTTCTCACGCGGCGAACCTGCCTACGGGTTCCTCACGACGAGCTCGCTCAATCCTCCCTGGAGTATCTGATCACGCCAACATCTTGCTCGCACCAATTTCCAACATTTCACAGCATTCCAATTAGGCACAGCCCGAGCCCAAGCTCAAAGCTCGTTGCTATCATTCGCCGCATTGGCAGCAGCATATCCTCCTCAAAAAAAATAAGGATGCAACGAAGTAACGCCCAGCCCTGAGAGGCTCGGCTAAAACGCTCACTCACCCCCACTCAGCCCCTGAGAGGAGGAGCCAGCGGCGAACGACAGCACACAACGGCGCGCCAGAGCTCGAGATCCCAAATCCTACCCGCCGGACTGGTCAGGCTCTGTTTAGCTCTTATTCTACCTCGTTTCAAGGCGTGGTGCATCTCTCCAATGAGAGTTGCGCAGGACCTGAATGTGACATGCGCACCTACGCCTTTTTTTTACGTTCATCTCATGTTCTGCTTCTCTTGCGTTCTGGCTCCTGCGTTTAATTTGTTTCGTTTCATGCCTCCGGTGCCATAGAAGTACTGTGCTTTACTCGAGTTCATCGTCGACCAACTTTGTCCGCTCCCTGGTGGGGAAGAGCGAGGCGAGTAAAAATAGGAGGGGATTTGGCATAGCATAGGAGTCGGGCTTTACTCTACTCTACTCACTCTTATCTCACTCATGTAGTCATCTCGGAACCTGCGCCGAGAAATCACACGATTTGATTGAGTTTCCCATACGAAAATTGGCATGAAAGATGTAAGGCATTCTCCCACGCATAGATGGACCAATACTTTACCGCAAAGTGCCTAGGCGGCAGAGGCATGGAGGAGTCGTGTATTCCATGTGGGATCCATCAACGTGTTTCTCGGCCTAATGTTGTACATGGGGTACAGAAATATGTGCGAGCTGTTTATTTGGCGTTTGGAGCTCGTTTATCCGCCTCCCTCTCTCTTCCCCTGAAATTGCCGACGTGGGCGAATTGAACTGTTCAAAATTTTTGTTTCGCGCTCAAACACACTCCCCCTTTTCCCCAAGATACCGAGTCATACATAAAAACATATCTCCTGTCCTCCTCTTTCCCCTTTGTTTTTCCTTTTTGTCTTTCCTCTTTGTCTCTCCTCGGAGTTTATATTCTGCTTAATTGTCAACCACCACATTCCTTTCTTGATACTTGGCTCGCTACTCACCTGCCCTGACTCGCTTACATTGTTATAATTTCATATCAAACTCAACACAACAAAACATAACTCAACTCAACTCAACTCACACACAATGTATACACTATCCACCCTCCTCTTAGGCGCCTCTATCCTCAACAGCGTCCTCGCCATCGCCCCAGAAACTAATCCTGGCTTCCGCATCACCTGGTCCGACGACTTCAGCGCCTCCTCTCTCGACCCAGCAAAATGGGACCGTTTCACCGGCACTCCCTCCAACAACGAACAACAGATCTACCCCAAAGACAGCAACAACTGCCAACTGACATCCGCCCAAACCCTCCTCATCACACCCGAAAATTCAGGTGGTCAATGGACATCTTGCCGTATCGAATCCAAGGCCAATTTCGTCACCAAACCCGGCGGCCAGATGATCGTACAGGCAAGATTGAAACTAGGCGACCCAGGAGCCAAACTCCAGGGAATCTGGCCTGCATTCTGGTCGCTCGGCGAAGCTGTTAGAAATAGTGTCGATTGGCCTGGCTGTGGCGAGATTGATACCATGGAAAATATCAATGGTGACAAGCTCGGTCATGGGACAGTTCATTGCGGAGCGGCGTGTAATGATCCCACGGGCTTGGGCCAGGGAATGGCTTTTGATTATGGGGCGTTCCATACGTGGGCCCATGTCATTGATTTGCAGAGTGGTGACTGGAAGGAGCAGAGTATCACTTGGTATATGGATGGGCAGGCCTTCAAGGTTCTGCATGGACGTGATATGGGTGATGAGGCGGCTTGGAAGTCGGTTGCGCAGAATGGAATGTTCGTCATATTCAATGTGGCTGTTGGTGGGAGCTGGCCGGGCAATGTGAGTGCTGATACCGTCAGTGGAAAAGCGGCAGGGATGGAGGTGCAATATGTTGCTGTTTATGAGTCCGAGTAAAGAGGCAGGCGTGGGCTTTGAAAGAACTGGGGCCTTGGAGTTTAACTTGAAAGTTGGGAAGGTTGTTTTGGATTTGGATGAGCGGATTTGGATTCAGGCGTTCGGTGTTGAAGTGTTTTCAAGGCTCACATATACCAGGTGGACGCTCGGCTTGGCTATTTCTAGAGGCATACGATTAGATTTTTGGACATACTTCATAGGTTGTAGATACCCGCACATGATAACAGCATTTTGCCTATTTTTGTTGTTGAAGTTCTGTGAAACTAAGTCAGCGAGTGACAACTGAATGCATACTCGGCCAAGTCAAAGATACAGCGAAGCAAGTCAGTTGACTTTCAGGTCAGTCTGTTCAGTAGACCATGTCAGTAGATCAAGTCATCTCGGCCTAAGGAAGAAATAGTTCGTTCCCATTCCGCTTTCTCTGTTATTCTCTTAACTTTGGGCACACCTCTTTTAAAAAATACAAGCCAAGTTCACCGAATTTCTAAGTCCTTAATATTGACACGACTTTTGTTCTGCTCCCTCGCCAATGGACCTTGCCTAGCCATCTGCCCTTGACTTCGTGAATACACCCCACCAACGAACAACAAGCACCTGTGTAGGAACGTCGCGGCTTGATATTAAAGATCGGCACGATCTATATAATGCATCCAATGTAACTCTTCTTTTCACTTACCCATTTCAAGACTTTCACATGCAAGCCCAGTCTTAACTCATTTACAGCACATCTCCCATCAGTCTGTGCCTGTGATGATACGTTAGTGTAGTGGCGGCGGCCAAATCTAGGTGCTCAGGAGTATGGCCCACGAACATCCAAAGGGATCTATCCGGTCACAGCAAGACTCTAATAGATTGATACATTGCAGTTTTTATTATACTCCCATGACTTTCAGTCGAAGTCTTGAAAGGGGGTGGCCTCATGTTCTAAACTTCAAAGTGGAGCAAGGGAAGAGCCTGGTTAGAGAGGGATGGACTGGTTGGCTGGGTTAGATACTGTGATAGGCTACATAACTCTGAAAATCGTGCTGGTTGACCCGCTTTCGTTAACTTTTGACAATCTCGTCCCACATCGCAGGTCTAGATGGACCGAGCTGGTCGTGTCAGTCCAGTCCAGTCAGTCCAGCCCATCTAATTAGTTGTAATCACTCTGTAAAAAAAGAGCCAGCGAAGCGGAATCACGGAAACTATCAATGATAGACACACGAAGCAATTGTAATCTTGTAAGGAGATATACAAGGCAAATATATACAGTACCTGAGATTACATAACTGCCTTTTAACAACAGCATCAACAAGATACCACTAATTAAATTATCCACTCCTAGAGTCTGAGTCAAGCTCCTAGCTCAAGCAAAACCGACACAACGACTTCTCTCGACTTTTCCCTAACACCACAGCAGAATGAACAACTGAGCCAAAAATTGGGTTGAACATTACCTCGGGCTCGGCCCTGGCTAGCCTGGCAATGAGTGACTGGATCCGCGATGCGCACCAAAACTTTCGTGACGGGAATGAAAACAGGAGCTAAGCGAGCCAAGCCAAGCCAAGCCAAGTGGAGGTCGAGGAACCCTCACAACAACGAAGACCAATCCATGTCCTTACCTCCACCCACAGGAGAACTGTCATCTATCTCCTTCCTAATCAGCGTACCCGATATAAAAGTTGTCTCCACCAGCCACATACATTCTGACTCCTCCTAATAAAGAGAGAACCTTCATGAAAAGAAAAAAGAAAAAAAAAGAAAAAGAAAAAAGAGTCTAAATATTATATACCCCTCCTCAATCGCCTGCTGCTAGCTCGTCATCCCATCTCATCTCATCCCATCTCATCTCATCTCATCTCATCTCATCTCATCAACTTCATCAACTTCATCCCCTTCATATCCATATCCATACCCCTTCCCCCCCTCCAACATCTTCCTTCCGTGCTCAACTTTTTCCCTTCCTATCCTGTCTGTCTACTGTCCTATGCCATGGACCTCCAAGTCAATTCCTTATTAAACATCATCATACACACTTTCTTTTATTCACACTTTATCTCCACTTTCACACGTTATCCCCACTTTCACACATTATCGCAACCCCCCCCCCCCGCCCCCAATCAATCATCACCCGTTGCCACACTCCACACTCCAGGCCCCGAGAAGCAATGTCAGGACTCAAAAAGGAACCGAAGAAACCCTTTCCTAACCCAGCAGCTTTCGTGCCGGTAAGAATTCAGTCACTATTCTGCTCTGCATCGGCTTGGCTTGTAAGAGTACATGCGGACGGGTCTCAAAAGTTCATTGAAGAGCGCTGAAAAGTGCATGATGTATGTATGTATGTATGTATGTATGTATGTATGTATGACTTGGTTTGGTTTGATTTGGTAATTTACTTGTCAGCAAACCTGACTTGATAGCGTAGATTCCTTTAAGATGCCGGTCACTTCATGGAACTCACAAGAACTAGAAGCATGCCAGCTCACTACACATATCATGATCTGTCCATCCATCCACAGTAAATCTGGTCATTGGCTTCACTTGGTTTCTTTGTGTATCTCTATCTGTCTGTCCATTGCCTTGTCTGTTTTTATTGCGTTATCCGCACACACACACACACACACATACATGATATCAAACCATCCCAATCAAACCCAATCAATCCACCAGAAGAAACCTTATGGAAAGGCAAAACCCAACCTCTCAATTCTCAAAGAACTTCCCCTACCCATGAGAATCCCGACCAAGTCCATTCAACCCGAGCACTTCAAATGTTGAATGTCTATGCAATCTCATCATCTCAATCCCATCCCCTATCAAAACCCTCTCTGTCTCTCACAGCTGCCCATATTCGGCATGTCATACATCCCTTCCACCATCTACCCAGCCATACTAGCAACAGTAGCTTTCCCACTACTTCCACCTGCACTCCCCTCCTGCACAATACTACCCTCGATTCTCCGCTTAGCTTCAGCTTTCTCACCTTCAGTGATATCCTCGTCTTTCTTGCGCATATCAGGTGTATGCTGGCCTTGACTCGGATGATGACCGATAGACATGCCGACGCGGAGCTAGAGGTCGTCAGTACTTCTTCTCCTTCTCTCATGAAAGTCCACATTGTCCTCTACAAATATAGGGGAGCCTTTAGAGAAAGGGAACTCACCAAAGTCTCCAGGGCACCATTACTATTATCCACCAAATCATCATCAAAACGCATAGCACCCTCCTCAAACAACACAAGCAACGTACTGCCCCCAAACTTGAAGTATCCCAGCTCCTCCGCACGCTTAACAGTCTCCCCCTCCTTCCGCGTAATGACAGTACTACCAACCATCATGGCACCCACACAGATGACCATGACTCTACCATGAGCGACCGAGTCAATCGGGATGACGATACGGACATTCTCGCCGTAGACGTCGAGAGCAGAACGGATGGCCATGGGGTTGACGGTGTAGTACTCGCCTTCGATGGTCTTGGGTGCGCCCATGACGCCGTCGACGGGGATGTGGAAACGATGATAATCCTGGGGAGCGAGACGGAAAATGCCTAGGGCGCCGTTCTTGTAGCGTTCGGCGTCTTGGGGGTAAGCGTTGCCAAGGAGGCGTTCGATGGAGAATTCGCGGCCCTTGACCCAAATCTTGGTGGCTTCGTCCATGCGATTGAAAACCACGGAGCGGGAATCGGCTGGAGAGACAATAATGCGTGGGTTATCTGGAGCGGAGCATGGTCGAGCATCGGGTTTGAGTTGGCGGTAGAAAAACTCGTTGAAACTCTTGAACTTCTCCATAGGAAGCAAGACCTCGGACATGTCCAGCTGGTGGAAATTGATGAAACTTTGGATTTCGCTGGCAGAAGCAGGGTCGTCGTACTTGACACCCTGCTTGATTGACAAGCCCTTTAGAAGCTTTCGAACTGCATGTTTGTTAGCAATAGAAACACTAGGTTTTTCATCCCACATGTAAATGGTAACTGAGATGCATCCGGCTAACGTACTTCTCTTCTTTTCCATATCCCTAGATTTCAATCCCTTATATAATAGTCTGATTCCCAATCGGACATAGACACTCATTCGCTCCTCGTTGATCTGACCAGTGATACGGTCTTGCACAAGAATATTGGCAGAGTTGGCACCGAGTTTGTAGCCACCATAGGAGATCTTCGTGATGACTTTGGAGTACCACTTTCTCTGAGCTTGACTGGCTGTTACGAAACCAGCCATGACGATATTGTTGACTTGACGCCAATCCTGACTGGCACATGTAGCGATGTGGGTGATGATATCGGCATCAGAGCGCTTGTTCAGACGAGGTTGGTGACAGATCGGGCATTCTCTGATTTCAACAACATGTTCTTCGCCTTTGTCGTTAAGATCATCTCTGTCAAGGTACTCTCCCTCTTCTCCTGGAGTAGCAAGTTCTTCCACACTCTGAGCCTCAACGCTCAGCTGAGATGGATTCGTGTTGTTGTCAGCATTAGATGGAGTAGAAGACCCGGTCCCCGAAACAGACGAAGAAGCAGGCGTTTGACCAGCGGTTCCCCCAAGCTGTGGAGGGAGATGACTCTTCATCCTATCTCCAATTGACTGCTGTGGCTTAGACTTTTGATCCAGTTGATCCTCAAGACAGATAACGGCTTCATCAAAGCTCATCTCTCCATTCGCCTCCGCATCACCCGTTGCCGCGTGCGGGAAACGTTTGAAGAATCCATCAATTGTAGACTCCTTCAACGTTGAACCAAGAGTATCAAGCATAGTCGTAAGCTCAACCTTGCTGATACATCCACTCTCATCCGTGTCGTATTGTCTCAGCATAGCTCTCCAAAATTGTTGACGAAGTGCGGGGTACGGGACATATTTGGCCTTGATGAAAAGCTGTGGACTGTGCTTCTCCTCCCATTTCTCTGCATTCTTCAATTTCAATGGGATGGTGAAGGAGTGCAAGTCAGGATCTCCGTTGCCATCAAATCCATCATCATTGTCCACGGCATTTGGTACAGGCACGTTATCACCAGGTTGAAGACCTCCGAGATTGCTTGTTGAAGCTTGTCCAGGTGTTGGTGTAGAAGTACCGGCTCCGGAATTGATGCTGTTGTAAGATACATTCTGGCCTGAAGTTCTTGATTGCAGGGGTGGTCGACTCAGCCCTTTCAAGCTTTGGGATGAAGTGGATCGGGACAGTGGGAGCTTGAAACGCGATCTGTTGGGCTGAACAGGGAAAGCACTTGGATCCGGAGGTTCCTTAAGAGAGTACAACCCAGTCTCTGGATTAGCATCTGGCGCAGTATCCGTAATATCCTTGAGGGGAAGAACGCTAGCTGCAATGAAATCGTTTCCAGAAAGCTTATCCCGATCAATCACGGTGAAAGACAGAGAGTATGCCTGCTCGTGCTTCAACACCTGGAAGATCATCTTCTCGTTGAACACCGGGTTCAGATTATGTCGGATCACTCGGGTTCTGTACGTCTTCTTGCCCAATGAAGCCACAACGAACGGATCCATATCGAACGAAGTTCTGGTCATGTTGCGTTCGGGGGGTAGATCTGTAATCTTTCCAATTTCCAAGAACACGATGCCCACAACCTCACTGCCACCCGTGAATTCGTAGGCATTTAATTGCTTCTTCTTCCTCAAACCCTTCAATCTCAATTTCCGACGTCTCTTCTCCGCGTTTTCGGGTTTCGTAGGATCGTCTGTCTCGTCACTAGGTTCATCATCGTCATCGAAATCCAGATCCTCATCCGCCACATCTGCAGCTCCCATAGGCAATCTGCCCGGCGTATCTGGCAGATCGACCACTCCAGCCAAGGCCCGGAATTTCTCCAGAACCTGTGCAGGCGTGGCAGACATATTGCTCGAATCGTACAGCGTAAACTGCAGCTGAACGTCACCCGAAACATTACTTCCTTTCTTCCCTCCAGGACGTTTACTAGAAAGCGTAAACCACTGTGGCTCAATGTCGACCTTGTCGCCTGTGAATATGTCCTCTAGTGCCAGATCGAATTCTCCCAGGTAGTCTTTCCCAAAGCGGTCTTTGTCCCAGCACACGCAGTCGAGCAGGAGAGCGTTGACGTTGTTGACGGGCATCTGCACGGTGACGTTCCATTCTGGGTTGAGGGTCTTGGGGACGGATTGTGTTGCGTTCTTTGAGTCGCCGAGAGTCAGGACTAGGTACTGTGAAGCTTTAGTCTTCGAAGTACTGTTGAGCTGGACAGGAGAAGGGTGTCAATTACTCACTGGGTCAGAAGTACCGCTCCTATCTTTTGCTGCAAGATTCCTGGCCTGTTTGTATCCACCTGTCAGCATCTCACTCCACTCCTATCTCAAACTCGATCTCCCCATCTGCCAACTCCTTTACCCCTCTCCCATCTCCCCAGTATAGCTTCCCAGGATCAACGTACCTTAATAACCACAACCTTCAACATCAAACCATTGCCTTTCGAGCTCTCAGCCCCACCCTCTGAACTACTATTCTGCTTCCTCATGGCGCCTGGATTTGGACTCGAGCTGCGAGAGTTGTTCGTGCTGTTGGTGTACGATTTGAGACGGTTGGGCAGCGAGATGCGAACCATGGTGAAGGAGGGAAGGAGGGGACGTGGACAAAAGACCGTCGAGTGTCAAAGTAGGTACGTAGGGCAAGCAAGGTAGGGACGTATCAAGCTGGAAACTTGGCGGGCGGGTTCCAGGTTCGAGGAGGTGGTACTTTAGCCCGCGGCCACTTGCTATTTGGTTGGTGGCTCGGTGGGTAGTTGCGTGGTTGAAACAACAGCAAGCTCGATCTGTGAATGGTGAGGTGAAGGAGTGACAGGGAGAAACAAAAACAGGCAAAAAGTCGGTTCTTGTGCAAGCCTGATAAAAGGCTGGCGGCACAGCTTCGAGATGATGCAGTTGCACTGTGCAGCAGTGCAGTGCAGTGCAGCGCAGTGCAAGCAGATATGCAGTTGTTGGGCGGGAGGATTGACCCAGGGATGCTGAATCGAGAGGTGAAGGACTGGCTTGTGCGCCTGGCTGAGTGGGCAGTGCGGGGTTTATTTTGAGAATCCTTTGAACGACAGGACGTCCGTGGATGTCGTGAAGTTCACTGGCAGTACACAGCCAGTGCTTTCCATTCAAGTCAAGTAAAACTCAACGAAAGACAAGACATGCCCTATGTATATTCCAAGCCCTCTCATAAAACAAAACAAAACAAAAACCATGCCTCGCTGCGCTGGCACATGTTCCATCTCCTGTACATGGGCATCTTCGGATAATGAAACCACAGTCTACAATACGCTGCCTGTTTAAAGCATGGATGGCACACGGCACACGGCACTCCATCACCCATCCCATCCCATCACTGCTTACGTAGAAAAAGCTTCTCTCAGCACTTCAGCCCCTTCCCTCCACCCGCCAAGTCATTCCTCTCATTCCTCTCCAATGATAGCAGCTGCCGTTATGTCAATCGCCTCGACGAAGCCGAGTTGTGGGTTGGTAGACGGCAAGGACGGATGCTTGGTACCTTAATGACAAGACATTGAATTTACCTTACTTGCACACCTGTGTGAGAACATGACGAAGACCTGTTTACAGGGAAGTCATGGGGCGGGCAGGATCTCTTAAGATTTTGTATTCACATTACGGATTACTGTACACAAAGAAGGAGGAAATGAAGCGTGATGAGGTGAGTAGTGGAACGAATGCCAAGTTTACTTTAGCTTTTTGGCAAGATCATCGAAGGATTCTCTCATGTGTAACAGTCATGGTGGGAACACAACCAACCAGCCAGTCACCAAAGTCCTGTGTGACCTCCCAATATCTATATTATCACAATCACAGACACATATCATTTCCTTTCATGCTCATACATCTAGGCTATAATTAGCACGCCCTTCTTATTTTTAAAGGGCAATCAGCGAGTGCTCCGGTATAGTAATTGTAATATCAGACATGTGTGTCTTGTCTACTTTGGAGTTGGGTTATTCTCACACTGGTAGATGATGGGGTGGGATGGGATGGAATGGTGGTACTCTTTGAGGTCATTAGATTGCTTCTATCGATCTATGTGTATCGTGAAGTCTGAAGTCTGTGTATCTTCTCCTCCCGCAATATGTTTCTCGGTACATCCATCCCCATATCCATTCCCCGTCCTTTGAAAGCCACCAAATTAAAAGCAAACGCCAAAACAAATGCCGCCTTCCAAACACCAACCCAACAATCAAAGACCAACAACAAAACCCTCTCCTCTCGACATCTAGGCAGCAACCCCCTCCGCAATCCCCTGACCCTGCGGTTTGAACTCCGAGAAAGCCTCTGGCCACAAAAACATCTTCTCCTCCTTACTCGGCGTCTGCGCCACGAGTCTCGGCACCGCGCGTTGAGAACTAACCCTCCTCCAAAGATTCGCCCTTGGATTAAACCTGGCCGGTACACCCTTCCCACAGGTAATCCTCTCATCCTCCATCCCAATCTTTTCAATCTCCCTCTTAATATCCGCAAAAGTATCGAACGGCAAATACGGGATTTTATTCTCGACGCAATACTCCTCGAGACGGAGACCGCGGCGCGCGAAAAGGACGTCGGCTTCTCTTGCCGCGGGGAGGTCGGAGACGCCGTCGCCGATGAAGACGATGAGTGGGATGGTGCCGTCGTCGGAGGCGAGGTGCGCTTGTTGACGTGCTTCGGTTATGGAGAGTGCTTTGTCGTGGCCGAGTTCTGTGTCGTGGCGCCAGATTGGCTTCCAGCTCTCGCCGCTCTCGCTGATTTCTGCTTCGTTTGCTACGATCTCGATATGTGCCGCTTGTTCCTCACCGAGGAACTCATCGAGCACGCGGCGGAGAATAGGTTTGAGACCCGCGGAAATCACGTTGAAGGGGATCGAGTTGGCGATGCAGTAGTCGTGGAAGGTGCGGAAGTCGGGGTCGATGGAGAGCGTGTCTTTCATGACGCTGAAGCCGTCGTCGAAGGGTACGTTGAGAGATCCCCACATTTCTTCAGAGACGTCGCGGAATGAGCGTTCACCGGATTTTATTTGTTCGTCGAGGATATTGCGGTGTGTTGGGCCGCATCCATGAGCATCGAAGAGGATATGGCCAGTGTCTTCCATGAAAATGGTACCGTCGAAATCTGGGGGTGTGTGTAAGAACATGATTTTTGCGGGTACGTCGAAGTAGAAGTCGAACATAGTATAGGTTGTGATGATTGGTTTTGGGGGAGGATGAGGAGAGAGTTTGACAGCGGGGGATCTACAGATCAACACACGTACCTGAGAAACAGATGATCTTCCGCTTGGTATTCGCCATGTCCTTATTCTGATTCGAAAGCAGACTCGGTCTTGGGACAGCGAGGTCCTTGGTCTGAGGGACCATCGGGGGAGTGATAGCAGCAGGCATGTTGAAGTTCTCGCTCAGTGGCAACACACAGTTTATGTTGGCTTCAGGTACGAGGTGAAGAGTGGATAAGTCAAGTAGACTTGGGACGCTTGCAAAGAGTAAAGTGGAGTATGGGTGAACTGGTCAAGAAACAAACAGTTGATGGATGAGTAAATCAGATTGTGGATTGAGTTGAGTTGAGTTGAGTTGAGTAGAGGGGGAGGAAAGACTTCTTATCCTCCTCCCGCTCTTTACCCACTTACATATGGGGCTTGATATCTTACGGGCATTGAAAACGTGCACAGCCGGTGAACATCGGCCAGGGCGTTGCCATCGCTCCATCTTTCTCACGATGATAACGAAAGGTACGGTACGGTAAGGTAAGGTAAGGCAAGGTAAGGTAAGGCAAGGCACGAAAACGTCTTCCTGCTAGACTCCCAGCTAGCTAGCCTCTAGCCTGCCTTGCCTGCATGTGCAGAAGTACGGAGGCGAGCCTGCAGGTGGCCACTCTGGCCCAGGATCGGATTTGCTCCACCGCAACAACTTTCTATGTCGATCTGCCATATTCTGAAACTCTAATTGGCTATTTCGAGCGCCTGCTCCGGCTCTTGTTGGTCTAGATGTCTGTTGAGAAGAGAGACTATGACTGCATTTTACTGAGAGCGTTGTCCAGACATGTGCTTCTCGCTTGTAGTGGGGCAGAATTGAAAAGTTTGGTTTGGTGTGGAGGGGCAGTGCAAAACGAGGGGAAAAGAAAAGGGGGAAATCGCGAAAGAGCAGGCAGAGCATCGCTTTGCAAAAGGCATGACAGAGTGTTCCAAGCTGTATGCAGGATAGATTGTTCCATGCAGAATGCAATGCAGTAAAAGAGACCTTGAAGAATTGTAGAGAACCTCGTCATGATGTCACTTGCCAAGCATCATGTACAACTCCACTTGTTGCCCCGGAAGCATTGTCCTGTCCCGTCAAATCCTTTCCCGGAATGCAAGCACGGATAGCTGAAGACGAAGCCCACGATAGTCGTGTTGAGGTGATAGCACTAGCTGCCGAGTCAGGGCGCTTCTCTCTCGAACGGAGGGGTCGTAGGCATGAGCGCGTCAGTCTGTCGGTGTGGGACAATACCATGCCTCCCTGCCGCATGAAACTTTCGCAGACTTTCGTGGGGGGCGTCAGCAAAAGGCGTCACTATGCATCTGAAATCTGTTACCTTTGCCCGTTGAACCTCTCGCAATGAACATTGCTTGACTTCGGGTGTTTGAGAAGTGCGGGAACGTGGTCGATGGTATTGGTGATGTCAGTGTGCATGTTGAGGCTTTGCCCGGAGCATTTGCTCAATTAGAGACACGACGCCGGGGAGCCGCTTGATGTGGATATCAGAACCACTCTTGCATTCTGACTTTGTGATTGGATGAACGGATTGCTTTCGATTTTTCTCCATTTTTGAATAATCCAAAGCAACATCTGTGAATCCCACCCTTTCCTGTACGCCACATTATTCTATCGTTGAGTATTTACGCTGCTGCCACCTTTGCCGAGTATTTCGTAGCCGCCTTGTCGAACAACGATGACTTTTCTTCAAGGTCTTGGAGGAAGTGGTGATTGGGAGCATTGCTTTGAAGATTGCTGGGACGAATTGTTAGCTTTGATATTGTGGAAGATAGGAACTCAACGTACGCTTTCAGTTGCTTTGGATCCTTCCCAGCGATAATCTCGAGGACGATACTGTTGGCAATTGCCTCTGTGTCCTTGGGGTCCTTTGCCAAAGCTTGCTTGAGAGCTGCCTCTGCCTCTTCCACTCGGCCAAGGTGAATTTCCGCAACAGCTTGTGATATCAGACTTTGGTTCGCAGAGGTTGATGGAGCTTGTGCGAGTTCTTCGAAAACATAGAATGCTTGTTGGTATTTCTCTCCACCCTGATCCTGTTAGTGCTTGCCAGCAACGGCAAATCTATCCCAACTCACCACACGTAAGCCGACCCATGACTCTGCAAGGTTGACAAGCAGACTATCTTGAGCCCATTTTCTCGCAGTTGCGACCTCTTTAATAGCCAAATCGGTGCGGTTCTGCTCCAGGTGAATTTGGACAATCAGGGCAACGGCCTCAACTACATTCCTGGTCAGCGCAACTCTGACCAGCAGTAAAAGCCAACTTACGATTTCCCTGATGTTGAGAAAGCAGCGCCAAAGCCTCCTCACTCTTGCCAGCAGCCTGCAGAACAGTCCCGGCCAGAACTTGAACCGTAGCATTATCCCCAGCCTCGCCTGCTAGCTTCTCCGCCGTCTTCACAGCCTTGCTTTCATTACCCGTCTTGAGATCTGCCAGCGCTCCCACAGCAACTAACTCGACTTCCTGCTCGCCTTGCACATCTGCGACGACATCCTCGGCCTGTCCCAAGGCGATTTGGGCACGGAGGGAGATGATGCGGGCGGGGAGCTTGTTCTCTTCGGCGAGGCCAGCGGTGTCGAAATCGACGGCTTCTTGGAATTGGCCTTGGTAGAAGAAGTTGTGCAAGTTGAGCAACTCGCCTTCGGCAGAAAATGGATCCATATTCGTCTGTGTGGTGTGAGTGAGCGTAGTTGGAGTTGAAGCTATTCGTAGATACGTGTTTGAAGCACAGAGGAGCGCGCGGATCTGGCCGCCGGGCGGACTTTAGCGTCGACCAGGATGTTTCCGCTCCGCTGTTCATCCAAACGTCGCTGCTCGTCCGAGATCTTCTCCTCTGAACAACGTCGGTGTATTATCTCCAAATTCCTGACCTTCGACCTTTCCAAATGTCTTGGCTCTTCCCAGCTTTTTCTTCTTCTCAATCCAAGAATCTCGAATTCTTTGCAAGTCGAGGCCCTTTCCACTGCAAGACATGTTGACAGGCGGTTTCCATCCTCGAGAACTCTTGATCACAGAACCGTAATGTGGGAGTGCGAGAACTTCCTGCTCGTGCTCCGGGTGTGTGGTCAGATCTAAACTGTATGATATCTCAGAATCATCGATGGCCAATTTCTCCTTCACATCCTTCCAATATTCGTGAACCACATCTGAGCGTCTAGTCTCGTGGACCTTGTGTTGAACCTCATGGCAAAGATTGCCATAGAAGAGCGAGTCCATCCATTCGTGGTACCGTGCTTCTTCGCCTTTCAAGCATCTCATCAAAGGACCGCCTTGAAAGAACCGTCGATGTCTCTCGAGTCTTTCCTCCATCGTCTCCTGCAAATACTCCTCCTCTTCTGACTTGTTTCCGCTATCGCTGTCTTGTTGTCCACTCTCGCTGCTGTCACTACTCCATTTCGAAACCTCGATCTCGGTATACTCTCCTTGGATATGTTTTGGTTGGGACAAGCGGTCGAAATGGCTGTCGGTCAATCTTAGGCCTATCCTCGATATCCTCTGTCGATCTGGCCCTCCTGATGAACTCTCTGGCGTATCGAACTGGCTCCAGTGGTTGTCACTCAAACGAAAAGCAAGTTCTCGAAGGGGTTTGGCTTTATTTGTGTTTCGCTCGGTCTTTGATGCCATGTTGGTTTTGTGTTTGAGGCGCCAAAATAGAAATGTGCCTGGCTCGATTGCTACCTATTGTCGATTGCTCTGATGACCCGCAATAATAGCAAGGACTCGTCTGACTCGACCCGAACTATTCACCTCTCTCAAAATCAAGTAACAAGTTCCAATACATTAACGAGTCTCGCCGCCCGTCTACAAATTGCCGTCTCATTCGATCCATCTTTATAAGCCCTCGCTGGCGCTTTCTCCACCTTCGTGTACTTTCTGGCTTCTCAACTTCCAGACATCATCTCTGAGATCATCTCAAACGAATCGCAGCTACAGCACTTCTCGGTAGAGTAGCAACATGCCGAACAGGAAACTCACCGAAAAACACAAAGCGTCTCTGAGGAAAGTATACCCTGAATTAAGGGTATTGCCTGAAGAATGGCAGTTTTTCATTGACGACAAAGATGAGGTGATCTATTACCTCGACGCCGAGAAGAGGAAAGTCAAGACTCGTGACCATCCCAGGCTCGGAAAACTACCCGAGCCATATGTCTTCAAGGTGGTGGAAGAGATAGAGGAGAAGGGCTTCATCAGGCTAGGCTACTTCAATAAGAAGACCCAAGAACACATCCGTTATGATCCTCGGCACACTCCCAAAGCTTTCCAGAAGATTCAGAAAGCAGCAGGCAAGACAGAAGGGCTGGAAATAGCTGCATCGCTCAGACGCTCTAGTAAAAGCGAGCCTATTGAGTCAATGAAGCGTCAACCCGTCGGAGATAAGAATTTTCGATCCATGTACGAGATCATGCACGTTATCGATGATGGGGGTGGAGGTCTTGGTGCAATGAATGGAGGTGTATTTGTGGTTAGAATCAAAGGCCACACACGCCTCAGTGTTGAGAAAAGGTGAGTAATATCTCCAACATTTGGCTCACTTCTGCTGTGTATTCGCCAACCTTACTAACGGGATCTAGATTCAAACCAGAAGGACTGGACTTGGGTTACAAAGAGACTGAAATGCTTCATCGACTGAAACATGGATCTTTGTCTTTTTATACCGCTGGTTTCATCGACAGAAAGCTCGGCATAGGATCGGTATATGTCGAATTCTGCGATCGCGGGTCTATGGATGATGTCTTTAACAAATACAACAAACGCAACATTTGGGCACGTGAGAACGACAAATCGCTGGAGCGTGTCCCAGAAGGGTTTCTCTGGCATATCCTGATCGGATTGGTTGACGCAATGGCATACCTGGCAAACGGCCGTAGCTATGTGGACCCGGATGTGCTCGACACCAAACCAGCCAAAAATTGGATTCCAGTGGTACACCGCGACATCAAGCCCGACAACGTCTTGTTTCGATCGAGGGATACGTTGGGGAGTCAGAAATATCCTTACTGCGTCGTCAGTGACTTCGGATTAGCAACAGATGATATACCTGCTGGCGAACCAGGAGCAGATGACAGTCATCTCGGAGGCTGGCAATGCGGGACATGCACCTACTACGCTCCAGAGTTATGCTATCAGCCATATCCATCACCAGGAAACAAGCAACAAGCTCAGAATTTCCCTGATGGCCAAAGACATACCAACAAATCAGATATCTGGGCCGTCGGCGCATGCGTCTATAACCTAGCTATAGCCGAAGCACCTCGTATGAGCGGAGCACGCTGGGGCGGCAGCCAATCCTATGCACATCTGAAATTCCCCTCTCCCAAAGGCCTCGATACCACAGCTTGGATCCACGGAAAGGCATCCCGCATCAAAGAACTCGATATCGGCGAAGACATAGGCTATTCTCCACAGCTCCGCAAGGCAATCATAATGGCGACCGAATGGGACCCAGATAAGAGACCACAATCGGCAGAGCTGGTTCAGATATACAAAAAGATGATTAGGGAGGCTGGCCATCACAAGATGGCCCCTGAACAGCTGCCCGAGTGGGCGTTCAGGGTTCATGACTACCATAGTGAGAAACCGAGGCCTGCCGAATGATGAAATGGATGTTGAGTGTCGGATCGAAGAGATGAGCACTGAGATGGCTGGTCCAGTATCTTCATTTCGCAACATCCCTTCGCTACGCGCCAAGCTTTAGAGAGGGTCTTGCTGTTGCAAGGTGTACAGGGTGGGAGATGATGTTCAAGTTGCAATTCGTAGGCTGCCAAGGTACTGTGCCGTTGAGATAAACAATACACGTGGTTCATGTAGAAAGAAGTCTGGCTTTTCTGTACTCCAAGCTTCGAATGTCAAGTCGAATGGTAGTCCATTTTAATGAATTGCGTGCTTTATTCTATTCGATTCTCCATTTCACGGAACAGAGTTCAATCTTTCCTTCTCCTCGTTTTGAACTTCATTCATCCAAATAAGTTATCGGGTCGAACCTTTTGTATTTCCTCTTCTAAACCTTCATATATACTTTCCCACATCCTTGCAGCACCACACACCCTCCTTCCCGTTTCCAATCACGACCACTCCCTCTCATCACCGAAGCCTCACCATCCTCCACCTTCCAAATAGATCCAAACCGAGTCAAGCCCATCCCATAAACACCGCCTTCCCACATACCCACCACCTCGATCTTATCATCTGTTGACCCCGAGTCTTGATATCTTGGGAAAACAGTCACAGCAACACTCATGGCTGTTTGATTCAATCCCATCCTCCGCAAAAATCTTTACGCTTGTCGAGACCTGGTGATAGAGATACAGGTATCGAGACCCAGAACAGTTTTCTTAGGAGTGGCAATGGCAGCACTCCACTTCACGTCCCAGCTTGTCTATACCCCGCATGCGTCGTATCTAAAGAAAGCATTCTGCTCGCAAAGTCGTACTTCCGCTTTCGAAGAATGCAGAAATGTTGTGAAGGCTGGTGCGTTGGATGTTTTTAGGTGAGCAGCGAGCTTGAACTTATAATTGCGGGTATGCGGTGTTGCTAGATTTTACTCTCATGGTTCCGTGGATGTTCTTCTTCAGAATGGGGGGAATTGTCAGATGCGTGGATGAGATGGGGGGAGGGGAGGGCATGGGGGAATCGACGCACCAGCGGACTTTAATGGTCAACAGCGATAAGCGAGATGTCTGTCGGCCTGGCCGAGCGATTGTTCGTGGCGCGAGCTGCAGGTGGCGCTGCGATGGATTGTTTCTGTGTGTTAAAGTCGCCAAGTGCTATTGTAGGTAGAATGAGAAGATTGAGGGTCTTTTGTGTTTTGTCTGTCTGTCTGTTTGTTTTTGTTTTTGTTAATATAATTTGTGGTCGCTGAGCGGAGTAAGAGAATCTCACTTTACTCGCTCATACTTCTCAGTATCTCAGCATGCTGAATATCCTCCTTTCGAAACGTTTGCTCCAGGGGTCTCAAAAGAAGCCCTATAGCAGTGCGAAATGGCTTCCTGCAATACAAAGCTTGTGAACCAGCCCTTCAACCCATCGCAGCCATCGGACTGTTTGCTGAGACTCGCGAAGTAAAGAAGGATCCTGTCAACCTGTCAAATATACTCCACCATCCCCCTCTCCGCGGCCAAACTCTACATGGAGTAAAGTCTCTCCAGCTAAAAGGGTGAATTTTTAACCTTTGCACAATTCACCCGAAGAGTAGCGCCGGGTCCACTGAAATGGCAGGCCGCCAAGATACCGCGACTAGTAAGCGATGTTTCTTGACATGCACCTCCACAAAAATCCAAACATGCCAGACATCCTATGGAGAAAATGTCTTCCCGAAGTTTTGAACGGGGGCACGGGGAATGAGTGCTCCTCCGCTGAAAAATAGTCGGTCCGAAAGAGGCCCATGGGGAAGAGATGAGGAGGCCCCAGCCTGGGTGATGTGATGAAGTGATTGTGGCTCCTTGGAATGATTAGTGCCTGTTCTCGTTCTATAAAACTGCTGAGGTCCCTCGATAAAAGTGTTTCTTTATTATCGATCAAAGTCTTATCAAGTACTTCTGGAGTCTATTCTAGGAGAACAATCTTCGAATCGTCCAACATGGGTCTCATGCTCAGGAAACCGGAAGGAACTCCAGGTCGATCATGGCCAGCTATTATGATAGGCTTATTTGTAGCCTTTGGTGGAGTATTGTTTGGGTATGGCATTCTCTACAAAGACTTCTTCGTTACTTTCAAAACTAATACGCTTGATCTGCAGATATGATACGGGCACCATTGGAGGTATCCTGGCTATGCCTTACTGGCAGCGAGAATTCTCTACTGGTTATATCGACAGTACCGGCAATCCAAACGTGTCATCCTCCGAGTCAGCGCTTATCGTTTCGATCCTGTCAGCTGGGACTTTCTTCGGAGCTCTTGCTGCTGCACCCATTGCTGATGCCATTGGCCGTCGTTGGGGCTTGATCGTCTCGACAGCTATCGTGTTCAACTTGGGCGTTATTCTACAGACCGCAGCTACTGAACAACCAATGTTTATTGCCGGTCGTTTCTTTGCTGGTCTGGGAGTCGGTTTGATCTCTGCCATGAGTAAGTGCAAGACTTCTTATGAAAAGACTCGGTTTTCTAATCCATGTTTCACAGTTCCGTTGTACCAGTCCGAGACTGCTCCAAAGTGGATTCGAGGTGTGATCGTTGGTTCGTACCAACTAGCCATCACCATCGGTCTCTTGCTCGCATCTATCGTTAACAACGCCACTCAACATCGAAGCGACACAGGCTCCTACCGCATCCCCATCGGTGTTCAATTCGCATGGTCTCTCGTTCTTGTCGGCGGAATGCTCATCCTCCCAGAGACACCCCGTTTCATGATCAAGCAAGGCAACCTCGAAGGAGCCACCAAAGCCCTCGCTAAGATCAGAAGACTGCCAGCGGACGACCCAGCTGTTATCGATGAAATCACTGAAGTCCAAGCTAACCACGAGTACGAGATGAGTCTTGGAAAGTCGAGCTACGCCGACTGCTTCAAGGGTAATCTTCTCAAGCGGCTTCTCACTGGATGTGCCCTTCAAGGATTGCAACAGTTGACTGGAATTAACTTCATTTTCTACGTACGTGTTTCTTGAAGATCCAACACATGGCCCAGACTTTGATCTAACATCCCCACAGTACGGTACTCAATTCTTCAAGAACTCCGGCTTCACCAACTCCTTCGTCATCAGCTTGATCACCAACTGCGTCAACACAGCCTCCACCTTCCCCGGTCTCTACGCGATCGAGAAATGGGGTCGAAGACCAGTCCTCTTCTGGGGCGCCATCGGCATGTGCGTCTCTCAATTCATCGTCGCCATTCTCGGAACGACAACCACCGGTCAGGATATAGCTGGTAACATCATCGTACACAACGACCCCGCACAAAAAGCCGCCATTGCATTCATTTGCATCTACATCTTCTTCTTCGCCGCTACCTGGGGTCCAGTCGCCTGGGTCGTCACAGGCGAGATCTTCCCTCTCAAAGTCCGCGCCAAGTCCCTCTCTATGACCACCGCTACGAACTGGCTCCTGAACTGGGCTATCGCATACTCGACGCCTTATCTCGTCAACTGGGGTCCAGGAAACGCTAATCTGCAATCGAAGATCTTTTTCCTGTGGGGTGGATGTTGCCTTGTCTGTGTTGTCTTTGTTTACTTCATGATTTACGAGACCAAGGGTCTTACTCTTGAACAGGTCGATGAGTTGTATGGTGAGGTTAGTGTGGCGAGACATAGTATTGGATGGGTTCCTTCTGTTACCTTCAAGGAGATTCAGGAGGGCAAGGGTCGTGAAAAGGTCGAGCATAACGAAGCGACGAAGATGTAAGCTGGCTGGCCAGGAACTCAATTTGTTTGGATGATGAAGTGTTAGAATAAAGTTATAGAGATAAATCCAAATACTGCGATTAGAAGCTGTTGTTTAGACATTCCTCATGGATTGCTTTTAGACAGAATCCCTTGCTGAGTATCTCGCTTACCGCCAACTTTTTCCCCTTCTGAGACACTTTGCACAGGGCAAAATTACTTCAATACCCATTTTCCTCTACGGAACTGAACTTCTCCCGCTTTTGCAACTTCATAGCTCCGCAGGTGGACTATTGTTATCCCCATACCACGTCTCCATAGAAGCCACAGCTTCACCAGTGACACAGCAAAAGTCACCGACCATAACACAACATGGCCTTTGATGCTTGTCTCCTCCCTGACTTTGTCAGTCATTACTGCAGAAAGATCGACATGGTACTGATCCCACGGGCCATCTAAATCCCCAAATTGTGGACTTGCTTCCCTTCCTGACTTGAACCCTGGCTTTGAATCGGTTTCTCCATCCCGCGCTATCTTTGATCTTGTTTCTCGGTCTTTGGAAACAGTGTTTTGGTGAAAGAGAAGTTTGCGATGATGGAGAGATGGTTGATTCCTTTGCAGGGGCCTGCTAGCCTTGAGTCTGGATTAGATCTGGCAAATCGAAAACGGGCCGGTCGGTGACTTCTGGCGACGGTCACCGCAGCTGATACGTGATTGGAATTAACCTCTTCTTTTTGCTATGACAGAACTTAGCAGTTACGGAATACGCTAAGGGAGAGAGATATACAAATACACGGTTTTCGAATGTGATATTTGGTGTTCCTCCAATTGTCGAGGTCGGGCAAGCGTTCACTACTGCGGAACTTTGAAGCTGCGTAAATAGGAAAAGAGATGGGTAGCCACATTTGGCTTGAAAGAAAACAAACGTCTGAGAAATATCTCGATACTCGGTAGAGCTCGTAGTATTGGCGAGGTTTCAAGTAGATTTCAGCATCGCAAAGAATGGTTGAAATGTTGTGTTTCCGCAGTAAGACTTGGATATTTACACCCTACCCCTAAACTTCCAGCATTGACTGTCTATATGGTTATCACAGGCCATACAGCACCCTGAGATAATCATTTTCTTTGAGACCAGCATTGTCCTAATGTACACCGCTTTCAAAGATTACTCATATCGTACGCACTTCTCTTCCGAATCTGTTTGCCGAACTTGAACAGTACCCACGGAACCGGCATCAGCGCCACCGCAATGAAGCCCAACAGACTCGTCGCCCAGTCGATCCCAAGATTTCTATACATCTGGAGAGTGAATAGCGGAAAGACACCACCAAGTGTATATCGCAGAAGACCATTTGCCGCAACTGCAGAAGCACCATTCAAAGCTTGGTAGGCGTCAATGAGATATGTCGCCGTCGCGATGAAAATGCTAAGATTACCCCAAGCAAAGGGGATGGCTGCAACGACAGGATTGGCCCAAGAGTCATCTGGTCGGGCCGTCCATGCAAACCACTGGATGTTCAGTCAGTTCAACTTTCCATAAATGTCACTCAGTCTATCCCGACAGGGAAAGCAGAAGGAAAAGCAGCTGGAAGATACTTACAAAAAGACCAATGGGCAACCCGACACTACCAATCATAGCAGGGTACAGTCTGTACTCCGGTGCCACAGCTCCATTACCGCCGTTTTTCTTCGCCTCCCTGACTTTCGGCTGATACAACCATAAGTCACATGCGAGTACAGTTGGGACTGCAAGCGAACTACCCACACCAATAGCCAGAAACACCAATCCCGCCTGCTCAGTCGAAAAGCCATATACAGTCTTGAACACATACGGGAAGGCCGCGAAGAAGGCGAACAGGACCGAGAAGTTGAACGATACATAGATCGAAAGGAATGCGACGATGGGTTCGGTCACCAGCATATGTAGCGGTCGGATAAACGTGACGGTGATTAAAAACCGGATTTTGGCGGAGCGATTGGGGAACGGGGATGGCGGTGGTGGAAGGTTCAGACGTTTCGCTCGGCGGGTGAGGATCGTATTTTTGTGTGTCTCGCGGGCGAATGTGGTGAGGATGAAAGCGAAGATGGCGAAGAAGATTACGGTCCACTCAGTCCAGCGCCAGTCTTTGCGAACTGTTACAAAGGCGCCAATAACGGGTCTATGGTTGCTTAGTCTCGAGACCTTGAGGGCGAGGAATGATCGATAAGGGATGTCAAAAGAGAAGGAAGCACATACCCCAAAGCAGGACCCAGGAATGGACTCAAGATGTAAAGCGCTGACGGTACAGCCCTATGTTCAGGCTTGTTCACATCGGCAATACTTCCAGCCCCAATGGCCAGCGCCGGAGAGAAAGCCAATCCAGAGAAAAACCTAAGGATACACAGTGTCTGAATGTTTTGCGAGAATCCCGTTCCTAATGTGAAGAGCGCACCAAGGGGTGCTGAAGTCAAGTAAACAATGTGCCGACCGTAAGTTTCGGATATTGGTGCTGCTAAAATGGGTCCAAATCCCAGGGCGAGGACGTAGAGTGTTAGAGGAAGGAGAGCGACTGTGGAGGAAACGTCCCATTTTTCCATTATGACTGGGAAAGCAGGTGCGTATATTGATGAGCCGAGAGTGCTGCCTTACGTTAGAACGCTCATTTTATCAACTGACTGGTTTCGTGGGATGGATGGCTTACGCAGCGAACGAGATGATGGCCGGTGGGATAACATGGAAGTGCCTTTTCCATTTCGGCCACTAGATTATTGAGGAGTCACTACATGAGCGCACAACGGTGCAGAATAGGAGAGTGCCTGAATCTTGCAAATCGAGTGGAAAGGATTGATTGATTCCTCGAATATCACTTACATTCAGCGGATTGTCAGGGTCATCCGGTCCATCCCAATCCAAGACCACCGGAGGAGTCTGCGGTCCATTCTTTCCATTCTCAAGATCACCATTCGCAAGATTTATAGGATCGACGACATTATACTTCTCAAGGTCTCCATACCTTTCTCTTTCGTGACCGGTAGTGGGGAGAGTAGCTGTCGAGGAAGATTGTGGAGAGGATGACATTTTGAGGAAGCGTCGACAGTGCGTGTTGATGCCTCTGAAGCTCGGGGACATGATAACTTATAGACAATGGCAAGAGGAAATCTTGCGGATTAGTTTTGCAGCGTCGGTATGCAATGATGACATACAGGTGAAAGTTGAATTTGCTCAGCAGTTGCTTCTGAGGCGGCTTCAATTCCACAGGGGTAGAGGTTGACAAGAGCACGCCTTTGGGTAACGATCTGGAAAATTACTAAAGCATGGAAGTCTAGGGCGCAAGGATTTCATATAATAGTAATCATCTGAAATATATGCCGAGAGCCGTGGATACGGTATGTAGGGTCTTGAGAGAACCAAGTAACCGTTGTTAGCTATATGGAGCTACGGCGGAACTGAAGATATGTGTCAATGCAGGGCCGGGGCTGATATTGCATGAAATTAAATAACGAAGTAAAGAGAGGCAGGTTCTTGACCAAGAAAAAATTGTGTTGTATAGCGAAAGCGACAAGCAAAATTGAAGATTTTACAAGATGGACGTTCCTGGAAATAGGGAATAATAATCGGGCCCCTCCCCCGCGCGCATCGAGGCTACCAAGCAACATATTATCCAAGTTCGTCGTTCTCGCCAATCACGGCGTGGAGACCAAGCAGCCTCCAAGCCTTTTCCGTGATAACTCATCTTCAGATTACTGATCATCCATTGAAGCTCGGTACCGCTCGTCTTCTGCACGCACGCTACCAAAGGTAGTTTTCGGTCAGGCGTGGTCCGAATCGCGATATCAAGCTGTTGTCCACTCAAGGTCATTAAAGGGTGGAGTCGAGATGAGGGCGATAATGAAGAGGAATGCCGTAGACATGATGGAGTTAATGAAGTTTTGAGTGCTGCACTAAGAACGGACCAGGATCCGGATTACTCAATGTCGGTAGTTAAGAAATTTAGATTTCAAAGCGATATTGTTGTCTCTCTCAGCATAATTACTGATCAAGCGCATTGTAGCTCACTCAACCCCTCGCAGCCACTTCCTACACGTGCTTGTTGCACGCTGCCGTCTCCACTCTTCCTCGGCGTCGACCTTTCTCATCCTCCCCAGTCGTTTGAGCTCTTTCAACTCCTTCTCAGACTTAATCATCGGGGCACACATTTCAAATTTCTGTACTCTACCAGATAGCACCCAGATAGTCTTCCCAACAAGCCCTACATCAATCATGAATCCACACCAGATCACCTGGTCGACAAGTCCTCTCTCCCCACCCCAAGGGCTACGGGTATGCAATGCATATCCCATCAGCAATATCCCAAAGCAGAGCACTATCCCGCAGAATAGGTTCCCTACTCTCATCTTCCATATCTCTTTCCATTCTGTTTCGCGACCTTCTGGCTTTGCATGCTGCGGTCTAGTATCTTGCTTTCCTGTGGTAAATGTCATCGTTTAGCGAGAATAGAGAGGAGCACCAGGAGTTTGTGAGGGATACAGGTAGCATACCACAGCGCATTGATACACACAGCAACCCGGTCACCACGCCTATGAGACACAGGATGATGTCACATAGATCAAGTGAAGCCATATCCATGGCTGATAATTTGCTGTTCGTTTTGTTGTCCTTCTTCCCAAGTTCTTCTCTCGGTCTTCAAACTGAACAAAAGACGGGAGCTGGCAGGGCCTTGCTTCAATTCATAGCATTTTCTCAGTGTCCCTGCTCGTGTTTGATCACGAAGTGGTACACCCGTAGCGGCAAATTCCATGTGTGACTTTTGGGGTCCTAGTTCCTAGCCCTCTTGCGGGATGACGACAAAATTTCAGGGCAACGCACAAAAGTGAAACAGCATTAATTTTCACCAAGCAAGAATTGTCGCGACGTCGACGAGATACTTTGAATTACCGTGTATGTCTCGAACGTTGTTTAGGACAGATAAAGAAGTGGACAAATGTAAAAGAAGGTGTTTCCAGTTCTTCATTCTGCGAGTCTCGCTTAACACCAAAATGTTATTGACATGGCGCTGGGTAGAATGCACACACGAACACATAAGATTTAGGAAGAGAAATTAACAATGCGCAGCAATCGCGAATCCAAATCTATTTATGACAATTTTTCTCTCCATGAATCCCATCGACATAACTGATATCTCGGCTCCTCTTCCTCCATGAACTTCTGGTCATTTTCTTCTCTCCATTCCCCTTAGCATTTCTTCCATTCTTCGATAACATTTCGACATTCACTGGCTCTGCACCTGCTTGATGTTTAAGTTTCAACAATGTACTGTAGACTCCCATGCCATCGTAAAGTCCCAAAAACGCCTCCCATTCTATTCTGTTCATTGCATACAGTGTTGGTCCGAACCCCACAAATGTGTCGCACTTTACTTTTGCGTCTTCTCTGCTGTGCTTTAACAACGTGACGCATACTTCATATAGCCAAAGTTTGCACTGTTCATTTGTCCCTAGTGAGAGAAACTAGTTAGAACATTACTCATTTATATGTGCTCTGGAACTGAGGGCTAGTGAAGACACTGGGAAATTATTACTGGGGTGACTTACATGTCCACTGTGGTATGCATGATGCATTTATTCTTGGTCTTGACGATAGTGATTGCGAACTTCGTCTCGGTGAGGATGGTCTTGTTTCTGGTGTCGGTGTCGAGAGCTGATTTGGTGTCGCTGGTCGTGTTTGTCTCGCTGGCTGAGTTCCGACTTCTTTTGCTTGCGGAGGAGGCGGCAATTTCTTGAATGAAAAGTGCTTCTTGAACAACGCACATAGTGACATTCCACAGCGGTGCATCTTTCCGATTGATTGTTCATCGGACATTTTGAGACGAAAATCCAACATGGAATGTAGATGAGTTTACGAAAGAAGATTATATATAGAATTTAAATTTGCAGATTTAAAGCGCTGGAAATAGTGTCGTAGCTAAGCGTTGGCTCAGTTGCAGTCAGATTATCAATTGAAAGGTTGATGACCGTGTAGTGCGAAATGGGGTCCAGTATCTCCTATCGTGGTCTACTAGAGAATGTATCCTCACGACGTCAGTAACTCGTCAAGTTTTCCTTAGTGGAATACAAATAACCATATACGGCAAGTCACCTAACCCAAAAATACCACACACAGAACATACTTATTATCTAGTTCAAAATCATGTGCTCCTGGGAACTGCCTTGTCCCCGCTCTGATTCAGCTTCTCATTATTTTTCCTATGAAAAACCATTAAATATCAAGGTCCCGCAATAATTAGCCTCAACTCTCATGCCGAGCAGCAAAAAATGCACGCTTCTCACCTTCTCTTCCCTATAAGTATGGTGTTCTGTTCACTTCGCTTCATCAAATCTAACATCGGTCCCAAACATATGAATATTTTCGAGGGGTCTCGAGAATTTTCCACGTCCAGATTCTGAAGTGTGGTGTAGACTACAAATATCCATTCTCTGCATTGAGTATTGGATCACTTCCATTGTGGCACATCTGAAAAGAAGCTACAGAAGTGCATCTGTTAAAAATCGCTGATTAAGATTAGAACTCGAAGGAGATAAATTCCAATAGTCCCACATATATCACTATAGCTATCCGAAATTTGATCTCTAACTCCCAGCAATAACCATCAATCCGAAATTTCCACTCTGCACCATGGCCAACATCGCCAGACCCGTCAGCAGAACCTCAATCTCCCGTCCCTCCATATCCCTCATAATCTCAAAACGCCCCAACTCAGTACTAGAGAACACCTTATTCCGGAACCAAGCACGCACCTCTCCCATCTGATCCACGAGCCTGAAGTCCCCAGACATGATGTCTTCTGCTTCCCAATGCATCTTCTGACCCACCACATTCACGTCGCCGTACTCGTTGCTAGAAGCTCTTGGAGAGATATAGGTGTAAGATCGTGTGAAGATTTTCTCGCGATAGAGCAGAATTGCTCGGCTGTGGAGCAGGAGCTTCACGTTTGTGGTGAGGATGGAGAAGGATGATGAGGCGAGGGGTGCATCGCTGGTGGGTATGGAGGGGAAGATCTGGAAGGCGAGAGGAAGACATTTGACGGTATAAAGGGAGGATTTATTATCCGAGTCGAGGACTGAAAGAACGAGGCCTTTGTAGTAAACATGTAGAACTTGAGTTGGGAGAACCATGTTGAGACTGATTGGATTTGAATAGATGTTTTTGAGATGGGCTGGGCCTGCGAATTTCGTGAAGGATGAAGATGCGATGTGTGCAACATCTATCAATGCTGGGAGTATGGGCGGGTCTTATATGCTTTTCGTGAGCTCGTTCAGACAATTGTATTAAAGATGCCTCGTTCGGGAAGAGGCAGGAAAGTCTGCCTTTGGTGTCACTTTCGGATCCTCGCCCTAACGAACAAACCAATAACATGCAGGAGATGTGGACTTCCTCCCCCATAGAGAAAGTGATGATTATGTAAACGTGTTGCAAAGGCCGAGTTATGAGACAATTCATTGCGCTCATCTTCGAGAGTCGTGATTCGCTGTTGTTTTGAATGCCCAAACGAGCCGACCAATGAGAGATGCCGCTCAGTACTAAGAGGGGAAGGGCTGAGTGTGGATCACCCCTTGGCATCAAGATGACCCCAGGTATTGCATTTAGGTACGCATTCCCCTTCAGCGCAGACTCGTGGGATATTTCGCGAACCAAGGGAATGGCCTAGTTGCCAAGGAGGCAAGGTGATCGGTCTTCATTCGTCCAGCAGCTTGAACTGCTCCTCCCAGATGGCCAGATGGCCATCGCCCTCATGACAGTACCTGGCACAAACGAGCCTTCCCCATCCCACCTTTTCAGAATGAAAAAGCACAAGGATATCAGAGCATCGTGCCTCCTCCCCAACGTCACTGCTTTCGAGGACGAATTTCCCTGCTCTGCATTCCTCCAAAGCCACAACCTTGGTCATGAACCTGGCGATCATTTTGCCATCCCACATCCCTTCCTGACATGGAGCTTGTACCATCAGCGAAATAGCTTCCCGTCTGATTCGCGGACAGCGGCATTTGTATGCTGTGAGGTAAAGAGCGGGTATGATGCCCGAGTCCAGAGCGAAGACGGGAATTGCATTGCCTTGGACCGACCGAAGTTCAAGATACCCTCTTGAAAGCTGCACGACTCTGCTAAACAGATCGTTGAAACTATCACATAGCAGCTCTTTCGTTGCTTGGCATGTAGAGAGCAGTAAGAATGCGTAGAAATGCTGTAATTCGAGTAAAATCAAAGGGCGCGAGTCCTGCTGTAACCCAAGCCTATTTTTCAAATGTACCAGAGCCAGGGACCAGACTGCCAAATTGTCTCGAAGCTTTCCCAATTTGGCGAACAACGTCGTATGCTCTGTAAGATTTGTTGATCTCGACGAGGCATGATCCCATAGATATCGAAGTAATGGATCGAGAGGAGTTTCTGGAGGTGACTGAGATGCAATGTCGAGAAGCTGTCCACGAAAACGGAGCATGCTACTAGACAGAATATCCATGTATCTTCTTGCTTCAAGGACGCTATCGAACCGGGACGGAACATACAAATCTCGATCGATTGACCCCGATGGCAGGACATGCAAATGCGGGGCTCGTTGTCCAAACATGGTAGATTCGAAGTCCAATCTGGCAAATGTTCCTGATAGATGGTCGACCAAATTTTCCGAAGTGGGTTTCAACGGCAGCTGATTCTTCTGTCCTAAGGGCTGTGAACCACGAGAGGTCAAAATCTTCAGCCCTGTTCCCAGATGCGCGAGAGCTGTCATCGGCTTTCCCCAGAGCAATTCGAGACAGACAAACAGGAGGCAGCACATCATCGCAACATCGTTCGCTCCCTCATCGCCACGCTCTCGAAGCTCGTCGATCCTGATTCGGAGAAACTCGATAGCTTTGACGTACTGTCTGAGCCCAACAGCTTGCCTCTTATCCAAACCATGGTAGAAGGCATTCTGTCGGGCAATCTGTGTATTTCTCTGATCGCGATGCACGATTGCCACTGCGATTGCCGCGTGAAGAACTGCTGGTTCCTGGTGACTGATCTGCAGAACAAGTTGTTCCCAGAGACTTGATTGGAATGCGCCTTGGATTTCGAAAATTGTATTTTCGCGGAAGAAAGCGAATCCACTTGCTTCTTCGGAGGTGAGATCCAGTGCTGTCGCTGGGGTGCATGTTAAGGAAAGTCCATCACTGTGAGCATTTTCCGTTGACCTCCCCACGGTCGTTTGAGGAAACACCTCGTAATGAACGAGAGGCTGGGCTTCATATCCGTCGCAAGTCCTCCCCGTCGAGCTGCAACGGCGACAGGAAGGTCTCTCTTCACCACATTTCACGCGTCGAATCCTACTTCTGTTAGTAATGAGATCAATTCGGAGCAGTCAGGACGGCGTTGATTGCTGTTAAGCTCACCGGCAGGTCTTGCATCCCGTCTTCGTTTTTGGTTTCTTGGCGCGAGCCCTGACCTTTGGGATAGTCATTACTGAGAATTATCGAGGAATATGAAGGACGAAAGGGCTTTGCATGGTATCTCTGTTATGTTGTTTATGAGTAGTACGGGAAGAAATCCCTCCTGGGCGAGATAAGTGACGCAAGGATCCTGGCCCTACCTACCTATCCTAGAAGTGACGTGACTTTCACGTGACATGTATGCCTTGACAACATTTATCAAGGTTCCATCTCTCTTTGCGATATATGGTCGGATCTTAAGAGTAGAGGACATTTACTCTTTGCACCCTGTATGGGTCTAATTATGTTGGTAATCCATCAAAGCTTGGGAGTACAAACGAGACGTGATCTCAGAGAGACTGCTTACCTGCACCAAGAAAATCTTCTAGAATCTTCGCTTTATTGCTAGTCAGGGAGAAGCTAGAATCAGCCATCTTTTAAGGCACATCGTATTGGATAGACGGCCATCAATCCCACTGAGTTTATACTTGAGCCGCTCAGTGAATTGATCCACTGTTTGTATTGGGACTCTATGCGAAACGACTTCCCAGAGTGCTTCACTAAGTAATGTACGGAACATGAGAGCGAAAATATCTTGCAAATCTTTGACATCGAATGAATTGAATCTGAATGGAACTGATGGACCTCTTCCGGAGATTGAAAGAAATGGTACAACAAGGATAATTTCATGGATCTTGTCATCTTGAAGAGTTGACTCGATGGCAGATGAAACTTCGAGAGGACACATCAAAATTAAGCGAAAGTTGCAAGATTACGCACAATTGAAATGGGCAAGAACACAAGGTCACATCATACGCGAGTCATCATTCTTTCGCCAATTTGGGACTCATGACATAATTCGGCTCCACAAACCTGGAAGGAAGGGCGGTTTATCCTTCTGGTCACGTGGGCTCACTGGAGATGTTAGATTCAGATTTTCCCGCATCGAAGCCAACATCTCCAACCCCAACCTCACCACAACCATCGCTCAACATCACCATTTCAATGCATCGTCCCATTGGCATTCCGCAACTCTGAGGTGACATACTGCTATTGTGAGAGTGTTGAAGTCGATGCCGTCGCATTGAAGGTGCTCTTGGCCGAAAGTCGCGTCTCTGACGCAATTTCCAACACAACGATGAATTCTAGTATGCTCCCGTGCTGGAGAGACTCTGATGGGTACTGATATCAATTTGACTGCCCAAGTTCATTGCTTGATTTAGATGGGTGTGGTACATGGGTAAATTTCATTCTGCACTCCGTTTTGTTGATCTGCTTTGGGGGACAATTTCCTTCTCTTTCCTAATGACACCACGAATCCAGCCTACTCTATATATTAACAGATCAGAACCAGAAGTCCCAATATCTCTTGTACGCTGGCCATGCTGCCTTCTCAGCTCTCTCCGCATCTAACTCGGCTCTGAATGCAACAAAGTCAAGCTCACGTCTTCCAGCATCAACATCGATATCGGAAAGTTTCACACCTAGACTCCACTGCCTGTAGTACAGCTTGTATCCGACGAAGGATGCGATGACGATGGGTGCTGCGAGATAGCTTTGGAAGAATGCCTGGGCGTCGGGCTTGCCTCCAATGGGCCACAAGGCAACGTAAAATTGGGCGATGAGGCAGAGGATGTTGAGTCCGAGACCGATCCATGACCCGATTGTGCCGAACATTGCGGCAAATGGCAAGTCATCTGTGGTGCGGCCAGCAGCAGCCCAAGCCTTGCGGAATCGGATGTGCGCAAAGCAGACAGACCCCCAGGTGAAGAAGTTAGAAAGACCGGACAGAGATAGTAGCCAGTTGAAGATGGTTCCTCCCTCCTTGGCCTCATTGATGTATGCGATACAGCCGAAGAGAAGAACGACGATCAACACAACCCAAGGACGACCCTTTCTGTCGACCTTGGCACCGATAGCTGGTCCCATACCATTTGCGCAAAGGGCCTGAATGGTACGCGTAGAGGCGAAGGTGCAAGAGTTGGCGACCGAGAGAACTGAAATGGTGATAACAGCGTTGAAAATCGATGGGAGCACCTTGATTCCGGCGAGTTGGAAGGACAAGACAAATGGTGAGTATCGAGTATTTCCTCCGGAAGCGGATGAGAGGCTCTTGTTGTCAGATGGAACGACGAGTCCAAGCATGAACAGGGAGACGACATAGAAGAGAGCGATTCTCCAGAAAACTTGCTTTGTTGCCTTCGGAATGGATTTGCGAGGGTTGTCAGCTTCGGCAGCCGCCAATCCGACAAGCTCAGTTCCACCGAAGGCGAAGGAAGCAGTGACGAAGACGGAACAGAAGCCCTTGAATCCGTTCTTGAAAGCTCCTGGGTGGTGCCAGTACTTTGCTCCAATGTAACCCCTTGTGTCAGTAGGTACTCCTCCACAGTCGATGATAATACCGAGGATGATGAAGCCAATGACAGCGATGACTTTGAAGCATCCGAGAACGAACTCAACTTCACCATAACCCTTAACACCGAAGAAATTGATGGCGCAGACCAAGACAAGGAAGATGGTAATCCAAACACCGACGTTAATCGATGGACTACCAGAACCGTCTTTGTCAGTCCAAAAGGCAATGGTGACACCAGCAACGGTCAATTCGAATGGTAAGACGATAAGCCAGTTCATGCCATAGTTCCAGCCCATGGCAAATCCCCAGGCGGGATCGATGAAGCGAATGGAGTAATTGTAGAAGGATCCAGCGACAGGGTACAGAGCTGCAAATGGTCAGAACCGTGCCAACAGAGCGAAAAGAGATAGGATACCAGCAAGCTCTCCGAGAGCGTTCACGGTGAACAGCAACATCACACCAATGATCATGAAGTCGATCACAAGAGAACCAGGTCCTCCAGCGTTAAGGGCACTGCCAGATCCGACAAAAAGACCGGCACCGATAGAACCTCCGATTGCGATCATTTGCATGTGGCGACCCTTCAGGTTTCTCTTCAGTCCTTGTTCGCGGACTTCTATATCCGGATGAGGGGAAGTGATGGATCCTGGAGATCCAGTCTCCACGTCGCCAATTTTTTCGTTGACGCCCATGATGGCAATGCGCGTATTGCAACACAAAGGATGAAGAAGATGTACAAACAGAGTCGTCGACTCTACACGCTCGGTGAGAGGAGGTAGTGAGATGATTGAGTAACACGAGACTGCCCCAGTTCCCCTCCGAGAATAAGGGAGGATGCCAGGCTGGTTAAGTACTTTCTCGATATCAACATCTGCCACACGACTCACATCCCTCTTAATGTCTAGTGGGGTCTTAGACCAGATGCTGTACATTGCCCTTCCAGCCCTGGCTGCCCGGCAGAGATATATCCCATTTCTGCATGGGATCTGAAATACGGCCAGGACATTTTGCTGGTTGTCACGATCATTGGTGTTTCTCGCACGGCATTGCCGTCTCGACACAAACACTAGACTCCATCAAGAAGCTTCGAAGGGGACAAGCTCACACAAGACACGCCAGGATGTCTTGGAAAAAGTAAGCTTCCTTGGGGGCTCGCATCCGCTCCACAACCAGGAATGACCCAGCCTATGCCCTGCCGGGATTTAAATGTCTCACAGTGTGCCCGCATGTCATTCAATACCTCGAGGTCCAGGAGCCAATTCAAAGAGTCGAATCCGGGAAGGTTGGCTTCGGGAGAGGGTTACGAAGCAGCTTAGAGAGTATCAAGGGAGCGACTTCAGCAAGGATGGGGATATTTCTCAACGTGCAGAATCCTCTGAAGGTAATACCCAAAGCAAGATTGTTGTTTGCGCTACTGTACACAGCATTCATGAGCGCAGCGAATTTGTTGTCAAATTGATTGGCAACACCCCCAGCAGATGTCCCTTGGGCAATGCCTCGGTTCTGAGACTCAGAGGAGGTGTCCGGGCAAACAGAACGAGGAAAGCTTCTAGAAACAGAGCTAGTCAAGCTTCCGGGCTGCGTCAACTAGTAGATCCTAATTGCTTAGTCGGGCTGGATGCTGGTTGAATTTGCACTTTCATTTCATCACACACGCATGATAGGCTGCTGGGCTTCAGTGGAGACATTCGGTCATGGAATTTCAGGCAAGTCGGCGGGAATCGGACGGTGCCCCTGGAAAACCCTGTTGATGCCTTCGATGGTGAGGCAGATAGGAGTTTGAGAGGGGCTGGGGAAGAGACGCAGTGTAGCCGCGAGATTTGCGAATTCACTTCATTGTCATCCTCACTACCCTGTCTGTCCTGACAAAAGCGGTCATCATCATCGCAATTTTGCTATGATCTGATGATCAGCGTCTAAAGATTTGAGGTGCGGGGTCATGACTCGCATTGATCGGATTGCCTCACAGCGGCAATATCCACCGTCAAATCCTTTGCGTCGACTGTCAACAAAAGTAAACAAAAGGCCGAGGTAACAATCACCCATTATCGGCTGTTTAGACTTTCACGACCGCATTTCCGTTCGCACAGCATGCAGTCCTCGATTCAAGGTACCCCGCCCCCACACGGTAGAATATCAAGTGGCGCATAAACTTGAAATGCAGCTCTATCGAAGCAGCCGACGAGAAGCCTGGCCCTATGTCTCGAGCATGCGCCATCAGTAGATCCCTGCACAGAAGCATGAATAATCTTTCCACAAGCTTTCCTCATTCATCCGGTCCCTGGCGCAACTCTCAAATTGACTTTCCTACCGATCATCTAATATGCTACGGCTGAATCCTGTATCATTGGTACGAGGACGCTCTATAGTAAGGAGTCATTTTGGTTGACTGGTTGGAGTAGGGCATAATGAGAGCTCTGTTCCATATGCGTTGAGCAATATCCTCATCAGATAAGGAAAGGCAAAAGGTTTGCTGATCATTTCCTAATTTATTATCTAGGTAAGTATCAGAAGCTCAAAGTCAACCTCACAAAACACCTTCAATCAGGCGAGAGTACAAAGCAAGTCAACTAAGAATGGCAAGTTTGACTTTAATATTATAACAGTTCTCACAATAAGGTTTATACGTTAGGAACGGAATTCCTTACTATAGAATGTCCTTATTCGCTTACACTAAGTCTGTTTCAGCTTTTGATTTTTGCTCTGGCTAGCTTCGGCTGAACAATTTGGAGGCTTCTTCTGCAGGATTCCATTTCTCATGGCGAGATACTTGCTGGAACTTCCAGTTATGAGTCTCAAACCCAAAGTTCACCTGTTTCTTCTCATTGGTATACCTGGATCCTCATTTCTCAGCACTTTTAAGGTGCTGACCCATTCTCAATTGCCGCCTCCCATCCTTCCAGATCCTTTCCGCTGCGTGCATACAAACGATGAGCCGTCCATCCTCTCCGGACGTTCCGCTCCTACGAAAGAGACAAAAAGGCAATCCATGGCCAGACCGATATTCAAAGCCCCCATCCCCGTCGACATCATGTGACCGCCTCACTGATAATAGGTCCAATCAGTAGAACTTGACGCTATTTCGCCCACTGATAAATCATCCAGAGGCTGATTGATGGTCAGAGTCTACAGGTGTCGTTGGAACGAAGCTTTGCCAACGCCAATCATCGTCTTCACGGCATCTTGGCTGCAGCGTTGCACACTTGATGGCTGCCCAGAAACCTGGAGCGGAGGAGGATCGACGGCACTGTCGACAGGGGATTGTGTCGCACCGAGCTTCTTGGTAGGTGATGCAGCCGTCCGATATAACGGAACTGCCAGATACGCTACTGCAGAATCCCACCGCTGGTATGGGTGTGGCTGGGCGCGTGGCGTGGAGCGAAGAGCAGATCAGGTGTGTTACATTCACCCAGGCTCGTGGTCACTGGTCTGCTCACTTGATATCTCTCATGTTGGAGCTCAGCACAATTACAGCTTGCAATATTTTAATGGACTGCGAACCCTCTCTAAATCCTGAAGGCGCAATCATTACGCAGCTAGTAGCTTTGTCAAAGCTTCGAGGAATCGATATTTGCTTAATTCGATATCAACGCCTGGGCTCGGCGCTCCTCGATTTCCTCCCTCTTTCTGTTAACCTTCTCCCACCACACTCGATAATATTCGTCTCGAATTCTCCTTCCAGATTTCCCAATCGCCAGCCCTCATTGCTCAGTTATCTTCAGTGGTACTATCCCTGCACTTCTCTTGTTTGCATACAAAATTCCGTCCCCACCAAGGAGTTCATGCTGAGTTGCTCATGCTCCGCACGCAGCTCCAGCTGATAGCGAAGCATGTAGACATAGAGCGAATATGATTGGTAATACGCTACGGTGGAACGTGGCATTCTCCATCCCTCAGCCTCTCTCTCAATTCAATTGTGGGGATGGATGTGGTCGCTGACGAGTGCGCACCTTGGTTATTTTCAAGAGGAGGTTTCTGGACCATCTGGACATGCGGCTTGGGGCTTGCTGTTGGTTATCGTCCGGTGGGTAGAAAATGACAGTCGTCATCACACGAATTGAGTTTATTGGTTGTGCTTTCAAGGTGAGTTGCAATTCTTAGCTCATTAGTACTTCTAAGTGCTGTTGAACAGTCGGATCATAGGGTGTTTTGATAAGTACTCTCACGTGTTAATATCAAGCGAGCCCTTGAATAGCGTTAGTATTGTCCTACTTTCCGCAGCGAGGACTGAAAGTTGACCAAATCCACCAAGCTTCCCTTTCTTACTTCAAAGCTTATATTTTCAATGGTAACTTGACCTGGCAGTCTAGCTTTTCTTTGACATGAGCAAGATGGAGCGACCTGAACCTCTGGGAATATCCTGGTACAGAACAAAGCATTGGAATACAGCATTGCTGTACAAAGAGACTTGAGAAAATACAAAGATTGGGCGCTGAAATCGACTTTTGTACATATGTTTCTCGACAGACTTGCCCTTTACTTCTTCAACCGGAGCTGTAACAAACCGATCTCTCATCGCGATGCCATTCTTCAAACCACCAACCCCACGTCGTCGAGAATATGTGCTTGTCGAGTTATTGATGCGCCACTTGGTAAAAGTTATAATCATAGCCTGTAGTATCTGGGCCCAATTTTATACCACCGGTATCATCATCGCGTCCGTTCGCCTCGTCAGTTACAAGAACATCGCTCAGCTTCATGCAGCATTGTTAGCTGCTTATCTATTATCAATCGTTCCAGCAGACGTTCTGTTACGAGCTATACTGGCGTCAGCCATGTTCCAGTTTTCTTTAAAGTTTATCGGTCAGAAGTTCGGTGCCGTGTTCATTCTTCGAAAGCCGATGAAGCTCAACGAGAACTTTGCAATCGTGGTCCTCGCAACGGTCTCGCTGTTTTGTGTCGGTGTAGATGTTTGGTTGAAAGGCGGAAACAGCCGTCTTTAACTGCCCCTGTGGAGTTACGGGGTTCAGGTGGATGATTCCACGAAGGAAGGGGCAGCATACTGGACAAAATAGCTCGGAGCTGTAAAATCTTGCCAGCCGTGCTACACGAACACCAGTTCTGAACTTTCAATTCCTAGAAGTTTTAATAATACTATTATATTCACTCTAAGGAACATGGTGAATTCTTTTGAACAAGACAATTTCTTAAAATAACCGCTTGCCGTTTGAGTGCCGCCAATGGAATGATTTCATTTCTAAGGCTCGTTGCAAGCTTTTGACAATCATGTGGATGCATTTGGACAACAAACGACAAAGATACAATGCATATTTGCCTGGTGGCTATTTTTCTTTGAGGTTAGGTCTCGAATATAAGGTAAAAGTTTCTTCTCTGACAATTTTAGACATTATCCCTAGAAAAGCACTCCTGGGACCTCTCTTAGGACTTCTCCTGGGAGCCCCCTATAAGAAGTATACTGAAAGAGATAGTACATGCTGAAATCAACTCAAAAACACCTTTTGTAAAATCAATTTTAAAAAGCAAGGTGTGAGTGAAAAGCTTTATAAACAAAATCAAGAAAAGCTTATTAATTTTAAGAAAAATGTTTTAGCCAAAGGCTTACTTAAGCCCTTTTATTCTTAAACATAAGCAAACACTTAATTTTAAGTGGGACTTAATATTAGCCGATGCTTTAGCGTATTTTAAAGCTTAATAAATATATTAATTGCCTTTCCCTCCTTTTTTCCTTGATTTTTTTTTTAAAGTCCTTTCCTTTTTTTATAATATTCCTCTTATTATCGCCTATCTCACTATCGCTCACCTTATTATCGCCCTTATAATCTTCCCTTGTAATCTCTTTTTATAATCTTCTCTTATAATCTTAAATAATCTTTTTCTTATGATCTTAATTAATTAATCAAATAAATCTAAAACAAAATCAAAAGGAAAACCTTATGCCATATAAAGCTATACCCCTCGTACAAATCCCCTTATTAATCTTATATCCCTAATGGGTAAAATGACCCTGACCATTGAGAGCTTGTTGTTGTACTAGGGCCATTCCTAGGACTTAAGTCCCAGGAGTGCTTTTCTAGGGTATTCTGCGAAGATGGCATCTCCTCTAAGTCCTCAAGTCGAGGCATGCTTCCAACGATTTGGCATCTATCCATCGCCCGGCTCATCCATTAAAAAAGAATCGTTAGCACCGTTCCTCGCAATCTTTGTCACATTTAATCTTATCTTCAGATTCATTGACAAGCTTTCATATCTCACCATCGCCACCTTTCATCTCATCGTCTAAGCGACTTGCAGCTTTATAGACTTTCCACTCAACGTGGCAGCCGATGTCCTCATCTCAACTTTCTTCATAATCACCCTTTTCAAGCTTATCTTCTTCGTTCTCGGCATCTTCGACTTTGGAGGGCTCGGGAAATGGATATTCCTTTTGGCCGCAGCCTATTCCTTTGTGGCTGGCCCTGTAAAGTCGCCGACGGAAGGGAACCCATACTGGGCGGGTGGCTGGAATGACAGTATGGGAATGTTGCACAAATATTTGATAACAATTGGGATCGGTCTTGCTGGTATCATTGTTGGCTTTTGCAAAGAGGGAGGACACGGCTCTCCTTTGTTTCGTCAGGTAATCCCGCATCGCATGGGTCGTACTTTCTTGGGCGCCTTGCTTACTTCTTGTAATGGTCGATGGCTTGATTGTGACAATAACAAATTGAAAGCTGGATTTGGCAAGTGACTCAATCTCACTGATTTTCCCGGCTCAGTCGTCGTGATAATCGAGCCAGTTTAAGGTATACCCTATATCTGGATTGGAGCCACATAAGGCAAAAAACACAGATTAATTACAGCTTACTGTGCCAAGTGTTCACAGTATAGTGAGAGATGGAGCTTATGGGATCTATTGACTTCCTCGGCAACAATGTTGTCATCGCAGTAGGCATGATACTGATCACTAGACTCCGAGTCCTCCTAGGTATAATCGGTATTGTCCACTTGAGCACCTACGCAGAACTGTACAGAGTCTGATCTTTTTCTTGGTTAGGAATAGCAAGGCGACGTGTAATTGTAAATCTTCAAATACGCATCGACTGACTGCTGCGGTGTAGAATCCGAAGCCAACGGTCATGACGACTTATATAAGGGAGGGATGGGCAGGATTAAAGATAGCCGTCCATGTCTCACAGTCTTCGCTCCCTTTTCAAACATACTAATCTGCGAAATGATGACAAATGCACTTGTTTGATGCGGGAATTTTGGCCCGCCATTAAGCGAGAATCGTGAGAATCAGCTGCCAGGAGGAGCAACACAACTTGGCAGAAGAGCTTGGTTGAGCAAAATTTGTGGCCAAGGGTCATATTGCTGTTGTTCTATCTCTCCATTCAACAACTTTCCAATATTCGACCCGTTTGATGCAGTTGACTTATCCCCAAACCACCATCAGGTGCACAAATCTGAAGTACATCGCTACGTCTTGCTGAGCTGGCCATCAAGCAATTGCAGCTTCCTTTAAAGTCATCCCAACAGGGATATATCTGACTACGGGGCCTTTTCCTGTATGAGCCACATGGCCTTGCGCATCTCGATCAAATACATACGGTCTGATCTGCAGAGTTTTCCAGTCCTCTAAATGGATATTAGTTTCGCAATAATAAAAACAACAAGCTTGCCCATGCTTACCTGCCGCTACCCAGTACTTCAAAAGACTTGAATGACTAACAATGGCAATTGCCACGTGCCTGGATGATGATTCCGAGCGAATCTTTTCCATCAGGCTTCTGATCGCTTGGACATTGTCCTCTTTAGTTGAATAACGACCATTTCTTGCAGTGGATTTGTGGGCCTGGTCGTTCCAATCTTCTTGTATAAATCCGAGTTAGACTATGGATCCGTATTTGGCTCCCAACTCGAGCACACTCAGGCCAGTGCCATTTGCCCCCCTATTGAATATTTGTAATTCAGCCACGGCAACGATCTTGACGCCTTTGTTGATGCTTGTTCCAAACATTCCAATCGCCGTATCTAGTTTTCTAGACATAGGGGAGGAGATGATATGGGTGAGCTCGAAAGATGGATCAAGGCTCAGATGCTGTCGAACTCCTGCACACTGGGTCTCGCCCCTGATTGTGATCTTGGGGTCTATAATGTTGACAAACGGCACAAATTTGCCTGTGGACGGGTTGAAGACTTTTGATTTGGCCTAGAGTTTCTACTTGTTAGATCGTGAAAGTTCCATCATGTCCTGTGGGGATACCATAATCATACCTCGGCGTGTCGTACCAAGTAAACAATGGATGGTTTGACTGAAGAGTCATTTTCCATGGACAAGGGGATCCCAAGCACTTCTTTAGCAGTGATATCGACATCTCGCAGTCTAGCAATAGTTTGCCGCAATATAGCAGTTGAAGTGGCGTCCATTGCTGTCGCGAAGCCTGTGTTTGTCTGGAGGAAGGAACTTCAGTTCTGTAGGTTCTTGGGATAACGGGATCCACTTCCCGTAAAGGCCACATGATTTGTTTTCAAAATCGAGCAGAAAATAGGTTTCCTTTCGAACTTCAGTCTATCAGTTTTTATTTCCCTAAGAATATGTCCAATTGAAAACTTTGGGTCATATGTATCCCGAGCCTCAGCATCTCTAAGTCCAAGTCTTGATGTCCTTAGAAGACCTTCTCAACTGACCGATTGCATGATACTTGTGGTATTTCTAAGCTGTAAAAATATTTCCATGTTCAGTGGTGAGGACTTATCTTTGGTTCTTTTCGAACTACCGGACATGAACATGCTATCACACTCACAGCGACAACAAAAGCCTTTTGACAGCTCAAACTAGCTGAAAAGTGACAGGAATTGTTGAAGAGGTATTGCTTCCTACCTGTAGGAGCCATGAAGCCACGACGTCCTTTCAAAAGACGTGGTGCTAAGGGTGAAACACTACGAAAGATAGGTAGATAATAAACAATGGGAATCACGTGATTGTCAGTTAGACCAGGAACATCTTGATGCCCAAGAAACATTTTGATTGTCGAGCATGCCTGCAGATACTGTAAAGCAAGCTCAAATCTGGTCACTCTAAAGATCCTTACAACAGACAACCTTATTTGTATGGAATAAAGCTCCAACATCTCTACGACTACAATGCTGTAGATGAGCGGAAGCCAGGAGGAGCACTTCGCTACTCAGCTCATGAAAGAAAGGGATCCAGATCGATGGGATCTAATCAAATAACGACGAGCCATCTTTCTTTAAAATCCATTCGTTCGCTCCATCTACTCCTTTGTAAGTGACCAACATGAGCCAGGCGACTTCGTCGAGGTCCTCTACGGCGCCTTTTTCCATCAACTCGTCTAAATTCATTTTCTCCACCCAGAACCTTCTTGTCTCCTTACAAGCCTTCACGAAATGTACAGCACTCGGCGCTGCCCAAAGCCTCCGTTGTGCAGTGAATGAGATATCGGTAACGGCGCCAACCATTGTACAGAATCCCTGCCGCTGAATGGCGAACATTGACTGTGATGTTCTCGAGACGATGATGGTTCGGCGAATAGTCTCCTCGAAGACCCAGTTCTCCCACCCACGGTCAACTGCACTTGAAGGAGAAGAGACAACTCCTGTCCTGACAGCGAGACTGTCAGTCCAAGAAGTGAGGAGTTCCTCTTGCTGTTCTGCATCAGACCGTTGTTTGATGTCACCATCGAACAGTCTGATAATCTGGAAGATTATGAAGGCCTGTACACATGCCAAGTGCTCTGCAACAGTCCAATATGGCCTTGGTCCTGTAAGTTGAATAATTTTGGTAGAGATTATCTCCCAAACAATGGCCTCATTCATTCCATTTTTGTTGGAATAGAGAGAGGAGACCGACATGGCGTCTTGAAGTGCTCGAGGCATCGTTGGTTGATAATTTTGCGGATGTATGAAGGCGGTCCTTCCAGTTTGAGCAAGCGATAGAGGGTAAGACTTCAAGCATCGGACGCAGTATCGTATACGTTCTTTATCCATGATGCCGATTTCCAAGTAAGTGTTTGCGAGGCCACGATTGTCGAAGGCCAGGAAGAAAGAATCGTCAACGATCGTGTTAGGTTTGGGACCCGCAGCTTCGGTGGCATCCAACAGTGACGCGGAGAACTCGAGATCAGTAAACATTCCTGGCGGAGTCATTTCATTGTGCTCTGAGGTGTGGAACTCGGAGTCCATAACAGTATCAATCAGGCCATTCCCGGATTGTGACGACTCTTCCCGAAATCCGCCTTTCAATCGGCGGCGTGTGGACTTGTACTCGCATTTGGTCGATTTTGCGGCACATCGAGCGCATGGACTACCCTGATCACATTTTCTCTTCGATGCTGCACACGAGATGCAAGACTTTTGTCTTGTTCTCGGTGTATCAGTTGTCAAAGTGGGGGTCTTTTCAGAGACTGATGAAGCGGAGTTTGACATTGGGGGGACAGATTCACGATTGTTGTAAAGGTAAGTTTGGTACTTTCAAGATACGAACAGGGCTAAAGTTTACTGACCAAAGATCATATAATCAGCAGAAGAGCATCGGCGCTACATCCAGAGAGCTGATGATAATTTGATTACGTGTTTGAAGGAAGTGAGATCTTGGTAGTCCTGCGGAGTTTGGACTTGGCAGATGACTAAGCACCTCCTTGCCTGTGTTGCAGTCAGATTTCTTGAACTCCGCACCTGGTTACCCACACCTCATTATCCTCCGTCGAAATGATCAAACTCCGCCGCAAAGGGCCAGGAGTTGCCTCGTAATATGAGGGCTAACGGTGACGATTGTTTCAAAAGAGTTCGGACTCCGCAAGAATGAGCAGTCTAATAGACGTTGACTGGGTGGCGGAGAAGTCTCTCATGGTTGATCATGCTATGCATTGGTCTGCAGCCGTTCTGACCCCCCCCCCCCCTTATATATACCTGCCTCTGCATAATTATTCTCCAACTCATAACAAAGAAGCCCAGCATTTATTTAGTCAGATCCAATTTCAATTCCGCCGCCAATCAACCCGCAAATATGTTTGCACCTTCAACCCTTCCTGCCCCTGTGGCTGCCAGCCTTGAAGCCATTACTCAAAAATCCACCGATGGCTTCGTAGCCCGTTTCTCCAAGGACGTCATACTCAACGATAATGGGAAAACCCAGCAAGGCATTACAGCGCTGAGAATCTGGCACGACAATGCCCTCATTGGCCACCGTGCCACAATTGACATCCAGAATGGGGTCACTCTTGGAGAACACACCATCGTACACTTGATCATGGATGGAGACTTTAAAGCTGACTACAACATTGCCGACCCTATCACCCTGTACTTTGATTTCACCGTCTCAAAAGGCACCATCATTGCCCTCACCATCACATCCCATGATCCGATCATGAACACCGTTTCGATCTCCACACCAAACGACAAAGACCCAATCTCCGCAATTCATCTCACTCGGCGACCACAGAAACCCGTGCCAGAAGGTTGGCTCAAAGTCAAATTGCACGCTGTCGGTCTCAACTTCCACGACATCTTCACCATGCGAGGGTTCGTCTCGCAGTCCATCACAGAACCCCACGTCCTCGGCTGTGAAGGCACTGGTACGCTTCTAGATGGCACTGAAGTCATCATTTTCCCTCTCATGGGCGATCCAGATTTCAAAGGCGACGAGACACTTGATCCTCAACGAAATGTCTTCAGCGAGACGACCGACGGCACCTTGGCCGAATATGTCAATGTCCCGAAACGCAATGTCGTTGTCAAGCTCAAGGAGATGAGCACGGAGGCTGCTGCTGTGATGGGCATCGCCTGGTTGACGGCCTACCGAATGCTGTTCACGAAATCTGGATTGAGAGCCGGTCAGACAATGCTCGTTCAAGGTTCATCGGGTGGCGTCACAACTGCTCTCATTCAACTTGGGTCCGCAGCTGGCATGCGCGTCTGGTGTACTGGCCGAACAGCAGCTAAGAGAGAGTTGGGTCTGAAGCTTGGTGCCGAGAAAGTGTTTGAGTCGGGAGAGGAGCTGCCTGAGAAAGTTGACGTGGTATTCGACACGAGCGGCGAGGTGACTTGGAAGCACAGTGTCAACTCGGTAAAGACCGGTGGCACAGTCGTGACTTGCGGCGGTCACTCTGGACAGTCCATCCCAATGGATGTCTTTCATGTCTTCGTTGATCAATTGACTGTCAAGGGTTCTTACTTGGGTACCTTGGAGGAGTTCAAGGACTTGATTGCTTTTGTTGTCTCGAAGTCCATCAAGCCGCAAATTGGTGCTGTGTTGCCTATGTCACAGACTGCCGAGGGGTTCCGCCTGATGTTCGAAGGGAAGACTGATGGGAAGGTCGTTGTCGCCATGTGATGTCTGCAGAGCTATCACGGCTGGTGAAGGGAAAACTTGGAGACTTCTTGGGGGCTTGGTTCAGGGTTGGCAACTTTGTTTTCACAATTTAATAATATGATACATAGAGTGGATGAACAGATTTCAAGGACTGCTGTGTTATCACAATGAGAAGGTGGATATGAATATCGATAGCGTTTTCAAGGAGAAATAGAGGAATAAGCAATTTCATCTCGTCCATGTAAATGTCCGTTTAATATTTGTTTTGAACATTCTGCTTGTAGTTTTTCTTGACTTTGAACTGATTTCAGACCCAACAATTCGCCCCCCTGCCCAGTGCAGAAAAAAGGGGGCGGGGTAATAATCACGTGAGCAAATACAGCCATGAAACACCTTCAGTTTCAGTGTCCTCCACTTCGAAAAGCGAACCTTCTCTTGCATAGCGATATCCTGTCCTTCTTATTTATAACAGCTTTCACTGAAAGCTACCATTTCTTTGCTAAGGATGGGGACTTATTGCACTGGGCGTGTCTCGCAATTGCTGTTGACTTTCGTGGGTTTGGTCCTCGCTTGCGCATCAGTGCATCCAGTCTCGGACGATCTGCAGCGTAATGTCTGCGAAGTGGGCTTGTTTAGTTCGAGAGATAGAAATAATACGTGTTTCTTGGTATGTACATAGCTTCATCTATGCATCTTTTGTGCTGACAATCTGCAGCGAACATCTGAAGGAGGTCTGAATGAGAATGGTAGTACCGCGATAATTTTGGTAGACACCGAAGAACTTAGAGCCGATTCAACAGCACGTGAGTATCTTCCTGCTTCCTTCATTACTTGTTCTTTTCCGCTTGACTGACACGAACCAGCCGTCTCACCCCTCTACACCGTCGTCCCCATCCCAGGCAAAGGCCTCGGCATAATAGCCACAGTTCCAATCCTCCGCGGCACCAAAATAATAATCGAAGCACCTCTAATCACAGTCCCCATGCCCTCTCTCGTCCCCGGGCAAGGCTTCCCCCTCACCTCTATGCTCTCTTCAATCACGGCCTCATTCTCCCTCCTCCCGCCTTCTTCCCAAAAGACGTTCCTCTCCCTGCACGACCACCGTTTCCCAGGTGACGAAGAAGTCGCCCAGTCCCACCTTCTCACCATCTTCCGCAGCAACGCCTACAACACCGGCACCTCGCACGTCGGGCTCTTCCCGCTCATCGCACGTATTAACCATTCCTGCCGCCCGAACTCCATCAACTACTGGAGCGAGAATATGGGGAAGAGGATCATCTACGCTGGCTTGGATATTACAGTTGGTGAGGAGATCACGGTGGCGTACATTCCGCTACTAAAGAGTTTGAAAGAGAGACGGAGTAGATTGGTGCAGTATGGCTTTGTGTGTGGATGTGAGGCATGTAAGGATGAGGGAAGTGGGAAGAGAAGGGGGAAAATCGCGGATTTGATGGAGGCTTTGGAGGGGAAGGTTGCGGTCCGGAGTGGGAAAGTGGATGTTGATATGAGGTTGGCGAAAAGGGCGGAGGGGTTGGTCCAGATGCTAAGGGAGGAGGGATTGGTGGATTATCTGGCGAAGGCGTATCGGTTTGTGGCTGTTTTTGAGGAGAGGGCGGGGAATTTGGAGAGGGCGAGGATGTGGCGGGAGAGGGAAGTTGGGGAGTTGAGGTCGGCGGAGGAGGAATCGGAGGAGGTGGAGAGGGCGTTGGCGTTCCTTGATGGACTAGGAGGATAGAAAATAGCAAAATGTTTACCGTAGATCCTAATACATTCTATGGCCAATGTTCATTTTTTGTGGTGCATTATATAAGAAGATCGTGAGCTTGTATTTGCGGATAGTGCCATCGCTGCGGTGGTGCTAGGGAATATCAGGATGTACCACGCTTGTTGTCGTAGGAGGAGAGGTTTTGGGTGATGGAGGAGAATATAAAAGAGCCCGAGAGACCAGTATGTAATGGCCTTTGGTTGAGAGTTCAAATGAACTGGGGAACTTACCACTTTGATCAAGGCTGGTTTGGGAGGAAGACTTTCTGGTATGTAGATGTGCATAGACAGAGTACAAGGATTTCTGCCACCCCAAATTTTCACCTCCGATGTGCCGCTACAGGAAAACATGTCACAACCAAGACACAACGGAGTAGAGTTGTGGAATCATGACGAGATATTGAACTGATCAACAATTGAGAGATGAGGGGTCTACTTTTGAAACCAGAGATGACTACCGCAAGAGAAAATAACTATGTCTTATATGGAGCTGAGATGAGGGGAGAGAAACGAGAGCACTATGAACATGAACGAGCAAATTCCCATTTGCTTCCGGAAGTTGCCCTGTCCTGCTTCGGCAACAAGAGGCGGGATTGAGAAGACTCGCATGTGACCTGACAGAGGAGCCATCCAAATTGGCCAAGGATATAAAATCAGCATACTGCCAATGAAACTCCGTTTGCTTGTGGCCAGAATTGTTCTCTGCTCCAGCCTGATCAATTCCCAGGACCCGCCTTAGCTCTGTCTCTTCAGGCAAAAACGTGACCTTATGTCAGAACGAAAGCAAAGTCTGGGCAGCTTTGAGCGAAGAAATAACGAGATTGCCAAAGTGAAATAAAAACGCAGTGTGCCGGCGCCCGCTTAAAACAAAGATTCGGTTGGTCTAGTAAATATCGACGACAACTCTGCCTAGCTCACAGGCATTTGTAAGAAGTTATGAACCCACAATTGTGACCCGCTGGGGTAAGGACTGTGGAAATTAACGAGTTCGATGACACGGTGTTCCGCTAGATGGGTACTTTTTTGCAATGATTTTGGTAAGGACAAGCCAGCCAGGAGCCAGGAGGAGAAAAAGACAGGGTCTGCTAGGCTCTAAGTCCTCGCTTGCAGCCCACCACGCCAACACAGTCTAGCGCCGCGATCACATGCCGATAAGATAATGTTAGCGGGGTTCCTTGACCTCATTGTTTGCCATTTCGAAATTTGGACCAGAAATATCGAGAATCCACAAACAATTCCTAAGATTGTACCAACATCTCCCACAACAAAAAACCGTCGCAGTCCTTCAGCTTTAGGACCACCGGCCAATATCACCTCATTTCGAGACTAATACGCAGAGACTGACGCCGATAGCGAGCACAGAACGCGTTCAGAGAAACAGGCAGCACGCCACCATGGCGGGGGGAATCGAACAGCAGGATGTTCCCAACGATGGCATCTTGAGCTGGTATGACCGAACAAGGCCCATGTGGATTGATCTGGTTGGAGATTATGCTGGGAAGGAACTCTTTCTAGTGGAAGGAGATTCGTTGCTTCGAGAGTGTTTCGAGGATGAGAGAATAGACTTCGCAGGTAAGGTCCACTCGAGGTCGTATCTTTTCACCTACATCCCCGCTCTGCTCTAAGTTTGTTGTTGAGTATATCATGAGAATCTATGTAGCTGTTCATGTTTACCTCCTAGACATGGTAGCAGGCTGTTCTCTCCTCATGGACCTGATAGAGGGTGGGATGTTGTCCCAGCATCAAAGCATCACATGATCAAAATCCCCTTGGGGGCCAAAATACCAGAATCGATGCGAACTTCCAATGCACTGGAAGATCTATTGCTAAATTATGATGTTAATCAATTTAGGGGGCTTCCAAATATTACACGCTGTCTATGTCGTTGAGAGATTCCTTGAGGACTTGATCAAGAGACATTGTCAGTTTCATATTGCATTTTTTGAAGGTGAGCATATCTCCTGCTTCACTTTTGGGGTGCTTGCTAACATCCCTTCCAGAAAACGCACAGCTCTGTATCCCACCTGGCGTTCCAGCAGAAGATGAGGCACGCTATCTACTAGCCAGGTCCGTCATCAAACGACATTTGACACGACACCTCCCATCTGCGTGTCCAAATGTCGTTATCAACACTTTCCCGGCACTGGAGTCTGAAGCATTCCTGGAATACTTGCACTCATCCCCTGTACACTTTGTCATGACACATGATGGATCTCGCAGGGAATCGAAAGCGGAAGTCACTGGGAACAACCGAAACGAGAAGGTTGCAAAGGCCTCTCTCCGGACACTAATCTGGTGGTTCAATACGCACAAGTTGAATGTTGCTCTCATCAATCGGATAGAGTTCCGAGATTCAAAAGTCTTTACGATGATTGTTGAGAGCTTCACTGCTTCAAGTAAGCTAAAGCTAGCTCTGGCGGCCGACTTGATCAATCGGGATCAAGCAGCCAAGAAGTTGCTCAAGGGATCGAGTGTGACCGAAGCATTGGACGCGAAATCGACGCTGGAGCCCTCAGTTGTTGCGAAATTGAGCGACGCTTTCTCTGAAGAGGAACATAGTGAAAGTTACTTCCTTGCAGTATACGGTGTCTCGAAGATTCTCCGACAAGGAGACTCTGACATTTTCATGGCTTCCGCATTTATACTTCATAGCATCATTCTGAAGCATATTCCACTATCACAGAGAAGACTCCCGCTAGTCACATTCAACGAGGACTTCGAGGAGGAAGTTCACGAGTACATCACTCGAATCTCGAACATCTTCAAATTTGCAGTCGAAAACGAGAAGTGGAATGAGTTGATGGACGAGGAAGAAATTGAGACAGACGCCATAGATTTGATTGATGGCCGATTATTCCGAGCTGTCATTCAAGCAATGTGCGACAAGTCTTTCAATGGTGTCCTTCCGAAGACACTCCAGCCAGACTGGGCAGCTGTATCTGCTCTGGTGAAGGAGCTAGCAGGCGAGGATTTATCTCTGGAGGGAAGCACAGACCCAGAGTCTTCAGAAACTACTGCAATAAAGGCCGATTTCGAACCAGCCTCTGAAGATATGGCAGTCTTGTCATTCTCGAACCCTGTGTTCGACAAGCATTTGGAGTGTATTCACGTAAAGGCAGATGCATCGCTTCCTGCCAAACTCGGTGCTCTGAAGATCTACCGTGAGACTTCTCACTGGCACAATCACCGAAAGCCTTTGAACCCAAAATATGCCCCTGCAGCAAAGGTATCAAAATGGCGGTAAGTTGGTGGTTCTCGATAGAAGTGTCCTTGGTCTCCTTTCTGTTTGTGAACAGTCGCTGATATATTTTTGTAGAAACCCTCTCCGCACGAACCAATTCTACATGAACGAGATGACCTCATACGCCGCCAGTTTGACAGGCGCCAAGGGAAAAGCCTTGGATGCCGAAACTATCACCGTTGGTCCGAAGGTGCTTGTCAAGATTGTTGAGGAGAAGCCCGAGAGATCTTCCGCGAAGTCGAAGAAAGAGGAACCAGAGCCTAAAGTCCCGAACAAAAAGGGTGCTGCAAAGAAAGGAACGAAGGCTGCTGCCGCTGGTCTCTCGAAGAAGGATCAAATGATTGCCGACAATAAGGAGCGTAAGGGAGGAAATGAGGCCGACAAAGCTCTCAATGCCTGGTCTACAGTTATGAAGGGCATTGATGTCATATCAGATGACCAAGATCGGTACATCAAGACTATGGAGTACTTGAATGGCTTGGACTCCGCAAAGTCGACCTATCTCGAGTCGGAAATCTATACCTACATTCTGCAGTCTTTGCTTACCTGGTGGTCGACTTACTGCAAGGCAGACAAAAAGCCCCAGGGATACCATGTGGTGGCACTCATCTGGACCACCATTCGCTCGCTGTGCTCATCCAAGGCACCAGTCTCGAAGGAAATCGTCCAGATTATGACCAAGATCTGCACTTTGTTGGGAATTACAGATGCCTTGACTGGCTTCAACCCCACTCCGGTTGATCGAAAATTGTCCTTCAACTTCAAATACCCCGTTCAAACGCAAGCCCTACGCATTGTTGGCACCCAAGCAGAATTCCAGCTCAATTACTGTGGGCCATATATGGATCGTATGCTTGATGCTAAGCCGGATGCACGAGTGTCCAGCTTCATTCCTGACGGATGGCAGAGAGACGTCTTGGACCAGCTGGACTCGAACAACAGTGTCTTCGTAGTGGCTCCCACGTCAGCTGGAAAGACGTTCATCAGTTTCTACGCCATGGAGCAAGTCCTAAGAGCCGACAACGACGGTGTTCTCGTTTATGTTGCACCAACGAAGGCGCTGGTCAATCAAATCGCTGCTGAAGTTCAAGGTTTGTTGTATTCTTCAATCTCGAATATGAGTGAACTAACTGTTACAGGTCGATTTTCAAAGAAGTTTCCCGTTCCCGGTAAGGGTGTGTGGGCAATCCACACTCGCGATTACCGTGTCAACAACTCCACCGGTTGCCAGATTCTGGTCACAGTTCCTCACATTCTCCAGATCATGTTGCTCTCTCCATCGAATGCCAAGTCTTGGGCTCCACGAGTTCGTCGGATTATCTTTGATGAAATCCATTCCATTGGAAACGCCGAAGACGGTGTAGTGTGGGAGCAGCTTCTTCTGTTGGCCCCTTGCCCCATCATTGCACTATCTGCAACTGTTGGAAATCCAGGAGAATTCAATGAATGGCTCAGAGAGACCCAGAAGGCTTCCGGATCAGAATTGAAGATGATCCAGCATGGTACTCGTTATTCCGACCTACGCAAGTACATGTACGACCCGCCCACAAGCTTCAAGTTTTCCGGGCTCGGCAAATCATTCGGTGTGGGTCTTGGCCTCGATGGTCTCGTTGGCTTCAACGCCTTCCATCCGGTAGCAAGTCTGGTGGATAAATCTCGTGGCATGCCAGATGACTTGGCTTTTGAACCCCGCGATTGCTTAACATTGTGGAAGGCCATGATCAAATTCCAAACTGCAGACTACAAAGTTCCCGAATCTTTGAACCTTGACAAGGCACTGCCACCATGTGTCCGCAAAGCCGATATCTTTGCTTGGGAGAAGGCATTGAAGAAACTCCTGTTGCAGTGGATGGGCGATGCCAAGTCTCCATTTGACCAAATTGTCCAACACTTGAGCATTCCAGCACCACTTGACGCAGCAGAACAAGTTATATCCTCAAATGCCTCTTCTGTCACTGATGCCGACACTTTTGATACTCTGGATTTGAAGTGTACCACACTTCCACTGCTCTACCAACTGCACAAGCGTCGTGCCCTTCCGGCTATTCTATTCAACTATGACAGAAATCAGTGTGAGGAAATTGCTACATCGGTTTTGAAGCAGCTGGTTGATGCAGAGGCACGTTGGAAGGAAGGTCCAGCGTGGAAGAAGTTGATGGAAGGCTATGAAAAATACCAAGAGCTGAAGGACAAAAAGTCCAGGAAGCCTGCCAAGCCAATCAAGAAGACCAAGGATAATGACGACGAGGGAGGCTCTAAGACTGATCGAATGCGTGAAGAGTCTTCTGATGGGGCATCTATCTACGATTTGTTTGATCCCGAAGCACCCCAAGCAGAATTCTCATTCGCGAATCCAAAGCAACTTCAGAAGGCCGAGTTAGACGAATATGTCCGCTCGCTGCGCTGGAAACACATTCGAGAGGAGCTCATTGAATTGCTCAAGAGAGGTATCGGAGTTCATCACGCCGGTATGAACAGAAAGTATAGGCAGTGTGTTGAAATGCTGTTCCGCAAGGGCTTTTTGCGAGTTGTCATTGCCACAGGAACTCTCAGTTTGGGTATTAACATGCCATGTGCGACGGTCGTTTTCAGTGGAGACTCGGTCTTCTTGACTGCTCTGAACTTCCGTCAAGCAGCAGGTAGATCTGGTCGTCGTGGTTTCGATCTTCTCGGCAACGTTGTTTTCCAAGGTCTTTCTGAGGAGCGAGCAAGCCGACTTTTGAGCTCCAGACTCCCCGAGATGACTGGTCACTTCCCGATCACCACGACTCTTGTTCTCCGGCTTTTCACTCTGCTGAATGACTCGAAGAGCTCGCCGTATGCGGTTAAGGCCATCAACTCTCTCCTATCCCAGCCAAGACTGTACTTGGGTGGGCAGAGTTTCAAGGAGCAGGTCCTTCATCACTTGCGGTTCTCCATCGAATATCTGCGCCGCAACGAGCTTCTTGGTCCAAGAGGAGAGCCAGTCAACTTTACCAGCTGTGTATCACACTTGTACTTCACAGAAAACTCCAGTTTTGCTTTCCATGGTAAGTTCTTGGCCCTGTTCCACTCTGACACAATACTAACCATTTTTAGCTCTCCTTAAGGGTGGATACTTCCATGTGCTATGTGCCGATATCGATACCAAGACGGACATTGTCTTGCAAAAGATGATTCTTGTCCTTGGTCACTTGTTCGGCCGACGTGTAACTCGTGAAGTTGATGATCCGGAGGAGGCAGAGAAGATCAAACGCTCTCCCTCTATCGTTTACCTCCCACCAATGCCAGAAGATGCTGCCAAGATCCTTCGCAAGCACAACAAGGACACCCTTGACATATTTACAACCTACGTCAAGACTTTCGCAGCCCAGCACGTCAAGGAAGATGAACGTTACTTGCCACTGACCCACACACCAGTCGGTCTTGCACCAGCTCCTGTGAATGGAACCGCAATCGCCAATGGCATCACAAAAGGCGTCAAGGCTGAAGACTCTCTAGCCGGATTCCTTCCAACTCTTCCCACACCTCACGCACGATCCGCATTCGTGGCTCTCTCTGGCCTTGGTGATGAATTCGCAACTATCGAGGATCTATGCACTTCAACCCGTGAAGGTGTATTCCTTGAATCGGCCGTTATCCCCCATCTTGAGCTCCATCCAGACGAGACCCGAACCCCACTTAATGCGTACCTCTTGGACTTCTTCATGCATGGATCTATTGTCCCTCTCGAGGAGGCAAACGGTATCCGCAAGTCCGATGTAAGCCTCCTCGTTTTCTCTCTCACTCTTCTTCAGCATGAAAATGCATACTGACAAAACACCTAGGTATGGTTCGTCCTCAACGACTTCTCCATGGTCCTAGCCACAATCTCCACCTCCCTCGCCCTCCACCTCGGTCTCGGTAGTGACGCCGACCCGGAAATGCTCGACGTTATGGGCTCCGGCGACGCCGCCGAGAACGACGCCGACGCCGAAGTAGCCGCCGCATCGATCACCGAGCCGACCGTTAACAACGCTCCCAACTCTGCACCCGCGCAGCCTGCCTTCGTCAAGAAGAAGAAGGTCGTCGATGACTGGGATGCTGGTGAGGATGCGCTTGTGGCTGAAGAGGAATACCTTAAGGGCGAAGGGTTGAATGGAACGGGTGCTACCGATGATGAGGAATACGACAAGTTGATGAACGTGTATAAGGCGTTTAGGAAGTTGAAGACTGAGTTCGATGAGAAGTTCAGGGTTATCTGGGCTTAGATTGCTTGGCTTCTTGTTGGGTTTCTAGCTAGGACATGGACATGGAGATGGAGAGAGTTGAGTGGCTGAGTGGCTGAGTGGCAAGCTGGGAACAGATTGGATGTGCATGCTTTGAGAGATGGACGAGTTTTCTTTGGTTAGGGTCACTGTCAGATTTGGATCGTGCATTTTGTGGGTATGTTTCTTTGTATTTATGCATTTGTTGTGCATTGGTGATGGATGGATAGAAAATTGGTGATAGAGGATACATACGCATACATGCATGACAGAGGAATGAATCACGATTGTCACGACTGCTTCCTTCTCTGAGATACGAAAGTTTCTTGGCCTGTACAAAAGAAATCATCTTGAAAAGAAAGCACTGTCCCCCAGTCACATCCACAAACCCAGAACCATTATTAAAGTACTAGAAAGAGAGGTCTATCTGAGCTAAGCTTTCCCCAAAGGGGAGTGACTGGAGGACAGGCCTGTGACACTAAATTAGCGTATAAGCCTCGACATCGTCGCCCATCTTTCCTTCGCACCCTACCCCATACATCAACCTCGAAAAGCCTGGATTGTCTTTCAACTCAAATGTGAACTTCCTTTCGTCATCTTCTTCGAAATCAAGCTCCGAATCGACCAGCCAGATCCCACCGATGAACTGGTGTCGGCTGTTGAGTTTCCGGAGGACGAGTTGGGTTGAGCATTCAGCTAGCGGCAATGATTATAATGTCGCCTACTTAGGTTTCGGAAGGGCCCCGGCTACAATTCAACATCGACAATGCTAGCTCACTTGGCTGCATATTCAACACATGTGTTGTTTTGGCCAAAGAAGCATTGAACTGTTCCTGGGTTCTAAGATCTTCATGGCAGCCATATTGGTGATCTTGCGCATAATGCGAGTATTGGACGAAGGGCCATATATTGACATGTCAAAATCTAATTCGATGTCCTGGACCTGGGTTAGGGCACCGATGGGAATGCCTCTGATACATAGATTTGAGATCTTTGTATTCTTGATGAAAGCGTGGTTCTTTGCGTAGTTCTGCAGCCAAGGGCGGAAATCCAGAACCAGCCTGGAAACTGTAGAATTTGTGATGTTTGAGAGCGGTCCATGAGGTCTGAAGCAGATCAAACCTTATCATCCAAGAAGGGAAGCCGACTTGTGACTCGGAACTGTGTCGATCTGGCTCAACCACAAGTATATTTTCTAATGTTGGGTATAAAGCCATCTGGACATCCAAGTATAAAGCACAATCGTTGGCATGCAGTAATTGGCTTTGATCACAGTTGCTCCAGATTGATGACGTGACTGAAACGCGAAGAACTTGTTTGTCACCTGTTACTTGCTGATTTCGAAGCCATGAGATGGTAGAGTGAATAGGGGGATGGATTCTAATTCTCCCAGCTTCATCCTCCTGAAAAATTCCATGAAGCTCACTGGATTGTGAGCCCCCTCATCTCGCTTCGAAACTGTTGCAAGTGCCTCTTCTTCGGAATCACTGATCCACAAGGCGGAAGCACTGAGAATGACAAAAATTGAGATGGTTAGATAATGCACCAATACCTCAAAGCCTATTGGAGCAAGACACCCAATATGAAACATTCCTCAGCTTCCATGGGCGATTTCTTGAACGATTCAAGCTCGCTTCCACCACGGCCTGCTTATGAATCCAAAGCAAGACCGACGAACAGTCAAAAAAGTGGTCAGTTGGCTTAGGAAGACAAAGGCCATGTCACGAAGTGTGGAATTGCGATATCAACTGAGTGAGGAAGCGCAGGAAACACGCGATTGGAAGACGATTCTTGAATTGCTTGAGGAGCGATTGAGTCGAACTTAAGGCTCCTTATATACACTGTAATAGGCCTTTAAAGTATTCTATCTACGTCACTGATTATAATTACGCCGTGTAATAGCCTGCGTAATAGCTGACATGTTTACATCAACTGACGGCTAAGTGAAGTTTCTGAAAAAGAGCATTTCTCATAAACGGCCCATTCGCATCCAAGGCTGTCCGTGAATAAGCAGGAATCTGAGTCGTCAACCACATGAGGAGTCCTGGCGGAGAATTTTTCCACGGCTATTAAGTCGGTAAACCTGCTGGTCTGAAAACCAATATATGCGTGTTCCCTTTTAGTTGATGCGGATGTGGAAGGTGGGGTAATTCTGTTCTATTATATCTGCTGTCCACCCTGTCATCTTCTGTGCAACTCAATATTTGTGCATCGATTTCGAGTAATGTTACATTTTCTGTCTATGTATCATCAAAATACAAATCAAACATTTAGAAGCTAAGTTGAACTAATTATAGTCGCGGAATGAAGAAAAATCCAGATAAGCTTAAATTCTAATTCACGGATATTAGGGCTACTTAAGAAGCTCAAATCTTAGCTAGAAACCAAAAAATTATAACAATGAATTCAGATTTAGTAAAAAATTTAAACTTTATAAAAAAGAGAAAATGGTGCGTTGTAGAGAGATTGGAAAGTAGTAGAACTAAGCGAAGTCACTAGAATAAGAGGGTGGCTAAAATAGTAGAGTGGAGACTTACGCTGACTCCTTACTTCTCACTATCATCTGTAGGTGACGAGAGGGTAGACTCGCTGGTTGTTGTTGTCCTAGCGCCGCCAGAAGCACTACTAGCCGGGCCCACTGAAATAGGAGAGCTTCCGGCTAGTACAGCCACGAGAGCCACAATTGCCAGAGATTGAAGAGATTACTGTCCTCGGTCTTTCTAACAGCGAGACTCGGCATAAATCAGCAAGTTGAGTGTCTCGCTTGAACCTCTTGTCAGCTGCTCCATTTATGTATGGTGTACACTCCCATTTCTTGACGTTCTCTACGACTTTGGGTATAATGTTCCTTTCCTTTCCAATCAAGTCTCCAAATGCACCTAGGTCAACCACTTGAGGAGCACTTGGGAGATTGAAGACCTCCTTGTCACTAAGAAAAGGATGCATCATGAGCAACGTGATACAGTGTTCCCAGAAGTCGTCGCTTTCGCCCAAAATGGCGGTGTCAAGGTCGTTGTAAAGGTATTCGTACCAAGCAAGGTTCCTAGCGTCCTCATTGATTGATGGGGACAGACAGGCATATAGCTGATACCCTAATGTCAAGACGACTACGTAAAATGTACCCACGTCATGGTCCTTTACCAGGCGTCCAATCACGAGGCCTTGAAAGATATCCTGGGGAGAGGTACTGTCATCTGGAGAAGATTCGTAGTGCAGAGTGATTCTGTAGAGGATGTTGTGGTCCGAAGGCTGGATCAGCTGGGAGTAATAGTCGAGAGGAAGAGGATGAAGAGGAAGCCACCGTAGATCGATATAATGGGGCTGGAGGTAGAAATTAGCGAACAGGTGAACAGAACTGCAATCATCGTAAGCAAATTTGTCCCAAAGATCCGACCGGAACACCTGTTGTAGTGTTTCAAGTATGCAATTTTTTGTAAAACCTCCTGCATCACCATCAAAGTATTCTGTTTTTAAATATCAGTGAATTCTAAACGCGGGTTAAAAACAGAAGACTTGCCTGAAAGTGTATTAGCTTGGTCTGCCATGTTTTAGATGTTGTGATAGACTTCGACTTTGTGTACGATGTGTGTTGTGGGGTCGTAAGAAGACCTTTTATGGTTACTGCGACAACAAAGGCCGATACGGTGCTGTGCATAAGTTGAGTGCATAGGTTGAAAGGATGACGCTACTAAACAAAGAAAAATATGAGACCTTTGGAGCAGGTAGTCAAAACGCTTGTGTAGTACAAAGTAATCGCTGCTTCGCTTACAGTATTGGGCCAAAACAATGGAAGTGATTTGAATTGGACAGACTGTGATCTGAGCAGTGCTTGCTGGAACGTTGTAGACTGATTATCTTGAAATGGCGAGAATAGATGCTTCCATAGTATTCCGGCGTTTCAAGAAGTCGCAGACCTTTGAAGAACATTCTAATATAGAAAATGACATTTCCAAAGTTGACTGAACCTAATCGTTGTTACCACTTTCTCTCCTCACTCTCCGATGTCGACTCAAGATCTTGGGACCTACCCCCACAAGCAAATTCCAACTGCTCCATCTCCCCTCCAAGCCCAAAATCTCAAATTCTGGCAAACGCGACTCGAAAAGCGACGATATCTCGATTACGACGCAACAGAATTTCGGAAATTGAAGGGAACATCCGCCGATGCCCAGTTCATCACCTGGTCTGAATACGACAATCAAATTGTTGAAGACCTTTTGAGCCAAGATGTACATACATCCAACATCAACATTCCGTCACCATCAAGAGATGCTTTCTTGCAGGAGATAATTTGGACACTTGGAAGAAGGAAATATTTCTTAGATTCACTTGGAGAACCCTGTGACTCGAAGTCAAACAAGGACAATGACAAGATGGCAGAAGCAGTCCAGAAAATCAATCGGGAGACAGGACTGGTCATCGACAAGCTTCAAACTGTTTGGGTCCAGGACTTTCTGATGCTATGCCTCGACCAGAGGACCACGACATGGTCTCTATAGACAGTATCTTCGAACTTGCTATTCAATGCATGCTCAACACAATGGACCCCGACATGAACATCTGTATGTACAGCAATCAATCCATATGAGTTTTTTCAAGTATTGAACTAATAAATCTTGCATTACAGCAGATGTCATCAAGTCCATCAAAGCACATTTCCCGCAACGCGAAAATTACATCTGCCATGGCCCATCGGTCCTTTTCTTCGGGGAATCGAAGATTGGGCTTTTCGTTGGTGCGACTACTTTACGCGGCATAAATTCAGGAAAATCTCATTCGGAGTTTACAGAACATCTGCAGCTCAAGCGAAGAGAAATGTTGCAATCCTTGGACCCAGCGAGATCATCCATCATGGAGAAAGACATGAAGTCGCCAGAATGGTTTACGGGGAAGCAGTCAGAGAAAGAGCTGAAGGCTAAGGGTCAGGAGAAAACAGGTTACCATGAAGGAACAGCTGGGATAGCAGTCACTCTCCTTGGATTCAGACGGAGGGAATACTTCAGCGAAATGGCTCCGTGCGCAAAGTGCAGGCACTTCTACCGCTTCAAGTGTAACATTGAGTCGTGGAATACGAGGAGATGGTATGACCCGCCCTGTTGTGCTGAAGACGCCTGGGAGCTGAAGCTTAGGGAATATTCCCAGGCTTTGAGTGAAGAAGGACGGGAGGGTGCAGATCATGATGGAAGTGTGGGAGAGGACGAGACTGCTGCGTCTAGAAGTGGTGGTGGAGGAGAGTGCTTTACCGATACCGAGGGACAAGGCGAAGGTGTACATGGCGAGGAAGACGGGGCTACTGTTTCCGGAAGTGGTGATGGAGGAGACTGTATTGCTGGTGGCGAGGGACAGGGTGAGGGTATCAATGGCGAGGGAGTGGTTGGTCCTGTAAGATGATTGGACATATCTGCTTGGTTCAGCTGTTAAGATGAGGAAGGACGGAGGGGTATGCTTGTTTTTCAACTTTTGATATTCAAAGTACGGCATACGCAAAGAGTTTTTCGCCTGTGAAGTACTTAATTAACCAGGGCGCTTTGGAAAGGCTTGTTGCTTACTGTGAGATTTGCTGAACCTATTCTTGGAACTGAACGGTAATCAACAAGTCAAACTAAAACAATTCTTCTATGTTACAGGTCGAGTTGGCTTCGATATCCAGCGTGATCTTTGCCTTTCGTGAATTCGGTTTTATCCCATCAACCGCCATAGACGCATTTTAGCATCATTTGTACTCCCACGTTCCTGTTTCCGTGTCACGGACTGGTGACCATTTATGCGTCTTTTTCTGTTCCCCTAGATTCAATGTAGCAGCATTATACAGGATGGATGGCTGGTCTTTTGCGCGGTCTGGGCTTCGAAGAGAGGTATTGCTGGAACGGTACGTGCAATCAGCTGGTCTGCTACGCAGCCGGGGGTGGGGGAGGTGTTATACGGTGCGCCCTGATCTTTGGGCAAATTCGTTGCACATTGTCGTATTGCTCCTGTACCCAATCTTCTGGACAAAGCACTAGCGTATTCGTAACTCGCTCGAGGGACAGCAGACTAGCAGCTGCGGCCCATTAGCCAGTGGTGCTGCAGGATCACGAATGCAGGGAGGCGCTGCGCAGGGTCGTAGGCAAGGAGTTGTTTGATGAGGCAGTAGAAGGCGGCTACGAGGGGCGGATGTTGGACGGATGGTTCTGCCAAGACGCAGCGTAATTCGATCAAGGGGCGGAGGCTGGATGGAGGATCACAGTCCAATGGGCCGAAGACTAGAATGGGCTTAGGGCTTGAAGACGGTGTATTGAGAGCATGGGGTGGTGGTCCAATGATTATTGGCTGGGATCTCGATATTTGATGGCATCGTGGTACATCAAGCAGAGACCGGCTCAATAACTTGTCGCAGCTAGGCTCGATTACCAGGTGCAATGCGATCTTGCCGGTACGTGGAAATATGCGTCCAGGCGTCTGCCATGACCTTTGCGAGGTCTGTATCATGCAAATCGTCCCTTTGAATAGCAAGCCTCTCGATCTCGTCAAAGTCCTTGTTTTGGTCCGTGGACTTGGACTTGGACTTGGCCCAGTGAGCGGCAGGAAGCTTGCCGAGGATCGAAGCCCAAGCCCACGATATCTCATTGCGCGTCCTGCCCTGAAACAGATGTCGTCCAGACCACCAACGGAACAGCAACGCATGCGTGAGCCCACATGTCCGATGATGGAGAACCTGTGCTAAAGTAAAGACCCTCGGGTGTGGCCGACGTGATGGGTATCCATAGGCCTGGGGCTGGCGGATGCTCAATCCAAAAGGCCTCGCCAAAGTCGATCAGCATGATTCAACCGTTGGTTGCAACTCGCATAATATTGCAGGTTCGACGAGATATTTACATCCTGAGTTGTGGAGCCAGCGGCCATCCACGACCCGCTCCGGGGCACCGGTATATTCGTACAGCTCGTCGAGAGAGGACGGTTAAAAAGCGATGTGAGTCAGGACGTTGGCGGCCGTGGTATCTGTGGAAGTCAGCCGTGTACCAGCGATCATTGCAGAAGGGTGATGACTTACCTCCATGTACGATTCCAACCGAGTGGAGAATTGCAACGGCATGGGCTAGTTGCCGACCATATTGACGAGCTATCTCGACCCGCTCTTCCATGGTTGCCGGCAGAGCGTCCTATATCTCAGCGAAAAGAAGACCCGGCAAAAGGGAACACCATACACAGATGACACCCATTTGTGGCTTGGACCTGGAAGTCGTCGAGAAGAGGGCAGAGGAAATTCTCTTCAATTGCAATGCCAAGCTGTGCCAGATATCGGAGAAAGTCCAGTTCCTTACACTTGCCCGTCTAATCAGCTCGGTCGATCTTCAAAGAAACCCAGCGAGTGTCTTTCTGATCCTAGGCCAACCATACAACAGCGCGCCCTCCATGCCCCAGCTTGTGCACAACCGTATATCTCTGGGTGAACATATCCCCAAGGCAAACTGGGTGGAAGCCTCCAACTGTGTAAGCACCCATACCTTCCACATTATCGTCGACGAATCCTGAGGCAGGGTCTGATCAGGAAGGGTGAGGGACGCAGAGAGGCGAGAATATTGAAGTGGATGAGGATCTGAGAGATAGAGAGGGATCTGCTGATGGTAATGGTGACGGTGGAGGTGAAGAGCGCGACCAAAGTTTAGTTAGCAAGACTAGGTTAGCCAGAGATTCTGATGAAGGCTTCCATATTGTGAGCGGGCGGATTTTACCAAGAGAAATCACTAGCGATGAGGAGGTATCCAACGAGGTTTCCGTGTTTCGAGTGATGTGGATGTGTGGCGGTAGCGATGTCTGATTCTCTGAAGTCATATCTGCGGAGTTGAATTTGTACAGATTGAAGAGGCACTGGATAGATCGCAAAGGAGATGGCCAGGGTCGGGAGAAGAGAGGAGACTAAAGCTGTGTAATCATTAAATGGGGAAAAGGGAGCAGCGGCTGAGAGGAGAAGAGGCGGAAAGGAGGAAAGAATAAGAGGGAAAGAGGAACGAGGAGGTGAAAGGGTGTTTGTTTAAGTGGCCCATCCCACTACTGAAAATATTACTTGCTCTCTTCGTTCCTTACTGCTTGTTGCGGCGGAACGCGTTGAACAGTAGACAAGGTTGCATGCGATGTAATGTAGTTGTGTCGTGTCTGTTGTTTGTGTATTGTCTGTCTTGTAGTTTCTGAACTTCGATTGCGAGTTCGACTGCGAGTTCGACATCGGACTTTTAAGCAATCTTGAGACTTATCTTCTGGGCAGCCTATCACGTGCCCGGGTCTGTGATCTCCGTAATTTACATCATATCCGTAATTCTAGTTGTTCCTTTGCGAAACCAATATTCGCATGTCCAGTATGAATACATATCATTGTTAATACATTCACTTGCCTTAGATTGTAATTAGGCATCACAATTCGTTCGCTTTTGTTGCTCGATGAAATACAAAATCGTACACTCCAATCTCCTCGTCTTGTGATGGTTTTTCATTCGTCCTTGGTTTGTTAGACAGAGCGCAAAGCGCAGACTTGACTCAGCAGTCACCCAGACGTCTTTGCCTAATGTCACTGGAGGCGCTCATAGGAGTAAAGTGTCAGAGGTCCAGCTATTAAAAGATGAGCCTGGTTCTGTGAAACGGGTTCATGAGATTTTCGATCACCCGACGTTTTTTGGGCCGTAAGCAGCTTTCCTGATCCCACTCGAGATCAAAGTCTGGATCGGTATATTTGTGGTTCAAGCGATGGCAATCCTTGATGATTGTTTCAACTCTTTCCCCACAGTTCCTTGCCACTTGATCTTGTGATGCTATCGCATTCTCCCCATTCGCAATGCTCGATGGACGCCGCTATGAGGTCTTCTTTTTGGATTTAACTTTCGGCAAAATCCTCACAACTAACTATAATAGAAATATGCTCGCCAGATTGACGATGCTCGGACGCCGACAACTTGGAGTCATGTACAGTACCTTCTCCGGGGGTTGCTCGGTAGCCTGCCTGTTCCAGAATCTGTCGATGATAGCCTGAGGTGATTCTGTAAGATGCCACTGTGGAGTAAACATTTCCTCCTCTTCTTTTCATAAGCCCAGTGCCTCTGGCTTCGATTGTACTCTCGGGCTTCGCGGTTTCGGTGCTCGACTAGGCTCCTCGAATGAGAAAATGAATACTGTATCACACCATTATTCATTTTGCAGTATATAAAAATCAAGTTGGCAATGCACTCCATGTAGAGCAATTGCGAGAGATGAAGAATTACTAGATATGACGAACCCTTGATGCTGCAATGTATTGCTTCAAACAATGTCAAAATATGGGCCAAGCAGATAAAGAGAAAAACAGGCGCCGAAAGCGGAAGACAGAAAAAAAAGTGTACAGGGAATATTGTTCTCAACAGTAAGTTCCCTTGCTTAGAGAACCGGGAGCGAATGATAGCGAAGATATGGAATGTATGAAAGCTAGTCGGAGGATGTCATGAATCTCTTTGAACTGGTGGCAAACCTTGAAGACCAGCAGAAGATCAGTCCGTTCTGTATGGGAATATCAATTTAGCTGAAAGCAGTCCTCCTCCAAGAGGTATGCGATGATAGAGGATTAAATTTTTTTTTTAAAAAATATGGAGTATACGGGAAGTGGAGTTGGTTCTCGCCGCGAGAAAGGGTGGATGAGGTTGTCGATGTTCAGCGATGCTCTTGGCCCGGGATGTTTGGAGATAAAGTAGGGGCTCGCATAAGCATTCCCGAAGCGGACTACGCTACCCCCCACTTTCCCAGTCCATGGGTTGATGTCCAGCCGTCTTGGACTTGCTGACATCTCGATCAAGGAAGTCGAAGGAGAGTCAAAATTCTCTCTGTATTTATTATTGTTTTATCTCGTCTTGAATTCATGTACTGTGCAGCACATACAACACATGATGCGTTCTATCTTAATCCAAGTCGCGGTTTTGAGCTCGTCCGCCGCAGCATCAAAGCAGAAATCTCTTGGCAGCAATGACGCCCCTTCCTTCGTCCAATCCTCAATATATGGGCGCAATCTCGATATCTCGTCTCTCCCACAGCCAGTCACCTTACCACCATCATACCAATACCGAGAGCAAGACGAAAATCTTTTTGGCGGCATCAACACTTTCAGCCATCTCGAATTCACAGAATGCACGAAACATGAGAATAGCGGGAAATTTGACATCGGAATCGTAGGCCATCCTTTCGATCTCGGTGTCTCTTATCGACCAGGAGCACGTTTTGGACCCAATGGAGCCAGACAAGGAGGACGGAGATTCTCACCAGCAGCAAGTTATGAGTACGTCACGTGGATTTTTTTGCAGAAGAGTGGGAGGCTGATCTTTGATAGTATGGATCATCCGGGCGTTAATCCATTCAGAGACTGGGCGACAGTTACTGACTGTGGTGATATCTCGAACACCCCTTTTGATAAGTTGGTTGCGATTCATGAGCTTGAGAAAGGGATGAAGGCCATCAATAGCCTGAAGCCGAAGAATGAATCTGCTGCGGATGCAGTGAGACTCATCACGATTGGAGGAGATCACACTATAAGTAAGAGTCAACTTGTGCCATTATTCTCATATGCTGATGAGAGAAGCTCTCCCCATTCTGAGAGCTCTTCATTCAACATGGGGCCGTGTTGCGGTTCTGCATTTCGACAGTCATCTCGATACCTGGGACCCGAAACAGCTCGGAGGAGGATTGACTAAGCACTCTGAAGTCAACCACGGAACCATGCTTCATATTGCCCATGAAGAAGGTCTTCTTTCCAATAACAGCAACATGCACCTGGGTTCTCGCTGCATGCTCTTCGATGCGCACTTCGACCTGAACAATGATCTCCGCTGCGGGTTCAGCTACATCCGCGCTCGCGAGCTCGATACACTTGGTGTGGATAAAATCGTCAAGAAGATCGTGGAGAGAGTTGGTGACGAGTTTGTCTACCTTAGTGTTGACATTGACGTTTTGGACCCTGCCTTTGCTCCGGCCACAGGAACGATTGAGCCTGGTGGATGGACAACGAGAGAGGTATGTCCCAAGAATCCCGTGGAGTATTGAACCGAACTGATATGGAGTAGTTACTAGCGATCATCAACGGTCTCTCGAATGCAGGTTTGAAGATCATCGGATCTGATGTCGTCGAATACACACCCGTCTACGACAACGCTGCTGAGTCGACGGGCATCATGGTAGGCCAGATCATCTTTGAAATTCTGCATTGGATGGTTAAGGTTCCCGTGAAGAAGCCAAAAGCATAGTTTGCATAAGCTACATTGTAAGACTTTGGATATCTTGATCCGCAGGGTCGTCAAGATGTCATCTCCACAGCTGTAGACATCTCAAGCTAGACGTAAAGGTGTGATGGGTTTCACAAGCAGGCGTCACAACGAAGCTGCCAAGATCTACCAAATCACTTTTTACTTCATGGCAAAATCGAGATTTAAATCAGATGCGACTGTTGTTCTGAACTCACATACGACTCTTCGATTTATCAATAATTGTCTCTACCTCGGATTCGGCCTGCAATTGTTCCGCAGCACCACGACCGTATTCGTCTACCTAGTACACTTCTCTAGATCTGCAAAGTTCCTGAAAGTCTAACTGCCATCCGAGGATCCGAACTATTAAACGCATGCGGCATACCAGAAGAGGCTTGGGGGCGGGATCGGCATTCAGTTAGTCGGGATGAACGTGCGGGGTGGAAGCCAGCCTCGGTGACTCGGGGTGAGTCGGTGACCTAGGCATGATCGTCTTCCAGGTTATTATTCTAATTTTGACAGCAGTTGTGTAACCTGGATTTGGGTATCGGATCTTGGGGCGTCGTTCAAGTTCAAACTCGGTAATCCTACTCTGCAGAGTTGTTGTTCACCCTGCCGGCTTCCTGGAGACATTTCCCATTGGCCGGGTCATCCGGCAAAGAAGCAGTGATGCCAGTGGACTTCTTGTCCGTACAACCATGAAATACCATGTGAAGCACATGATAATTGACCTTGTGCCACAAGTGTGGAAGACTAGTCATAGCCCCGGACTTGTCAAGCGTCGGCATTTGTCAAGTCCGTCGATCTGACCTCGTTCCCGGCAGGTCAACCTCGACCAACTCAGAAAAACATCGGGGGAAAGTCTACCCCGCCAAGTGGAGGGAGTATGTGCTACCCAAGGTACACTTGGATATATATGGGAGACCCATGTTACGTTAAGGTTTCCCCAGATCCTCTCCAGCTTCCTTGCTTTGACCAGGATTGGATCGCAATTCTCTTTCATCATGCTGTCCCTCATCTGCTTGGCAACATGCCTCCTCCCACTCACTCTTGCAGCTCCTGTAGAAGAGAAACGCCAATTGCTACCCCCAGTCGTACAAATTGAGTCCGCAAGAGTCGTCAGATCAAGCTTTCTCGGTGTCGATTCATTCAAAGGCATTCCCTATGCCCAACCACCTGTTGGACAGCTCCGTCTCAAGCCTCCCCAACCACTTGTCAACAACCTGGGTACAGTGCGAGCAACAAGTATTCCACGAGCATGTCCTCAATTTCTCACCTCAACGAACTCTTCCTCAATTCCATTCGATGTCCTGACAGAACTGCAAAACACGGGCTTCCTCCAGTCTGTCTCCAATGCTGGAGAGGACTGCCTAACAGTCAATGTTCAAAGGCCATCTTCCGCGAAGGCGGGCTCGAAACTGCCTGTTGTTTTCTGGATGTATGGCGGTGCTTTCGAGTTTGGTTCTACACAGACATACGATGCGAGCGAATTGATCCGGACATCTATTGCGCAGAGGAAGCCCATCATCTACGTCTCAGTCAACTACCGTGTAGGAGGTTTTGGCTGGCTCGGAGGCAAGGAGATCAAAGCAGATGGCTCTTCCAACCTCGGCTTCCTAGATCAACGCGCAGGCTTGCAATGGGTTGCCGACAACATCGCTCAATTCGGAGGTGATCCGGACCAAGTGACTATTTGGGGCGAGTCAGCAGGCAGTATCTCTGTCTTCGGTCAGATGGCACTCTACAGCGGTGACAACACCTATAAAGGCAAGCCTCTGTTCCGAGGAGCAATTATGAACAGTGGCAGTCTCACGCCCACTGACCCCATTGACGGTCCCAGACCTCAGGGTATCTACGATGCTGTCGTCAAGGAAGCAGGATGCTCAGGCTCTGCAGACACGCTCGCCTGTCTCCGCGGTCTCGACTACCTGACTTTCCTCCGCGCCACAACATCCGTCCCCGGCGCTCTTGACTACCAATCTGTCTCTCTGTCTTATCTACCTCGCCCAGATGGTAAAGTCCTTGCAGCGTCCCCTGAAATTCTGGCTCAGAACGGTCAATACGCCAAAGTCCCCTTCATCATCGGCGACCAAGAAGACGAGGGAACATTGTTCTCGCTCGTGCAATCGAACATCACGACGACGGAGGAACTGGTTGATTACTTCATTGATGTGTTCTTCTTCGATGCAGACCGCGCTGAAGTCGAGGCTCTCGTCGCTACATACCCAGACGATCCATCGGCCGGCTCGCCCTTCAACACCGGACCGTTGAATAACGTGTATCCGCAATACAAGCGTCTGGCCGCCATGCTTGGTGATCTAGTCTTCACTCTCACCCGCCGCGTCTTCCTCGATATCGCTAGTCAAGTCAATCCCAACGTGCCCACTTGGTCGTATCTCGCATCGTACCTGTATGGCACACCGGTCCTCGGCACCTTCCACGCCTCTGATATCTTGACTACGTATGGGATCGTTCCTGGAATCCCCTCGAGTTCGATTCAAGCATTCTACATCTCGTTTATCAATAATCTTGATCCGAATTCTGGAACAATTGGACTCCCAAAGTGGCCGCAGTGGAAAGAGGGCCGGGAGTTGATGCATTTCAAGGCGTTGAGTAATGAGATTTTGAAAGATGATTTTAGGCAGGATAGTTATCAGGTTATTCTTGCTAAGGCGGGGGCTTTGAGGATCTAGTTGTGAGAATTATACTGGTGGTGGGTGCTCGATAGAAAAGGGACAAATTCTCATGTTGACATCGGATGATAAGCGAGGAAGTGGACCCATGATGGAACTTCTGGATTTATAGCTGCGGTAGAACATGACAATCAATGTAATGATGAGTTCGATCTTCAAGTATCTTTGTGACTCTCTGAAAATGGAATATGCCTTTCTGCGCTGGTGACACAAATATACCTACCTATCACGTGCGAGGGCGGGGTAATTTGTCCTGAAAGTGGGGTAATCTGCCCCTCTTTCATGTCTTCCTCATAACCACGCAATATCTCTAAAGAATTCCCTCCTTTTCATATATGCCAGTCTATTGTTACCAACACCAATCGATTCTGAACTTCGTCAGAATACACACACATACCAAAATAGCTCATCTCATTCGGATTTCTCCTCCTTATAACCCACATCCACCCCGAGGTCCGAGAACACGATTGATATTAGATATAAATTCAAGATGACAGACTCGGCACCCCCAACTGCCCCTTCAAATGACGAGTGGAAACACACCGGCGTACGAGTAATCCCAGCCGATAGTCTCGACTCCAACACTGCGCAAACACCAGGTCCTCACCCCTTTGCATCCCCTCTCCTCGCCTCCCATCTCCCCAACCCAAACCTACAACCACTGACCATCAAACCCAGGCATGTCCCGCGCAGCAGCGATAAACTTCGCCCGAGTCGGCGCGCAGAAACTCTGGGCAGGAACCGTAACCATTGATGCGAACGCCAAGACAGGAGCCCATCACCATGGCCATCTCGAGAGTGTGATTTATGTGCTCAAAGGGAAAGCCAGGATGCGGTGGGGTGAGAAGTTGGAGTTTACGGCGGAGGCTGGGCCGGGGGATTTCATTTACGTGCCGCCTTATGTGCCGCATCAGGAGATCAATGCGTTGGAGGATGAGAAGTTGGAGTGTGTTTTGATGAGGTGAGTTGCAAATGATCTTCGCTTCTGTGCTTGGTTTTCGGGGTGGTTGTGGTCTTGGTGGTGGAATTTTGAGAAGTGGAAGTGGAGACCTAGTGGAATTTGGCTTCACAGAAATCGAACACGCTGACTGGTGTGTAGAAGTGATAGAGAGGCAATAGCTGTCAACCTACCGGATCTCAAGCCGGTTGAGACTCCAGAAGGTGTGAAGTGGATTGATCCAACGCACGCGAACTTACCAGATCATGATCACCACCACGAGCATGGACACAGCCATGACCATGACCATGACCATGACCATGACCATAGTCATTGAATCTGGTATAAGAAAGAAGACATTTCTTCCAACCTGTCGTTTCGCCGTGTCCTTTTCGCTTCTTGAATTCTCGCTGTGAAAGAATGGGTTGTTCCTTACCTGGGAGGGTAACAGTGGCTTGCATGCAACCAGGCTTTTCTCTTTTCTTCAGGACTTGAAAAACAACAACGCCATCATATCCAACCTCCCATCTCACCTCATCCCCTCCCACATGGTCCCACCCTGTACAAACGAATCAATTTCCATTCATCTATTTCCATCTCCATATCCTCCTCAAACCTGAAGACCTCAGGCCTCACCTATTTACCGAGAAGTCAGCAACAGCAACAGCAACGAGCAAGGGAACCCCGACCACACCATACAAGTATGTCCATTCCGTATTCATCAACCTAGTTGAGGCACAATTACGCAATATCCACGCCAAATCAAGAAGGAGAAATGGAAATGGAAAGACAAGAAAAGAAGAAGAACAGAAGAAGAAGAAAAGAGAAGGGAAATCTCAAATCTCAAATCTCAAATCCCAACATCGATCAAAAGCTAGAATCACATGCAGGTCCAAATCTTCTTAACCGACTGGCTACAAATACCGATTTCTTTTTTGACTGACTGACTGACTGACTGACTGCTCCCCTCCCCCGTCCAGTACGAAGAATAAAACGAATAAATCACCGACACAAACTACAAACTAGCTATCTGTCGGAAGACGTCTCCTTTTCCCGGACACCTTCCTTCCTTTCCTTCCTCTCACGTACTGTACAGTACCACGTACCGCCATCGAATTCGTGCTACATCGCATCACTTCACTTCACTTACTCCACTACACTTCGCAATATCGCCATCCATCTCGTACGAAGTGAGTGCGAAACGAAACGAAATGAAATGAAATGAAATGAACTGAAATGAACTGAACTGTCCTGTCCTGTCCTGTCCTCGGCCATTACGAGATAAATGCTCAAGACCTCAGGAATGAGCTGAATGACAATCGTGGGAACGATATATTTCTTGGGAAAGAGACAGAGAGAAGCTTAGGTGATGAAATGAAATGAAATGAATTGAACAGGAGCGAATTGAATTGAATAGAAATCGCCCAGAGCTATAGGAAGCTATGCTAACATGAATACCCCCCGGAAGCTGAGCTATCATACCTTGTAATCTGAAGATAGCTATGCACAAGCCGAAACAGTAGCAAAAGTTGCACCACCTGATATCTACCCCATGCAAGATACTTCCTTTGTGTCACCTCCCTGCATTCTCTTTGTCCTCACCACTGCCTCTACTCGCCTCATCCAACTCCCTCACCTGCCTCCTAGACCCCTCATTCGCACCCCCATTCACCGCACCATCCACACTCCTCGCACTCAACCCCGTGCCCTTCCTCTCCACCAGCGCCTTCGTCCACCTCTTCTTATTCTTGCCCGAGACACCCTCCCCACCAAGTCCAAGCACCTCTCTCAACTCAGGGATCTCAGCATGGTCTCGCGTATTGCGCATACGGTGACACCAAGTAACGCGCTTCTCTTCTACTGGGCCGTGTTCCAACATGCCGCTCTCTCCTTTAACATTCGAATTGGGGTTTTCAGATGAGATTTTCCCACCGGCTTCTCCGCTTAACATCTTCTCCAATTCGCCCTCGGGTGTACAGACTGGACTTCCCTCGTCAACAGGCTCGAACATGAATTCCCCGCCCACTTGATACATATCTCCACCCTTCAGCGTCTGTCCACTCTTCATCATCTTTAGACTCTGCAAGAAGCCCGTGACCATGATACTCAGTAATTCCTTCCTCTGGTATTCTGGTCGTGCGCCGAGGTTTAGTGTTCGAAGCATGCCGAGCTCGCTGTACAGTTTCTTGGTTGGGTCGGCGTATATGGGGAAGGGACAGGATGTCGCGGATTGGTACATGGATATCAAGGAGGGAGAACCGCAGCCTACTATGGCGATGAAGGTTGGTGTTGAGAGGGAGAGGAGGGAAGCGGGCGTTATGGAGCTTGTGAGGGCGCGGATGTATTCTTGGCAGTTCTGTGGAGGGGCTGTCAGCATCTATCTGCTCTTTCTATGTTTCTCGAATCCGGTATTGGTGATTTGGAGTGGGGTTAGTTATGATGGGACGGGACGTACACCACAGTAGAAATGCCGTATGAAAATCACCAACACCCTCCTCGCTACATTCGGACCAGTATACAGATTCTTGAATGGTATCGATCTGCCATCCTGATCCAGAATCGGGAAGTTCGCAACTCGGTTCAGCGTTTCTTGCGATGGCAGGTTATTATTCGTGTTTACGTCGCCGGAAAATTCTGCGCCAGTGTCGTTGGAGGAGGAGAGGCTCTCGGAGGAGTGCTTAGAACTGGCCATGTTGGTGGGCGGGGTGATGTTCGTGGAGAGCGGTGGTGGTTTGGCGGCGGAGAAGAGGGAGGTCTTGGAGATTGCCATTGTGGTGTTGAAGGGTATATGGATGGCGATGCTGATGGCGATGCTGATGGCGATGCTGATGCTGATGCTGATGTGGCGAGGTACAGTAGCTCCTTCTGTTCCCTGTCCTACGATGTCGGCAGTGTAAGATGTAAGATGCTCGTCTTGTCCAGAACACAATGTGTGCCTTCCCTTCTCGTGCTATTTATCCGTTCCTTTACTTTCCCGTTCCCCGCGGTCGACGAAATCGGACAATTCCTCTGACTCTCCTGTCCAGAAAAGCCTGGATTGGGTAATGATTCCTTCCTATCTCGACTCGGCAATCGATTCCTTCCCCAACAGGTGTGCGAAATCGGAGTAATGATGTTGTTGCGACGCAAAGGTCTCCGGTCTTGTCGTGTGGAAGGTGCTGGCTGGCCTCGAGGGAGCTCGTTGTATCCGAGTAACGACGTCCTGCTTCCCGGTTCTCGTATCTGCAAATCCGGGAATAACAAGGAAGACAATACCAGAGTAGAATACCAGGGAAAGTTAAATCCAGATCAAGTTGAAGCTGTCCAAGTCCAAGTCCAAGTCCTGCCAGGTATAAAAAGTCAAGTCAAGTCAAGGAGCGAAAGACAGAAAGCAAGCACCTGCAGGTCCAGTCCCTCATCTAGCCATCCAACCACACCCACACACCACTGCACCAGCAGCCGGCAGAGACAACGACGGAGCTCCACTCCGCTTCCATCCTGCCTATCACCATCGTGCTCTTCATAGGATAATCCTGGTGGTCTGCTGGTCTGCTGTTCTGCTGGCTCTTCTGTTGCTCGTGTCCCATCCCTGTCTGGTTCTGGCACGATTTGCGTATCAGTTGGGCAGAGACCAGCCTGTTTGAAGATGGTTTGAAGGCTAAGAATGGGTCCGGTGCGTCGGTGGCGCTACGGGGCCGTTGTGAGAGGTTCGCTTGAGGCGCTAGGATTAAGGTTAATCGCTGGTGTATGTGGGGCCGAGGTTTATCTCAGAGCTCTACTCCTTTGGGGTGAAGCTATTGTTTGTTGGCACTGGAGAGTCCGTCCTCACCTTGAGTCTGTTCTCCCCCGTTTATTCTTTTACTCGTGTTTTTCTGTTTGATTTCCAAGAGACCAGTTGCTTTCGGAGACCATACGGTATATTTTTCATGCTTGCTATTCTGAAATTCCGATCTCAATACCCTAGCAAGGTCCTGACACTTCATGTCACGACTGTGGCAATATCCCAGAAGCGATCGCCACAAATCGAATCTGAGCGTTCGGCAGATCGCTCTCATTGCTCATGCGAGACAAGGTGCCACAAAGTGATAGCACATCATCGAGGAAACAAATGTTCGGTACGGCCTCAACTCGATAGCGATGTGGTAGTTTATTTGGCGAGGGCCCCCGAAATCCAGCCCGAAGGATTCGGGCACCACGAATCGTTGACAACGTTCACGGATCATGATATTTGGCTCTCCAGTTGCCACGGAGTTTTCAACTTCAACAAGCCCCGGACATCTGGACTCCGCACATCCATCTAACACCCTCCATATCTCTCTTCGGTTGCCATTTCCATCATATTTCTTTGCCCCCCTGAACAATTGTCTGTGGTTTCCTTCGGTTCTATCAACGATTTAATGTCCCTTTGACTTCCTATTTGGCTGGCATCTTAAATTTCGTGTCCTCCAACCTTTGTTGCCTGCCAGTGGCAACGCAGAGCCCTCGATTTTGGTTCCAGAAGTGAGGATCGGATGAGGGGAAGCTTGAACAATGTTGAGTATCCCGCGGACTCTGATCGTGCTGAAGCTCCTCTCTTGTTTGATGGGTTCCGGTTTTTGCATTTTCGTTAAGCGTTTTCTTCTGTTTCTTCTGTTTCTTCTGTTTCCCCATTTACAGCAGTTCAGGATTTTTTTCTTTGTATTCGCTTTGTTACTCTCATCGCGGAGCTTGCTGTTCTATACTGAGTGTCACAGTCGCAAGTCCTATCAGTCTTGCAAATGGATGGCATCTGCCCAAGAATCTGGAGAGCGGGGAGATTCTTGGAGCGAGATTGAATGCATGTGATAACTCAAGAAAAAAAGGTAAGGAAGGAAAAGGGGTTATATACAAAAAGCGTTATTGAGTTAATTTCGCTTAGGCGCTTAGTAATGCTTAATTAAGAAGGCTCCCCTGAATGCCCTCCGATTTGTATCATCCGTCATATTATCCCCCCCTTTAAAAAAAGCTTGTTTTTGAGCGTTTATTCATTTTCTTGTTTTTATTAAAATGGTTGTAGTTGTCTATTTTATTGTGAAATGCCTTAAACTATTGAAGTAGCTTTATCAGCAAAAAATTTCCGGGACGGCATTTTGGGGTTTGGCTTTTTGCGCTTATAACAGCAAATAGCGGCATTTTAGCAAAAAAGGCAAAATTACAAATTTCCCATTTATTAATAGCCGCCATTTGCACACAATCGTAATCATAAAATTTTATTTTTTATTTTTATTAAAATATATATATTTATATTAACATTTATTTATTATTATTTTTAAATGTTAAAACAAGGTGAATAATGTAATATTTTTATTACATTTTTATATTAATCAATTTTATTACATTTTTATATTAATCAATTTTATATTTTTATAATAATTAAATGCCAAATAGCCTGCCATTAAAACAGCTTATAACCAAAACAGCCTTTACGTAAATAGCTAATGCCAAAACATCTTATTCTTAAATAGCTTCCCTTTAAACACCTTATACCTAAACATCTTGCACTTAAACACCTTGCGCCAAACAGCCTTCACTTAAATAACGCCCGCGCCTAAATTCTTTTTAACTTAGCGAGATATTTTGTTTTATTAACTCTTAGTTTAAATAATTAAAAAATATGATATTAATATATAAAAATAAAATCTTATTAAATTACTTATAACTACTGATTTTTTAGGCTCAAAGACCTTTTTAAACAATTTGCACTTATTCCTAGGCTAAGGCTTTGTTTTGAATTATTGCTTAATTTCGTCTTCAAATCAGCAGCTGCTTTCTTAATATTTCCGCCATTAATAAGTAATTCTTTTTTAATGTTCTTAATATTGGCTTTAGGAAATAAGGCAAATAAGTATGTTTCTTTGTTTTTTATAATTATTTAAATAACTTCCTTGTTTTTGAACGCGAAATTAACCTAGGAACGCTTCTTCTTTAGGTGTTCAATATTGCCATTAAAATTGATATTAGAATCGTTTTTATTATTATTGCCGTTTGCCTTATGGCCTGCATTTAATTTGGCAATTAAGTCATTATTTTTTAGGGAAAACATATTAATATTTTTATTCTTATTAAATGAGATAGCTTGATTTATAGCCTTCCCTAAGCTTGCGGCTTTATTTAAGCTAATACCCTTGTTTTTGGCCAGTAGATCATAAATATTTTTATTGTTTTCCTTAATTTTATTTTTTATCAGCAATATTTTTATATTTATATTTAAATTTATTTTAAACTCATTATTATTGGCCATAACATATTCTTAAGCCTTGGGGCTATTTGATAAAGAAGGCAGGTCTTTAAAGCTTTAATTAGCACTATTAGAAGCAGTAATTTGCATAGGTAGTTTTTGAGGTTAAGGTGATCTGCTGTTTAAAAAAAAGCTAGGTATATAATAAAAATTAATATTTTTTAATATGATTAAAATAAACTCTTATTATATAACTTTAGGCAACACAAACATTGCCCTATTTTTTAGCCTTATTAATTATTATAAAGATATAAAACACAAATTTTTGTTTTGTTTATTAATTTTTGCATAATAATATAAAAATTTCATAGCCATTTAAAAAAATTTCTTATTTATAATCATCTTTAAAATACCCAGCCTCCTCGGCTGCTTATACTTAAGCAATAATCCGCCTATTAAAACCTTTGCCTTATTATTTATAATATCATATTTTGGATCCAGCTCTTTAAGAATTTTTAAGAATAAATCCCAGCTTAAATACTTTGCACAAATATCCTCTCCAAAAGTTTTTTTAATTCTAGGCTACAATAAAACACCAACTCCTATAACAATCCATTTGCTGTTTTCCCCTTTAAGCCCTTTAATGCTTACCACAATATTCCGCTAAAATAAGGCAGTTTTTAATATAATCTTATGCTGCTTTTTTGCCAGCATTTTATTATTTATTATTTTGTAAATTTTCATTAATGCTTTATTTTGCATTTACAGTCTTTTTCCCATCGCCCTTTCTATTTCATTTGCACAAGCGCCTCTCCCATTATTATTAATAATAATATCGCGCTTTTGTAAATTGGCCTAAATGCAATAGGCTTTACTTATTCCAGCATTAGGCTATTTTTTTTGCCAGATTACGCGCCGACCTTTTAATCGCCATAGGCTTTTGTGTTTGGCAAAATGGTGTTCTTATAATATGCGCCGGCGATTGCTTTATTAATATTTTGCCTTTTATTATAAATTTTGGCATACTAATTTTTAAGCCCCTTTTATTAGGTTCTGTAAGTTCATCAGCCTCTAAATATATATATTTTTTTTTACCCTTACTTTCATTGCTTTTAGTATCTTCGCCACCTTTTTTCCCTTGTTAAAAACACTTACCCTATCAATAATTCCACGCTGTCTAGCTTTTTATTTTTAAAAATTATTACAATAACAAGCGTATATTATTAAACACTTAATTACCCAGCTTATTTTAGTATTTAATTAACTATTTTGATTTTGCTTTCAAATTAAATTTATAAATATACTTGCTATTTTCCCATATATATTATTATTTAAATATGTTTTTGTATTAATATTCCTATAAATAACAAACTAATTATTTATAGCTTAAGTGTGTAGCAGCATAAACTTGTCCATTATTATCCTCAACACTTTACATATAATAACATTTAAGTTAACCCAAATTAAGCCATATTTTATGCTTATTATCCTTCATATTATAAAATTGCGATTTGTTTTATTAACAAATCATATATTTTGACAAATAAAATCTTTTTTAAAAAAAGAATAAAACGCGTTTAGCCATACAGCAAATTTAAATAAATTAATATTCTTGACATTCAACATTACGTTAATAATATTAAAAAACTTAATATTGGCGCATATCTTTATTATCTAAATAAAGCAAATTAAAATGCAAAATTACTAATACATCAAAACCGCAGGCTAAAGTAGCTAATTCAACAGCTGCTTAAGCAGCCTACTTAAATAGCTAATTAAATATTTTCTTAAACAGCCCCTCCTTCCCTTAAACAGCCAACCCAAACAATTAATTAAATAGCTAATTTAAGCAGCCTGCCAAGCAGCCCATTAAGCAATTAATTTAAGCAATCAATTTAAACAGCTAACTTAAGCAGCCAACTTAAACAGCTCACCAAATTGGCTATGAAAAATTATTAATTCAAATAAACAATTAAATTAAATTAAAAGGATCGCAAATAAGGCTACTTATTAATTAATTTTTAAAGTATATTCTTATTTTAAATATCTTATAATCAATTTATTACATATGCTTTTTATATCAATTATTTACCAAAAAATAAAAAGCATATATAAAAACAAATATTTATTATATATAAGGCTAATTAATTTTTATATTAAAAGCTTGTTTTTATATTTATAATTATAAAATAATCATTTTTAAATTCTAATCCCCATTATTAATACTTGCATATAAATATAAAAGTTCATATGCTATTTGAAAATTGTTTTTATCATGAATTGGCTTTAATTTACTTAATCGCCTAAGAGGTTCATACATAAGCATACTGCTATTATTATTAGCTTCATATATATTATTAATAATAATATAATTAGGGTTTATTTTTTAGAGGATATACAAGAACTTGTATTAATTTAAGTGTTTTGCTTATATATTTTTGTTTATAATTTATTTATATTTTGACTTGATTAAAGCATATACTCCCATAATAATTGTATTACTATTGTTATATTTAGGCCTATCAAATATTATCATAATATTTTATTAAACAAGTGCTATTTTTAATATGATTTTATGCATTAGATTAGCTAATGTTTTATTATTTTGCATTTTAAAGCTTGATTTTGATACGTTTGTTTATATTTATTATTTTTTGAAAATAGCATTTTCATTGTTTTATAATAACGCTTTGGCTTTTATTAGTGAAGAGAATAAAAAAAGCGGAGAATTGTCGTTTTTAAATTAGGGGTGGCCAAATATTTGTTTTATTCGTGATTTACTTTTAGATTTTAATAATATTTATTTTCAAGTTTTAAGAAAACGCGCAATTAATGTTTTAGCTTTTGGCCTAAACTTTAAAAGCAGGGGTAATATATTATTTGCATTAAGGGCAGTAATAAAAACAACAATACCTAGCGTTTCCCTTATAAAAGGCAATGCGGCTTTTGGCTTATTTGGCTTACAGGCTTGCCTTTTTTTAAACAAAGCAACGCATTTTTTTATATAATAATTAAACCATTTTATTACCTAAATAATTTTATCTTACAATCAGCTATTATAATTCTGCTTTTAAATCAAATCCCTAAATATACTTGCTATTTTTTTATGCTTATTATTGCTTAAACGTGTTTTGCTATTAATCTCATTTTAATTAGTATATTATTAGTTCACAGCCTTAATACATAATAGCATTAATTTATTTATTATTATTTTTAATATCTTATAAATAATAGCATTTAAATCAAATCATATTAAGCCATATTAAATATTTATATTCTTCCATGTTGTAAAATTCCAATTACAAAAATTCGCAAATCATGTATTATATTATGCAAAATCTTTTATGGGGAAAGGTTAAAACATAATAGGCCATATAGCAAATGTACTAACGGCTGTAGCTATTATTGATTAATTTTAAAATTTTAAAATTAAATAAAATATTCTTATTTTTAGCTATTGCAAAATAAATACCATTGCTTATATTTATTATTTAATTATTTTGATTAATTAATATTTAGGCCAAATTAACGTAATTATATAAAATAAAAAGATTATTAATTATTTTAAAAGGCTTTTTTGATTGGCAAATTTATATTATATTAGCTTAAAGCATTGTAAGCAGTATAATGAAATAGGTTAAAACCAGTAGAAATATGATTTTGAAATTAAAAAAATAATATTATATAAAAATAAACTTATAAGTAAAAAATTTAATTAAAAAAAAGCAATTTAAATAGTAAAAAAACCAGGTTATATGTGAAAGTGAAGGCTGCTTTAAAAGACTGCAACATAAGCTGTTTGTGAAGGGTACTAAATGATAGCGCTAATGGCGGGGTTATAGCCTCCCAAAGTAGCTTATAAAGCAGCCGTTATCTTACTAATAGCCTTTTTTGTTTGTAAATATTATTTTACCTTTGTTTTTACCCATTATTTGATTACATCTTTAAGGTGCAATATTAACCTATATTTTAAAATACGCATTCAATTGTATGTATACGTTTAATCAATAGTTATTAATATGATAATAAACTTTTTTTTAAAAATAAATACATTTATGCTTCAAGCTTTTCTACCTCAGCTTATGCAATAGCCTAATCCTGAAATTCCGCTAGGTAATACCATAATAACCAATAGCCAAGCAAACGTATTAGTAGTAGTAGAGGAAGATGCAATTATAAATAATAAAAAATTATTAATTAAATTTAATTATAATTAACATTTAATAAATACAAATCCGTTGCTTATTGCCAATCCCTTTTTTTAACCTGATTTGCCTATTTGCGCGCGCTTTCACATGATCAAAAATACTAAACACCTGGCTACAAAACTAATTATTATTCACTTGCAAAAAAATCCTAATTGCCAAATTAGTAATGCGCTTATAAGCATAATAAAAATTATTTCCAATACTTTACTTAAATCTTAATAGCGGATTTTAAAAATCGTAAAAATTCGCGCGTATTATTTAAACTTTGGCTTTTTTAAGCAATTTATTAGCAAAAAATTCAAAATTAATATGGCTTCCTTAAATATAAAATTAAAATAAGTACATTAAGCATTAGGTAATATGCCAATTATATATTTTATAATCAGTAGCAAATCTATTTTCCAATTCGCAATCAGCGTTTTATTTAATAATATACAATTATATAATATAATTCCTTTTTTAAAATTTTACTTATAATAACTTATTCCCAACAAAATCCCATTTAAAAAAACCCAAAAATCCCAAGCTATTACTATTTAAAAAGAAAAGGCTTAAATTTTAATTACTTAAGATATATTCCATAATTTAATAATTATTGCCTTAAAGCTTAAAGCATTAAAGACAATTTTTTTTAATTATAAAACAAGCCAAAACATAAAGCAATTTTAATATTAAAGACTCAAATGTTTCTAATAATAAGTTCTTAAATGGCTTTAATATAAACTTAAAATTAAACAATATGTTTAATAAAAATAATAAAAATAAAAAGTTTAAAAAAAAAGCCAAAAGGCATAAATTTTAATAATTTGAAACTTAAGAAGATAAAGTACAAAAATGATAAGCTAATACTAAATAATTTTAAGAATAATAATAATACATATTAAACGGCATAAACCATATGGCAAAATAGCAAAATAAACAAGACTATATAATTATAAGCCCTTTTCCTTTATACTTGATAAATTATTATTTAATTAATTTATTTAAAATAATTAAACCAATAGATTTTAAGATTACAATGCATTTAAGCAAAAATAATTAAGGCAACAATTATGCATATTTTCAACATAACGCACAATGCTATAAACCTAATCGCATTATTATTGCATATGATTTTACTTACAAACTACTACTTATTCAAATGTACTCTACACACATACTTCTTTGATTCCGCTATAGCCCAATAAATAATATGTTCCTGGCCCTATTAATGAGGCTTAGGAAAACAACCATTATTTTTTTTATTCATCATATATAGTATATATATAACTTTATATGAAAAGATATTTTATAAAATTATCTCAAAAAATATATTAATCAAAAGACCAATAATACCAAGAATCCTAATATTATATACCCTTTTACTTAAAAAATACTAAACACTTACAATTATTATTGCTTATACTATTATTCTTTCTTAGAACGCTTTATAAAAACGGCGCTTGAAATATTTACTACGCTTGTTTCTATTAATCTATTAACAATTTAAAAGCATAAGTTTAATGCGTATTTAAATCTAATATAAAATAATTAAAAATCAAATTTTATTGGTTATATAAACAAATAAGATTATTTACTAGTAAAATTCCATAGTATTAGTATTAAAATTAGTGCATAACAATAAACAAATATGCATAAAATAAAAAGGCAGTCCCCTAAAAAATTGAAATATAATAATAATATATTAATTAATAATAATCACTCTCTTGGCCAATTATTCTAAACCCCCTACGTATATAATAACAAAGTTTTTGTATTATTAACGCTTAATTCCATAAATGCCAAATTTCTTTAAAATTTAAATAATAAATAGCGTAACATATAGTTTATTTATTATTATAAAAAGAAAATAAGAAATGGCATATTTTATAAAATAAATAATCAGCCTGCTATATATTACTTAAAAAATAATTAAAAAATAATTGTGGCTATTATTTTTCAAGATAAGTCTTATTTGCATGTTATTAAAACAAAAAAAGGCATTAAAGCAATTTTTACCGCGTAATAATATAAACTAAGGCATACAAATCACAAAAAGAAAAAGCCAAACATTAAATTTTTTAAAATTTTCCTATGTTAATTATTTAAAACGCTTTTAATATTTAATCCCTTAAATATTACTAAATTTATTAAATTAATAATCAAAGATAAATGGGCAATATATAATATATTTTAATATTAAATGGAAGACAAGCTTAAAAAGCTATATAATACTTAGGCAAAAAATCTTATAATAAAAAATTATAAAAAGAAAATCTTTTAAAATATTTTACATTAATTTTTTTTAATTTTTAAAACACTATTCCTTTGCTTTACACCCAAAAGCAAATTCTTTGGCCTTCCAATTATCAAAATTCCCAAAAATATATATTTAAATTATAAATACATGCACCTTAGCATATGGCAAAAAAAGGCATAAGAAATTACCCAATTTGATTATACCAAATAAATTAATATTAATACTAAACACAAAAAAACCTATTTTCAAATTTTTTAATTATATAATAACTATTCCCCTTTAAAGCCAAGCAATTCCTATTACTACTTACGCGTTTATGTCACTTTTCCCTTTTTAACAACAATAATAAACCCCAAAACCAAAAAACTTTTTAAACTCACAAATAAAAAGTTTTTAAGCTTGACCCAAAATTATATAAATAATTATGACCAAATAATTCCTCCCTTCTTTAAGCCTAATCAACCTAGGAATTCATTTTTAAACAATCTCAAGGAAATTTGTGAGTTGTTTAATAAAATACAGCTTTAATAAAATAAAAATAAAAAAGCAAGGATTTATAGCATATTATTACTTCATACTTCTACATTATTATACATATTTAATCCTTAGTAAATGATATTTTCTTACTCTTGGAATATAGCTAAATACTAATAAAAATACTAATGATTAAAACACATTAAAAGTGTTAATAAAAAAAACATTATTATAATAACTTCACATATAACAAATGAATAGCGGGCCAAAAAGCTTAAGCGGTTTCATGTTTAGTATAATGGGAAAATAACAATTAATAAGCAATATATTGCTTAATTTATTATTACAACAAATTCTGCGATTACTATTAGACTCACTTTGGCTAAAGCAATTATAATAACCTTTGTGAAAATTAACTACAATGCCCACACAATAAAGCAGGGCTATTATTGCCATTGCCTCCAGGGGAATTATAATAAAGTAATTTACTTATGGCTTTTAATCAACCAAAACAATAAGATTAAAAATAAGATCATTGCCATAAACGGGTTACAAAAACGGATTTAAAAAGCATAAGACCAAAAGAAAATCAAAATTAAAGCGCCAGCAATGCAAAGGTAAATTAATTTTTAGGATAATTTTAATAGCAATTAAGCATAAATATATATATATTTAAAAGATATTACTTAGTAATATTTATATTAATAAAAGCAGAAAATAGCCTTCATTTTTATTGGTATTTGCAGCCTATTAACATAGTCATAAAAATATTGTTTTTAAAACAGCCTTTTTGCCTAATATACAAAATAACCCACTTCAATTTCATTTAACAGTTATAATAAAAACAGCCTTTTCACACATTTTACAAAACAGTTTACCTTATTTTTTTTAAACAACTGCAGTAAAAACAGCCTTTTCACACATCTTACAAAATAACCCACCCCATTATTTTTAAACAGCTATAGTAAAAATAGCCTTTTTACATATCTTGTAAAGCAGCTCACTTCATTTTCTTTAAGTAGTTATAGTAAAAATAGCCTTTTTACATATTTTACAAAACAGCCCACTTTATTATTTCCAAACAACCATAATAAAAACAGCCTTCTTACACATTTTACAAAGCAGCTTACCTTATTGTTTTCAAACAATTATAATAAAAACAGCCTCTTTACATATCCTACAAAGTAGCCCATTCCATTAATTTCCAAGTATTTTGTAATTGTCGCAAAAATAGCCTTTTAAGGATTTTGCCAAATAAGGTAAATGATTTTATTAAGCCTAAAAAAAGCCTTTAATAAATTAAAATAAGCAATCACAATAAGTCCATAAACGATATAATATGAATATTAATTAACAAGTCCATTGCTTTTATTAATAAACACTCCTTTTTTCGACTTATGTTTTTGTTGGTGCAGTACCGGTGGATCACGCAAAGATATATTAAAGCAAAAGGGTTAATATAGTCTTTAATAAAGTGGGTAGTAAAATCTGTGTATTCTTAAAAGAGTAGGAGAAATCCCCTATTATATACTCTTTTAAATGACCCTTGTAATAGGTCCGTTATAGCTTTGACTATCCCCTGGAACTATTAAATTCATTATTTTTAATAGCCAAGGCATAACCCTTGAAGATTATTATGGTATTATTCAAGTGGCGCTTTTTGTATAGTATGATGAGATTATATAACCCTTGCGGACCAACACCGGTAATATTTCTTTTGAAAAGATAGATTGGAATTTTAATATAATAAGAAGAAAAGCAGGGGTAATATAGACTTTATTAAGTTAAAAAGAAATGTTTTGTAAAAACAGTGCGTTAAAGAGCATAATAGTATGCAATGTATAAAGCAAAAAGAGCTAAAATAATAATGATATAAAAGATGTAATATTAAAATTATTGGAAAGAAAGACCAAGAGATACTAAGAAATAAAATAATGCAACAGCTTGTAGTATGGGCCTAAAAGAAATCCAAAATTCATTTATAATGGCTTTGTATTAATTGTGCTAAGGGAGTTATTGATTTGGGGCCAAAAATTGATAATATGTAGGTTAAGCAAGGTTTATTAATAACCTAAGCAAGGCTCATAGATGTTCTTATTGTTCTTTTATTTTATATATATTTTAAAGGCTTTCTAAAAATTTACTTTTCTTTTTTTAGTAATAATGAATTACTATTAGTATATCAAAATCCATTAATCTTGTACTAAAGCTGACATAATCTTAGAAACCTCTTAATTAATAATTTTAATTTATTAATAATAAGTCAATTATTCCCCAAATCAATATTTGGACTCGTTTTGAGATTGTTTTGATTTTGTATTCTAATGCTAATAATAACATAATGCCAATTCTAATGCCATTTGGCGCTTTTGCGATTGCCTATCGCAAATGTTGCATTTGGTGCATCCGCGTTTAGGCGCATAGTTTAAAGTATTTTTGTGTTTTTGATAATCCCAAATTAAAAAAGTGCAGCTATTGTATTAAGCAAAAGGAGGAATACCGCTTTATAAATAGATTCCTAAGGACTACCTGTGATTTTAGCTTATGAGTTTATTATGGATTTTAAAGGAGATCCGAATATATTCCGTATTTAATATGAATATAGCTTCCTTGATTTATTAATATTGAGTTTAATATTTTGATTTATGCGGCTAACGCCAAACCATTTGTTTTAGCAGACTTTTTTGTTATTGTAGAATTAATTGCTGCTATATTATTGGTTGCTTTGGCGGAGGCATCAAAAACAAAAGACTAGCTGGCGTTTGCTTTGTTGGAGGAGACTTGGGCCCTTTGGGTTGGATTAGGTTAGCTTGTTAATACTCAGTTAGTATGTAACCTGGTGTGGTATTCGATTTCAATTAGTAATTGATCCAAATGTAAGACCTGGGTATTTAGGTTAGGATAATGGCGGTGGCTTTGGGCTACGTTGACAAAATGATATTTGGCGTTTATGCCTAGGCCATAAAGGTTCAAAGTAAGCGCAAGGCTTTTGTTAAAGCAGGATTTAGCAGCAAGCGCTTTTGTTGCGGTATGCTAGTGGTAAAAGAGGAAAAAGAGAATTTGGAGCTATTTGTAAACGGCCCATATGGCATAAGTAATAAATAAACCTTGTTTTGGATTAGCTTTGTGGTAGGTTTTTTGTAGTAATGCTTTCTTTAAACCTTTATATGAGAATAGCCTTTTGTGATGAAACCGGTAATTAGGTTTTTGTTGAAATGTTATTGCAAGGCTGCCTGTTGATGCTTTGAATTAAAGGGTAAATAAATGCAAATTCAAGCTATTTTCCGTTTCCGTAAATTGAATAATTATAATATGTAAATAAGTAAAATAAAATAAGTAAATGAAATAAGAAACGCATATTAAGGAAAGTATACGCAAAAAGAAAGGTAATAATTATACAAATTCCTTTATTACTAATCCAAATCGGCTCCGGTAGGTTTTTGAATCCATTCTTTTATTTTAATAATAAGCATGTTGATGTTAATGAAATCCTAAAGAGCCTTATTTGAAGTGGCTTTTGTTATGGCATTAGTAAGGTTACAAGCATTATTAATTTATTGTATTTTTGTGAGTTTCCTGCGCTTATATAATTAACAAATTGCTATTATATTAATTATTAAACGCTTTTCCTTTATGGTATTAAGTTTGATAATATATTTGTATAACGAAAAAGAGTTTATACAAACGATGGTAGGAAGCTTTGGAAAATTAAGCTTATTAGTCATTATATTAATAATAATTGCCATAGCAATTAATATATTAATGCTGGCAATTATAATATATAATTTTAAAGCAAATATTGCGCAAGTAATTCTTTTGCATTTGGTGAAGCTGATATAAATAATATTGCCATTAAAGGTAAATTTAGCATTCCTTTCCGATTTGATTCCGATTATTATCACAAAACCAATTTAGGAACTTAAATTCTTATTATTAGCAAAAGAATTATTAATAAAAACGTAAATCTTTATTAAATATAAGTTTATGAGAATATATTATAAACCTTTTTTTAGATTATTTATTTGTTATTAGAGATATAGATTTAGGGCCTTAGCATCATTTATTATGGGATTTTAATATTGAGCTGTTATTGAGAGATTGAATGTGGCTTTTGGCTAATAAATTGTAGCAATATAGGCTTTACAAGCGCATTGCTTTATATAAGCCTTTTTATAATTACTTTTTTTAATGTTAATTAGCTTAATTCTGGCTTTTTATCCCTTTTAAGATATGTAAAAATTGTCTTTTTTTATAATGATAATGCAATCATTAAATATAAAGGGTTCAGAGGCGTTTAGGACCTGAATTAGCTTTATTAGAAAGTTCGCATTTGTAATTTTTGTTTGCTTTTTAGTTAGGAAATTATCATTTCCCAAAATCAGGGTATTATCCATTTGCATTCTAATTATTTCGAATTTTTAATTATTTTTGATATTAATTAATAAGCAAGGATTATATGTGGAGATTTCCATTTATAACTTCTTGGTATAGTGCTTATGGTAAATATTAAACCAATGATTTCTTGATTTTAAAATGCTATATAATAAAAGCATTATTATAAATATTGTACTAAAAGGGAATTTATTTGTAATCTTTTAAGAAGGCTATACGAAGATGTTTTGAAGAAGCTTTGTTTATGCTTATATATAGGCCTGGGTGATATTTTAAAGTATTAGACGTGATTTGGATTTGTTTTTAATTTTTTTTAATTGTTTAATTGCAGATGTTAGGAAAATAAGCAATTATTAGCTTATATATTGGATTATTAGAGATTGAGTTAATATTTCCCTTTTGCTTTTGTTATTAAAGCATTGGACAATGAGTTTTAATTTCTTGTATAGTGTTAAGGTTTCCTTATCTTTTATTTTGTTTATCATTTTGGATTTGAAGATGCGTTGGCTTTTTACTTTAGGGTTGTTTTTTTAAATAGGTATAAAAACCCTTTTTTTGATGAGTGCCTTATATTTCATTTAATAAAATTACTAGAATAGTGCTTTAAAAGTAATAATTTTGCCTTTATTTTAAAGTTTAATAAAAAGCTTTTGGTTTTTTGTTTTCTTTTTAATCAAAAACATCTTAGCATTATTGCTATTATTAATTATTAATAACCTATGAATAGCTTATATAAACGGGAGCTCAATGGTAATTTGGGATAGTTTTGGAGTTGATTTGGGCATGCTATTGACTGATGATTCGGGATTAGCAGTAATTTTAATTAATTTAAGTATGCTATTAATTAATAATTTAAAATTAAGAATAATTTTTATGAAATTCTTTAGCAAATTTTCTTTTTAATACTCAACGCCTAATATATTTATTTTAAATGGGCATATAAATATTAATTAAAATATATAAATTCGATTATTATTTATAACAATTTTGCAGAACTTACTATTCATTCTTAGGAATTTATATAATCCTTTTTATCCTTTCTTTTCCTTTTATATTAGGACTTGATTTTTTAAATATAGGTTATATATTAAAATAATATTAGGGCTATTTTAAGTCATTAGCATATTATTGATTTTGCGGATTGTATAAATTTGTTTTATTTCCTTTATTGCTTTTTTAATAATAATAGCGCGCTGTTTAATGAATGAACTTAAAAGGTTTAACTCCATTATTTTGGGATAAGTTTTAAAAATAAGCAATATAAGAATCAGCTTATTAAATCCAGTTATATTATTTATTGCTTTAATTGCCATTTGTAATTGATTTTTGTTATTTAGCTTAGGATGCTCTTTCATAACGATTTTATAGGCACATTAAAGTGAATGATAATATCTTTTTATTTTGCTAATTAAGTAATGTGCTTTCATAGGAATAAGCTTTAAAATATTCTTAATAAAGCATAAAAAGCTGCGGAATTCCTTAGAATTAAAATTGATCTTATAATTGTATATTACGAAATTAAGAAGTTTAATATATATGTTTATTTATGCTAATTTGAAAGCATTGAATATGGCCTAAGCTATAGCCGATCCGGGTTTTTTCTAGAATAGCTTTGCTGCTTCAAAGCCGGTGGCTTTATTAATTATGTGAAAGGCATATTTTTTTTTTAAATTATGCTATATTAACATAAATTATATAATTAAAATCTACATTATTTTATAGCTTAAATCAAAATTTATATAGAGTATTTGCATATTTTTGGCAATGTTTACATATCTTTTTAATCTTAAGCATAATATTAAAGCCAGGAATATGGCTAGCCTAGTCTAATAAATATTATAAGCATTATATTAAAAAATGCTTGAATTGCTTATATAATTTTCGAATTTCCATTTTAATCAAATAATACATATTAATAATACTAATTAATAAATTTAGTAATTGCTGGTGCTGATTTTGGAGAAGCCATGAATGGCCTTGTTTTTATATAATCAAATGTCTTTTTTTGCCCTAAACTAACACATTTCATAGGTTATTATATTAAGCATTAAGCTTATTTAGCTGTTATAAGTATATTAAAAATAAAATATTTGCATTTATAATTATAAACTTTATTAGTTTAGTAAGAGTATTAATTATTGTTACTCCTATAAACAAGTGGGAACCGGCTTTGAATATGATCCGACTTTGCTTTGTTTGGCTTATATTAAGCTTGACGTTTTGAATTCATTGCAAAGCTCGCAATTGGTTAATGCCTTTAATATTTTTGTTTAAGGCTCTAATATTAATAAAAAGACTTTAAAAGAATTGATTTGTTTATTGCGTTATATAGGTTTTATTGTGTAAAGGTTTTTTGATCTTACTTTTTAAAATGTGGGCCGCTTTTTGCTTTTTAAGTTGTGATAATACTTCTTATGCATTATATTTTATTTTATTTGTTATAAATATAATTATGAAATTTGCTGTACTATTGTTATTATTGTTGTTTATTTTTTTTAAAGATTATTATTATTTAATAAAATATTTGATTTATTATTATAACGGTTATTTTTATGTCCTTTGAATTGGGTTTAATCTATGTTTAAATTAGGTCTATATTTTTTAGCATGTGTTAGGTAGGCCTTAAATAAGCTTTTTATAGCTTTTATTTTTTTTGCTTTTCAATTGGCAAAGTACTTTGTTTTTATAGCATCTTGTTCCTTTTTAAAGTATTGGCTATTGTGGCAATCCTTTTTTTTTGTATATGATACACTTAAAGTAGCTTAGCCTATGCCGGAATTTGTCCCTATGCTTATTATTTTGCAAGAACTTCATTCTTTTATTTAAGTAATATGCACTTTTATTAGCAACATAAGATTAATGGCGATTTGGATTCGATTTAGAGGTTTTTTCGACCCATGATCCCGGCTCATGTGTTGTTTTTATGCCAATAATAAAGCGGAGGCCGTTTATTAAGATAGGGAATATTGGTAGTGCTTTAAATAAGGCCATTTTGAAAAATGGGTTGCCTAATATTCCCTATAATAGTTTATCTTAAAGCGTTTTATTATTCCTTATATTATTATTCTTAAGACTTAATTAGAGGCTTTGTAATTCTCTAGCAAAGCTTTTTAATTAATTTAGTATTAGTTTATTTTTTTGATATAATTTAGCTTGAAATAACAAAAAGGTTAAGCCAAACCATTGGCTAAGAAACCTATTTACATATTCTTTTATTTTAAAATTGCTTTGGGTAATTGTGATAAGATTTTTAAAAGAATATCCCTTATTTTAAAAGTATTGGTAATAATATATATTAGCTTTGTCTTATAGTATAAATAGAAAAGCTTGGTTTTAAATGGAATTATTAATGAAAGCTTATTAATATAAATTGGCAAAAATGTGTAATTTCTTGTTAAGGTGGTCCTTGGCGCTATTATACTGAAGCTTCTTTAAGTATATCTTGCTAAGATTTACTAAGGACTTGGCTTGGTCTGAGGATAGTGGATTTATTATAAATTATGAAGGCTGTATTGGTTTGGAATGAGGTTTGATAGGTTTTGGTACTATTGTAAAAGGGGGTAATGTTTTATTTTTTAGGTAAATATTTGGCGGTGGTGCTGGATTGGGCAATGTATTATTGTTTGATTTCTACTTTGGTTTGTTTTCAAGGGGCCCCCTATTAGGAGTAAATAAGAATTCCCTTTTTGGATTAATAAGTGGCGTTGCATTATATAAATCCTCTTTTATAATATTGACTTTAATAAGGGCAAGAATATTAAGCAAGTTATTTTAATGTTCTGATGTAATGCCCAATGTTTTTTCTTTTAATACTAAGGGTGTTTGACCCTTTTTGGTTTTTAAAATAAGGGAGAAAAGGGTTTGCATAAATATAAGAACCTTTGGTTAATTTTGGATAGGCCACGTAAAGGGTATAAATATGTTCCGGATATGATTTGGAATGAATTTAAGGTATATTTGATTTTGCATTTCCAATTGTTTCTTAAGCCATTTGTTTTTTTTTAGCTTTTATTGTGTTTTTTAATATATTTATAACTTTTATTCCTTTGGCTTTTTGTATATAACAATCATAGAATCTAAGATCATTTTTTAATTAAGTCCTCTTTTGCTTATGTATTTTTTTAAAGTCGATAGCTGTTTATTTGCTAAAGAACTTTCAAAAGTCTTAAAACAGGTATTTTCCCTTTGTCTTTCTATTATAGTAGTACTTGCGGAATTTTTGTAAATACCTCATATAATTGGCTAGTATCCCTTTAGTTCTTAATAATGTATTATTTATTGGCTTTTGAATTGGTGGAATAACACTTTTTTGCTTTTTTACCGGCTCCGCTATGTGCTCCCTTAATTGAGACATTGTATTGGGGTAGGTTCAAAGTCGGTTTGGGTATAATTCCTTAAATAGTCCGTTGATCCGGTTTTAAGGTATTGATTTGACAATTATTGTTAAGTAATTGTTGTGTTATATTTGCTGTATATTATATAGCTATTGAATTTTTAATTGATCAAAGTGCCTTTATTAATATCCTCAAAAAAGGAAAGTTATTTATTTCTTAATTTAGTTAATGGTTAGGCCTTAGTTAAAAGTACAAATAATTAAATGCTTTAAGTCGACTTTGCAGTTTAAGACCTTGCTATTTATGGTACAAATTAACCATTGATCAATGTTGGTGCAGTATTGATGAATTACGCAAAAATATATTAAAGCAAAAGGGTTAATATAATCTTTAATAAAGTAGGTAATAAAATCTGTATATTCTTAAAAGAGTAGGAGAAATTCCCTATTATATACTCCTCCAAATAACCCCTATAATAGGTCCGTTATAGCTTTGACTACCCCCTGAAACTGTTAGATCCATTACTCTTAGTAGCCAAGGCATAACCCCTAAAGATTACTATGGTATTATTCAAGTGGCGCTCCCTGTACAGCATGATGAGATTATATAATCCCTGCGGACCAACAGTTTTAAGCGGAAATTTAAAAAAAAAGAAATTATTAAACAAGAGTTAATAATACTTGCTATTTTTAAGCCAAAAGATTAGCAGCGGTAAAAACGTTAATAATAAAATATAGCGTTAATTAATTTCGTCCAACCTATAAATATTATTATTTAAAAACAGGTTTAGTTAATATTCTTAACGTTTAATATTACGCTAATAATAATAAAGAATTTAATATTAATGTAAATATTTATTATTTTACTAAAGCAAACCAAAGTCAAAATTTGCTTATATATTAAAATAAGTATTTTAAAAAAGCAAACAGAAATAAAAACCGTTATCTTAAACAGCCCACTAAACAGCCCACCCTTAATAAGCAGCCCACCAAGCAGCCCGCCAAAATCCAATTTAAATAAGCCATCACATATTTTACAAACAACCTAAACAACTCATCCCAACATATAATTAAAAAGAATATTTTAATTGGCATTTAAATAACATTTCCTATTATTTTATACTTCCTTATAATCACTTTAAACGCAAAATGTGCATGCCTAACTAAGGAAATAATAAACTAAAAATTAGTAAAGGCAGAAGATTTAATAACAAATATTAAAAAAAGCATAAGCCTAACAATAAAGCAAAATAAGCAAGGCGCGCTTAAATTAATAAATTAAACTTATTTATTTAGTAAAGTTACAATTATTTTTAATATGAGCAGTTATAATGGCGGCTATTAAAAGGGCTATATTAAAGGAGGTATTGCTTTTATGAAAAGCAAAAGAATAATAAAATAAATGTTTTATATAAAGTTTAATATATAAGGAAATAAAGGGAAAAAAGTAATATACTTAGGTTATTTAATAGTAATTTCCCAATTAGGCGAATTTATTAAATATAAAAGGAAAAAGCAATCCTTAGGGATTAGGCAATTCATTAATATAAAATATAATAAGTTCACAATGGGCAAGGCTTTTTTTATATTGATTGTTTATTGATGCAATACCTTAGCTTTATGCCTTTAATAAGATTATGGCCTTATTATACTAATTCCAAAATAAATTGGTATTAATTTATATATATTTTCATAATTCTTTTATGTTTTTATGCATATGTTTGTGTAAAATATATATAAGCAAAGATCCAAAATTAATAATAATAATAGGCTTAACAACTAAAACATTGCTAGTAGCTAAATAGCTTTTTTATATTTAAAATGCATTAATATATTTAAAATCCAATATATTAAGTATAAATGAAAATAAAAAATTTGATAAGAAAATCACAACTATTAGGAAAAACAAATGACCGGGCTAATATATGAGCGCAAATGCAAGCAATAATACTTGGGCTTTTGTAATTGCATTAATTATAAGTACATAAGCTTTTTGCTTATAAAAAAAAAAGGAGATAAGATAAAATTTTAATATTAGAACTTGTTATAAGAAAAAATGAAAAAAAATGACGTGCTTAAATAACTTTGGCGCAACTTCCCCATAAAACAAATATAAAAAGGCCATAATATTTATTATAAAATAAGCAATTAAAAAGCAATAATTTAATAAAAATAGTCCATAATATTTATTAACAACATAACGCAACTTTGATATTTATAAAACAAGTGCTGGCTTATTTACAAAATTCATAATATTTTAAATATTTATATTAAATTATATATGTTTTTATAATATTTTTATATTTTAACGTAAGCATTATTATTAAAGGCAAAAATGCAACAAATTGACAACAGTAATAAAAACGACAATTGCGTTTTTTTTATCAGCGTATTTTTATTCTTTTAAATATATAAATATTTTCATAATCTAAAGTCTTGAGTAAAAATTATATTATTATAAAAAGCGCTTTTGGTTTAGCGTACTTATATATAATTCTTATTTTAAACAATCATTTTAATGCAAGCTTTTTTATACTTATAATAATCCTCTAACATATACTAAAGTAATTAATTTAAGTAGCCAACTCAAGTAACCCATTAAACAGCCCATTAAACAACTCATTAAGCAATCTACTAAGCAGCCCACTAAGCAGCCTATCAAGCAGTCCATCAAGTAGCCCATTAAGTAGCGTATTTAAGCAGCTTATTTAAATAGCCAACTCAAACAATTCATTAAGCAGCCCGCTAATGTAATTTGAAAATATAATTCTTAATTAGCCCTTAAAAAACACTAAAATAATTGCATAAATAAGCCATTTATTTAAAAATATATCCTTATTTTTAATGTTTTATGTTTAACATATAATATATATGTTTTGTATAAAGAAGCTATTATTAAAAAAGAATTATATAATTATTAATAAGTTTTATTATATATAAAGCTGCATAATTATTATTTTAAAAGCTTATTTGTATATTTATAATCATAAAACAATTATTTTTAAATTTCAATTCCTATTATTAACACTTGCATATAAATATAAAAATTCACACGCCATTTAAAAATTATCCTAGTCCTAAATTTTTTTTTATTTACTTAACCGCTTTGGAAATTTATATAAAAGCATATTGCGGTTATTTTTAGCTTTATACAAATTTTTGCCAATAATATAATTTGGGTTCATTTTTTAAAGAATATTTAAAAACTTCTGTCAATTCAAGTGTTTGGCCCAAATGTCCTTATTTGTAATTTATTTATATTTTAACTTAATTAAAGCACATACTCTTATAATAATCGCATTATTATTGCTATAATTAAGGCCATTAAATATTATTATAATATTTTGCTAAATAAGTGTTATTTTTAATATTATTTTATATGTTAAATCAACTAATATCTTATTATCCTGCATCTTAAAGCTTAACCCCAATGTACTTATTTATGTCCGTTGTTTTTTAAAAATAGCCCCTTCATTGCTTTATGACAACGCTTTGGCCTTTACTAACAAAAAGAATAAAAAAAGCGGAAAATCATTATTTTTAAATTAGGGGTGGCTAAACATCTATTTTATTTGCGCTTTTTCCTAAACTTTTAATAATATTCGTTTTATATATTTAATTAATTGCAATACTAAGGTCTTAGCTATTGCCAATAATTTTAAAGCCAATAATGCCATATTATTTCTATCAAAAGCAGCGCCACTTAATAAATCCCCCTTTTTAAATACTAATACAGCTTTTGATTTGTAAGCTTATTACTTCTTGAAAAAAGCCACACATCTCTTTATATAATAATTTAAATATTCTATTATTTAAATAATTTTGTTATGTAATCAGTTATTTTAATTTTAATCCCAAATCAAATCCGCAAATATATATGCTATTTTTTTATGCTTATTATTACTTAAACGTATTTTACTATTAATCTTGCCATAAGTAATATACTAATCCTTTATAGCTTAAATATAAAGTAATATTAATTTATTTATTATTATTCTTAACATTTTACAAATAGCCACATTCAAATCAACCCATATTAAGCCATATTAAATGCTTATATTCTCCCATATTGTGAAATTCCAATTATAATAATCCGCAAACCATGCATTATGTTATACAAGATCTTTTATAAGAAAAAATTAGAACATAATTGGCCATATAACAAGTGTGCCAGCAGCTGTAGCTATTATTAATCAATTTTATAATTAAAAAATTAAAAAAAATATCCTTATCTTTAGCCATTGTAAAATAAATATTATTACTTATATTTATTATTTGATTATTTTGGTTAATTAATATTTGGGCTAAATTAGCGTAGTTATATAAAATATAATTAATACTGGCTATTTCAAAAAGCTTTTTTAATTAGCAGATTCATATTATATTAATAATAAAGCATCACAAACAACATAATTATATTAATTAAGACTAGCAAGAATATGATTTTAAGATTAAAAAAAAATATTATATAAACGCTAAATTGTAAAAAAAAAGTTATTTAAAAAAAGCAATTTAAATAATAAAAAAATCAGGCCGTATATAAAACAAAAAGCTGCTTTAGGAAGCTACGACATGGGCCATTTACGCAGCGCACATATTAGCGCTAATAGCGGGGTTTAGTAGCCTAGCAAAAGGCAGCTTTTAAAGCAACCGCGCTATTTTTACTCTATTTATAACTTTTTGCTTTCGTAAACATTATTTTACTTTTATATTTTTTCTTCCCACATAATCTTAATCAAAGCTTTAAGGCACAATCCTAGCTTATATTCCAAAATACACATTTAATTATAAGCGCACATTCAATAAACAGCTATTAATATAATAGCAGTTATTCTCTTAAAAAACGATTTACTTCCGCCTTAAGCTTTTTTACTTTTGCTTACTCAACAGCTTAATCTCAAAACTCCATTAAAAAACACCATAATATCTAACAACCCTACAAACATACTAGCAACAGCAGTAAAAAATATAATCATAAATAATAAAAGATTATCAATTGAACTTAATTATAATTAATATTTAATAAATACAAATCCATTACTTATTACTAATTCCTTTTCTTAATCCAACTTGCTTATCTGCGCGCGCCTTCATACAATTGACAATCCCAAACACCTCTTTGTAAAACTGATTATTATTCACTTACAAAGAAATCCTAATTATTAAATTAATAATAACCTTATAAATACCATAAAAATTATTCTCAATATTTTGTTTAAAGTAAAATAGCGTAATCTAAAAATCGCAAAAATTTGCGCATATCATCTTAACTTTGGCTATTTCAAGCAATTCATTAATAAAAAGTTTAATATTAATATGGCTTTACTAAATATAAAATTAGAATAAGTACATTAAACATTCGGCAATATACCAGTTACATATTTTATAATTAGCAGTAAATCTACCTTTTAATTTGCAATTAGTATCTTATTTAATAATGTGCAATCATATAATACAATCCCTTTTTTAAAACTTTACCTATGGCAACCTATTTTTAATTAAATTTCATTTAAAAAAACCCACAAATCCTAAGCCATTGTCCTCCAAAAAAAACAAGCTCAAATATCAACTATTTAAAATATATTTCATAATCCATTAATCATTACTAAAAAGCCAAAAACACCAAACGTAATTGTTTTTTTAATTAAAAAATTTGCCAAAACATAAAATAATTCTAAATTTAAAAACTCAAATGTTCTTAATAATAAATCTTTAAATGGCTTTAATATAAACTTAAAATCAAATAATATGTTTAATAAAAATAATAAAAATAAAAAGTTTAAAAAAAAGCTAAAAGGCTTAAATCTTAATAATTTAAAGCTTTAAAAGGTAAAATATAAAAATAACAAGCCAATATTAGCCAACTTTTAAAGTAATAACACTACATATTAAACAACATAAATTATATAGCAAAATAGCAAAATAAATAAGATTTTACAATCGTAAGCTCTTTTTCTATATATAAACTAAGCAATTATTTAATTAATTTATTTAAAATAAGTAAATCAATGAATTCTAAAATAATAATACATTTGTTCATATTAAATTAAGGCAACGATTGTGCATTTTTTAGGCATAACTTAAAGCGGTATAAACCTAAATATATTATTATTACATATGATTTTACTTGTACACTATTGCCTATCCAAATACACTTTGCTTATATGCTTTTTCGCTTCTATTATAGCCTAATAAACGATATGTTTTTAACATTATTAATGAGGCTTAATAAAACAATCGTTGTCTTTTTTATTTATTATATTTAGCATATATATAATCAAATATAAAAAGACATCCAATTAAACCACCCAAAAAAACACGTCAACCAAAACACCAATAATACTAAGAATTTTAGTATTATATGCCCTTTTGCTTAAAAGATATTAAATACTTATAATTATTATTACTTATATTACTATTTTTCCCCTAAACGATTTATAAGAATAACGCTTGAAGTTTCTATTACATTTGTTTTTATTGGTTTATTAACAACATAAAGGCATGAGTTTAATACGTGTTTAAACCTAATGCAAAATAGCATAAAGCCAAATCCTATTAATTATGTAAATAAATGGGGATATTCATTTGCCAAATTTTATAGCTTTAATTTTAAAATTAATTCAAAGCAATAAGCAAACATAATTAAGATTAAAAAGCAAATTCCCAAGCAATTAAACAATCCTTTTAATAAATTAATTAATAATAAGCAACCTCTTAGCTAATCCATTATTACCCCCTGCATATATAATAGCAAGGTTTTTGTGTTATTAACGCCTAATTTTGTGGAATTCAATTTTTTTTAATATTTATTAAATTAATAATACTATATTTAACAAGTGCGCTATTACAAAAAGGCCAAAAATAAAAAGGGTAAAATTTACAAAATGCATAATCAGCTTATTATATATAATTTAAAAAATAATTAAAAAATAGTAGTGGCCATAATTTTTAAAAATAAATTATATTTACGTGTTATTAAAATAATTAGAAATATTAAGGCAATCTTAAAAGCATAGCAATATAAAACAAAGCGTACAAATCACAAAAAGATACAACCAGGCATTAAGTTTTTTAAAATCTCCTTTATTTAGCTCTTTAGCACGCCCTTAATATTTAGCCCCTTAAATATTACCAAATTTATTGAAATAATAATTAAAAATAAATAGGCCATTTATAATATACTCAAACATTAAATAAAAGTTAAGCTTTAAAAGCTTGGTAATATTTAAAAGACCAATCTAAAAATGGGAAAGTATAAAAAAAAAATCTTTGCAAAGATTTTATACTAATTTCCTTTAATTCTTAAAATGCTTTTTTTTCATTTTATGCCAAAAAACAAATTCTTTAGCCTCCCAATTATTAAAATTCTTAAAAACATAAACATGAACTTTAAATGTAAACACCCCAGGGAATAATAATAAAAAGCTTAAGAAATCACTAAATCTGATCATGTAAAATGGCTTAAAGTTAATAATAAATATAAAGTAAATTATTATTAAAAATATAAAACATATAAAAATTGCACCAATTTTAAGCCAAATAATTTATATTACCATTTGCGGATTTACGCAACTTTTCCCTTTTTAACAATCATAACAAACCCAAAAACCAAAAAACTCTTTAAGCTTATTAATAAGGAATTCCTAAACTTAATAAACAATACCAAAAATAAAAATGGCAATATTGTTTTTTCATTTTTTAAAACAAATCAGACTGGTGATCCCTTTTTAAATAATCTTAAAAAGATTTGTAAGTTATTAAGTAAAATAGAACTTTAATAAAAAAAACTTTAATTAATGCAGCCTTCTTGAAAAAACGAAAAAAAAGTATTTACAGCATATTATGATTAATTATTTTTATATTATTATACATATTTAGGCTTTGGTAAATAATATTTTTATATTTCTTAAGCTTTTTTTAAAAACAATTAAATACTAACCAAATTACTAGTGATTAAAGCATATTAAAAAGGTTAATAAAAAGGATATTATTGTTGTAGCCTTGCATATAATAAACTCATAGCAGGCTAAGAAGCTTAATCGTTTTCATGTTGTTTTAAAAAGAAAGCAAGCCAAGATCTTAATTAATAAGCAATATATTGCCTGGTTTATTATTACGACAAGTTTTGCGATTGTTATTAAACTTACTTTGGCTAAAGCAATCATAATAACGTTTGTTAAAATGGATTATAATGCTTATATAATAAAATAAGGATTTTGCAAACATTGCCATTAAGGTAATTACAATAAGATCATATATTTATGGCTTTTGATCAACAAAAACAATAAAACTAAAAATAAGATTATTGCCATAAACGGCTTGCGTAGGCGAATTTAAAAGGCATAGGCACGCAAGAGGGAAGAGGTAAAGCTAAGGTAAGATGCTTTTATAATAATTTTAATAAGAATTAAGCATTAATATATAAATATTTAAAAGATATTATTTAATTTTAATTTTAAATTAATAATGCAAAAATGAGCTTATATTTTTATTATCAATCGCAGTCAACTAATGCAGCGTTAAAATTATAATTTTATTAATAACCTTTTTACATATTATACAAAATAACCGTAGTAAAAATAGCCTTTTTACAAATTTTATAAAGCAGCCCATATTATTAATCTTTAAGTAGCCATAACAAAAACAGCCTTTTTACATATTATGCAAAATAGCCTATTTTATAAATTTTTAAATAGTTATAACAAAAACAACTTTTTCATAAATTTTATAAAACAGCCCACACTATTAATTTTTAAGTAGTTATAGCAGAAACAGCCTTTTCACAAATTTTATAAAATAACCCACCTTATTAATCTTCAAGTAACTATAACAAAAATAGCCTTTTACACATTTTATAAAATAGCCCACCTCATTAATTTTTAAACAGCCGTAATTAAAATAGCCTTCTTGCGCATCAAATAAAGCAGCCCACCCTATTAATTTTCAAACAGCCCATTATAAAATAGCTTACCCTATTGCTTTTTAAATAGCCGTAGCAGAAATAGCCTATCGCCACCTATTACAAATCATTCCAAAACCAAATTTACAAAACCTTGCCATAATGCGCTAATTTATAATAATAGCTTTAAACACAACTATTCACTTTTTTATTAAATAAAATGCCACAACAATTGCGATGTTCGCAATATTTTAAAGAGCTTTTAAGCTTAAGTGGATTTTTTAGGCATATTAGCAAATGTAAAAAGCCAGACATTTAAAATATTCGGCGAAAACAAATTAGATATATATTATTAATATTAGCGGATTTTTTTATTAATAGCAAATTGGCATCACAATTAAAAAAAGGGTTAAATTTTTTAGGCAAAAATATTAAAAGTAATAATAATAAGGATGGCATATTATTAAATAAGCTTGCTAATTATATACTAGTTTTATTAAATTTAATAAAATAATAACTTGCGCTTGTGTTAAGAATAAAAAAGTTGATTAATCTTAGGATTATCTTTTAGCTACAAATCCTAAAGCAAAGCTAGCATTTGAAATTAATATCCTAAATACAACAAACATTAGTATAAAGAATTATAATAATAAAGAGCTAAAATCCAGTAATATTATAAAAGCAATATATTTAAAGCATTTTATATATAAGAATAAATGTAAAGCAGGCAGGCCATTGACTAATAAGAAAATTAAAAAATTAAAAACTTCAAAACAACCAAATGGCATTATCACCATTCCAAAAGATAACATATATAGCCCATTTACAATTATTATTGATTGGCAACTTATTATATGATTTTATAGTATTAGGATAGGCAAAGGGAAAATTCAAAAGTGGCTAAATAATAAGAACTTTAATATGCCAAGTTAAGCAAATAAGGGCTTACTATAAACCTACGTTAATATAATACGCATAATATACTAAATTCCGTATGGCATTTCAAACGAAAATTATTAAAAAAAGGCTATTATAAATATTAAGGCTTAAATTACAAGTAACAAAAGGGAAAATTATCCACTTTTATTTTGTTTTATAAAAAAGTACTTAGAATTTCTTTTAAAGCATAAGCCTTTTACGTTAAACATGGTATAAGGCCTAGTAAAGAAATTATACAAACAAAGAAAGACGCAGGTTTATAATAAAATAAATAACAAAAGCTAATAATAAGATATACAAAGTACGCTTATTTTAAAAACTACCTTAATTTCAATTATATTAACTATTAATAAAATTTTAATAACAAAGCTTAAAAGAGATAAGGTTATTTAGCCAATATATTTACAAATTGGCAATTACAAAAAACATTTTAAAAAACAATAACAAATCCCATTCACTATTTTACTTAATTTATTTTCAATATCAAAAGCCATTTCACGCAAAATAAATAATAGCATAAAGCGTGAAATGAAATTAAACCTTTATTATGCAAACATAAGTGTGATATTTAATAGTACATATAATTATAAAATAATTTTTGATTATAGCTAATTAATCCAAATATAAGAGACCTAACCAAGCGCAGCTGATTTATTTGCTACGCTAATGGCCAAATAAGGCACTATTTTCCAATTTTGGGCCCAATGTGCATAAATCACAAAAAGGTATATCTTATGTACGGCATTAAGCATAATCGCTAATATGCTTAATATAAGGTAAAATACAATTATTTGCAAGATATTATGTCCAAATGGCCAAAGAGGTTCAAAGCTAATATAAGGCGTTGAATTACAATGTAAAAAAAGCTTAAAATCCAAAAAGATGATATATAATGGGTCTACCTAATTAAGCCTTTCTTTTAAAAACATAAGCATTTTGATATATACAAAACCATTATAATTAATATACTTCATAATCTTTAAAAGGGCATATTTCGTAATTTAATTAATATAACATTACATTTAATTAAGAATTTACATCCTACGGCCTAATATTTTAAAGCAATACTATTAAAGGCCAGTAAAAAGTATCAACAGTCCCCGGGGTTAATCCAATTGAACGCCCAATTTACAAATATACTATAATATTAAGGCTTAAAGCATTTTAATAAATTTACACAAGTAACTTAATGAATTAACGGCAAGAAAAGGGCTTTATTATATATTTGGCTAGCTATTATAACCCCGCTATTAATAAACAAAGCCTTAATACAATTTATATATACTAAAGCCTTTATAAATTTTATTTTCATTACGTAATATTAAACATATAACAAAAATACGCTTGGCTATTTCGCATTGGCAATTTATTGTATTAACGCATTAAAGAAGTTATTTATTAATTATTGCCCAAATGGCCGCGATGACCCTAATTAAAACACATTAAAATTTCACATGTTTAATTATTATGCCAAATTTATTTAATTATTTGATTCTCCCAACAATTTTAATATAAAACATTTTAAAGCTTCTTATAAGTTTCTATTTAAGCAATTCTATGATCATACAAACAAAAATAATAAATATTTAAATCAAATTACTAGGCATAATACACAAGATTATAATTTAAAAGCAATGGCTTATTAATTTTAATATCATTTTATAACTACATCATTTGCTAATATTAAAGTTCTAATAAAAGTAATCAAGGGTATTATATAATATTTAAGTCCTAAACTATTTAATTATGAACTTTTGGATTTACATACAAATATAATATTTTAAAACATATGCCATTCATATTTCATAGCAAAATGAACTATTTTAGCAGGCCTTATTGCTAAAAGCACTGAATTTAATGGATTACTAAAGGCATTAATAGTTTTTATTTTGAAAAAGCGGCAATAGGCTATAAGGCAATTTGTGGTATATAATTATATACATCTTTGCCTTAAAAATATCATATAAATATTTAAGTATTTAATGGTGTTTTTATTGGCAATTCAATGCTGAAAACGTTTTAAATTAAATAAAAAGAATTTTAAGGGAATTAAAAAGGAAATTTTAAAATATAATCCAAATTAGCATAAAAAAGGCCAAAAGGGAGATTTTTGCTAAGTCCAAGCATATTTGTATATAAATATAAACGCTAATTTAAAAAGCTGCCGACCTAATTCATAAAATAAAGCACGCATAGGCCAAATATAAGTCATTATAATTATACTTAATATTAAAAAAGTGAATGTTAATCTCTTAAAAGGGTACCTTATGTATTATAATATAATAGTAAATATTTATCCATTTTAAGAAAAATTAATAAACCCAAAATATTAAAAAAAGTCGCTTGGCTAATCTTACGCATTTTATAGCATAATTAAAATTATTAAAGCTCTTGTGCCATTAGCACAAAGACTAGAAAAGCTATAAGAACAACGGTTCTTTTAAATAATGGACATTTATTAAAATGCTTATATTATAAAAAGCATATATACAAATAAGAATAGAAAAAATGATATTTTTTATATTAATAATTATATAAACTGAAACTAGTACCAAACTTATTATAAAAATAATTGGGAAAAGGATAATAGGAAACAAGCTAAAATGTACCATAATAATTTGCAATTTATAAGCAATTAAATAATATTAAAATTGAAAAATAATCTTTTTAATAAAAGAGCCTTTTAATAATATAGCTGAATACCCCAAACAGCCTTTTAATAAAATAGCCCCTTATTAAAACAGCCTTTTGCCAAATAGCCAAATGTTTTAAACAGCCTTTTCTTAAATAATTAAATGTTCTAAATCGCTAAATGCCCCAAACAGCCAAGTATCCCAAACCGCCACTTATTAAACAGCCTTTTGCCAAATAGCCTTTTGTCAAAACATACTAATAATAAAGTTAATTAGGGACAAAAAAAGTAAATGCTATATTATTCAAAAAGAATTTGCTTTTAAAATACTAAAAAAGTATACGATTAGGCGTAAATAAAATCGTAAAATAATATATTTAATAAATTACGTTGTAAAAATACTTAGCTTAATTGTTTATTATATTATATAAAAACATATTTTTTATGTAAAAACGCATCCATTAATACTTTACCCTAATACGATTGGTGCGTAAGGTTAGCATAATTAGCGCTTATAACAATGCGCTTAATCATTTAACCTAAATATTCCTAAAAAAAATTTAATCTTAAATAATTAAGAAGTTGAAAAACGCGCCTTTTATACAACACATATATAATAATATTGCCTATATAATATTAAACTAAAAGCCTAAACATAGTAAGTAAATATATTTTGCTAAGCTTATCTTTAAGTTTGTGTAATTAAACTTGGGATATAGTATAATATTACAAAAACGTAAACAAAAATCTTGCCAAATTAGCCAAAGACCCTTAAATTTAAATCATTTTCATGTGTTAGTCTTAATAAATGCTTGAATTATGTTTTTTTGTTTTTAATATTAATTGTAAATAGCGTCCTTTAAAATTAATAAGGGATCTCAATTAACAAGAATTACAAAAGGATATACTAAAGGCTTTGTAATTTAATCAATTGAACTCATAGGCCTCATTATAAATAAACAATCTCAGTTTAAATATAAAAACAAATAATGTATTTAATTTAATAAATAATAATGCCAGCTTACCTTAGGAAAATATAAAATGCTATCAGAGGCGGGGTAATTTAATAAAAGAAAAATACATTAAATGTAATAAAAAAGAAATTATATTAGCATATGCTTTAATTGTATTTATATGAATTTTAAAAAGCTATAAAATTAAGTATATGTTTTGGCTTAAAAAAAAATAAGCATTGCCTAAGTAACGCAATAATCTTTTGTTAAAAAATGATTTGCTAACAAAAGTTCATTAATAACTTCTAGCCATATGATTTAAAAGCAATTATTACACAAAAAGCAATTACACTTTTTATATCCAAAAACATAATTAATTAATAATAAATGCGAAATTATATTAGGAATTATTGTTTTAAGCTTTTAAAAAGCATACGTCAAATGATAATAATAATATTTGCGAATTGTTTAAAAATAATAAATAACAAAAGCCGGGTGAAGTTCTAAAAACATATGGCTTATAATTATGCGATTTTATTCCCGGATTTTTCAAATGTAAATTATGGCATTACTAAAACAAAACCCAGTTAATATAAGTTTAAGCCAAAGTAATTAAAATAAACCAATAATATTATGATCAATTGCCTAAGGATTTTATACCAGCAAAGGTAATATTAGGCTAATATATCTTATAATGATATTACAGCTTGATTTACAGGTATTAATAAATCAACAATTATTATCATTAGTATAATAATTATACTAGTATGCTATAAGCAAAGTCGAGGATTAAAAGCTGTGCCTTGCATGTTAATAAATAATGGGCGTAAGTTATTATAAACATATAATAATGGAAATTTATTAACTTTATATAATTTAGCATTATTTCGCTTTATTTAAAAAAGCTGGCATAATATGAATAAAAACCAGCAAAAGGTAATTTTAAGCGAATTGTATAAAAAAATAAATAAAATTATAGCCACTGCCTTTTATAAAATAAAAAAAGGCAATAAAAACATCATTTAATGTTTTATTAAAAAACTTATTAAATAACCCAAATTTTACAAAAGTATATAACAATTAATTTATTATACTTATCTTAATTATTAACACAAGTATTAAAAGTTCAAAGGATTAAAATTATAATAAGGGAAATAAGGAAGTAAAATAAGGGCATACAAATAAGATTTTGGTTTTATTTAAGATTATAGTTAAAAAAGTCTAGTATAATAAGTCCTAGGACTATTTAGGGTTTTCTGAATTTAACTTAAACAATAATAAGAGTTCTAATTTTAAAAAAAAAGGCACTTAATACATTAAGCAATGGTAATCCCAAAGGTTTAGGTTGTGTAAGTCAGCTGGGGTTTTAAATAATTAATTCCTTTGTTTTTATAAACAAATTACCGTAATATTTAAAAACTTTAATAATAATAAAAATCATTAATAATTTTAAAGCCTACTCATAAAAGCGGCGTTTTAATAAAATTTATATTAAACACAAATTTGTGGGTAATGTTAATAAATTATAAATAATAAAAAAATCCGGCTTGCGTGCTAATAAACAGGCCCATAAGTGTTCTATTAAAAAAAGTATAAAGGTTTTATGTGATTAATATTAAAAATAGGAACATAGGAAGCTAATAATGTAAATAAAAGTAAGTATAAGTATATTAGCAAGTGATTAAAGAAAATAACTAATAAGTACATAGGTAAATGTAATATTATATTCTTAAAAAAAGAATAGGGACTTTATTAAAGCATTATGAATAGCGTTAAGGACAAACGCAAAATTGGGGTAATTGTTTAATATTGCTAAGGGGACTAATTAAAATAACATTTTGAAAAGGTTTGAATTAAAAGCAAAAACCATAATCTTTATGCAAAGCTCATTGGCCTAATTAGCTGGGGCACAGGATGTAAGTAAAAAGGCGATATTTAATAAGTTTAATTTTTAAAAGTTGAAAAACTAGGTAAGAAATAACCCAATTTTATAAAAAATAATAATATATAACAATTTGGATTAGTTTTTAAATAAAAAATTGCCAAATAAATAAAAGCCATTAAATAATATTATATTAATGAATAATATTGCGTTAAAAAAGTAAATGATTTCTTATTTTAAAATAATATTTTAACTTATATATAAGTAAAATAGCCCAGATATTGAATAGTTTATTAACATATTTTTGTAATTATGGCTATTATAAGCAAAATACCACTTTTTATAAGCTGCTTTTTTCGCCGGGTGTTTTTGTTAAAAAAGCTATTTGCGCGAGTTACTTTTCCTATAAGATATTCTTGCTAAAAAAGCTATTTACACAGGCTGCTTTTCCCATAAGGTGTTTTTGCCAAAAAGACTATTTGTATAAGCTGCTTTTCCCGTAAAGTGTTTTTACCAAAAAGGCTATTTGCACAAGCTGCTTCGTTTCATAAGTTGCTTTATTTAAGGGGGAAGGCAAAATGGTTAAGGCGCTTATAAAAATTTGATATATTTGTAGTATAAATAATTACATTAAAAACAAAACAAAGCCTGGGAAATGATGTATTTGTAAGGCTAGTAAATAATAATATTTTTATGCCTGAATTTATTATTTGAAAATTAAAACATAGCATAAATGTTAAACAAATCATAAATTAATAAATATTTTCGTATAAGCAATTAAAACTATTTATGTTTTAGGAGTATTTTAATACTATAAGTGTAAACGTGTCTTTAATATTTAAAATAATTAAGGGGAAAATTACCTAAATGTGGTTTTTAGCGGCATTAATAACATATAGCTTTATTACCTTTAAAATATTATTATAATTAATAATAATGGGTGCATCGTAAGAGCTTATGTGGCATAAATCATAATAGGTAAGATTAGCTGTGCAGGCTGTGAAAGTGGTAATAGCCTTTTGGGTAGGATAGGTCTTTAGATCATAATATATTTTTTAAATGCTTAAAATCTTTAATAAAAAAAAAGACCTTGGTTAGTGGTTACTCATAGGACTAAAATGGTATTATAAGTAAAATATTCTTAGAATATACAAACGTAACATGTGATTAATAATATTTCTCAAAAACCTAAAATTCCTAGGGAAGGGGGTAAACCATAAAAGCTTAAATAATCATAAGATGCTAAAGCATTAATAGTAAAAAATGTACTTCTAATAATTAATTAAAAAATTGCATTAAAAACGCGGCTTATATCAAAAGCGCCAAAAAAATTAATATAATACTCATCCGTTCCTAATTTTTTTGACATGTAACTTTTTGGCCAAAAGCGCCAAAAGCGCAGAAAGCCGCCGCCAGCCGCCATCTGCCCCAGAAATTTTTTGCTGATGTTTGTAGGGGGACTTACTTGCGTAAGATTATTAAAATGAAATTCTTGAATTTTTGCAAAAGCGTATTTAATATTTAAAACGTTGTACCAAATAAGATTAATGTTTTGATTTAATTAAAAGATTTTGTAAAAAAGGTTATTACGCTGTTTTTGACAAGCGAGTAAGTTTTTGATTTTTTATTTGTTGTTTCTGGTAATATTGATTAGCGGAAGTGGCGTAGTTTGTTAACTTATTAAAAGGTTATTGGGGTTTTTTTTAAGTTTTGCCATAAGAAAGATATTATGTACTTTTATATTTGCTGGCAGTTTTAGGCGATATGAGCTTTTAATCTTCTTTAATACTTAGAATAGATTATTAATGGGAAAGTCTAGTTTTTTTGAAGGGCGAGTAGTTGAGAAATAATATATGTTAAATTAAATAAAATCGTTTATATTAAAGTCGATTACACAACGAGAGTGGTTATAAGACCGGGCCATTTTGATTTGGGATCTTAGAAGGCTAATTTTAATTGTATTTCATACTGTGCAATAGCGCGTGGCATATTTTATAGCTTACTATATATTTAATTTATTAACGGGGGATATTAAGTTTGGCAAATTGATTTTTTAATCTTAATTAATACGTAGTACATATTTATAGATTATCTTAAATAACGAGAGGCCTTTTAGGAAATTATATAGGAGAAATATTTGGGCGTAATTTATAATAAGTAAGAATTTAGATTAATCGTTTTAGTAATAAGAGACAAAAGGGCGGAGTTAGCGTTGAAGGTATTGGTTGTATATTTTGGTTTAATCATTAATTTGAGGGTAGTTAGTTATAAAGAGCTGTCTTTTAGTGCCGAGGATTAAAGAGAAAGTAGTTCAAAAGTGAGAAATGAATTGAGGTCTTTTATTAAAAATGATACTAATTAAGGGCCCAAAGTATTTATACATATAGTATATGTATAATTTTGCAAGATCGTGGGTATTTGAGGTCTTTCGGCAAAGGATACTCATAGCTTATTTACTAAAATGGTTAATAAAGACGAGAATATTATTAAATTTATGCTTGTTTTTATTAAAACTATAATAATTTATAGTAATATATTCCTAAAGTCGAGACGGGATAAGGAGAAGTTGGAGGAGTTCGGGTTTTTTATTTCGGGGGACTTGAATACGTTAATAAGTGTAATAGTTGCGGTAATATTACTGGATTATTGACGTAATGCCGTACCACTAGTATTAAGAAGATAAAAGTTACAGGATCTTTTTAGTATTGGGGTGAGTTGTATTAATGCGGTTATGCACTTTTTGAATGAGGAGAGTGCGGAGATGAATAATGTTGGGGATTATAAGGTGGCTATTGGAGAGTAGTAAGTCGTTTTCCATGCTAAGCTTATTTGGCTGATTTAATAAGGCTTGCTTTTGCAATGCTTGGAGAGAGGGGGCTGTGCGGTTGGCTTTTAATACTTAATGCATCACCAAGAATGCTAGGGAGAGATTTGCTATTTTAATATTAAGGGTAAGATTATCGTTTTAGCTAAAAGAATAGAGATTTTTAGCCATAAATACAAGGTTTATTTGGTTTTCCCATAAAAGCTATTATAGGCGCTGTGCTTGTTTGGCAGAATTCTATTTATTAAACTTGTCCAATTTATAAAAAAGCGCGTTTACCAATAAGTTATAAACATTTAATTAATAGATTATTATAAAATAATAATTGGCTAATAGTTTAGCCTATTATATTTGTTAGGTATTCAATTGTTTAGAGGTTATAAAGTATTTTAAGGCTTTGTGGTTTGTAATAATATAGATTTAATAAGGGGTTCTTATGAGCTTTGCTTTTCAATGGGCAAAAGAGCGCATAATGGCAAGTATCTTTTTGTTATAAATAATATAATTAAGCTTTACAGGAAGTATAGTTTTTGAAAAGAAAACAATAAGAAACTAGTTCTTATTATACTATTAAGAAAGGACCCTTGCAATAATTTTATTATTTACATTTGTCTTCAAAAGGCAAGGCAAATGTTACTAGTAATACCAAAGAAGCAGAGCCAACGTAAGAGTATATTTTAAGAGATTAAAAGCATTTTTATATTTGTGGGTAAAACGAAAGGGAATATTGTTTTTTATTAAATAAACAAGAGGTTTTACTATAATATCATAGTCTTTAATAAAATACCTATAAAAGTTACAGAACTTAAAAAAGGATTATATACCTTTAATAGTGCTAGGGTAAGTTCAATTACTAATAATAGCGATTTTTTAAGGGTCAATCTTTAGTCCAAAAGTTAAAATAATAAATTCTAAATACTTTATATAAATAATAGTAAATTTATTCTTTTTTAGATTTATTTGGAGGCCTACGTTAAAAAGTTTTTAAAGGAATTTTTTAATATGCAATTAATGTTTTAGGGGATTTTTAGAGTAAATAAAGATGTTATTAAGGTATATTATATAGAAATTATTAAAATAATCAAAAAAAATATTGTTTATATAGCGCTGATATATAGTAAGGCTATTGATAAGTTCAAATGGAAGAATCTTACATTTGTATACTTTATATTTTATACGAAAGATTATATACTTCTTTAATGCTAAGTTCATTTGTATTTAATAAAATGCTTAACGAATATTTAGCTTAGTGAAGATGTAAACATTGGCTATTTTAGCTAATGTTTTATTAATTAGAAAGAGGGGATATTGATTTTTATAAGTGAGGGAATTTAGCACTTAGAAATTAATATATAATTGTAGAGATTTATTTGGCTTTTTAACGAAGAGAATAGGGGCAGCGAATAGTGCCTGAAATAGTTTAATAAACCCTTTTTCTAAATTGTTAGTAATGTAGTTTTTGATAGCTTTAAGCTTTATTATAGATATCTTATATAATAGGGAATACTTAAAAGCTGTTTTGCTTTTGCTTTTTAATTTAATAGAATGATCATATGAATAATACGGAGGGAGTATATTATTTGCTGTTTTACTGAATACATAAGTCCACTTAGCATATTTAGGTAGAATTGTAGGTTTAGAATCTAATTTAGCCAAGGAAATGGCAAATTGCGCTAAGGATTGGCGATAAGTAATAAGCTTGATAGTCAAATTATTAATAGTAGCAGCAGTATTGTTTTTTTTTTCGCGTTTTTGCTTAATCAAAGACTTAATTTTTTGAAGTATTACTATAAATATTTTATTCTTAGATTTTTGTTTGCTTAATAAGTAGAAAGACATACCAGTGATTAAGTAAATCTTAATAAGTGGCTTTTTTGAAATTTTTGTATTATGGCCCTTTGTTTTCTAATAATGAAGGCATTAAGGAAAGGCGTTAAGTTAATTATACTTGAGTTATTAGAGAACTAAGTATACATTTTACAGAAAAAAGCTGCAGAATTACACAATTACGTTTGGCGTAAAGAAAAGGCAAATTAGGAGGTTTCACTATATGGTAGTATTAATTTTGATAAATATAAAAGAGAGGTTCTTATTAGGATAAAGGGGGTAACACAATTACTATTATTATTTATAAAATCACGCAGAATAAAAACTGTGCTTGTTGCTTGTGACATAGCTTATTTTAAAGCAGTATTTTTATTAGTATTTATATTATTCTTATTATTATTTTACATTTGGTTTAATGGCTTTTTTATATTTTAATATATGTAAAAAATATAAAAGTATAGTAAGGGCGGAAATGATAGTAAAAGTGGATTTAATAACGGTAGGCGTTAACATAATTAATTAAGCTTAAAACCGGGGTAAGCGGCAATAATAACTATTAGAATTAATGTTTGGCCTTGTCGTTAAACAAAAAGAAAAAAAAAATATGTTTTAATAAAAGCGGCATTTTTTTAGGAGTTTTTATTGTTTTGTTATATAATATTAGAAGAGAGGCTACTTTGAAGGCTATTTTAAAGGCTGCTTTGGAAGCTGCTTTGCTATGCGGTATTTAGCGGAAGTCAAATTATACCTGCTTTTTTTATAAAATGACGGCATAAGTAAAATTGACAATAGCAAGAGCTAATGTAGTTAATAAGGAAAAAGCCATAAGTTTTATTTAAGACGCTTTTGTGGCTTCGATATTTTTAAAAAGGTTGCTTTTATAATTAGACGGAAATTGATGGGGGTTATATAATTAAACACTTTTAACTTTATTAAATTGGGCATTACGTTTATTCTAATATTAATTAAGCTTTTGATTTTGTTATTTAGCGTTTTTTTAATAGCGCTGTTAAATGTGGCAGTAGCGGAGATTTTGAATTTTAATTGGGGTATTATAGGTGGCAATTGGAAAAAAGGCTTTTGGCTAAATAATACGTCGTTTAGCGGTATTAAGAAAAATTTAATATTTCGATAACTATGCTCTCTTAAGGATAACACTATGATGTTTTAATTAAGTGATAAGGAAGGGGGTAAAGGCTTGTAAGCGCTTATTTATTGTTAGGTTTAATATAGTGTAATGGCTGATTTTTCTATTATTAGTATTATTGAATCTTTTGATAGTAATAGCGTTTGGTAAGGGGTGAATTAAAGGTTTTTAAAAAAAAGAAAGAGATTTCAAAAGAATGCGGTTAATAAAATAATAATTATTTGCTTTAAAATCGAAAAATACGGGTAATTTATATAATAATCCATTCTTAGTGAAGATTATTTAAATAATAAAGGATTGTTCTTTAAAAAGCTTTGTTAAATTAAGGTATTGCATATTTTTTAATATACTTAAGAAAGAGTTTTTTTTTAGGCTTAGCCTTTTACTACAGGAAGTGGCATTTACTTTTTAGCGGTATCTTTATATACATTTTTATTGTTATTCTTAGATTAGTTATTAAAAGAATAGCTAACGTTAATTTTATTGATTTTATAAGAAATAAAAGGTTACTGAGATAATTGTATAATATAGTGGCAAGGTATATTTGCTGATAATTAAGCGTAAAGAATGTTGGCATATATAAGAGGGGTTAATGGTTTTTGGTATTATTATTGTTAAAGCTAAGAGCTTTCTTATTTACGATGTTTTTTTGTTTTATAATTAGTGTAATTGTAGGGAAAAGTAAGAGATTAAAAAATTGTATTTATGATTTAATAAGGGTTTGACTTAATAAAGGCTGAAGATTTAAAAATTAAGTAGAAAGTCCGCTTGATTAATTAGCCTTGGTCTTTAGCTTAAATTGCTTTTATGTACTTTTTTAATAATCGAGAGGTTTTATATTGTTGAAACAGTTGTTTATATAACCGGGGGGGGAGCTTATTTTATAAATCCATTTTTAAGACAGATTTGTTGTTAATATTGGTAGTATGAGCAAGAGTTTTGAAGTTGTGGTAAAAGCTTTAGAAAAAGCTTTGGTAGTTTATATAAAGAGCGGAGTATTTAGAATAAGCTATTTGTTTATTATAAGGATTAGATAAAAACGAGATAAGTTGTTTTACCAAATCCAGGGCGTTTATAGGCGTTCCGTTTTTATTAAATTCGGGTTTTAGGAAGGCTGGTTTTAGGAATGTCTATGCTATTCCTTTGGTTTAGTTTAGTAATCAGTTTTTTTTGTGTTTTTTATTAATAAAATAAGTAGCATAGCGATACAGAGCATTATGTACTTGGATTTCCTATAGTTTTGGGGAATATTTAATATTATTGGAGAATTTGTTTAAGAGGTTTGGAATCTTTTTAATATAAGTAACATAAAACATAAAGGAGATTCTAAAGAAAGATAAGATTTGAAAGGTGTTTTTAGGGGGGAGACAGCGTAAAGTGTTATTATAGTAATGGCTTGACTTGTTGTTGTTTTTATTATTATTGTTATTTAGGTTAAAGGCAGTAGCGGTTTGTTTACCCTTTTTTTTAATAGAAACATTGGTATTTTTTTTGATAAAGGAAAAAAGAGTAAATAAAAAGGGGCTATTTTTAAAGGAAACAGACTTAAAAGAAGTATGATTTTTGCTAAGGCTTTAAAGTTGTTTTTATATTATAAGTACGTTTTTGCTTATTTATTTAAAACGCATTTTTTTTTGCCTTTTTTTTATTTCTTTTATTGTTTGTGTATTTGTAGTAGTTTGGCTACTTTAGGGGATAGGCTGTATTATGCCAAAGGATGAAGAGGATTAGGAGGAAGGTTTTGTAAAAAGAATGGATAAGGTAGAGGCAAAAGATATATTGGCGTTTTTTATTAAAGAATGCTTTGTTATAGGAGGTTTAGGCTTTATATAACGTGTTAGGAGTATGTTTATGTAAAGGGGGATGTTGTTTTTTTGGCTTAATTGAGTTGAAAAGGCGTAAGAAGGGGAAGTTGGTGTTATTGACTTTTTTGGGTTTATTAGTTGTTTAGATGCCATTTATTAAGTTATACTCGGTATAGGCCTTTTTTATAAAGAACTTTCTTTATAGTAAGAGTTTATAAAGAAATAAGAAGAGGGAAGGATGTTTATTATCTTTTTAAATAAGTTGAAAAAAATTGTAGATAATGTGACGTTTGTCTTATAAAGATTAGTGCTAATGTTTAGCAAAGGCTTTATATATTATGTAAGAAGTAGTGAAGGTAATTAAGATTTTTTTAAAATTTATAACTAAGGAGGAAAGAAGGTAAGGAGGGAAAAGGGGTTATGTATAAGAAGCGTCATCGAGTTAATCTCGCTTAGGCGCTTAATAATGCCTAATTAGGAAGGCTCCCCTAAATGCCCTCCGATCCGTACCATCCGTCACAATTATTTATATTTTTTTTAAATAAAATCAAGAATTTGTAAGTATTAAGTGGGTATTAATAAATATTTATAAATATTTATGTATTTTTATAGAAAAAAAAATCACTTATGAGGAATATAAAAAAACCCATGAGCCCCCATAAGTAAGGGATTTTTTAAGTCCCCCACCCATTGTGACGCAAAGCAGGGCTGAGAGCAAGTGGTTCAAATGCTTAGAATATTAAGGTGTAAAACCTGAAGGGTTTTGCAAAAGGTTATATACATAGAATAAGGGGTAATGGCCTGAGGCGCCTAAGGCACTCATGCCAAAGCGTCACACTACCCTCCCCTCTAAGGAAAAGGCTTGTTCACGAGTCTAATACTTGTCCTCAAGTATATTTTAATTAAATAACCTGTGTATGTCCTTTTGCACTTAATATTCTTTTAACAAAAGTAAAGTATTAATTAATATTTGTCTTCCTACTTTTTTACTAACTATTCTACTTAATTAAATGTATCCTGAGCTATTGTAAGTATTTATTAAATAGCCTCAGAGTTAAAAAATAAAGCTGGCTTAAAAGCAGTAGAGAGTTGTCGAAAAACAAGAAAGGCAAAAGCAACAAGTTCAGCTTAAAGAGCCTCTTGAGTCGGAGAGTATATTTGTGGCGGACTAATATATGTCTAAGTGATCTGCCGAATTAGTTGCTTTATAAAAGGATTGAAGTTATGAGTAAATTGATGCTTATTATTAAAAAGGAATTAAAGCCAGAAGATTGATTAAACGAGCTTCGGATCTATTAAAAGGGCAAAGAGGCTTAATTAAAAGATCTACAAGTTGTCGTCTTTATAATAAAGTGCAAGCTAAAGGGGTAATAATAAGGTATAAGCTAAAGGAACGATTAGTTATACGCTTTTGGTACTAAATCAAACAGCCGGCTATAGTCGCAGCTAAATCCTTAAAAAGGGCAATAAGGTACGAACTAAAAGGACGAGAGGGTTTTAATGCCGTCAAGTTTGGAGGTCCCCGAATGAGTCTATTGATGAAAAAGATTGCTATTGATCGAAGAGAAATAGTTGTGAAGTCAGAAATTGATTATGACCTTAATATAATATGACGCAAAACAAGGCTGAGAGCAAGTGGTTCAAATGCTTAGAATATTAAGGTGCAGAACCTAAAGGGTTTTGCAAGAGGTTATATACATAGAATAGGGGGTAGCGGCCTGAGGCGCCTAAGGCACTCATGCCAGAGCGTCACACCCATGGGGCCTTATATGGTTTGTATCCCATACCGTATTATTTGGCATATAATGCCACTTTCGTTAAACTCGCCATCTCGACTATACCGCGTAGTCCAACTGTATCACTCCGACTCTTGTTATGTTATATTACTATGGCAATATAAGATTATCGGGGGTCAGGCACTGAAAATTCGCGTATTTTATATGTAAACAAAGGGTTTGGAAAGTATCTATTCGTGTATTTAAGCTATCTATTATTCTTCTATAACACCAGCTATATCTTCTCTTGCCTCCTCTTCTTTTGAAGAGTTGAATTTTAAATCAGAATTAAAAGCACTCTTTGTATCATTGCTTATATCTATTGTGACGTCATATTCGTTCTTTGGAGGTGTTATGTAAGTCTCCTCCATTCTGACGTAAGTGTAGTTAAAGGATACGAAAAGAAACATCACAGAAGTATGATTTTTAGTGTGGATTTAGGGGGGGATTGTGATTTATATCGCCACTCTTGACTATAGCGCCAGGTCTAAAACTATTGAAATATCACGGATAAGTTATGCCGCCATGGCGTTACATGCCAAATAATACGGTATGTGCAATTGTCGTCAACTTCTGTTTTAGTCTCCATGTCACTACTGTCATTAGTTTTTTTTTTACTGTCATATACTATAAAGATGTGAATGGCAGGGAATCACGAAGTGGAATCATATAGCGTACGGACTGTATTTAAACTACTCTCTAGCCTCTCCCCTCAAAAGAACTCTGCCTTACCAAAACATAGCCGGAATAAGCACATGATCGTATCCGCTGATGTAGGTCAACTAACCTAATACCTCGGCTCTGCCCACATGCTCCGATCCCCTATCAAGAAAACATCACAAAAAGCACGAATAAAATATTTAGAAAACACACCTTAAAGCATCTCGAAAATCCCTCAAAAGGGTCAGAACTAGCCTCCTAGGCTACATATTTTTCTTTATGGCATGCTTAGCCTAGCAAGCGCCCGTTCTGATCGCCCTGAAGGAACACCTGTCACTTCTACTAAGCAAGCACCGAAAGCAAACCGCGACGGCCACAAGAAATGGCTCTTCTCGGACTACGGGATTGGCTTCACACTTAGTAGTAATATATTATGAATACATTGCATTTGTAGCACGTTTCACTAGAGACCCGAAGCCTCACTTAACATCCAAATCCTCTAAAATCTTCAAGCTAGTGACGATAGCTAGATCGTACGATCTCGACATACGACATATTACTACACATAGAACACGGAGAGGAAGTTGCTTCACCTCTCAACATCAGCCTTAAAAGTAATGCCCAAACTATTAGTTGATCAGTCTCCTCCCATTGACGTCGCTACTATCTCAATCTTGTATGTAGCAATTATCACTATCCACAGAACAAAAGCTACAAAGCGCCCCCCAACGCCTCTCTTAGCGCCGCTGCAGACTGCAAGTGCCTTGCCTACACAAGTAATCTACTTTTTCCAATAGAACTGTCAGCATCAGAGCAAAATCACTACAGTCGGACCGCCTCAAACATGGTAAAAATTTAATTGTGATATTAAAAACATCTATTTAACCCAAAATATGCGCCTCAATGCTGGCGTCATAAAGACCCACTTTTTGTCCCGATCGGGCTAGTTCTCGAATTTAGGTACTTATATTAATTAAAAGTGGGGGGGTCATAAATTTTGAATTTTTTTATTTTTTTTTACATATATATATTTTTTAAATCTAATAATGAACATTTCAAATTATCTTTTCTTTTAAATTCATAACTAAATATAATACAACTTTTTAAAAGAAAATAGTCAAACAGTTATTAGTTGGCCCCACTTTAATTATATATATTTAATATTTTAAAATTAAAATAATTATTTATCTTATTTTTCATATTTAAAATAAAGGATAATAAGTAATCATAAAAGTAAGACTTAAATCATATATTGTATTTATATACTTATAAGACATAAAGAAAAAAAGTTCATATATAAGCATTTTAAAAAAAAAATTAATAATAAACAAAGTACTTTCGCTTAATTAGAATATATATTTATTATTCTTAATCCTCCACGCCTTTAAAGAACCCTTTAATGCAAATTATAGCCCTAATTAAAGGAATTTAATGGACCCACCTTTGCCCAAATCGGGCCTAGTAATAAATACTTATATCGTTGCCAAGGCCAGGGGGTCTTTTTTTTTTGAAAGTCCGCCAAGACCTAATGATATTAAAGAGTAACTTTTTAATTACATAGCAGAATAAAGAAAACTAAGAGGCTAAATAGCGTTATTTAATAAGGCGCAGATTATGGCTTAAACAGATTTCTAATTTCGTAATATCTAAATTTTTACCATGTTTGAGGCGGTCCGACTGTACACGCAAAACAAGGTTGAGGCATGAGTCGGCATACGCTCAACCGTCCAGATTTGCGAATATTTAGTCCATATTTGCACTTCTCCCTCAGGACATTATAATGATAGGTTGGGGAGGAGTCACGAATTTGAGGATACATGGGAGGGGGGTTCGGCAACTAGTGCCAAAGCTGGGCTACTCCGGCATAGCAGTCCTACGGACAGCTGGAACCGAGTATGAATCAATCAATCAATCAATCAATCGACCCCGTGTCGTTCCATCACCTGCTCCTCCCTGACATATACCCTTTCTCATAACGAGACCTGTCACACCCCAGCAGAGATCTACAGCCTGAACCATATCGAAACCTGGATGTGTAAGCCATTATATTGTTGTCCACCATTTTTGTGCTCTAGCGTCCTCCCACCGTAACTCCGAAGGCAAGCAGATAAGTTACTCTTAAAGAATTCTATAATGGCCACGAGGCGACAATTTATACGAAAATATTTATATCAGAGTTTCTTAAAAATCACAATTAATCCATTCATGAGTTATGGCATGATATTTGATATGCTTTCAATGAATCGATCTGAAAGATGAAAGGCTGAATACAAAATCATCATCACACTCCGTAGGTAAAAGGATAAATATTTTCCTGTCTGAAACTGCAACAAGTTGAACAATATGTTATTATCAGCTGGAGATATTCAAGCAGCAGAAAGTAGAAGTGAATGAACATTGTCTTCCGCTGAAGGTTGGGAAATGAATGAAAGGAATATCGAGAACGAGACATGTTTTGGATCTCAATTGTGGGCAAACTGGAATTCTACTCAAAGAGCTCCCTGTTGGGGAAACATTAAAGTAGACGGCCATATTATCTCGACATAAATTTGGACTGAGCATGATTAGAAAATTGACAGCAAATGAAGAAGTGACGGTAAATTACAGATCTTGTCGAACACGTACTGAAACTGAGCTTCTTCTAAACCCTCGTCAGTCCAATTCTAGAAACGGGATCTAGATTGGACGTGTTCCCAGAAGCCGGGGGTCCAGGGACGCCTGCCTGGTTGAGGGTTCTTGACGTGTTCCTTGGAATGTGTTAACGAACTTTCCTTACATGGGTCGAGTAGGAATTATCACCGCGAGCTGCGAACAGATACGCGATGAATTCAGAATCCAAAATGTCGAAGTTGCAAAGAACCAACACACAGCCCAATGCTTCCTTCATATTCTCTAACTTCATCGCTCCTCCGTGAGCTTTATGCTTTCATGAAGAGGGAAGGCTCTATATGTAGTAGCACCATCCACTCGAAATAGTCGCGAAACTACGTCAGAGGTTTAAAGTTTGATTTACAGCTTCCAGTGAATGAGCACCGAGAAGGTAATTAGAAGTATGAAATTAAAATGTGTCATGAATGGAATGCAGGCGAAAGGCTGCCAGGCAATAAACAAAATCTAAACTCATGACTCTATCCGTAGAATCTCCATTGAGTCGGTGCCTCTTCAGTTTTGGGAATTTCTGGACCTGGTAAAATCTCTCTCAGGAGCTCATTCACCCCCATACCCATCTCAGCAATTTTCTTCCATTGCCATGGATAACCAAGACTGACTTCCTCGAATCGACACCCATCCTTCCAATCGGTCCTCCGAATATGAAGATGACCACTAATTACCACCTTGGCATTGAATCTCCGATGCCAATCGTCCGTCAATTTGGTACCACACCACAAGCTAAACCTTGGGATAAATTTGAGTGTTACCAAGTCTTCCCGTAATGGCCAATGGTTTGCAATAAC